>VBSM01002217.1:36561509-36618426 GCA_008086735.1 Cheirogaleus medius
AAAAAAAAAAAAGCCCACTAAAGTATCTTTTCTGATGTAATCAATGGTGTTTGAGTATGGATTGGTAATGAAATTATATCATAGAATTATTATTAATTTTCTAAAAGGTGAAATGTTATGCATGGAAGAATGTCTTTATTTTTAGGAGTTCAATGCTTAAGTATTCAGGAATGAAGTACCTGCAACTTACCATAAAATAGTTCAACAAGAAAAAGTAAAAACCAAATATACATTGAGAGAAATGAGCAGAAAGGGTACAATGTTAAAAAAATTGCTTAATTGATTACAGGTGGTGAATATATAGCTGTTCCTTATAATTTATTCAATTTTTCTGTGCATTTGAAGTTTTTATAACAAAATATTGAATAAGATCTATAGACTTTACAAAGGAACATAGGAACCAACCAAGGGCCTCAATGACCAGTGGCAGAAGAATTTGAGCAGCAAAATAAATAAAGTAGTATTGGATTCTAACCAAAAGTATAAAATAAACATCATGAGGTTATTTTTATCCATACTGATATAAATAAATATTTAGATAAATTAACAAATGGGGAGAAGGACAACTATCCCATGCAGACGAATTCCAAATAATTTATGTAGCTTTTCTGCCCTCAAAAAGGGGGAAATATAACTTCTCACTCCTTAGGTGTGAGCTGCACATAGTAACTATTTTCCCAAGAGTACAGTATGCAAAGGGGGAAAGTAAAGAGAAACTTTACACTGGAGCCTCGCAAACACTATTCAGCCAGGTGATCAAGGTCAACACCAACAGTCATAAATCATGTTGATGACAGGTACCCTTGAAATGATGTAATGAACATGGCACTTTATCTCTGTGCTGTTTCTACCAAGAACTCATAACCCCACCGTTATCATGAGAAAAACATCAGACAAATTCGAATAGTGGGACAGCTTACAAAATACCTCTCAAAACTGTTAATGCCATTCCAAAAACAAGGAAAGTCTGAGAAACTGCTGCCATGGTCAAGAGAAGCATTAGGAGATATGACCACAAAGTGTAAATGTGGTATGCTGGATGGATACAGGAAAACTACACTGGAAAAAAAGTACATAAGGAAACCTAAAGAAGCTATTGATTTTAATTAATAGCAATGTATCAGTACTGGTTCATTAACTATAACATAGGTACCATACTAATGTAAAATGTTAATAATATGGGAAACTGGATGTGGATCATATAAAAATACTCCATATTTTCTACTCAGCTTTTCTGCAAATCTAAAAACTGTTGTAAAAAACAAAGTCTAAAATAATTATGAACTGCAAATCAGTGTTTTGCATGTAGGAATTTACCTTAAAACTACTTAATGTATATAAAAATGTTGGCTTTAAAAGTGGAAGATTGGAAACAAAATAACCAAATATAGGATAGTGGTTTAATAAATTATAGGACAATTATATTGTGCAGCAATCAAAAAGTATGTCCTAGTAGAATATTAAAATGGTGAGAAGTCCATGAGCTATTGTAATAAAGAAAGGGATTTGCCAAAATGTGCATAGTATGATTCCAAATTTCATAAGAGATGTTAATTTTTAAATGTCTTTAAAAATGACAGTTTTGTTCTGCTTCATACTCTTGCATAAAGCTGACCCTGGAGCATCAATTGTGTGTGTTGCTTGTATTACATTTTCTTTATTTGATGTCGATGGCTGATAAGAATGTGAAATATTTTAGTTAATATTTCAAGATAGTTTTAATATTTTATTTGAATTGTACTTTTGAGTCTATTTGTAGATTATCTGAATCTAGAAAACTATGTATCCAGGTAATATAGCAATAGACTATTTTTCCTTTTTTGATTAATTTTTAACTAAAAGTATACATTTTTCCGAATATGTTTAATACACATACACACACACAAAATTTAACACTCACTATGTACCTATATGTCAAGTATAATAATGTTAAATTTTATCATAGTTTCTCAAAACTTTTAAAAAGGAAAACCCTTACAGTTACAAATAAAAGTATTTCCTTCCTAGATTGCTTTCACAAGATAACCAATAGCTTGAAGTTGATGGGTATCATTCCTGTCCAATTTTTAACAATTTTTGTAAGTATGTATGTAACCATACCTACTTTGAATGTAGTATATGCTTCTGTGTGTTTTAAAGTTTTACATAGTTGAATAATTCTGTTTGAATTCTTTTGTGACTTCATCCAATATTGTGTATTTTAGATTTACGCATGTTTGTAAATATAATTTATGTTAATTGAAGTTTATTAAATATATAGATATACCATAATACTTTCTATCTCTACTTTTATAGGTGAGCATAAAATGCATGGTTTCATTTAATCTGCAAATATATAATAAATTCTGTTGTTTTCTGATGTAGTACTCATCCCATGCTAGAGATAAGAAAGCTGAGGCTTAAACCATTTAAGTAATTGACCAACATTCCAGTTAATGAGCATTGAAGCCAAGGTTCTAACCACGTAGTGATGCCAGATAACAAGCATTTAAGGACATATTGCAATGCTTTCCTTTGCTGATAGTTTAGTAAAGGAGGTTTGAGGATATTGAAGTAATGGGCATTGCTAGTTTATGGATTTCATACAAATATTACAAAGAGGGGATTAAAGGATATAACAAAAAGTAGTATGAGGAAAACAAAGTAGAAGGAAATCAGAAATAAATTATAAATGCAGTAACAATCTGAATTCTTTTCCATATCTGCAATGTTTATCTCCTGACTATTGGCTTATCAGCTGGACATTCAATGTGAAAGTCTAAATTCAGCTCACTTCAACAAATACTCAGAATGCTTACTGTGTACAGATTGTCCTCTGGGAGCCCTGATACAGAATGAAAAAACAGAACTCCCACTCTCAGAATTCGCAGTCTAGCTATGGAGATAGATGATTGAAATGAAACAGTTCAGAACCTGGACAGAGCATGACCCATTTATAGGGTGTTATGGGTCGTATAATTCAATCTAAAGATTAGGAAAGGACTCCTAAGGTGAAAAAGTAATACAAATTTTATAGTATAAGTAGAGGTAGCCAATAAAGAAAGTGGTAAGGGTGTTTCCAGAAAGAGAAGTTGTTATTAGCAAAGACAAGAAGGTGTGAGATTGAACATTGCACTTGAAGGACCACAGTGTCTTGAGTACAAGGTTATGTGGGAAAGGTGAGAAACGCTGCTCTAGAAGTGAATGAGGATAACACGATGAAGGTTTTGAATGCCCTATTAAGATGTTGAGATGCTTTCCTAAAGACAGATGGGAACCATAAGACACATTTTAGCTGAGATCAGATTTCTGTGTTAAAAATATAGTTTAATAGAAGCATTAACAATGTATTGCAGAGGTGTGTTCTAGAAGAAAAAAGATCATATCTGAGGTTAGTGGGAGCCAATTTCATGGAAGTTGACTTGGAGAAGGAAGAGCAAACTTAAACATAGAATTGGCAGTTCCCATTCTAATTGAATTTTTATTGCTTTGGGGAAAAATGAGCATAAACGTCTTTAGAAATATAATTTTTTGTAATTCCAAAGGTTTTAGTTTTGGTGTCTATTCTTAGTACTACAATGATATATACAATTGCCCACTTGTGTTATTCTCCCACATCTTACATATACATGACCAAAATGGAACTTATATTCTTTCTTCTCAAATTGTTCTTCCTCCTACATTTCCCATTTAGGATAACATAGAGGGAAATTAGTATGATTGAGATTCAACAGAAGTAATACCACTTTAAAAACATGTTTAGTACCTATAGGGTCTTGTCAACTGAAAGAAACTTGACCTTATTTAAATTGTTTCCATGTAGACATGATCTTAACAAAAATATTGGTAGAAATGGAGATAGAAACATTGACATGGGGACAGATATACAATTTATTTATACTTAGAGATTGTATCTATAAATACTACAAATAATCATTAATGTAATGTAGCCATTTACTAACTTGATAATGAGAATAAAAAAGTTTCTCTGAAAATATGACTTACAGAGAGGTCTCAACTCACTAGTTTCTTTCTCAAATGATTTTTCAAAGCTCGTTAGCTAAATTGATAAAATCTTGCTTGAGTATAATGTCTTTTTGTAAAGATATACCATTAATTGAAAAATCTAGTTCTCATTTCAAAGTTTAACTTTCAATCAGACTTATTAATAAAAATACATGTGACACAGACTAATAAAATTCTTTCTCTTCTTCCAAGGACTCTTTTTTATCTGGTCCCTATGAAATATGTTACCAGTTAATTACTACTTAAGATTTTTTTCCCTTTGGTGGGGAGAAAGACTTCCATAATATATTTGTCTTTTACTAATGAACCTATGTAATAGTTTAAATTTTGAAGTTATAGTTTAAAAGTGAAAGGGAACAATGGATAAGATAAAATATGCTAAGGGTTAAAATGGATGATGGAGGGATGTTTTTACTAGATTAGAAATATTATATCTTACAACTGAAAATGCAAATTATGCTATGCCATAATGTTCCTTTCAAGCACACAAGATAAAAATTTGCATATCTAAATTGGATCAGACTGAATGGGTTTCCCTGGTCTCTCTTCCTTGAACAGCAATCAGCCTGAAAAAGCCTGCAGGTGATCCCATTAGTGAAATTTTAAAGTCCTTATTCAAGAGTCTCCATGTATTATGTGAGTATATGTGTGGGGGTATACATATGTGTGTATATATATACATGTATAAATATGCTTATATCCAATTAATTTATTTTAACTTCTTAGAGATGATAAAATTATTCTACCTCTTTTAGATAATTATTTGCTTTATATGTTTTTCATTTTCACGTATCTTCCAAAATCTTATTTCTATCTATTGTCTACATTGCTGGTTAATTTTTCGGAGTGTGATAAATATTTGAAACTTTCAATTCTGAATGAAATTATCTTTATGTATTAATAGGATATGCTCTCTCATCTATTACCTTTAAAGAAATATCTGAAATATTTTAAAAAGAAGAATAAACTGTATTTTACTGGGCTACTTGTTATCCAGAAGTATCCTATATGTCATTTTTGAAATTCAAATTATTCATTTGTTGGTGTCTTTAATCATAGGTGTATGCACACAACTAAAACTTGCAAATAATTAATCCACTAGCTGACAGACATAGAATTGGCTCAACAATGGAATGTGCTTAAATTTTCATTTTATGTATGTATGACTTATTTGAATTTTTTCCAATGGGATAAATATCGTAGTTGAATTTCAAGAACTTTGAAATCTTGTCATGATTGATCACATATTTGTAAGTTTAGATAAAATGTATATAATATGGGAAGTCTTAGATGTTTTGGATAATCACATCATTATCAGGACTTAAACAAGCATTCCAAATCAAGCCACTTGACTAGATGCTGCTAATAAAAATAAGCCCTAGATATTTTAAGGGATAACAATAAATCCAAACCCTTAATAAGCCAAGAATAATCTTATATCATTTAGTATTTTTAAAAATTAGAAATGTTTCTGTTTTCTTACAACATAAAAAATGCACATCTATTATATTTGTGTATGGAGGATTATATGTTTTATTCAAATATATAGAATTATTCATATGACATTTATTTTTGATTATCATGGATAAAGTATCCAGTTTGTAGAAAATCCATTCCCTAAGTTTCTTAAATTTCATTGCAATTTGTCTTTTGCCAAATTTATTTTTATTTAGAATTTTACTGGAATTTTTATTTAAAATATCACTGGTTAAGAGTGGATGGAGTATAAACATGTTTTATTTTAAGTAGTCTTGTTTAAATACATGAAGGGTAGGTTAATAAAAATTATTTCCTAAGATAGTGTTTTGGAGTCTAATAAAGCAATAATTTCATAATTTGAAAAAAATCTGCTAGAAAATAAAAACATGAAATGTAAGATTATAATAATAGAACTATTGTTATTATTTAGGATATAGTTGCACCTGGAAGAAGTTGCACGTTTTATTTTTTGAGTTCATTCACCAACACTTTTGTACCATATCCTCTGTAGTTCTTGGTTTTGTAGTAGCTCCTACTACTATTTATGTTTCCTCAAGTCTCCTAGTTTTAATTCCTTTCTATTTATACCTCCTTTCCAGGTAATGAGAGGACTTGACAGAAGTCTTTGTATAATATGGATTGGGAGGTATAGTAGTTTGGGTGACACAGAAGCACCCCCTGAGACAAGGCTTTAAGCACAGTTAGTATATTTGGGGGGCGATTCCAAGGAACACCAATAGAGAGGTGGGGAAATAAACAGGAAAGGGAGGAAAGCCAATAAGGCATGTGTTTTCAAGTGAATCACAACTGTTAGCAACTAAAGTAGAAACCCACTGGAGAACTTGGGAAAACTGTGTGGAACATACATTTCCAAGATCTCAGTTAATGGACTAGGGACATCACTAGTTAAGAGCTGCTAGGGGTGAGGAAGAGTGACTTATTTCTTGAGACTTTTGGGCAGCTGCACATAGAATTAGTGGACTCTAGTGTTCAATGGTAGTCCCAGGCAAAGAGATGCAGGTGCTGGCAGTTCTGAGTTAGGGCAATGGTAAATACCTGGAACCTACCAAGAGACCCTGATAGCTACTAAATTAAGGACTGTGCTTGCCAGGAGGGGTTATTGAGTGGAAAAGGATTAGAATTATACCTACAAAACAAATTCATATTTTTTGATTGTCTTTCCTTTTTTACTTAATAAAAATATTTGATGTAAAAATGACAAAATGTCAATGATTTTTAATTCTGTGCATCTGTGTGGATGCACAGATGTTTGTGATAGCATTTGAAAAACATCATCCTAAATTTGAAAAAAAACCTTCAAAATAAAGTAGAATAAAGAAGCCAGCTAGTATTTTATTATTAGCATGCACTGAAAGGCTGAGAGTAGAGATACAGGTTATGAACTCCTTGAGATCAGGTATCATGGAATGTTGCTTACCAGGAAACTTACAGAAAATTTCAGAGGAAGTTTATAAAATGAATAACAGAATTAATTAATTATGGATTCTAATTGAAAAAGCCATCTCTTGATAGACATTTTAGGCCAGCTATGAGTCAGACTTTTTGGCTTTATCCACCATCAATGTAATAGTCTCTAATTTCTCCAATGTACTTTGGCATTAACTGAGTGAGAAATGTAACGTTCATTCTTAATTTACCTTAGTATCCAATACTCGAATCTAAAAGGTAAGGTTCTGGATAATTACGGTATCTTCCAATGGATGCAATTAACCAAGATTGCAGAAAATTCAAGAAGACCAGTTGTTGGACAGTGTAGTTAGGTGTTGTGAAAGTTGATTGTACCAAACAGAGTCATTCATGTCAAACCCAATAAAATGGAGTCAGGGGACCCTTGGAAAAGGAACCCAGGTCACTCATTCCAAGTACTGTTTGTGCAATTCAACAGGAAAAAAACCTCAACAGAACAAAAAACTAACTGTAAGTTTAAGATTACATCTTACTTAGTAACTACTGCCATTCAACAATCAGAACTCAGCAGCTCCTACATGACACTGCCAGCACCAATGAACTTTCCTTCAAACAATTTATGTTACTTTCCTCTTTTCTCTAGTAAAACCCCAGCCTTTCCCTTTATTCTTCAGACACATTTAGGGGCTACCCTGGTTTGTGCACTCTGAATTGCAATTCTAATTCTTGTATATTATTCTCAAATAAAGGCTTTAATTGTAGACTCCTCTCTCTATATTTTTGTTTAAGATTGACAGCATTGAAATGTATATATGTATATATATATATTAGAGATGATAGTAAGTATACAGATGAGTTTTCCTTTTGTTTATTATTTTGAGAAAATCATCTTAGATGTGATTGTAAAGATACTATAATTTCAATCCTTGTACAGATTTGTCAAAGAAGAGTACAGATATATGTCTTCTTCAACTTTATTATTACTATTATAAAGGTAATGGTGCTGCCACACATCCTTCTGAATATTAGGAAACACACTGGTAGATGGGTAAACCATGGTGCTAGACTCATTCCAAACTGTAATCAGGAAATATCCCAATAGCCCATGAAACCACTTTAAAGCAACTCTCAGGCAAAAACCTACTTCAGACAAACCAGTTCAGACTGTCTTGTCTAACCATCATGAGCTGAATTTTATCAGCCTCACAAATAGCTATTCTTCCATTTACTAAAAGCCAAAACAGTATTTGGTGAGTAATAAAGTATGGAGTTTCTTTGTTCTTTTGAAGGGAATAAAAATAAGAGCTGATAATACCAAAATAAAAAGACAGGAAATAAAAATGTTTAAAATTATGTACATCATATTTATCTGAAAATATTGTTTGGACTAAAATCAAGAAATAGTTGTTGAAAAAGAAACACTTGTCTTCTCTTCCTTACATAATTACAATGTGAAGAAATGTAGCTTTCTTCTTTTAGAATTAAATTGCTTTGTGATACCAACACTAGGAATGTGTTTTGAGTTGTAAAAATGTAGTTCATTTCAAGATATTGTCCAAAAAAATTAAGGAGGGCAAACAGAATTTTCAAATGTTCACAGGACACATATTTTGTTGTATATAATTTGCAAGCCTAAAATTTCTCTAGTTGATATCCTTAGATCCTAAACAACAAGACAATCTCGCCAAAGTAAAGGACCAAATACCAACCCTAGATTTACTACCGATTCAGTTTTTGCCATTGGCAATATGTAATGCCAGTGTGTTTCAGATTCTGTTTCTGAAATGTGATGTTTCAGTGTCAGAATTTCCTGCATATTGTGAGCTTTACCTAGCTAATAACTGTGAGGAATTCTAAAACAAAACTGCTGTGTTTGTCTATCATGGACTCCTTAGCCTCAGAGTCTTCTGGTGTGGAAATGATGATCAGAAGATGATATATGTTTGTCAACTGGCAAGTGCTTATTTCCCCCAATTTTTGGTACATTTATAGCACAAGATTTAAAGCTATCAAAGCATTAGAAAATGTGGATAGAAAATCTCTACAATGTGAATACTCAGACTTCATGTTTTGCTTGTGTTTATTTATATGGGTTGTAACTGGGAGTGCCTAGTATAATGTGTGCAGTTTATATTATACAGTTTTAGAGCCTAATTATACCCATTCCTTAAAGAAGAAATTTTAGAACAAAAGATGGTATTGGCTACTTGAGTAAATAAAGGACTTAGAAAAAAAGTCACAGAATCTTGTCAAAAGAAAAGCTACATTTTTTCTAAACTTATTGAGGAGAAATGTTATGATGTAAAGTTTTTAACCAAAAATATAGTTCAATTTATTTTTTGTTTCTCCTTTCCTGGCTTTGCTACCAGTGAGATACTGGCTTCAAAGAATGAGTTAGGGAGGATTTCCTCCTTCTCAATCTTTTGAAAAATCTTCAGTAGGATTGGTATCAGTTCTTCTTTGTAAGTCTGGTAGAATTCAGCTGTGAACTGATCTGGTCCTGGGCTTTCTTTTATTAGGAGATTTTTTTTTATTACTGATTCAATCTCCCTACTCATTATTGATCTGTTCAGGATTTCTATTTATTCCTAATTCAAGCTTGGAAAGTTTTATATTTCCAGGAATTTATCCATTTCCCTAGTTAGTATGCATGGAAGTGGTCAAAATATTCTTAGATGATATTTTGTATTTCTGGGGTATCAGTTGTAATGTCTCCTTTCTCATTTCTGATTGAACTTATCTGAATCCTCTATCTTCTTTTGGAGTTAATCTAGATAGTGACCTATCAGTTTTGCTTTTCAAACAACCAATTATTTATTTCATTGGTTGTTTGTATTTTTTTGTTAAAATTTTATTTTGTTCTGCTCTAATCTTTGTTATTTCTTTTCATCTGATAGCTTTGCACACACACAAATATCCTCAACAAAATATAGCCCACTGAATCCAATAGCAAATTGAAAATGTAATTCATTATAATCGAATGGGTTTCATCCCAGGGATGCAAGAATGGTTCAGCATATGTAAGTCAATAAATGTAATTTGCCAAACAGAATTAAAAACAAAAACCATATTATCATCTCAATAGATGCACGAAAAGCATTCAATAAAATTCAGCATATCTTCATGATAAAAACCCTCAAAAAAGTAAGCATAGAATGAACATACCTCAAATTAATAAAAGCCATGTATGACAAACCCACAGCAAATATCATATTTAATGGGCAAAAGTTGAAAGCATTTCCTCTAAGAACTGGGGAAAGACAAGGATGCCCACTTTCACCAAATCTGTTCATCATAGTATTGGAAGTTCTAGCCAGAGCAATCAGGCAAGAGAAAGAAATAAAGGGCATCCAAATTGGAAAAGGAAGTCCAACTATCTCTGTTTGCTGATGATATCATCTTATAGCTAGAAAACCCTAAGGACTCCTCCAAAAGACTCTTGGTTTTGATAAATGAATTCAGTAAAGCCTCAGGTTACAAACTCAACATTTGCAAATCAGTAGCACTGCTATGCACCAATGATGACTGAGCACAGAATCAAATCAAGAACTCAATCCCATTTATACTAGCTACAACCCCCCTGCAAAAAAAACCTAAGCATATTTTTAACCAATGAGGTGAAAGAACTCTACAAGGATAGCTGCACAATACTCATGACAGAAATCATAGAAAACACAAGCAATGGAAAAACATCCTATGCGCATGGATTGGAAGAATCAATATTGTGAAAATGATCATACTGCCAAAGCAATCTACAGATTCAATGCAATCCCTATTAAATTACCAACCTCATTTTTCACAGAGTTATAAAAAACAATCCTAGAATTCACATGGAACCAAAAAAGAGCCTGAATAGCCAAAACAACCCTAAACAAAAAGAACAAATCCAGAGGCATCACGTTACCTGACTTCAAATTACACTACAAGGTGATGCTAACCAGAGCAGCATGGTACTGGAATAAAGTAGACACAGATCAATGGAACAGAATAGAGAACCCAGGAATAATGCCAAACACCTACAACCAACTGATCTTTGACAAAGCAGACAAAACATTCACTAGGGAAAGAACACCCTACTCAATAAATGGTGCTGGGAAAACTGGAGAGCCACATGCAGAAGAATGAAACTGGACACCATATACAAAAATTAATCCAAGATGATTAAAGACTTAAATGTAAGACTTGAAATAATAAAAATTCTAAAACAAAACCTAGGAAAAAGTTACAGACATTGGCCTAAGCAAAGAATTCATTACTAAGACCCCAAAAGCAAATGCAATAAAACCAAAAATAAATGAATGGGACTTCATTAAACTGAAAAGCTTCTGCACAACAAAAGAAATAATCAACAGAGTAAATAGACAACCTATAGAGTGGTAGAAAATATTCACAAACTATACATCTGACAAAGCAATGATATCCAGAATCTATAAGGAACTCAAATAAATCAGCATGAAAAGAACAAATAATTCCATTAAAAAGTGAGCAAATGACATGAACAGACACTTTTCAAAAGAAGATATACGATGGCCAACAAATGTAAAAAAATGCTCAACACCACTAAGCATCAGGGAAATGCAAATTAAAACCACAATGAGATGCCAACTTTTCCCAGTCAGAATGGCCGTTATTAAAAAGTTAAAAAATGATACAAGTTGGCACAAATGCGGTGAAAAGGAAATGTTTATACACTGCTGGTAGCAACTTAAATTAGTATAAACTCTATGGAATATATTATGGAGATTTCTCAAAAAACTAAAAGTAGATCTGCTATTCAATCCAGCGATCCCACTATTAGGTACAACCCCAAGAAAAGAAATCATTATATAAAAAAAAACCCTGCAACTATCTGATTATCTCAGCACAATTCACAATTGCAAGGATATGAATCAACCTAAGTGTCCATCAACCAAGGTGTGGATAAAGAAACCATGGTGCATATATGGCATGGAATACCACTCAGCCATAAAAAAAGATGAAACAATGTCTTTTGGAGCAACTTAGATGGAACTGGAGGCCCTTATCCTAACTGAAGTATGCAGGAATGGAAAATCAAATACTGCATATTCTCACTTGTAAGTGGGAGCCAAACTACTGGTACACAGGAGCATACAGAGTGGTACAATGACATTGGAAACTCAGAATTGAGGAGGGTCGAGGGGATGAGGGAAGAAAAACTACCTATACTGCGCAATGTACACTATTTGGGTGATGAGTATGCTAAAAACCCAGATATCACCGTTATATAATTCATCCATATAACCAAAAACCACTTGTACCCCTAAATCTATCAAAATATTAAAAAATAGAGTTTGGTTTTTAGATATTTATTATTTTCTCTTTAAAATAAAAAGTATCTTGCAAAATTTGATGCCTGCCTACTTTTAATCTCATGATTTTTATTCTCTCTCTTTTCAGAAATTTTCTTTTCATTAATTCTTTCTTATTTTGAGAATTTTTGAGGACTTTTGTATTAATACTTTATAAAGCTATTCACAATTTCTTGGAGTTAAAGGATTTCTTAGTCAAGTGCCAATTAGAAACTAAGTCTTTCTTCTTCATTTTACTTCTGCTCTTGGAGAGATTTTCTTAACTTTACCTAGTAATGATTTTTTATTTCAACTACCATGTTATTATGTTTGAAGTATTATTTCTTGTGATCTGATTCTTTGCATTTTATAACATTTTGTCTGTTTCCTATTTTTATTTGATTTTCTCTGAATGTATTATTAATTTTATTTTTTTCCCACATTTTATCTGATCCCTTTATTTTTTTATTACATGTGCATGTGTTTTGATGTCTGCCTTTTATTTTAGAGGCTTTTCCATGAATTATCTATTGACATTTGAAAATTACTAAAAATAAAATTTGATACTCATCAGGCATAGGCAAATGTTCATTGAAAATGTAAGTAACTGCTATTCTTTGGGGCTGGTGGGATTTCCAATACAGATATTGTGGAGTCTCCTTCTTGAAAAATTCATATTCTGTTTCCAGCCTTCTGAGAGCTGCAGAAAGGGAGAGTTGAAGGTTTTCCAATTCAGTATGCAACTATCTATTTAGCACCCCCTTTTCAAAAGAGTTCTGTACCTCCACACCCTGCTTTCTCTGGCGTCCCCATGTCTTTCTAGTTTAACTTTTCCTGAGAGTAACTTCCAGTTTCCTGTAGAGTGGAAGAATAATTGTAGAAATGCAGTTCTGGTCTTCTAAACTGATAATATATTTTTCAAAATCCAAAACATGTTCTATATATAGGATAGACAGTTCAATACATGTCTGAGTCAATATTTTAAATTATATTATTTAAACATATATACAAATAAAATTTTCTTTAATTCAATGGTTAAAAGCAGAGAGTATTTTTTTCCTGATCTCACAGTATGTTTATTATTTGTATGACTGGGCCATTAATTATAATGGAGAAATTAAGACTTTCTGAATGAAGACTCCTTTATCAATTTGGGGACATTTTATTCTGTCTTTTAAAAATGTGATTATTTCTTTTGCTCCAGTTATCTGTGTTTCCTCCTCAGGAATGTGACTATACCTATCCTGGCTCCCATCTAGCTACCATCTAGCTCCCAACCTTATTATCACTTTGAATATTATACTTCAGTTAGGGCCTTTTTTTGTGGTATTCTCTGTATGTTTCAATCATTTGTCCTCTAAACCACAGATTCTATTAGTGCATTGTTAATTCTACTTACTGTTTCAATATGAATTTTTAATTATACTATTCATGATTTAATTTTATATTTTTTCTTTTTAAAAATTGCTTTTATTTTATCATATAAATAATACTTGCTCTATTTTGGGACAAAATTCAAATATCATTGGAGGACAAGAAACAAAAAAGAAATTTCTTCTATATCTTACATCTTAAATATTTAGGGTAAATCTGAAAGATTTGATAGATTAAAGGATATATTGCCCTTTTAATTTTGATGAATATTGCCAACCTGCACAAAGGTTGTATCTCACCAGGATCCCAGATGTAGAATGTGAGGTTCAGGCTTCTCCACAGCATCATTTATAGCAGCATGTGGCTGCTCCTAAAACTAGGGAAAATGGCTAACCATCCGTGGAGGGGATGGAATAGCAACATTACTGTAGAATCAGAGGATGGTGGTTCTTCACCAGAAGGATTGCCAGACAGACAAACATGTAGGTATTCTATTAGCTGTTATTAAACATTAATTTTGACTAATATGATATGTAAAAAATTGGTTTTTCATTACTATTTTAAATTTTATTTTTTAAAACTATGATTAAGATTGAAAAAATTTCTTCGTATCTCTTGGCCACTTATGTATCATTCTCAGTGAATTGCCTACACCTAAACTTTATCTACTTTCTTATTGTATTATAAAAATTTTTTCTTTTAATGAGATATTTTATGTGTTAAATATTAAAGAAGGTATAGCAAAAGCATTTTCCAATTTTTCTTTGTCATGTGATCTTATTTTGATGAGTTATTTTATACGGGACAGGGAATTGTGATGAAATCATGTGGCTTTTTTATGGCTTCTGAGTTTTTTACTGTCTTAGAAGGGCCTCTTCACCCCAGATTTGTAAACATATTCTCCCACATTTTATTTTAATATTTGTATAATTTCATTTTTATTCACTATTGTCTCTTTGATACATTCGTAGTTTAATATATATTAAAGTGTGAGGAGAGATTCATTGTTCCTGTCTTGCAAATGTCTCATAGTTTGTCCAAACACTCCCTATATTTTTGGTTGTTTTTCACTGATTTGAAATGCCCCTATTAGCACATAAACTTTGGTTTGTTTCAAAACTTCTGTTCAGTGATTTGTCTGTTGGTTCATAGTTTTGCATAGCTCCAGTTGTGCCATTATCACTTTGTTTTTAAAATGGTAAGTTTATCTATTAATAGTAAAGTCAGATTCCCTCTTTATTGCACTGGCTGTTTTCACAACTGTATATTTCCATTGAAATGCTAGAATCCATTTGTTTGGTTTCTCCTGAATATTTTACTACTATTTAATCATATGAATTAATGTAAGGAAAAATGATAGGTGTATAAAGTGCATTAATGAACATATAAAATAATTTTAGGGGAAATGACCTATTTACATTTAAATAGGTAAGCTTTTTCCTTTAGGAAACTCCCTTAAGAGAATTTAAATTTTCTTTTTATATAGGTGTTATACATTACTTATTAATTCCTAAGTAGTTTTAGCTTATCTCATTTATCAGTTATAAATGAAAATCCCTTTAATCACATTTTCTAACTCATTACTCTTAGATTTTGGAAGGTTAATGATTGTTTTCTACTTAAAAAATTTAGTTTTCTGAATTTTCTTATTCATTTGAAAGATCTTCCTACTGATATATTTGAGTTTCCCAGATACATGATGCTGTAATTTTCAATTAGTGATAATTCTTAGTCTTCCTTCTAATACTTGTCTTATTTCTTTCTCTGGTATAGCTCTACTATATTTACTTGTACTATTAGAATAATATTAAATTTATTGGCAATAGTAGCATTCGTGTCTTGTTCAATAATTTAGTGAGAATATATTTGAATATTTTATATAAGAAGAAGAATACAATTGCTTTGTAGTAGGAGTCATGATTCTTTTATCATTTATAAAAACATTTATTCTTATTTTAATTGTTTTTTAAGAAATATTATCAGGATTTCTTTATATCATCTTATGATAATTGCAAACAGTCTTTTTCTCCCCGTGAATATGAGAAAATATATAGTATAAATCCTAACATTCAACCATCTTTGCATTCTGGACATGCCTCTAAATAATGTTATTGCGGTATTCTATTTCTCTATCAAGTAACTCAATTTAATAATACTTTATATCAAAATTTTGCATCAATATTTATTAGTGAAATTAGCCTGTGATTTTATTTTGTGGTTATATCTTAATTATTATGTCTTAGTATTGTACTAGCTTTAACAAAACAAAAAAAATCCCTCAATTCTCAGTCACATTTTAATAGCTCTATATGTTAATTCCATTGGATTTTAAATAAATTTAGCAAAAATGGAAAAATAATATGCATTGTTTCAAGACTTTGCACAGGGTAGAAAATCTTCTAAAATTAAATATCTCAGTTCTTATAAACCCAATAGATATTTCGTGTTAGAAATGATGGCATTTGGGGACTTGGCAGGCCACAGGAAACGCAGAGACCCTGCATCTCCTCAGAGGTCATGTTGAGGTCATGTTGATATCAGGCTTGGTGAGGTTAAAGGCAAGGTGACTTAGACAAGGAACAACATAGCTCTTTGCTATCCCTTCCCCCTCCACCATCCATCCTCACATCAGACTGTTTTTCTTGGTTAAGTATGATTTGTCTGTATTGTTTTATTTAAAACAAAATTTATTTCTATGAGTCAAGTGGAATGTGTGGAGACAGTATAATTCCTAGGTATATACTGGCTTCTTTAACGTTAATTTCAAATGATAGAAAGATAGGATATTCCACTACTATATACAAAATAAATGAGATTTGTGACATCTATTATTTTATAGAGGATAAAATCATAATTATATCTTGCCATACTTGATCGTTTCACTGGGTGCACAACAAGATCAAACTTCTTTCACCACATAGCCATCATCTTTTTATATGAAACCTCAATAATTTGTCACTGGTATTGCCAATTCCAAACTAATGATTAAATTATTTCAACATCATGATATTCTTAGTAAATTGCCATAGTTTCCCAATTATATTCTCTTAAAAAGGTTTGACTCACTTTAAACTTTTGGAATAAAAGGGTTGCTAAGGCAACTAAGCTTGATTTGCAACAAAAATTAGCCTTGTAATAGGAGGACATTTCAATGAATACTTCCTATGTTTTAAATCTCCCTGGAATTCACATTTGTTAAAAAAAAATAAATATACTTTTGAACTTGATCTAACCAACACAGGCAGTAATGGAATTTTGTAAAAAAGAAAAAAACACACTTCAAAAGTTAAATTCTTGTGAAACAAAAAGGAAAAGCACTTTACCTGAAAGCTACTACTTTAAGAAAATGAGTTTTAAAGTTCTTTGTCTCTAAATCACTATGAAATATCAATTAATATTTTAAATATTCCAGAGTTTAACACCTCAAACCTAATCAAAGTCATTTACTGAAAAAAATAATTGGACACATCTATGGATGCTTGGGTATGTAAAGAACACACATAACTGATAAATGCTTTCTATAAAAAGTTGAGTAAAATTAAGTACTGTTCTTTTGCAAATTATGTCACACTTTTTGAATTTCATACTCTTTGAATTCAAATTTGGTTTTGTTAAATTCTCTCTTTTACTGTTGTTTCAATAATTTCCAGGTATTGTCATTACTTTCATTGCACTTTCTAACTGAGCTGGTATCTAGATGAGCCAAGCGTAGCTGTTAGAGCATCTGTACAACAAGGTCAATTTGTATTTCAAAACTGTGCTCAGAGTTCACAATTCTGAAGATAAAACTCATTTTCCAAAAAGTACTAAACTTCTTGATGGCTTAATGGTCTCAAAGTGAGGAAAAGAGGATAATTTCTAAGGTCTTTAAAGCATTACTCATATTTCAATTAAATGATAACAGAAACCTGTTAGCACCTAGATTTAAAACTATAGATATAGAATGAAACTTAATTTGATAGTGGTTCATCTGTCTTCCAGTGATGCCATGGATGGAAATACAGACTCTACAAGTTTAAACCTTTTAAACCTTGTGTTTACCTGATTTTTCCAGAGACACTGTGTAGCATCAAAGTCAAAGAATGAGTGTTGCATGGGATTAGATTTGTCAAAACGTTGATATCCAGAACTGTAAGAAGTTAAATGGGTCTGTGCAATGCAAGGAAGATGACAACTTAAGTTTCCTGCAGCCTTGTACGGATATGAACGTAAGAGTCTAATTTCAGAGCAGTATGAATTCATGACCTTTTTGTTGCACAGTGAACTCTGATTGATGCTTCCACTCGAGGTACTGAAATAATCAGTACCTCAACAAGAATCTTAACTAAAGTATAGACAATTCAGTGAACTTATTAGTGAAGATTTTACTGATTGAAGATTAGCCTCTTAATTGGAAGAAATTATAATCAACTCTATGTTGTTGCTATTGCTAAATGACTTGAATACAATTTGATTTGTGGACTTTAATTACCATGCTCATATTATCTCAGTAAAAATAAGTTTAGAAAAATCTACTTATCTGTTTTCTAATAAATGTTCTTCTATTAGGTTAAAAAAAGATCCTCAAAATTTCAGGGTGAATTGGGCAGGAATGATAACTCACTACCATTGTGGTTACCACAGGCAACAATTAAATAATT
Source organism: Cheirogaleus medius (assembly GCA_008086735.1). Lineage (NCBI taxonomy): Eukaryota > Metazoa > Chordata > Mammalia > Primates > Cheirogaleidae > Cheirogaleus > Cheirogaleus medius. The sequence continues at coordinate 36,579,745 of VBSM01002217.1, forward strand.
TTGTCTAAGTTATAATTAGAAATAAATATTTGATACAATATCCATGTAAAATAAATATTTTGATAGAAACTGACAAATCAAATGAACCAATTATTAATAGAAAGGGAAAGTATCTCTTCTCCAGATTTCAAAAATAACATTCTTTGTGATAATCTCTGGGTCACTATAGTTATTAGGAAATTAAGATGTCAAAAATGTTAATTAAACCCAAAGTAACCACTATACCAGAAGACCCAAGAAAATTTGGGTATTCTGTGATTATCTTAGTTGAAACACAGACTTGGTATTTTGCAAAGAAATCATTTGTTCTGCCTTAGTGAAGCTAATTATTCTCAGCATGCAACCACTGTTTCAAATTGCAAAAGGCATATCAGCCTTTGCTGTATGTTGCAGGAATTAAAACCCAATCAAATGAGATAATGAAGTGCATACAAAGAACATGATCTTACTTTTGCAATGCAATAAAAGTGAAAGCCATTTAAAGGAATGTTGCAAAAAATCATAATATATACAGAGAAAACATGCTGTAAAGCAAATGTTTACTATATATTTTAAGTACTTACTGTTTAGAGGTAAGCATTAGGTTTCTTTATTGTGTGGTTAAGATTCTTCTTTTTAATGACTGAAGAATATGATGGCTAATAGTCAAATATGAAGCAACATAGTGCAGGGTTTTTTAAAAAATTTCATAGAAAACTAAGGATATCGCCTAAATAGGGGTAAAAAAATACACTTATAGGAATTAATTAAGAAAATGGTTGTTTAAAATGGACTAGCACTGGCACTCTTCTGTACTTGTATAATCTGAAAGAATTAAATATATCAGTGTTCTTATTCACTTAAAAAAAACCCACAATATATCACACATTTAAAAACCTCTACTTATTCTTTTTCTGTGAAGCCTTTTTTGTGGTAAGAAGACATATCCATTAATATTATTATTATATATTATTATAATATATAACAATATTATACTATAATATCATTATTTTATAATAATCCCTTCATATGATTATATTATACACTAATATATATAATCCATTAATTATGATTGCATAAGCTAGTGAAATGTAATTGGGCCTGAATCTATGCTCCATTTAACTAAAGAGAAATCTCTTGTAATTTAAACCCATTGAGTTAACAGTTTTTTATTGTTCGTTTTTGGTTTTTGTTTTCTTCCACACTAGCTATTGTCAGTGATGCTTCCTGTCATCGCTAGCAACACCACCCTTCAAGTCACATGGGGCGAGATTAAGATAGACCATAGGTTTTGTCCAGTGCTTGTTTTGGGAGAAACCAGAGCAAGCTTTCCTTTTGGCTGCCAAGAATGTGCAGTCATCTCAGCGGCCCAGAATGTGAAAACAGCAGGATTCAAATATCAGCAGTGACAACACAGAGAACATGAAGTTTCCGCTCATTACACACTCTGGGGGCTGCCTGTCTAGAGCAGTTTACTCTGCAAAGTATCGATTGATGATAATGCCCACTGTTAGTTATTTACATGCCAATGCAATACCCTGGATATTAATACATTAATTAACTTCTCTTTTGATTCTTTCTTCTTTCTTCATATTACATTTTGTCTTTTTTTATAACATTTTGATCATATATGTTATATTGTCCCAGAGTAGAGGAACATGGAAGCTTGACTAGCATGTACAATTTCAATTTCGGTACCATGCAGGATGAAGGCTCAGTGAGTGATGCATGTTGTATAAGTCACTGTGTCTCCAGAACTTGACACAGTGCCTGGTACATAGCAGATACTGGATAAATATTTCCCTCTTGGTTAAATGAATGAGTGAATTTTCATTGAACGCTTAATATGGGAGATGTAATGAAGATCATATAAGAACTATGATAAAAGTAAGTGGGTATTATAAACATTTCCACACTCACTGGGTCATAACAAGCACTGGGAAGATTTGGGACATGCACAATTTTGATGATTTACTCTTAAGTCAGTGTTAGATTATTATTTTTAATTTGGACTAAAACTTTAGCAAATTGAGGCACATGTTTATAAGGGCATTTTGTCCATACTCTCAACCCTCTTACATTGACTGCGCATACCAGTTTGGCAAGTTAAATATGTTAGGGATTAAATAATCCTGCCTGCTAATATAATTTTGAAGAACTGCTTATAGTCACATACAGCTTAGCTGCTACATTCATCTCTTTTCAGTTAAGTCACATAAAATTGGATGGTAAACTATTGCTCAGCCAACTTGGCAGCATGCAACCCATTATTCACATTACAAAGGAAGAAATTTTTTTAAAAAATACCTTATTCCCCCTTCTTATCAACTTGTGAGATCTATTGCAACATTTTCTGTGCCGCTGATTAGAAAATGAAAGAAAAATATTTTCTTTGTAAATTGAAAAACAATGCAATTGTCACATGCCAAGATAGGTTAGCATCTGTATCTCAAGAGAAAAACTTCTGAAAGTAGCAGATCTGCCACTAGCAATTAATTAGAAAGCTTTTCATACTATTTTCAGTTACAGCCGTTTGAGAAAATTGGTAGTAACGTCTGCTGCCACCATAGGGTAGTACAATGGATGGAGCTAATTTACTGACATTTCCTTTTTTTCTCAAGTTGTCATATCTTTATCTTACACTGAGGTTGGTTTTCATTGCCAAATGGTGAATTCAACATAAGTATGGATTTTTAAATTGAATTATAATGCACAGCGTGTGAGCTGTTAGCATATCTCAGTCCATAAGAATGAATACACCTTATACTAGTAAATGACAAGATGTATTGGACAGCTGGTCTCTTTTCCCCACCTAGCATGCAGAAGTATAAAGGAAGGCCACTGTCTTAGAAGTCAAAGGAAGATAAACCAACTTAAAAAATAAGCATTAAGACTGCCAAAATTATTTGTCAGTTTTTTTAGAAAAAAGCATAACTTTTATATAATAAATTAAATTTTATCCCAAGAGCAAGCTTCACATTTTTAGTTTATTTAGGGGTATACATGTATGCCAAGATTCATTACTTTCTTAGGAAAGTATTGTCCTTGAATTTATTCTGTTCATCAGGTCCTATCATTTGGGCACAGTTTTTTCTCTTCCTAATTAATAAATCAAAACTCAGTTCTTTTTAAAATTTTAGACATGTGAATTATTTATTTAAATTATTTCCCTCTTTTCAAAAGCATTTGTCTTATATCTATCATAGACTTTGTACTACTCTAAACAAATTCAAATTAGGTAAATATTATATTAATTATTTTTTTTCAATAAAGATTCTCCAAAATCACTGATTTCTAAAAAGCTGTCCCTAATTGGTACAAAACTAAGTATTGGGAAATCATGGCATTCTACTACTTCCAAACTCCTCATTAATTACATGGGAAAGTTGTTAAACCTCTTTGTCTTTTTTTCTTTTGCCACATAATAGTATCTCTCACTTATTTTATTTGATTGTGACAAGTTTTACTGACTTTTTACAAGTGAAAATAATGAGTTCCAATCAATTAAATGTAAAAAGGTTTGTTTTTATAGTTGATTAGAAAAATATTAAAAGAGTAAAATAAAACATTAACTCCCAATTAAATATGAGTTTAACCTAAGAATTCTCTCTGCTTTATTCTGAAACCCCAACAAACAAACAGCAAAATTTAAATATACAGATGTATAAGGCCAAATAGAACAGTAGAGGAGATAATACAAAATGAGTGGTGTCCAAAGAGTTTAATTATAAAGTTAAATATTCAATCAAGAAAAAAACTGTTTTAAATTACTCAGCAAAATGAGAGAAGCTGAGATCCTAAATACTTCAAAAACTAAACAAAAATATTCATAAGGTAGGCCCAAATATCAGAGACATTTCGTACTCTTTACATAGAGTAGAGCGAGGCTGTCATCTTGCACAACCCAAGGAGAGCCATTCACATTGAATGCTATCGGAGGGTATGAAGTGAAGACTGATAACCTTTAATAAAAACTCGAGTATGAATATAGAATATTAAAAGGGTAAAGCAACATATCAAACCACTATCTATTCACCTCTTTTATTAAAAATACATGTTTTTTTCCTTCCCTACCATAATGTAATCACTCTAGCCTGCCTCCATTGTGAATGTGCTTTCTTATTTGATCAGAGTAGAACCCTAATAATGGTCCACCATTGCCAACTTAATTCCTGCTAGCTCTCTAGAGAATTAATTCCAATTTTTACATTTCAATGATTATCAATCCACTATTGTCTACCCATGAGACTAACAATTTGACTTGAAAACATGAGCAGGGCTATGGCATTTAGTTAAGCAGACTATCACAAGCCTTTCAGATGACACAATTACCTGAATGTAGAAATCTATAACAGAATTAATGTTAAGTATTCATCAAATTCATTCTATTTTCTTCATATTGGGCAAAGAAGGATACAAGTTTTCTACTTTGCTTTGTGATTAGATTGGGATCACACAATATTATTTTATCCAAAGATATATATAGAAAGGTAATGTAAACATCTCATATAACTCTCTTGCCCTCTCCTTTCCTTCAGTGGCAAACATGGAAACCAAATGTTGAGATAAGAAGACAAAAGATGAAAGTAGCCTTGATCCCTGGAGAGCAGAACAATTCATTCAGTACATTTGAGCAGAGATCAGTAAAAATGATCTAATCAGATGACTATAAATAAAAAAAAAAAGATAAAATGAGCAGAGCCCCAAAGACCTGAGAGCCAACAACTGCAAGTCCTAGAAAGAGAGGAGAGAGAAAGGAGCAGGAATAAATATACTTGGAAAAATAGTGCTCAAAAAATTTCATAAATTTGATGAGAAACATTAACCTAACCACCCAAGAACCTCAAAAAAACCCAGAGTAGAATAAAGATTCCAATTAAATATGATAAGAAAATATTATGAAGCATCAAGGGAAAAAGGACATATCAAGTAGAAGGGAACCACATTAGTATTAGCAGCTAACATGATCAAGAACAGTAGCTGCTAGAAGACAGTGGAATGTAATATTCAAAGTGATGAAAAAAAAAAGTTTTCAACCAAGAAATCTTTACATAACAAAATCATTCTTCAAAACTGAAAGGGAAATAAAGAAATTGCAGATAAGCAGAGTCTGAGAAAATTCATTACTAGCAGACATGACTTACATGAAATACTAACAAAAGTCCATAGGTTTAAAAGGAATTAAAACCAGACTTATCCACACGAAGAAATAAAGAATGTAAGAAATGGTAAATATGTTGAATAAATATAAAAGAATTATAAATAAATTTATTTTTATTTTCTCTTCACCTCTCTAAAAGATATGATTTAATGTAGTATTATCTATAACACTGTTTTGTTAAGGTTATAACTTATAGATCACATAGGAGAGGGGAAGAAAAGGAAAGAAGGAGGGAAAAATTCTATATCTTATGGTAATTAAGTTAAGAATGTTCTTAAATAGATTGTGAAAAGGTAAGTTAGATACTGTAGTCTTAGTAACCACTAAGAAATTTAAAAATATTTTTAAAAATCCCAAAGGGTGAAAATGGAATGCTAAAAAATACAAAAGAAGACATAAAAGGGGAACAGAGGAACAAAAAATTTGAGATATAAATAGATAGTCACAGAAGCATTATTCATAATAGCCAAACAGTAGAAACAACCCAAATGCCCTTAAACTGACTAAAAGATAAAGAAAATTTGGTATAACTGTACAACAAAATATTATTAAGCCTTAAAAAGTAATGAAGTACTGATTCATGATGCACTATGAATGAACCTTGAAAACGTGTGCTATATGAAAGAAGCCACTCACAAAAGGCCACATATTATGTAATTTAATTCATATAAAATGTCAAGGTTGCCTGGCTAGCTCAGTCAGTAGCGCATGAGACTCTGAAAATATCTAGGTAAATCCATAAAGAAAGAAAGTAGGTTAGTGGTTGTCAGGCTCTGGGGAAAGGGAATAATGGGAGGGACTGTTAATGGGTTTGGAATTTCTTTTTGTCTTAATGGAAATGTTAAAAAATTATATGATAGTGATGGTTGTACAACTCTACGAATAAATCTGTAAATTGTATACCTTAAATAGATGCCTTTTACAACATATGAATGGTATTTCAATAAAGATGTTATTAAAAATGATAAAAGACAACTAGAGAGTAAACAACAAATTGGTGTATGTGAATTTAACCATATAAGTATTTACATTAAATGTCAATGACCTATGGAGAGGGTGGAGCAAGATGGAAGAATGAGACTCTTCACCAACTGTCCCCACCCCCCACTAGAAACATCAATTTGTACAACAATACACAAATGAAAATATCTTCACAAGTTCTAAGGAAATTAGATGAATGGTCACAAAACATGGTGTAGCACAGAAATAACAAAAACACACATTGCAGAGGGTAGGAAGGACAATTTTACATTACTCACATCACCCCTCCCCAATCTCAGACAGCACAGTATATAGAGAAATACTGTTCACTTTGGGGAAAGAAAGAGAAATGATCATAGGAATTTTCCTTGGACCCCAATAGCTGGCCCAAAGTAAACCCTAGCACTGGGAAGGCCCCTATTGTCCCAGGACGATAGCTACAAACTGAGCCTCTGGACCCACACCAGTGCCAGATCAGACCCCAAAGCCCCACACTTCAGGCTTGCAAAGATGACTTGATCTCTAGTCAATGCCATTGCTGGGTTAACTTCAAACACCCCTGGCTGGAGACAGCCCTCAGTGGTGGGCCCCGCACAGAGAACTCAGGCTGGCTGTGAGCACAAACTTCAGGCCAACCTCAAGTAATGCAAGCTCAAGCCCACCCCAGTAGACCCAATGAAGAGATCCACCCAAGCTCCATGCCCACCTACTTACTGTTGCAAGCCTCAGTCCAGCTAGCCCAAGGACTCTAGCAAAAAGCTTCTCTATGGACCACATGAGATGATTGTCTCAGAATCTCTGACTGAGCTGACTGTTGAAGGGGTTTTTCAGACAAAGCCAATCTGTAATGGCTGCAATAAGTACTTAATTCTTCAAATGTGCAGGCACCAGCACATAAACACAAGAACGACGAACAATCAGGGAAACATGACAGCATTGGTGGGACAAAATAAAGCACCAATAACTAACCCTAAAGAAATGGAGATGTATGAAATGCCTAACAAAAATTCAAAACAAATCTTTTAAGGAATTTCAGTGACATTCAAGAAAATGTAGAGATTCAATGAAATAAGGAAGAAAATAAATAATCAGAATGAAGAATTTAACAGGGAGATTGAAATAATGGGGGGAAAATCAAACAAATCCTGGAGCTGAAAAATAGAAGAAATGAAATTAAAAAATGCAATAAAGAGCATCAACAGAATTGATAAAGCAGAAAAAAGACTCTATAAAGTTAAACACAGTTTACTTGAAAGTATAGAGTTAGAGGAGAAAAAGAAAAAACAAAAAGAAATAAACTTTATGGGATTTATGGGACAGTATCAAAAGAATAAATTTGCAAGTAATTGCTGTTGAAGAGGGAAAATGAAAAAATAAAGGAGTAGAAAGCTTATTTAAAAAATAATAGCAGAGAACTTTACAAACCTAGGGAAAGATATAAAATATCCATGTGCAGGAAGGTCAATGGTCTCCAACTATATTCAATCTAAACAAGACTACTCCCAAGACATATTGTAATAAAATTGTCAAAAATCAAAGATAAACCATCCTAAAGGCAGCAAAAGAAAAGAAGCAAAAAACATAAGGAGATTCCTGTATGGCTAGCAGCATATTTATCAGCAGAAACCTTACAGACCAGGAAGGAGTGGGATCAAATATTGAATGTACAAAAGTAAACAACTGCCAACAAAGAACACTATATCCATCAAAGCTGTCCTTCAGATATGAAGGAAAGTTAAAGACTTTCATAGATAAACAAAAGCTGAAGTAGTTCATTGCAGCCAGATCTGTCTCACAAGAAATGCTAAAAGGAATACTTCAATCTGAAATAGAACATTAATGAGTAACATGAAAACATTTAAAAGTATAGAATTCACTGGTAAAAGGAAATACACAGTGAAACTCAGAATACTCTGATATTGTAATGGCGATGTGTAAATTATTTATATATTTAGTAAGAAGGTTAAAAGATAAAACTATTAAAAATAATAATAGCTAAAATAATTTGTAGGGGATATTTATTATAAAAATATATAAATTATGACATTAAAATTAAAAATGGGGAGTGGTGTAAAGTGCAGAGATTTTTTGTTTTGTTTTGTTTGCAGTCAAAGTCATTCTTAGCTTAAAAATAACCTGTTATAATAAGTTTTTTTGTAAGCCTCATGGTAACCACAAAATAAAAATCTATAGTGGATACACCAAAGTAAAAAATAAGGAATCAAAGCAAACCATTAATGAAAATCATTTAACCACAAAGGAAGTCAACAAGCAAAAATGAAAGGAACAAAGGGTCTGTGAAACAACTAGAAAACAATTAACAAAATGGTGGTAGCAAGTCTTTACCTATCAATAATTACTTTGAATGTAAATGGATTAAACTCTCCAATCAAAGAATGTAAAGTGATTGAATGAATTAAAAAAACAAGAACCAACTATATGCTGCCTACAAGAAACTCACTTTAGCCTTAAAGATGAGCTGAAAGTGAAATGATGGAAAAAGATATTCCATACAAATGGAAATCAAAAGCAACCAGGAGTAGCTATACCTATATCAGATAAAATAAATTTTAAATCAAAACTATAAAAAGAGACAAAGAAGGTTATTATATAATGATAAAGGGGCAAATTCATCAAGAAGATATTAATATAACAATTGTAAATAGATATGCAGGTAACATTGAACACCCTAAACATATAAAACAAATATTAATACATCTGAAGGGAAAGACAGACTACAACACCCCATTATGTTGTGGAGGTATGTTCTTTCTATAACTAATTTGTTGAGAGTGTTTATCATGAAGAGATGCTGATTTTGTCAATGCTTTTTCTCCATTTTTTGAGATGATTATATGGTTTTTGTCCTTCATTTGTTGATGTGATATATGACATATATTGATGTGTGTATGTTGAACCCTCCTTGGATCCTGAGATAAATGCCGCTTGATCATGGTGTGTTATCTTCTTGATATGCCATTGGATTCAGTTTGCTGCTATTTTGTTGAGAATATTTACATCATTATCAATCAGAGATATCAGCCTATAGTTTTATTTTTTTGTTGTGTCCATATCTGGTTTTGGTATTTATGTAATGCTGGACTTATAGAATGAGTTAAAAAGAATTTTCACATTTTCAATTTTTTTGTAATAGTTTGACAAAAATACTATCAGTAAAAAATTTGTTTTAAACAATTTGGCTGCTACCTAGTGCCAGAGACAGTTGATTCCTCACATACCATCTGGGATAGGTAACTCCTGCAATGAGTGATCTATACTTAAAACTCTGGAAGAATCTGAATGAAAATACTGTATATTTTCACTTGATGCTCAAAACATGAGGTGCAACTATTTGCAGCTGATTCTATTTGTTACCAAACAGATTCAATTATGAATAAAATGGAGAAACAATGAGATTAATTTTATGTAGAACTATTTAAAATTTGGAATTTGCCCTCTCCTCACAATAAAAACTTACAAACAGGCAAATCAATCAACCATCTATCCAACCAAAAAACAAACAAACAAAAAGAGAAAGTATTTATTAAAAAAAAGAAATTCAAGGAAAACAGAGGAAAAATATTACTTATAGTTTTTTAAAAAGTAAAAAATGGAAAAAGAATCAATATTATTAAAATGGCTGTATTACTCAAAGCTATCTACAGATTCAACACAACACCCATCAAAATACCAATGAATACCAATGACATTATTTATAGAAATAGAAAAAATAATCCCAAAATTTATGTGGAACCCCAAAAGACCCCAAAATAGCCAAAGCCATCCTGACTAAAAAGAATAAAACTGGAGGAATCACATTACCTGACTTCAAATATACTATAGATCTATAATAACCAAATCAGCTTGGCACTGGCATAAAAACAGACACATAGACCAATGGAACAGAATAGAGAACCCAGAAATAAACCCACACATCTGTAGTGAACTTATCTTTGGAAAAGTTGCCCAGAACATACAGTGGGGAAAGGACAGTCTCTACAATAAATGGCTCTGGGAAAGCTGGATATCCACATGCAGACTCAAAAACTAGAAACTTATCACTTGGTATATGCAAAAATAAATTCAAATTGGATTAAAGACATAAATCTAAGACCTGAAACTGTGAAACTACTAAAAGAAAATATTGGGGAAATGCTTCGGGATTGGTCTGGGCAAGAACTTCTTGAGTAATATCTCCAAAGCATAGACAACCAAAGCAAAATTGGACAAATGGGATCACATCAAGATAAAAATCTTCTGCACAGCCAAGGAAACAATTAACAAATTGAAGGGACAACCCACAGAATGGTAGAGAATACTTGCCAACTACCCATGTGACAAAGGATTAATAATGAGAATATATAAGGAACTCCAACAACTCAGTAGGAAAAAATCAGACAATCTGATTAAAAAATGGGCAAAGGATCTGAATAGACATTTCTCAAAAGAAGTTGTACAAATGGCCAACAACTATATGAAAAATTTTCAACATCTTTAATCATCAGGGAAATGCAAGTCAAAACTACAATGAGATATCTCACCCTAGGTAAAATGTTTTTTATCAAAAGACAGGCAACAACAAATGCTGGTGAAGATGTTAAGAATAGGAAACACAGAGGCCGGGCGCGGTGGCTCACGCCTGTAATCCTAGCACTCTGGGAGGCCGAGGCGGGTGGATAGCTCAAGGTCAGGAGTTCGAAACCAGCCTGACCAAGAGTGAGACCCCGTCTCAAAAAAAAAAAAAAAAGAATAGGAAACACATATACACTGTTGGTGGGAATATAAATTAGTGTAGACACTCTGGAGAACAATATGGAGGTTCCTTAAAAAACTAAAAATAGAACTAACATATTACCCAGCAATCCCACTACTAGCTATGTATCCAATAGAAGAGAATTCAGCATCTCAAAAAGATATCTGCACTGCTATGTTTATTGCAGCACTATTCACAACAGCCAAGATTTGGAATCAACCTAACTGTTCATTCAATGCATGAATGGATAAAGAAGTTGTGGTATGTATACACAATAGAATATTATCTGGCTACAAAAATGAATGAAATCCTGCCACATGCAACAACAGGGATGGAACTGGAGAACGGTATGTCAAGTGAAATATGCCAAGTACAGAAAGACAAATCTCGCACGTACTCATTCAAATGTAAGAGCTAAATATTAAATAATTGATCTCATGGAGACAGAGAGTAGAATAATGGCTACCAAAAGCTGGGAAGGGTAGTGGTGAGGGAGGGGGAATTAAGTGGGATGGTTAACTGGGTGCATAAATATAGTTAGATAGATAGAATGAACAATATTTGATAGCACAACAAAGTGACTATAATCAACAATAAGTTAGAGTATACTTTAAAATAACTAAAAGAGTGCAATTGGAATGTTCCTAACACAAAGAAATGATACATATTTGAGTTAATGTTGATCAATTATCCTGATTAATATATATTGTATGCCTGTATCAAAACATTACATATACCCTATAAAGATATACAATTATTATGTACTCATAAAAATTAAAAATTAAAAAGTCTGTGGCTGCTTACTATAAAAATACAAAATGAAAGATTTTATCTTTCAATACAGCCATCTCTCAGTGATATTGCAGGTTAGGTTCAAGACTATTGTAATAACGCAAATACTGCAGTAAAGTGATTGACATGAATTTTTTTGGTTTCCCAGTGCATATAACAATTATGTTTATATCGTAGTCTTCTCAGTATGTAATAGCATTATGTCCAAAAAATATATAATTAACAAATTAAATTAAAAATATTTAAATTTTTTATTAAAAATTAAAATGTTTAATTAAAATACTTTATATTAAAATGCTAATAATCATCTGAGCCTTTGGTGAGTCATAGTCTTTCCTGGTGAAGGGTCCTGCCTTGATGTTCATGGCTACTGACTGATCAGAGCAGTGGTTGCTGAAGGTTGGAGAGGCTGTTGTAATTTCTTAAAATAAGACATAATGATGTTTGCCCCATCAGTGCACTGTTCCTTTCATGAAAAGAACATTCAATGCTGTTTGATGGCATTTTACTCATTGTAGAACTTCTTTCAAAATTGGAATTGGTCCTCTCAAATCTTGCCAGTGTTTTATCAACTATGTTTATGGAATATTCCAAATCCTTTTTTGTCATTTCAACAGTGTCCACAGTGTCTTCACCAGGAGTAGGTTCCATCTCAAGAAACTACTTTTTTTGCTTATCTGTAAGAAGCAACTCCTCGTGTGATCAAGTTTTACCATGAGATTGCAACAATTCATTCACATCTTCATGCTCCATTTCTAATTCTAGTTTTCTAGGTTTTTCCAGCACATCTGCAGTGACTTCCTCTACTGAAATCTTGAACTCCTCAAAGTCATCCAGAAGGGTTGAAATCAACTTCTTTCTAACTCCCGTTAATGTTGATATTTTGACTTCTTCTTATGAATTACAGTTTTTAATGGCATCTAGAATGATGAATCCTTTCAAGGAGGGCTTCAGTAGATTTTTCCAAGATCTTATCAGAGGAATCACTACCTGTGGGAGCTATAACATTATAAAATGTATTTCTTAAATAATAAGACTTGAAAGTCAAAATGACTCCTTGATCCATGGGTTACAGAATGGATTTTGTGTTAGCATGAAAACAACGTTCATCTCCTTGTACATCTCCAACAGAGCTTTTGGGTGATTAGTAGCATTGTCAATCAGCAGTAATATTTTGAAAAGACCCTTTTTTTTCTGAGCAGGAGATCTCAACAGTGGACTTAAAATATTCAGTAAACTATGCTGTAAACTGATGTGCTGTTATTCAGGCTTTGTTGTTTCATTTATAGAGCACAGGCAGAGTAGATTTAGCATAATTCTTAAGGGCCCTAGGATTTTCAGAGTAAGTATATGTTGGCTTCAACCTAAAGCCACCAGCTGCATTAGCCCCTAACAGGAAACTCAGCCAGTCCTTTGAAGCTTTGAAGCCAGACATTGACTTCTCTTCTCTAGCTATGAAAGTCTCAGATGGTATATTCTTCCCATAGAAGGCTATTTTGTCTACATTGAAAATCTATTGTTTAGTGTAGCCACTTTGATCAATGATCTTAGCTACATCTTGTGGATACCTTGCTGCAGCTCCTACATCAGCACTTGCTGCTTCACCTTGTACTTTTAAGTTATGGAGATGGCTTCTTTTCTTAATCCTCATGAACCAACTTCTGCTAGCTTCAAACTTTTCTTCTGTAGCTTCCTCCCCTCTCTAAGCCTTCATAGAGAGGTAGTGCTTTGCTCCAAATGAGTATTTGGTTTAAAGGAATGTTGTGGCTGGTTTGATCTTCTATCCAGATGGCTAAAACTTTAAGTAGGGAGGTTCAAGGAGAGGGAGAGAAATAATGGAATAGTTGGTTAGTGGAGTAGTCAGAATACATACAGCATTTATTAAGTTTGCTGTCTTACATGGGTGCACCTCAAAATAATTATAATGGTAACATTAAAAATCACTGATCACAGATCACCATAACATACAATAGTAATGAAAGAGTTTGGAATATTATGAGAATTATCCAAATATGATACAGAGACATGAAGTGAGCATATGCCTTTGGAAAAATGGTGTTGGTGAAGTTGCTGGATGAAGCTCCAATTTGTAAAAAATGTAATATCTGTGAAGCACAGTAAAATGAGGTATGCCTATAATTTGGTGGGTGTGGCTAGGAAGAGGGGATACAAAGAAACCCAAAATAATTTTGTCTAACCCAAATCTTGATCAAGTATGACACCTAGAGGCTGCACAAACAGAATTCCTTTGGGTAATTTTTTTCCTGTTTAGGATGCAAGATACATTTATGTGGAGACATTTTTTTAAAGTTTTATTTCAAAATAGATATCCTTAGATACTTCCCTGTGTAACACTATCAGTGAATACATTTATATTTCTTCATTTATTTATTATAATTATAAAAACTGATGATGTTAAAATTTGTTTCCTTTTCCATCAAGTAATTGAATTTTTATCACTGCTTTTAAGTGTTGGTACTAATCACTGAAAGTCATTTTCATAAGTCTTATCAGTCATGATATATGTTTATATGCTTATATCCTAATAAAAGAGAACACTCGTATATATAGGTATGTATACATTCTCACTCTGAGGAGTTTAGAAATGATTTCATAAAATCATTTCTAAATGATTTAGTTTAGCAAAAATAATAAAGGCATATTAAAGACACCTAGCACATGAGAGGTGATATAATAGGTTTAGAATTGTCTCATTTCTAAATATTAAAAAAAATGCTTTGCATTTGTCATCCATTGGTTTGGAAAACTTTTATTGCCCTGGCTCATTAATACTTGAACAGTTCTTCATGAAAAATGATGAATGACTGCCTTCATGGCAGGCTGTACAGATGGCCAATTTAATCTGTATCCTTGAGACTTCTCATGACTAAATTTTGACATCATGTCATTAAACATTTGTCTATTATTTATATCATATTCTAGAAAACAAAGATTGCTATATCTTGCTATCTCTTGCCATCTATCAGTTTTATTGGTAGGATTTATCCAACTGGACACTATACCCTTCACAAAGGAACATGTATCTGAATATATGGATCACTTTTGTCTCCTTAGAGACCCATACATTTTTGTTCTCAAATGCAATAATGACGTTGTTATGAACAAATAGTTGGCAGTGGTGCAGACAAATGTTTGTATGACTTGGATTCAGAGATGTCTTCACTACTACTAACCAATTGTGTGCGCGCTTGTGCGTGTATGTGACCTCCTACACCTTGTATAAATTTGAAATTAAAAGAAGGAAACCAATTGCTGGCTATTTCCAAATCTTGCTGAAAAACATGTCACCCTAGTTGTGTATTTTTAATGGCAGTAAATTTTGACTTAGAAGTTGACCCCATATAATGCTTGAATATGTAGCTATAATATTTAAACTCTTGACAATTTGAGTAATTATTATATCACCATGGATAAATACAAAGATCAGAATCTTAAATTTTCTTTTGACATTAAGCTATTAAGTATACATCTGATGGCTTTTTGAAGGGCTAGGTAATTACCCTGAATGTTAACTTGACTCCTTACAGTCTCTGTCCTCTGTTATATAATGAATTTACACTTGGCCATTTGATTTGGTGCTTCCCAAGAATGCTTAATATTGGTTATTATTAACAGAGTACTTCCAGTTTGAAAACCTCTCTGTGCCAGAGTTAGAGATTTCTGGGTTTAGAGTAGTAACAATAGCTGAGAAAAATAAACAGACAGGATAGGAAAACACTTCTTTTTAGAGTGGACAAGGAAGTTTTTTCCCTGAGAGCACAGAACCAAGGAAGCAATAGCAGGTCCCATTTTCTTCTGTGATATAACTGTTGAAAGAAGTGCTCCTTCAGGGGGCCATACATTAGTTAGGATCAGGCTTCCTTTGTATTCCTTATCAACCTATAATCTTTCGATTGTTGCCTGTTTTACAACAGTGAAGAAATAGTAATCCACACTAGTTTATCTCTGCTAATCACAGACTCACATAGCTAGGGCTCTCTGAGCTTTTAATTCCCTCTTAGAGACCTAACAGAGTGGAAAGTAAACAAAGACCAAATTTGCAACCTTCAACGTAGCTAATTTCCTCTGATGTCAGAATACTTCAACAGGCAGGACCTAGGAATTATTTGATCAAACCTGCTTTTAATCTAATGCATGCAGAAGGGCTGTGTCTGGAAGGCTCTGCAAAATGACAAGAGTCCCATGGGAGACTTATAGAAGGTTTCCTCTTTCAGAAACAGTAGCTTCCTCATTTTGAAGTCTTGGTTTGCTGCGTTGTTGGAGTAAAATTCATAAGAAGTAGTTTTCCTGCATTTTAAATTTTATTTTATTTGGCTGAAAATTGGTGACAGGATGGGAATAGTTTTCTTTGGCTTTCTCTTTGCTGAGTTTTTAATTGGCTAAATGCCTTGATACTATTTTAGCTTTACTAGGAAATGAATTATTATTTCATTGGGAGAAAGGGAGAAAAAGAAAGGGTAAAGCATTATCTGACTTCACACACATTTTTCTATTACTACCAGTGTAAGAAAGTGAAAACACAAAGAACAAAAGACACAAGCCCATGTGGTTCCTTATTTAGATTATGAAAGGCATTTTTCTGGTAGTAAGAATTAAGATGAATTAGTGTCAGGGATATTTTAAAGAAAGAATTCAGAGATATACAAACAGTGTTACTGACTCAGTTTGTCCTTTAATTTTACTCACAACTGTCTGGATACTTAAAAGTAGCATATTTTTGGCAAAAAGTAAGGAAAGGGATAGAACTTCATACCTGCAATATAATTTTAATTTTAAGATTAGTTCTGTAAAATTTTATCTATGTTATTAGATAGCACTGTGGATACTTATTAAATTCTAATTCAGTTTTAAAGGCTATTAAAATACAATGGACCTTAATTTGTCACAGAAGATCAACATTTCTCACATCTTTATTGAGAATATATTACTAAGTTAAAAACAACATTTAAAAAAAGTGTCTAAGTGCATTTTGACAAGTACACATCTCTGCTGTCTTATGCTTTTCACAGCTGATCACAAATACGGCTCCCCACATAAAGTAATTCAAAAGCCGTAGCTTAAAAATAAATTATAAACACTGATGCTTTGTGTAAATATGCACTAAGAATAACATGCCACTAGATCTAGCATTTGACTCCTCGGGTGACGATGAATATCAATGCCTGTTATTTGTCATTCTGAAACCCGCCGGGGTGATGATTCTTTTTATTGGTGTATCCTTCCAAACATATTTCATCGCACCATGTGCGCGAGTTTTTTTAGGCAGATATGTCGGAGCTGGGTGTCGCCCGGCTGCCCCCTCTCCCCTTTGCTTGCTCCCTCTCTCGCCCTCGCGCTCTCGCCTCCCCCTGCCTCCAGCCCCCTCTGGCTCCTTTGGGCTCACGCCCCCCTCCTCCCTCTCCAGCTGGCGAGTGCTGCGCTGCCTCCCAGACCTCGCGGACCTGCTCAGTCAGCTGGGGCCCCCTGCGGACGGCTGCCTCCCAAGCCTCCAGGACCTGCCATTCTGCGCGCAATGGCAGCGGCGGCAGCATCCCCGCCGGCGGCGGCTGCGGCGGTGGCGGCGGCCACGGCCACGGCGGACGCTATTGTTCCCTGGTGTTAGACGCGCTCTCCCTCCTTCTCATCTGAAGCAAACAATAGCAGGAAGGAGCTTTGCTTTTCGCACTCTTTGGGAAGACGGTCCAAGAGCGAAGAAAAATTCCCTGCCGAGCGTGCTGCGGCTCTGGACCCCGGAGCGGCCGCGGGCGGCATGGGGCTGCTAGCGAAGCGCTCGGCGCCCGGGAGCCGGGGCGTCCTGCAGCTGCCGCTGCTCCTGCTGCTGCTGCGCCCGGGCGCCTGCGGGGCTGCGGCGCAGGGCGAGGCGGAGGCGCCCACCCTCTATCTGTGGAAGACTGGTAAGTGGGACGGAGTTCCCCCTTCTTCCCGTCTTCACGTCTGGGGCCACAGTAAGGAGCCGATGGGCTTCTGAAGGGACCCCGGTGCTGCTTGACGGCCCGATTAGGCTGGGATCCTAAGGTAAAAAAGTATGACTCCTAGGAAGCAAATAGGTCATGTCCGATGCCATTAGGAAAGAAAAGCATAACAACTAAGAGGCAACAGTGTGAGTCACGGGAATGATCTTTCTCTCGCGGCTCCGTAGTTAATGAGGGCAGCGCTGCACTTCCATAATGAGGTGCAATATTTTTAACCTCTGGATTCTCGTTCTACTGGGAGTTTCTAAAATATATTTCTACCAAAGAGCAAGCAAACGGTTTAGCGCCGGTCTTTATTCTATCTTTAGGCAAGCAGTATGCTCACTGCCACGATATTTGCGAATATAGAGTTGAATTTAAGTTTAGCTTTGTGATATGTGGGACACTCGGGAACAAGTCAAGTGAGGGCAATTGTAAAAGTCACAGGCGAAGGGGGCTCCAGTGAGCCTGCCCGGGAAGATTATGTAAAGCTCCATTCTTAACGAGTGAATTGTGGGTTTTTAAAACTGTACATCTGTTAGGATATTTGGGTTTAAACTTTTCCTTCCTTCCTTGAGAATTCTTTTGCTTTGTTCTTCAGCACAACAGCACAAAAGCAGCAACTAACTGCTCCTCAGTACCTCCCGGCAAAGTGCTGAGTGGTTCTGGAGGGGCAGTGACAGGCAGGAAAACAATACCGAGACCCTCTCCTGCCGGAACGCTTTCTCTGTCCCCTAAAACACTCTCAGAATTCCTCAACAGACGTGAAACTTCACATGTTCATGAGAATAAAGTGGGAAAAGATGATTCCTGTTGCCTAGAGCTAGGGATACTTTAAGAATATCTTGGTCATTCCTAAACATTAAGAGAAGGATGTAGTAGAAAGGGAAAGTATGTATTCATCTTAGGATTGCAAACTAGTTTCAGAGCGTGGGTCTCTTTCCTGGCTTCATCTCATCTCTGCCCTCTGCTGAAGAGACAGATCAATCTACTTTACAGTTGCACTGATATCCTGAATTTTTAAAGAAGTTGCATCTATCCAGCAACTTAGTGTGAAGAATAAACAGAAATTTATTTAAAGCCAGAATACTTAATTTGCCTGAAAATATTGCATGAAGTGCACACACACGCACACACATCACACACATACTTAGAAAAGCAAAATCTTTCCTGCTAACATTAAATTTTGGTTGATTAATGAATGCAGATGAAATCTAATTTATTTCAATTTAAAACGAAGAGTTGAAGATCGTCTCTAATTTGGCCAAAGCCATAATTTTACTTTTCAAAAGCTCATTCTTAATGACAAACACCACCCAACTATAATTTACCTTTAAATGGTATTATTTGGATGACTGGTAAGAGCTCCCTAGGTAAGACAGTGTTGGACGAAATAGTATTATATTTACCTAGGTGAAATTTGTACTACCAAAGTAACAAAAGCCAAGCAGTGATTCAGATGGAAAAGAGCATCTGCAACATTCACTGTGCAGCATCTGAAGTGCCAATATATGGCAACATTTATGTCGTGGTGGTGGGAACACAAGCCAATAAACAGCTTAAAATAGTGGAATGCTCTCAGGAGCAAGGTTTTGGAGACCTTGCTTCTAGCTCTTGCTAGCTATAGGAACCTTGGCTGTTCACTTAACTTTTGACACTCAGTTTTCTCAACTGCATATAAATGTGATGATACCTTCTTGTGACTATGCACAGTGTTGTGAAAATCAAATGAGTGAGTTATGAGGAAGTATTTGGTAAACTTTAAAGTTATAGGCAAATATGAGCTTGTGTGATGAGGATGATAATAATGCCATTTTTATGGTGATCCTTGGTTTGGCAAAAAAAAAATAGTGAATTAAATTGGAGAGCAAGATAATGACCTCTTTATAATTTTTTTTTTCTAGAGGGAAAAAAGACTTTATCATATCTGTAAAGAAGTCGAGAGTAGTTCTCAGAAGAACTAGGGAATATTTAAAGAAAATGATATATTACAAATGAAAATCTAGAGGTGACAGAATCATGAGTATTTATCACTTGATGAAAATAAAGAGGCAGGAAGGGAATTGGAAGAGAAAAGATGCGAGACACTCCAGGATGTCTATGCCAATATGCTAAGAGCCTGGTCTTGGTACAGAAGATTACAAGGGATCACATTAATGGTAAGATCACTGAATTAAAATAGTGTAGTGAAAGTTACAGTGGATGAAAGGTTGGGATAGGAACTCTAACTGTGTATGTTACTGACATGTTATAGAACGTTGATAAAATAATGAGTTTGGTTCTTGTTTCCTATTTTGTAATATTCTGTGAATAGAGAATATCATATCTAAGGGCCTTTTCAACTCTAAAGTGCTTCACATGTAAGAATAAATAAACAAATGCATAATAAATATGCATATATACACAATTGTATACAGTTGATCATTGAGTAATATGAGGGTTTTGAGTGCTGAAAAATCAACATATAACTTTTGATTCCCCAAAATCTTAATTACTAATAGCCTACGGTTAACTGGAAGCCTTACTGATAACATAAAGTTGATTAACACATATTTGTATGTTATATGTGTTATATACTGTATTCTTACAAGAAAGTAAGCTAGAGAGAAGAAAATGCCATTAAGAAAATTATAAGGAAGAGAAACTATATTTAATATTCATTATGTGAAGGGGATCATCATAAAGGTCTTCATGTGCTTTATCCTCCTAGTCTTCACATTGAATAAGCTGAGGACAAGGAGGAAGAGGACAGATTGGTGTTGCTGTCTCAGGGATGGCAGAGGCAGAAGAAAATCCCATATAAGTGGACCTGTGCAGTTCAAACCATGTTGTTAAAATGTCCACTGTGTATATGTGTATACACATATAGCATATACATATATACACATAATATATATGCTTTATAATACATGATATATAATGAAAGCTTTATTAAGTCAACTCACAACAAAGAGTAACTGAGGACCTAAAATATGCAGTCACTGTGGTAGAGGCTGAATGAGATATTGCCATCCCTGCCCTCAAAAAACTCACAGTTGAACAATGCTATAAATATACAACAATTACAACATGGCATACCATATACATGAACAGAACACTATGAGAAACACTTAAGTACATATATAGTCAGAACATTCATTGGATGTTGGGCCGATGGGGGGGAGGAGGGGAAGGGTACATACACACATAATGGGTGTGGTGCTCACCATCTGGGGGATGGACACACTTGAAGCTGTGACTTGGGTGGGGCAAGGGCAATATACATAACCCAAACATTTGTACTCCCATAATATGCTGAAATAAAAAAAAATTAAGAAAAACACTATGAGAGCAGAGAGGTTATGCAGCTGATAATTAATATTAATATTTGATCTGGATCTTGAAGGATGAATTGGATTTTTACTAAGAGAGGAGGAAGAGAGAAAATAATATTGAAAAGGCATGACAGCATTCCTAGATTCTGAAAGTACCTGTAGTACACTGTAGCTCAAGCCCAGGACTATTGGTAGGAATGAAAAGATTTAATGCCAGTGAGGGGAGTTGGGACCAGAATATAAGTTAACTTTCAAACAGTGGTAAAGATTTAACCTATAAACAGTTGATAGCCATTGGGAACTTTGAGCAGAAGAGTAACATATTGTTTGCTTACAATGGAGAGAGATGGATCTGGAGGCTGTGAGGTCAGTAAGATGAATGATTTATGAAAGACAAAAGGGAACAGAACTAGGACCATAGACTTTACAGTGGAGAGTAATTAGAGAAGGGCTTGAAGTCACATTGCTGAAGTGTTAGTTCAGGTCCGGATACAGTAAACACAGTGTCTTCCAAGGAAAATAAGTAGTCAATGCCATCAAGGTCTCCGTCATGCCTATACCCAATAATTGAGGTAGAGGATATAAAAGAAGGAAGAACAAATTTCTGAAGGTTGTAAAGAAGAATATCGATGTAATTCAGATATACTGAACTTGAGGTAGCAATGATCTCCTCAGATCAATATATCTAATGGGAAAATTAGTAAATGGGTGACTTGTCTTGGAGAAAGAATTAGGCTGAAGGTGTAAGCTTAGAACTCAATAAATATATGATATTTCAAGGCATAGGAGTGGGAGGAATCATTAAAGAAAGGAAAATATTGAAAAGAGGAGTCGGGTTACTTCACAGAATATTGATATTTAAAGTGCAGCAATAGGGGAGAAACTAGTGAAAGAGGCTAAGAAAGTATGGTCAAAAAGGTCCAAGGAAAATAGCAGAAGTCACTAAATGGAAGAAGGTATTTTATGAAGGGGATGATGGCAAAAATGTATAAAAAAATTTAGAAAGGCTAGGAAAATGATTATAAACTATTTCAGAAAATATCAAGTATGATGAGGAATTGGTAAGATAATTAACTGTCTTGGGAAAGGACATTTTAGATAAAGTGGTAGAGATATAAACTTGATTGAATAATAAAGAACATAATGGAAAAGAGATGACGTCAATAAAGTAGAATAACCAAATGGTATGTAAGTCTCTCTACTACACTGTTGTTTTGTAATAAAGAAAAGCCCCAAATTTAAGATATTGAAAAATATTTGTTAAAATATAAAAGTTAAAGTTTCCCATAGTTTTGTATCATAGTCATTTGAAAGGTAACTTTGTATGAATAATCGGAAAACATAATTTATATAAACAGAGGTATAATACTTATATTATTGGAGGATGAATAACTGCTGTTACTGATAAGTGTTATTTTGCACTTTTTATTATTCTAGCATATGATATTGTTTCTATAATAGTTATGGTTAATTATAGTCACCTGGCAATTCCAAATTAAAAATGTCAATGGGTTGAGCAAAATGTGATTGACTTAGCATTAGTCAGACAAAAAAATATTGAATACATTAACTTTTATCAGCTTTTGTCATAGAGATATATTTTTAAAAATGTCTTGATGAGGTAATAGAATTTATTTTTATATTAATGAAATTACATTGAAATCCAGAAAACATGTACATACTTGCCATTTTTCAAGATTCAAGTAATAGGGTGTTTATAGGTGTGAGTTTTCTCTGAAGGAGATCACTTTTCACATAAAACACTTTTGAACTAGGCCTATCTAATGTAAGACAATATACTATTATTGACAGTCACTTTGTCTTGTACACATTTAATTGCATTAAAATTATACCTTTGTTCTTTAAGATAAAAATAAATGCTATCCTTTTCTTTTTCTTCCTTGTACTTTTACTAATAGTACTTATTAATATTAGTCTGAATATAAAATATTCTGTAATTTGTTTGAAAAAATCTCTAAATTCTACCAATCTGTAAGTAATAAAGGAGAGAGAAATATTATTCCAGGTAGTCATAACAGGAGGTGGTATCCTCCTAACATAAGTGTTTTGAACTTCAGTTATTAGGACTTGCCTTTATTTGGAATGTGATACAGTTTGCTCATTAAATGGAGGAGGAAGATGGAATAGAGTGGACAGAGCATAGGCATCAATGTCAGTCAATCCAGGGCAACTATCAGTAAATGATAGTTTTTATTACTACTATTATTCTGTTAAATGGTACAATGGCTATTTAATTTTATGGCCTTGAGTAAGTCCAGTAATGTGCATTAGTTTTCTCTTAAGCATCTATTCTTTTTTTTTTATTCAGTAAATGCACTAGAAATTACAAATTGACCCAGTTAACCAGAGTGCTAGGTACTCCAACAAGTTATGAGGGTGACATCATCGTAGAATGGAAAGTACATGGACTTTAGGATCAGACAAACTACTGTTTAACACATTAACTGCCATGTGAGTTGTATTTAACTCACAGTAGTTTTGAGCCCGGGGCCTTGTGAAGCATATGTAACTCACACGTCTCTTCACCATGGAAGCCACATGATCTATTTTTCAAGTTGGTTATTACTCACATACATAAAACAATAAAAAATAACAAATTTTCCATTAAATTAGAAAGGATAGTTTTGTTTTCGAAGTTTTTATTCTATTTTCATAATAAAACATCATGGCCTCAAGGAAAAAAAAATTCTAGTGTGGCAGTCAGTGTGTTAAATCTTACCTCCACCTGACTAGTTAAGTTAGTTAAATTCTCTGGCTTTGTTTTTCACCTTAGAATGGTGACAATGTTCTGATGTAAGAGGGCATTTAGGAAGTTTTAATAGGCAGTACATAAAAAGTATGTAATATAGTGCCCAAAATATAGCAGACATTTAAAAAATGTTAGTTGTCTTCCCATTCTTTATCTTTTCTTCCCCTAACAGTGAAATAACTTGCAGAAATTATACTAGTTTAATACATGTATCTGTCTTCTCCAAATAAAGGACACCATGAAAGACAAATAAAACAAGTCTTCATAGAGAAATTATTTTATTAGAGGCTTATTTTTTATTAGTTTGGTAATTATATGTAGACAGCATTTACCAAAGACCATACAAATATTTTGAACACGAAATTTAGAGTGAATTATGTAAATCAAACTTTTTATACTTCATTTTGTTATTGTGTGTCAGAGGATTTATCAAGAATCTGAGATTCTGTATTCTTGAAATTAACATTGTCACCTATTACTTATAAACTAAATACTTTCACAGTAGAGTTGTTTGTGTTTTATACAATTTTTTTTATTTCTTAAGTGATTATTTAAATAAGTTTTCAAAAACACAACAGTTCGTCTTGTTTTTTTCCCCTTCTTTCTTAGAGTACATAGCACAATTAGTGTTCAGAATTCATTAAGATTGTCTATTTATTACTTGGATCAAAAAGTCAGATATACTCAGGTGGCTTTGTGAAGCTTTACTATTTCAGTGGAACTGGGTTTGCACATCACCCAGACTTTCTTCAACCCATTGTTCTTATATAGAGAGCTGCCTTGGTGATAGTGGAATGAGTTGCTGACATTCTGACTAGGTTATTGGCAAAGTATGATTGTGGTTTGGATCTTTTTAGGAGGAAATTAAGTCTGTCTATCTCTGATGTGAGTTAGAATAGTGGCACCGGATAGTGGAGTCTCTCTGAAATGGGAAGATTGGAAGTCCCTCTGTCTAGCATATATATAGAACAGGCTCTCTTAAAATTAACATAAAGGCACATCAGAGTAGCCCTTAATGAAAGAAGCATCGGGGAAGTGGCATTTGAGAAAACACATCTTTCCTATCACAAGAACAGTGTAGAGTGTGAGTTAGAGGTGCCAATGAGTCATAGGGTAGAGATCTTTTCCAATTTTCTTCATCAAAATTTTACACTGGCAGTTTAGAATGCATTAAAATGACAATAAATAAAAAAAATGCATTTAGTTCCCATATAGCCAAGCAGTAAGAAAGTTTATAGGAAGTGATATAACTATTAAAGCATATTGGGAAAGGGTGGGCGGAAAATGGCAACTGTTAGAACAATGATACCAAAAAGTAACCTATCTATTGTTTTTAATGCATAATTGGATCTAACCAAGAGGATGCTGTTGAATCTTCCAGAAGTACTGAGCTAATTGATATTTTGAATAGTTTAGTATATGAAAACAATCTTTGGGCTATCATTTCTATTGGTTCTATATTAATGTATTGAAGTTATACTATAGGAAAATAAATGAAATAAGAGCAGATGAGGAAAAACACCAATGTATTCCTTTATGTGGACAATAATTTTCAAATGGTACATGCAGTACACTAATGTTGAGGGAGGCTCTAAGTCACAGGAGACTCAGAGACAGTTCATATAGGAGTTACATTAGTTAAGTTCAGGAGAAGCTATACAAGATTGATAAAACTTGGAGAGAAAGTGAAACATTATAATAGAGAAAAAACAAGGAGGGAAAAGAGAAAGGCAAATGATCTCCATTCTTTTAAAATTATTTTTAATAGACTATTTTTTGAGCAGTGTTCGGTTTATAGAAAATTAAGCAGAAAGTACAGAGATGTCTTCCATCCTCCTTGTGTTTTCCCTCATTATTAAAATCTTGCATTAGTGTGGTACATTTGTTATAATTGATGAATCAATACTGTTACATAATTATTAACTAAAGTCCATAGTTTACATTAGGGTTTACTCCATGTGTTTTGTACTCTACGGGTTTTGACAAATATATGAAGGCATGTATCCACCATTATAGTATTGTATACAATAATTTTTCTGCCCTAAAAATTCCCTCTGCTATACCTGTTTAATCCTTCTCTCATTCTCTACCTCTGCATCTCTAGCAACCACTTACCTTTTTACTGTCTTCATGCTTGTGCTTTTTTGAGAGTGTCATATAGTTGGAATCATACACCATATGGAGCCTTTTCAGGTTGGCTTCTTCCACTTAGCAGTAAGCATTTAAGTTTCCTCCATGTCTTTATATGATCTGACAGCTCATTTCTTTTTAGTGCTGAATAATATTCCATTGTATGGATATGCCACAGTTTTTTGTGTAGTCACTTATTGAAGGGCATCTTGGTTGCTTCCAAGTTTTGACTGTTATGAATATTCATGTGTAGATTTTTGTATGGATGTAAGTTTTTACTTCATTTGAGTAAATACCAAGGAGCACATTGCAAGATCACATGACAAGAGTGGATTTAGTTTTACAAGAAACTGGCAAACTATCTTCCAAAGTGGCTGTACCATTTTGCATTCCTGCCAGCAGTGAATGAGAGTTCCTGTTGCCCCACATCCTTACCAACATTTGGTTTTGTCAGTGTTTTCTTATTTTAGCCATTCTAATGGATTCATAGTGGTATCTCATTTTAATTTGCCATTCCCTAATGACACATGATGTTGAGCATCATCTTTTTCTTTTGCTTTTCATCTGTAGATCTTCTTTGGTGAGAGATCTGCATTTTTAAATCATATGAATAAGAGTAGAAAGAGCAGGTGGAACTCTTAGATGGCAGAGTTTAATGTCTCAGTCTAGCCTGTGCTGCACACATTCCCCTTCTTGTTGCCCTGATAATGTGACCCACACTAACGACAGTTGTTCTATGATGAGAAAAAACACATGGCAATTTAGTAAAGAATAAATAAATAAAGATACCTACACTGAGTTTATTCCACCTTGAAGGGAACACCCTGGAAGTGATGAATGATATATAGAATTGGAAGAAAATGGGCTGATATAGTAAAGTTAAGCCCAAGAGCTTGTGAGATTTTGAAGTGTAATACTCACCTCTTCTATCTCTTGCTGACTCTGGTATGCTTAATAAATCATGCATATCTACTTTTTCTTGCTCTGCGTGGAGGAAGCCAAGGGCTAGGAAAAAGTGGACATGCTATATCCTCCTGAACTTCTGGGGAACAGTGGAGGTCCACTGTGCTGAAGCCCTAATAAGTTAACCTAGGAACCATGCTGAAAAGGCAGGCTGCTACTTAGATTGCTCCCACAGACCTTCCCATCAATACAAAGTGTTGAGCATCCCCAGAAAGGAGGTAGTAAAACAGTGACTCAGAAGTGGATAGTTTGTGTGCATAGGGATATAAATATAGCACACTACTAACGTAGCTAATTTAGAACTATAGAACTTGATGGGAAATTAAATTTCCCAAGCAAATGTATCGGGCATAGACATTGATTATGTAGCTGAGATAATTTCTCTTATGGAATATGGCCAATGCAGGGCTTTCTAATTTTGCTGTGCACTCTGGGTAAAATGTTTTTCCTTGGACCATTTGTAGTGCTAGCAATAACGGGACATTGTGAGCATTGTAGATGGATGTGTTTGCAGGTATGTTCTATAATGTGCCTGGTAAGGAGCAATATCAGAACACAAATAGTGACTGTTCGGGCTACACTATTTAAAGATTTATTTTTATTTTCTCTACCAGAATCAGAGAGTGCAACTGCAATGTCACAGAGGTCCACTGTATTCAGGTACTTCTGACAACAAAAGATATTAGTTGCAAAGAATTGAGTGTGTAGATTAGAATGAATGAAGCACTGATCATTAAGTAGTTAAATAAATATATATTTGTGTGTGTTTTCCTGTGTGTGTGTCTGTGTAATAAATAAAGTGAGATGTTCAAGAGCAAATATTTGAGTCAGACAGATGTGAGTTTTGACCTAATTTTGCTATTTATTAAGAACATAATCTCTTATCTCTCTCTCTGTCTCTTATTCCTCAGCCATACCCTTGGTATGATATTAGTATCTACCTCTCCAGGTTACTTTAAATATAACTTGAGACAAACTTGTAGAGCACTTAGATGGTGCCTGGCACAAGTCAGTGCTCAGTAAATGTTATCTCCTACTTGGGTGTGATCCTGGTATGAACTGCTAAGTCCTCCTTACTGGGACAGTCTGTCTCCTAGATCTATTTGCATCCATTCCTTCCATATTTGATTCTTCTTCTTGCTGGAATCTGCACATGCATCGCAAGCTTCTCTACATCTTACATTGCTCTGTTTTCTATCTGCTGTCAGAGTCAACAGCATAATTACAAAACTCTCAGCCTGGCTATTTGCAAGGTTGTTCAAAGTGTAGTTTTTAAATACGTAGACATTCTACCTCAGCGTTTTATTTTTACTAGTGATTGTGCATATCTTTGCCATGCAGGCAATGCTGGAGGTGTGATTCTTTAAGTGGGACTGTGTGTTCCAAAATTACTTTGCATGGAAACACCTGAGAATATTCTTGGCAAGACTTTCCTGCTCTGTGATGCTGTAAGTGGAAGGATGTAGGAAATATACAGAGAATGATGAAACTTCTTTCCCTAAACTCCTCTTTTAAGAGCATTATATATGTATGTCATATATATGAATATCCTACTTACACACCTCAATATATGTAGTTCACAATCTTCTGATAGAAACTAAACTCCTAGCTTGTAGGAGAAATAGCTACTCAGCTGTTTCATGCCCATTACAACTTTGTTTATCTATATAGTCTCTAAAATTTATGTAGCATTTGCAAATTTGTGATAGAATTGTGATAATAATTTGAGATACCATTACAAGCATAATCACACTCATAGACATGTATACATACCTAGATGCATAAATATATACATGCACATGCAAATAACACAATAATTCATGGTTAAATTACCACACAAGACTTCATAATTTATCCAATATTGTGAAAATTATACCTCCTGAAATGTGTTTTATATGTAGTATTTATAGTAGTGACTTTTAAAAATGTATGCAATTATAAATACTTTTTACTAAATATTAATTATATAAAATTTATATTAAAATTTCAAGTTTTGTGCCAATTTTATGTTCATGTTATGTTTATGTTCATGACCTACTCTTATAAAAGCTCTTACTATACAAGTTCTTGCAGTAACTTCCATTAACTTATAACTTTTATTTTAAAAATCTTTTTATGTCTAACCATCTTCCTGTGTTAGCCACTCCAGGGCCTGTACATTGTCTTAAAATTGTAATGCTTGCACAAATTTCCAAGAAGTACTTTTCTTCTAATAGCATCTGCCTGCTAGCATGTCCATGAACACTATTTATATTAAACAATACTTGCAAATAGTTTACATTGAGTATGACATCATTAAGGCAGTACTGGTAACAGACCTAGGTGGAATAATATATATATATATATACATATATATATAATGTGATAAATATATATTACATTGCACAACTACTTCAGGAGACTCTGTTCACAGTCTGAATTAGATGATCTTTTTATTTCTCAATTTGTGTTGATCAAGTTCAACTGGGTAAAAATGGCAGGTGTTCAGTGCCTATTTTATGGCAGAGTCTGTGCCAGGTGCAGGGGAGCAAACATGAATAGCTCATGAGCCAGTCCCTCTTGGAGTGCCTTACCACGTGAAAACAAGTAATTTTAGGCTAGTGAAGTTACTGCAAACACAGAAGCATATATAGATGTCAAACAAAGGAGGGAGTGATTCTGTTGCAAAAGAAGACAGGGAAGGAAAGCTTTCATAAAACACTAATTTGAAAAATAAGCAGTTCACAAAATGGACAAAGACTGTAGAGAGATAGAATTCCAGGCAGAGAAGGAGCAACTGGGAAGAAATTAAATGAAATGTGTTCAGGGCTAAAAAGAAGTTTGGAGGCATAAGAGGTAGGGAATGAATTGGGGTGGGAAGAAGGAGGGTATATGTTTGGAGAAGAAAGGAGTGAATGGAAAACATGAGCCTGCCCATCATAATAAGGAGCTTGGCCTTTGCTTGCTGTTGTCGGATTCATGGAATCTAGGAGCCCAGATCTATTTGTATTTATAGAACATTGCCAAGAATGGAAGAATGTATTTGTAAATATTAAGCCAAATGTGAATTTTTGAGTTTTATGATTGTTCATCTAAATGAACTATTATAAATCTACTTGCAAACTTTCCAAGAGAAATGCTGTCTTAGGTAATCTTAATTAAACATGGTTATTTCAATACCAATAGCATCCTTTCAGGTTTATTAATAAGGGCTATTTAGTATTTTACTTTTTCCTCTGCAGTTTTGATTAAACCAATATTAAAATGAATGAAGCTTAAATCTGTGTACTGTTTTTCTGGTGGAGTCAGTGACAGAGAATATAAATGACAGAAGTGGACCAGGCATGATACAAAGGCTGGCTATGCTCAACTCTTCTCTGCTGTGGACTTGGTTAATTTGAGAAGCAACACTGCTCCCTTACCCTGCTGCAGGCTCATGATTTGCCATCAGTTAGAGATGGGGTTCCATTAGAAAAAAAGCTCATAAAGAACAATACTGTTGGCCAAATACAACATCTAGTGGACCAAAATCGGATTATGGGTCACTAGTCAATGGTCTTTGCCTTGACAATCATATCAGGCCTTCAACGATGTGAAGCTTAAAAATGAAGGCAGAAAGAAATTTAAAAGATTATTTTTCTGAGTTTTAGAGAATGACTACATGAGAGTATATGGATCACCAAATTCAAATTAAAGTGCCTGAATAACCATGTTTGCAGGCAACATCAACATTTCTGTGCACACCGTGCTTCATTAGTTCTCATTAGTTCACAGGCCCCATGGAGTGAGAGGAGTCATCAGGATCAAGGCATCTGCTGCCCCTGAGCTAGCACATATAATCACAGAAATGCAGCAGAGATCACAGGGTTCAATCGCTCTATAAAACAGCTTCTTCTGACAGTTGGCCGTGGCGACTGCATATCTCTAATGGGAGAGTCATCAAAATGGATTTGGATTTATGGAATCAAATAATTCATAAGGAAAGCTTTGACTGCTGCTAAGATACATTTCTCTCGCTGTCTCTTCCTGCAAGATTTAATGTAACTTCTTCAGTTGCCTTGGCTTGTTTTATAAGAGAACTGGCTTTGAACTGCATCGGCTGTGAAAGTTCCACTAGAAGAGAATAAATATTACAGAGCAGATAAGGTGGTCAAGCCTTGCAGAACCATGAACATCATGATTTTCTAAATCGTGATGAAAGTTGTCAGAGCTTTCAAGATCATTCTTCTTGAAGTAATTTTCTACCTCGGTAGCATCATTTAAAATTATTTTGAGTATTTTATGAAAATTGTAAAAATTAGAGGAAAAAGTAACCCTTGTGCCATGTTATTATGGATGAGATGAAGCTCTTTTGTTGACCTATGCAACATACATGGGATTGCTATCACTGAGCCATTCTATTAATAGCTTTATTGGATATAATTCATATACCATGCAGTCACCCATTTAAAATGTACAATTCAGAATATGTATAATACATATTCTGTATCTGTATTATACATATTCTGAAAATGTATATTCAGAGTTGTGCATTCATCATGACAATCGATTCTAGAACATTTTTATTACCCCCAAAAGAAATCCTGCATCTCTTAACTGTCACCTTATGGCTTAGGCAAATGTTAATCTACTTTCTGTCTCTGTAGACTTGGCTATTCTGGACATTTCATATAAATGAAATCATTCCTTATATGGTCCTTTGTGACTGTCATCTTTTACTTAGCATAACATTTTCAAGGTTCATCTTTGTTGTAGCATGTATCAGCACTTCATTTTTTTATTGCTGAATAGTATTCCATTGTATAAATATAACACATTTTGTTTATTCATTGATTGATGGATTGTTTTTGGCTGTTATGAATAATGCTACTGCGAACATTCAGGCTCAAGACATATATCTTGGTATCTTTTATGCTATGATAGACACAAAAATGAAAATTTTCTATAAAGTACTTTAAAGGATACTTCAAATACTTGGATTGAAGAAACCCAGGTTAAGGAAAATATTTTTCAGCTGTGAAGAGTAAGCTTCAAAGATTTAAATTAGCATTATATTGTGTAAATAATAGGCAATAATAGAAATTTGGATTTAATACTTTCATACAAATGTATGGAGATAACAGGAAAAGATTACAGATTTGTGTTTTGATAAATATTTTGACTATGTGATATCTTGATTAAACACTTGACAATGTTCTCGAGATTTTACCATTTACTTTCATAGCTTTCTTCAATTATGTGACATAAATAATAACTTTTTATCTAAAAAATCCATTTCCCTGTAATCAAATGTAAACATATTCTCATATTGTTTCATTGTGCAATGAATCTTACCATTTAAAAATATAAAGTGCTGTTTCAAGTCATAACTCAATATTCAGTTTCAGTATATTGATACTTTCCTTTTTTATTCCTTTTTTTAATGAGTTGCATAGATTTTTACTGTGGATTTTCTTGAAAGTATAACACAAGAGTTTAAACTGAACACCATATAACTCAACATCCTAAATCCTTCCTTACCAATGTATCTTCCAAAATACTCCACAGCGTGTGCATACTCCCTCTCCCCCTTCTCTCTCTTTCTCTCTCTCTGTCTCTCTCTGTCTCTCTCTCTCTCTCTCACATACACACACATGCACACACACACAAAATCATTTCCCTCTCCTATGTAGTCTTAGGTTTCTTTCACTCTTTCCTCAAAGTTCTTTCATTATGTTCATCTCTTCTTTTTCTTCTCTCCCTACTCCCTTGTCTGACCACCTGTGTTGTGTTTTGGTACAATATTGCAGTCTAACTTTAATTTTAGGGCATCTTTTTCAAGTACGTAAACTGATCTAATTTCATGAATAGGAATATTATCCACAATAGAAATGCTGACTTTCGTTTTCGCAGTGTCCTTTACAGGGAGACTTGCATTCCAGCTGTGGTTTTCCTTTTCTTTTCTTCCCAGAAAGAGACCAAGTGAAAACATGCAAGCATCATTTTATTTGTCTGCAGGCAGCTAAACTGAAATATTCAGTGCGGACTGCTATATGGGATACAGCTGGGAAATGAGCTAAAATTTATTATTACAGGTAAAAGAACTAGTGTAAATTTATTCAAATGAAATCCTTTGCAAGCATTACAGTAAATAGGCTTTGGAAACATTCTCATCCTGTCTCTTGTACTTTAAAAATGATTTTTCTGAAGATACTACGTATCTTGGGGCATGTGATGAAAGAGATGAAAATTAGGACTGTCAGTATTCAAAGATTTATATGGTAGGTTTCTCTTGTCACCAGTGCAATAGGATTTTTAGTTTGCATTCAGATCTATGGTTGGCGTTCCCTAAATATTGGACCAATGTCAAAAGTCTCTTGACAGGGTAGATGACTAGCTACTCCTAAATGCATGATGAGCACATAAAGCATTTTATTCCTTAGGTATAAAGATAGCCATTTTACTCCAGAGAAAAACTTGAAGTATTCTTTGCTTTTTCAGATCTTTACATAACTTTTGTAACAGTGCATGTCTTTGTTTTAAGTTGTGTGTGTGTGTTTGATAATTCTGTTAGTTAATGTGTACAGGAAATTTGTTTTCTTAATAAAAGTCTGCTTAATGGACAGAGAGACATTACACACAAATCACCAAGTTTTAAAATATTATAAACCAATAAAATGTACTTAACACTAACATCATATGCCACATAATTTAATCTGTAGTTTATTGTGATGCAGAAATGTCTTTAGAAGTTTGAAGCACACCAGAGTCTTCATTATGAACAAAAATTTATTGCTGTAATAGAACTGTGAGGAAGTTGTAGGAAAAATTTTTAGTTGGTAGAAGGCTGAATTAAACCAGATTTGAGGAGTCTTTTAGTCTTCCTAATTTCATTGTATACTTTTAAGGCATATTTAAAAGTATTTTTCTGGATAATTTTCCACATTCAAAAATTTACAGAGACTTATGCCATTCTACTCACTTCCACATCTTTGACAGCTGAAATTAAACCAATGTTAGGCCACACTAATATCTCCAATGATTTTGCCTATGTGTACATTTGTATGATATTTCTCTTATTGTTTCTTGCATCATATTTATGCATCTAAAATGGAAAGATAAATTTGAAGTAAAGGCAAAGTGTTTGCTATTTTTGCTTTCAAGCAAAGCTAGTCTCCTCCCCACCTCCAGGTTTTATTTATTACAAACATATTAGTGATATCAGCATTAGGGCTGGTGCCTTCTAAGCTCCTCCATTTACCGTGCATTTTACTGAACTCTGGGATAGATACTATTCTAGTTGTGGGGAAATATAGACACATGTGATTGGAGCCTTCAGTGATGAACTCCTATCTTTGAAGGAGATGCAGAGACCTAACAACTGCCCACCAAGTTAATTGGGGCTATCCATGAAGGGGAGTGATCAATTCTTCTGGGCTGGGGAAGGGTAAGGGCCAAGAAAGTCCTGACAGTTACATTTGTGCTGGGCCCCAAAGGATGTACAAACTCTGAGAGATGAGAGATGAAAGGAAATCACATGGTGAAAGCACAAAGACGTACCTCTCTGAATGCATTCTGGATAGCTCTTTCCCTACCCATAAACCCTACAACAGCTCCAGACTGGTGTTCCCAACAACCTCAGTAATTCTTGCCAGTTTTATCTTTTGTTCTTCCTGAACCTGCCAGCTTTATGCTAAGAGCTACAGTTTCCACTTGGTTTCTACTTCCTTGTTCAGTCTCCTACCATGTTTCCATGGGATTATCTTCTTGAGTTCCAAATGCTAACTTTGTTCCTGGCCCACGTTCCTGAATTTCACGCTGTTTAACCAAATGGTCAGTATGTTAAATTTTCTTGTCAAGCCCACTATTCGAGAAACTTCACTTTCAACAAGAGCGTGGAAATATTGAATAACTAAAATTGAATATTAGATACAACTTTCAGGTATATTTACCTTGAATCATGTATCACACCATTTATGCTTTGGGACATATGGGACTCATTTGGGGGCTTTAATGGGAAAACAAATTAACATTTGTATGTAAGAAATTTGTTGTTATCTCCATTAGACCCAGAAATTAAGCAAGTAAGCAAGTTCTAGAATTACTTAAAATAGTTCATTTGAATATAGGAAATGCTTTTGCTCTGGTTTACTTGACAACATAATGGTGTTTACTGTAATATTTAGCATGGTTAATTCTTATTGCTCTTCTTCACATAAAATGTAGTTTGATACATTCCTAAGGCTGTGATCACAAGGCTATGAAAATCTTCCTACAATAAGTGAGCTATGTTTTTTTTTTTTTACACTCATAGGCAACCACACAGAAGGGGAAAGATAGTTGTGAGTAGTAAAATATAATATCTTCTTTGAAGTGCCAGGTAGATAAAGCAATAAACAGCCACAACAACTGTAAGGGTAGAAGATTACAAAATCCAAAAATTCCTCTCTGGTCAAGATTCAGCTCAAATACCACTTCTTCTGTGAAGCTTTCATGACCTTGCTCCCGGAATGTGGCAGCACTTTGACAACAATATTTGATTTCCTTTTCTTTGCACCTCTGGGTATTAGATGTACCTCCACCAAGGTACCAGTAACTTTTTTTGGTACTTCGTTGTTTATGTGTCTCTTACCCTTACTATTAAAATGTGCGATCCTTGAGGCAGGGGCTGTCTTAGTCATCTTTGTTTCCCAGCATCTATTACATACTAAATGTCAATGCATGGTGGTTGAATGAATAAATTACTTAAGCTTAATTTAGAATACACAATTGAATATCATATGTTTTTTAGTTCATAACACTCATGATGATTTTCTTATTGTATTAAATATCCTTAGAAATTAATATCTTTTAATGTAGAATGTATTGTATTCTATGTATGGTTCAGGTATTTAATATTCCTTTAATACTATTTTGCTTGTTTTTTATTATGGAAAAGAATAATATGCTGTGAATTATGCTGTGAATAATATATTATATATATAATATTACCTAATGTTATAGGTATTTCTTTGTTGTATATCTCTGAGTTTTTCCTTATGATGTATTCTCATAAATAGAGTTCTTTAGTTAAAAGGATGAATATTTTTAGGATTCTTGATACATATTGTCAAATTATTATAGTTTATATACCTATTATCAAGGAATAAGGCTTCCTATTTCACATGACCAAATTGGACATAAGAGTTTAAAATCCTTTGCTCTGACAAATTATTGCAATATTATTAATTTTTAAAAAGTTATATCTTTTAAATATGATGGGAAAAACTTCCATATTTTTCCATTTTGGTGCATATGTTTTGTGCTGCTATAACAGAATACCTGGACTGGGTAATTTATAAAGAACAGAAATTTATTTCTCACCTTGCCCTCTGTGCCCTGGAAAGCATAGAGCCTTGGCATAAACAGAACAGCTCAGGGGGAGAAGTAGGCTTCTGTTGAGCTGTGGATGGGTGGGTGGGTGGGTGGTGCACCCTCTGGGGTGGTAGGGACAGGGGAACAATGAGCCACATGGAAGACAGGTATGGGGGTGGGTGTTAGTATTGTTCTGACAGTGTTTTGTTTGTTGGCTATCATTTATTATATTTTTTTACTACTTAATTTAGAATTTTTGGTCCTGGTTGAGATCTGGGAAAATAGGCTTAAAAATTATCTTTGCAGGAGGCAAATCTTTTCTATAGGCCAAAAATTGATTTCAGGCTTATCTGTTTTAGTTGTAGCAAAATAATCTTTGATTTAAAACTCACATCAGAAAAATAAAAAAAATAAAAAAATAAAACTCACGTCAGGCGATCTTTTACAGAGTGTATAAGACTAAGCTTTAGGTGTTATAAATCTTTTATTGAAAAACAAAAAGCATACTGTATTAATTTCAATCATAAATTAATGCTGTTAATCATTCGAGTCACATCTAAAATGGTTTATTGCAAGTAAGTTTGGGTTTGGATGGTATAAAAATTGCATTAGGTAATGTTATTCTAATTTGGTTTGCAGTTATATAAGTTTTCAAATGAAAAAGGTGATGAAATCAATAATTTGCTTCATATTTTTACTTTCTTTTATTTTTTTCTTTCTATATCATCTACACACATAAGAAAGCAGGATTTTACTTGATTAATAATGTAATAAATAATTATGGTCCCTCTTGATACCCCAAATAAGTAGTATATTTGGGAATACCTTCCTCTCTCAAACACTTATTTCAGGTTTTCATGACCAGTAGTTAACTGCCAGTTTGAAATATTGGTGCAAATAAATTCTGATCTTGATCATTTGCACACCCATTCCCTCACAGGTCCTAGTACCAAGTTTGTATTATGTGATCACAGTGGCATCCACCCATATGTCTGTACCCATTTGCTACGTGCAATGGAGAAGAGCTGAGGAATAGATAGATTCTACACATCTTCCTTAGGAAAAATATTTTTGCCAAAACATTTTAGAGTAAAAAAGCAGTTAGTGCTGTTAATAGTGGTCACTTGGGTCCATGTCATAATGTCAGCATAAAATACTAAAGAAATTTAGAGTAAGAGTGAGAGAAAAAGACAGAAAGAGACAGAAGGTGACAGAGAGAGAGACCGAGAGATTGATTTTAGTCTATAAAGGTAACAATGCTACATTTAGTATTTTGTGCAGGTGAGAAATTATGCCTGATGTCTGAGGTTAGCAGTGGAGGGAAGAGGTAAAGATCTAAGGGTATCAGATGGGGAATGTAGAAAGCCTGAGACACAAATTAGCAGCAGAGAGGAAAGCACTTGGGGCTGGCACCTGTGTACTCCTAGCTGCATACTGGGCATCTAACTCCCCTCCAGCTTTCAGCTAAACACCCAGTCCCCAGGAAACTTCCTGCCTGCTCACCTTTAGCTTCTGAACAATGCTCTGTTTTCTCAGAAAACACCAGTATGTAGTTGATCATGCAAGAACTCTTGGACATCTAAGAACTATGGGTCAAAACATTGATCTGTTTTAATAAAGGACCATTTTTTATACAAGGAGCCCTGTCATGTTGCTGCCTTTTTATTTCTTAAAAAAAAAAAAAAAAAAAAGATTACACACCAACAACCATTTTTAAGCTCTGTGGACTAAAGTTGAAATTCTATCTATAAACTCTAATATGTTTCACTTTGCCATTTCTTTGGGAAGATGGACTGTATAGTCCATGTTCCAAAAGCTCTGTATTTTGTACATTGAGTGTTTTAATTCCTGGTGACTTTCTTATTAATAAAATGTTAAATTTGGGCTTAAAATACGTTTTAAAATCAATTTAGGGAGTTATTTCTGTTTAGATATTTTTATTATTTATGAAAATAAAGAAAATACATATGGGGAATTTACTTGTGAAAATTGGCATTTGAACACAATGAAAAATAAATGTTTTAAAAACATGAAGTGGAGCTGCAGTTTCTGTCCTGTATAGTGCTAGTTAGCACTGTGAGGAAGATTTATACGAATTATTCAGCTGATCAAAGGACATTAAATATATTCTTATTTGCTTACAAAAATTAAATGTGCTTCAGCTATCACAGAGAAAACCTGAAAAGGTAAACGTTATAGATAAAAAAAGTGGACAGAATTGCTTTTGAATTTTGAATGAAGGTCAAAATAAAAATAAAGAATCAATGACAGAATAGTTTGCCATTTTGCACTTGCAAACATTTGAAATCATTCAGTAAGGCAAATATAATTCATATTATCCTTTTCTCAAAATAAATTATCCATTAGTTACAGTCAAAACAAGTGAAATATTGAGAGCTATGTATGTTGTAACTGAGCTATCACTAAAAATAATGATATATACATAATCTTGAATGTAAGTAGATTATAACAAACTATTTATGAATAGAAATATTGTGGGGTTTTTTTAATTTCAGCATATTATGCGGGTACAAATATTACGGTTATGTATATTG
>VBSM01002217.1:36618526-36641244 GCA_008086735.1 Cheirogaleus medius
ACCTGCACTCGAATGTTTATAGCAGCACAGTTCACAATTGCAAAGTTGTGGAATATTGTGGTTTTTGACATTTCAAAATGTTTAAAATTGCATATGATTGTAAATTTGTCTTAAAGTTGAAATCGCTATTTTTTTTACATGATAAGTTACTAGCTGACATTTCAAAACCTTATAATGAGATATGCATGAATAAAAATAATTAACAAATCTTTTCATCTGTTCATAATATAAAGAATAATATTCTCTGAAGAATCTTTCAGGAGGTGTTAAAGAATTTCCCTAATTAGAGTATTACAATATCGGACCATTAAAAATCTGTAGACATTTTTGGAGTTGTAGCCGCAAGTAAAATAACAAGTAAATATACTTTTATTGGGTAAAACAAGGTAATATATTATCACATTATGGTATTTCTGTAAATGCTCATAATAATAAATAAAGCATAATGTTTCACTTAGTATTTTAATCAATATGGGATTAGTCAGTGGAATACAGAAAAGAGATGATCCCCGTTTCCTTCAAATTCCTTTTGGGGAACATGAATGGAGAAGTCTTCAGTAGTAAATAAGAGGAAAAAGTCTGGATGTATGGGCCAAACGTTAGGAGACTTGAAGTCAGGAGTAGAAGTTCAAGCAGGTCCTGTGTATGTTGGTGTCCCAGACATAGTGACTAAGAGATAGGCCCTCGTTTGATTACAGCCCTCAATGGGGAACCGATAAAAGGTTTCAGCTTTTTACTCAATTCCCAGAATTGGAAGTAAATATGAGAGTTTATAGATGATGAAAAAGGAAACATATCCATTACCAGGATTAATGCTGTTCTTTATGAAGTCACCAAATGTGTTTAGATCGTCTAAGTATTACTTTTCCACCATCCCACTCAACCAAAGGGGGCTCAGTCTGCAGATGGGGACTGAGAGGCCGCAGGTGTGGGGACTGAATAGTACCAAGCAGCTCATTAAACAAATAATGGGAGTGTTTAAAATTCAGTCACAATATTTAAAGCATTAGGGGTGGCATAATCCTGGTTTACATTTCCTTTGAGAAAGAGAAGAATATAATATGTTAATCGTTAGCTAGGAATTGAAAGTCACATGATTTTATAAAAATGTAATTTACCAGATGTAAACATTGTTTTGGTCAATTTAATCCATGCAGATTGTAACACTATGTATAGCACTTTGTGTAGTACATTTAACAAATCACCAAAAATATTTTAAGCAACCAAAAGTTCAGTTGTGGTTAGGCTTGAGACTTAGATTTTTTTTTTAAACATCCATATATATCAAGAGATGTTTTATATGTTGTATATAAAAAACTAATAATCTTGAAGCTCATCACAAATCTAGCTGACCATGTATTTTCTGGAAAATAAGAAAGAAATTTACCATCTTTCTCTTAATACTTAGTATTAAGTATTTAAGTCCAAAAACCCACAGAAAGAGAACTCTACTTGTTATATAATACTGTTCCTAAAGATCTTTAACTTAGAAGGAAAGAGTTCCCAAATATATATTTTAAAATCCTCATTTTTTCAATTTGGAATAAAAATGAATAATAATTACAAAGAAATTCTGTTTACTAATAGGATAGTCTTTAGTGACAAAGCAACAGATATGTTGTAAATGTAACTTAATCTATTTAATAAATATTCATTTAGATTTCTGAAATAAAAAATATAAACCAAAATAATTTTAATAACATCCAATATCTCGAATTGCTTCCTGGACAAGATAATTTAATTATCTTACAATTGCTCAAACCACAAGTGTCTAAAACTGAATTTGCCATCATTTCTGTTCATCAATAGATGAAATAAACTAAGATCTTTTAATCTGTATTGTATGATGTGTGATAGAACACTGCTTTTTATCCCTGGATACACATTCGATTTATGAAGCAAGTTCTGGAAAATATTGATACTCAGACTCCACCTCACCTAGAACAATTAGATGGTTCAAGGAGAATAGACCTGGCATTGTTATATTTTTAAAAAGCTCAGTAAGTAATTCTAAAGTATAATTGCTGTTGAGAAACACTGCGTTGAATTAAAGATTCCACTAAGTACTATCGGTTTATGTTAAGGTGGATTCTTATCTAGCATAGCCATGTAGAAAATAAAGAGCTTCATAGATTCTACTTATCTGTCATCATACATAAGTATATCTGTGCCCAAAGCAAAATATTGATCTTTAAGGGGACATAATCCACTTCACTGTTCTTTTCTCCTTTTCTCCTCTCTCCCAGTCTAATAGATCTAGTTGCTTCCTGCTATCTCACTCTCCTTCTATTAATTCTGGAGAGGCTTTTAGCATCATTTATACCGTGAAACATATTTATGCCCAAATACTGAACAAAAGAAAGACTTTGAAACAGAACTGATGGAATTTCTACTTATTTGATATGTT
Organism: Cheirogaleus medius; assembly: GCA_008086735.1. Lineage (NCBI taxonomy): Eukaryota > Metazoa > Chordata > Mammalia > Primates > Cheirogaleidae > Cheirogaleus > Cheirogaleus medius. Next base: position 36,620,934 of record VBSM01002217.1, read on the forward strand.
TCATGTGACTTTACTTAAATACTTAACTTTTCTAACCCTCCCTTTTCTCAACTATAAAATACTGATGAAAATTTCTAATGGAAAGTATAGTGACAATTAAAGGTAACATACCCAACTAGACAGGTCACCCAAACAAAAGAGGCACTCGCAGTAGCCCCAAGGCCCTCTTAACTCCTATTCTTCCTTCATATTCATCAGGAAAATGTTTATTTCCCTCTTCATATCAAATTATCTTGTTATATATTCTCTTAATTCCATCTATCTCTCCTTTTCTATATTTATCACAGATGTTATGTCATGTATGTTTGATTATGTGACTAGTATCTGTATTCTTTGTAAGACTCTAAGCTCCCTAATGGGAGAGATGCCATGTCTAGATTCCATCTTCGTTGTTTTTTGAGAACATAGCACGGAGTTTGGCACAGTTTTGGATGCAGTTATCAGTTGAATGCATGGATGGCTGGATGGATGAATGAAATAATTCATATTATTGGAAATATTTAATAAGCATTTCATAAGTGCTAGGCATATATATCCCATTATTTGTTTAATTGTACGATGTGTGTAATTTGACACATATATACACAAAAATTATTTTTTTTTTACAGATTGGAAAAAATCTGTACATTTTTATATGGATTGGACAGAGCAGACTAGAATAAATAACTCATTTCCCACCCCACTCTTCACTGAGCCTCTCTCCCTCTATCCTGCCTTGTTATGTATTCTACTTATCTTTAAATCCAAATGAGCTGATTTCCCCACAGGATCCAGAGACCTTTCTTATTGTGTCCCTTTTTTGCTTTCCCACAGTGCGGTGATCACAGGTCAAAATCTCAGGTCCACAGTTCCAAGGCCTCTAACACACAGGTGGTGTTTCTGAAACTTTTGTCTGCATCAGAAGCACATAAGAAAATGTTCAAAATGCACATCCCTTTTCCCAACTCCAATACATTTTAATTTAATAGTATAGTAGTGAGGCCCAAATTTATGCATTTATATGAAATCCACAAGTGAATGATAACGCATAGGCCATGCCTATATCCCTGTTGGAGGAACTTAAGCCACAGGAATTCTGGTTTAGGAAGAAAACAAATTTTGAATGATTTCTTAGGTATGGAGCAAGGAAATAACACAGTTGAAAAGATTCTCATATTTTAAAAACAGGAACTACCTTGAGAAAACAAACTGTCATTCTCCAAGACAAAAAAGTATTATGAAGAGCATAGAGGCTGTGTTGTGATTCGAGATTGTTACATCCCACAAAACAGGCAGAAAAGCTGTCAGTAGTAAATGGCTTTAAAAATCATACTGACTGATATGAGAAATCTTTATTTTGAAAAAATAACACTAATATCATTTCAGTGAACTGATTTAAAGGTATTCCTAATAACTATATGAGAGTATGCATGTATATTCTTAAATATGTTATTTTAATAATTTAGTAAGTTTTGCCTAGTTAGAACAGTACACCATGTCATAATATCACAGACTTTTAACATTATTGTTCTTGAAGAAGTTAGAAAAACATGATTATAACTTATAGATTTCCTGTCCTTTTTTTGCCATTGTTCTGTATTTTTGTCATTGTTTTTGTTGTTGGACTTTTTTTCCTCTGGTGCAAAAGAAAATCATTAAAGCTAGTCATTTTCCAAATCTAAATAAAATTTACTCATTTTTCCAGTTCTTTAGGAAAATCTTTTACAAATTTGAAGTCATGTATGTTAATCTTTTATATGCCAATTTAAAAATTTAATTCTCTTAGTAATGTGGACTCCACTGTAGAATTCATGATATTTTGAGGAGTGATCGAAATTCTGAACTCAGATGCACCAGGGTTAAAATCCTCTTTCTGTCACTTTCTGGAATTGTTACCTTGGGCAAGATTTTTAAGCTCTCTATGCCTCAGTTCAGCCATGTATAATTCACAGATTTTCTGTCAGCAGCATTAGGTGAAATAATGTATAATAATGTATCTGAAGGACTTACTATGGTTCTTGGAAAACAGTAGGCCTCAGTTTAAAAAAAAAGTTATGAAGCAGTATAGACACGTGGTATCACATCCAGAAAAACATAACTTATTTTTATTTTTTTAGCCTTATTGGGGTATAATTAATATGCAAAAATGGCACACATTTCATGTGTCTTGATGAGTTTGGACATATACATAGACCCTTGATACCATCACCACAACCACAGTGCTAAACATATGTATCACCTCCAGAAATTTCCTCGTGTTCTTTTGTGTTTTTTCGTTTTGTTTTGTTTTGTTTGTAGGAACTCTTAGCGTGAGATCTATCCTCTTAACATGTATTAACGTACACAAAACTGTATTGTTTACTATCGGTACTATGTTGCCCAGTAGATCTCTAAGACTTACTCATCTTTCATAACTGAAACTTTATACTCATTGAAAAAAAATTCCCCATGTCCCTCTTCCCGTCTCTGGGAACAGCCATTCTATTCTCTGCTTCTATCAATTTGCCTATTTGAGATACCTTGTGTAAGTGGAATCATGCACTATATGTGCTTCTGAGACTAGCTTATTTCACTTATCATAATGTCCTGTATGTTCATCCATGTTGTTGCAAATGTAGAATTTCCTACTTTTGAAAGGCTGAATAATACTTCAATGTATTTATTTTCCACAATGGAAATGTCTGTTGACAGCAACATAATTTTCTGAATTGCTCTAGAACAAGGCGGTGCTCCTAACTCCTGCAGTCCTTCCCTCTAGGCTGGTCTCACGTGCTTCCCTCCCTTTTCCCCTGGGTGTCTGAACTTCCTCCCTAGATAGACACAGGGGAGCCAGTAGCTCATACTCCTGTGGTTAAATTAGCCACCTTCAAAGGTTTTTTATATCTCAACATATGAGCAGAAGAGCTTCATTCTATATTATTTTAAAATATTTATAGTAGCAAAATCTATAGTTATGCTGCTAATCAATAACTGTATACTCTTGAGCTTCGATAATTGTAACCAATAAACTGGAATTTTCTCTGTAGCCACATTCATCTCTTAAAATCTCTAATTCTATAATGTTTTCCAATAGAACAAAAAATCTTCCTGTATTATATAAATTGGATCTAGTTTTGTGTATGATAATAAATTGAAAAGCAAATTGTGTCAATATGTATAGGAGCTTTTAGTATGAGAGATAAACCCCCAAATGATGTTTGTTTCTTTTCCTGTCAATAAACAATACAATTGAATGTTTTAGGAAGACAACCAGGAATATTGTCTAATGTATGAGTGCATTTATACTGCAGGTATACTTTCTTAGTTAAAAAAATTGATGAAACCTCTTAGAATATAAAGTCTTTATTTTCTAATTAAATACATTATTAGTTTTTCTTGTTATGCAGAATGTAATAGCTTTATTAACTGAGCACTAATATTTTCCTGATACAGTTATGAAGTAATATAATTTGGAGCATGATGTAGTCTAAAATTAATATAAATAAAAACAATATATCATAGTAAGTCATTACAAATAAAAAGGACATCAGTGCTATAGAATTTTCTCCATTGGAACCTAAAGAGCTTATTTGTTCAAATCCATATGCTTAACCATTTTTGCAGCTAAAACAAAATGATTCTTTTTTTGTGATGTTGATCATAAAAGTTGTTCAACTAGGCTCTCAACTTTAAACCAAAAAATGTATATACTAATTAGGGAAATAGGCAGGAAAGATACTTTTTAAAATTATTTGCTAAAATGTTTAATACTTAACCTTCACAGAGTATTATTTGCCCAACTATATGGCTGTAAATGTTAATATATATGCATGGTGTTATTCTTGATTTGCCAAAATGAATGAACTAATTTAAAGACGTTCATGTGATTTATCAGTTATATACTGAAATTACAGATTAATAACATAATAATATGTTCATATATGTCAGTTCCATCCTTGTGTATATTTTAAAAAAGTGAAAATATTGCTCAAATCACCTAAATAATGGTGGCATAGGTGTGCTTGAATATTCATTAAAAACACATAATTTTCACACACTTTTGTAATGCTTGTTTTATTTCTATAATAAATAAATAAATGAAAGATAAATCTATGCTAATAGTAAGAAGATGGTGCTACTGTCCATCTTAATAAAACAAAGATCTATACACATTTGTTATCCTAACTGTACATTAGTTCTGATCAATGCCTCTGCCCTGTCTTGAACTTCTTCTGCCTTCACATTAGGCACAATGTCTATGTTTCAGAATTTTTAGTGTAACCTGGAGGTCTAGATGGCTGAGTTAAATTTTCTCAAATAAATTATTGAAAAATGATTAGTTTCTTAAGAAATATTCCCAATTAAATACAATTAGGTGGCTCTATATTAATTAAGTTAAAATTTAAATCAGTTAAAATAGTTATTTTTCAGGACCAGAGGCTGAGAATGATGTTCAGTTTTTATTTATAAAGTAATTTAGCACTTTAATTAATGTGAAATTCCACAAGCATCTACTATTAGACACTTAAAATTGAGAAAGCAAAATGAATATGTAGAAATTAGGTTGCCAAAGAAAATATCATATGATTTAAATGTGTTATCCATAGTTAACATCAGTACTATGAAATATGAATCAGATAATTTAAAAGCAAAATTTGTATTTTTATTAGAGAAAAAAGGTAAGAAAGTAAACAAAAGATATTTATGGAGTATGTATATATTTACTTATATATATATACATATATATTTAACTAGTTAATGAGTTGTTTTGATTGGCATAAAATTTCTAGTTAAGATAATTTTCAGATTGAGCAGTCTAACTATAGTTTGCCCAAAATAATATTATCTATTAATTCACTTCTTTTAGAGATTTTTTTAGACTTACAAGTCATATAGAAGTTAAAAAATATTATCTGCCACCCATTAAAATTGTTATTTACATTTAAATACTACCTTGAGTGGAAATTCAGCAGTGTTATTCTAGTATACATTTTAACCATATTACAGATACTATGACTATATACCTACGAAACCTAACGGAGTATAGCAAAATATTAACGTTAATGGGAGAGTTTGCTGAGTGGCTGAATGTGAGATGAATACGTACAAATTAATAGTTGTTATTTATTTTTGAAGTAACTAAGCAACATAGAAAAGAAAACAAAACCTACCTTTCCCATTAGCTGCAAAAAAAATCCCCAATAATGATAAACACATAAAATATATAATGATAATTTAACAAGAAAAAAAACAAGACCTAAATGAAGAAAATTATTACATTTTGTTGAAAACCATAAAGCAAGGCCTGCATAAAGTGCATAACAAAATATGCTGCATTCTAGATGGAAATTTTGATATAAAAATGGAAATTCCTTCCCAATTAATATGAAAGTATTATGCAATTGCAATCACAGTACGGATGGATTTCTGCAGACAGCTGTACAAAATTATTTTGAAGTTCATATGGAGGAATAAATGCAGGAGAAATTCCAATATATGTTTTTAAAGAAAAGTGGAAGGATGGTTATTTCTTACTAAATATTAAAATTTAATGAACATTATTTTAGGCCCAACAGTAATTTTGGCACAATAATAGGAATACAGTAGAAAGACTAAAGTCTAGAATTGTATACAAACATATATTGAAATAATACACATATGAAGCTCATTTGTTTTAAAGCCTATAGTACATTTAGATAACCATTAAGGTTAATCAATGCTTGCTAAGTGTCTATGCCATTAAACCTTTGTAGGTATCATTACTGTTTAATAAAATCAATACAACTGATTTAATTTCAAAGAAGTATCAAAAATAAATGTTTTAGCACAGTTCTAGGAAAGAGTTTAAGCATAAGTAGGAGCATTACAATTTATAGTGATCATTTTTTTAAAAAGTAGTTGATGGGTTGACCTTATATAAAATTTTGAAGTTGATGAATTTTTGCTTAATAGTTTGCTGACTCCTCATTGGAATCTTTCTGGATCCAGTATTTTTACTCTTTTCTCTTCCCAAATATCATATTTTCCAGGGCCTCTTACTCCAGCAATCCATTGAGCACTCATGTATTGTTTCCAAATATTTTGGTCTGCATCCCTGTCAGGAAGCAGAAGAGAAGAAGAACAGAGAACACTCCAACATATGTATATTTATTTGTAAATTATACTTAAGTTATCATACCATATGATATATATTTGAATTATAAGTAAATATCTGTATTTCAATCATGTCTTACAAAACATAGACCTATGGAATAATAAAATATATCATAATGAATGAAGCCTACAAATTGTGCTAGATTCTAACATTCGTTTTCATCAGGCCATTCCCAGAAAAATAATTGAAGGCCATCTGTTATTTGTGAAACATCAATTTAATTGTGTAATTTCCTCTATATAGGATAGCATCATTTTCTGACAAATAATAAATGGCTTGCTAATGCTAGTGGGGATAGAGCTCAGGCTTATTAAAATATTATTGTGACTCTTAAGGTTTTAATATTTTTTTCTTCCCTCTCTAAAAATACAAGAATTATGTGTGTGTGTACATTCAAATGTATTTTTAAAATGTAAAGTGTAATTAATTTTCTTGAGAATACTGTAGTTCTTTAAAATGAAAAGATATCTCCCTAATGATTTACAAAAAGCACAGTTAGACATTGCTGTGGTTGCTGTCGTTAAAAGCAAACAAGCAAGCAAAAAGTCCTGCAACATTCTGTTAAAATATAATTTATGAACAACTCACCACTAAATCTACTAACTTCTAGATATAACAGTGTTCAACTTATGTAATGCATGTTTGATATTGTACCAGAAGACAAATAGCTCCCAAAGCCAATGATAATATTTATGAAGCATATAATTTATTTCATTTTCTTGATAACTTAGAAAAATGAAATCGCATTTCTATTTCATTTGTGTGTGTTATTGGCTCTAAATATAGCTCAGTTGAAAAAAGTAAACTTCTGGTGCACAGAGCTCTGACATAAAGCATTTGCTTCTATTTTGAAGAAGGCAAAGATGGCACATGTGCTTTTCTATGATAGAGTGGGTGGGAGGGCCACTGAAAAATGTCTCACTGGCAAAGAGACTTATTTTTCAAGTGACTTTATGAAGATGAGCCCCTTGTTATTGATTCTTAGGTCTTAGGCAATGATATTAAAGCTTACTGAAAAATTAAGCAAGCTTAAATACTGGTACAGACCCCTCAGCAATGCTGCTTTCTGCTTCACGCTGTGGATTAGTAAGAGATTGACCTGAATTAAATCCTTATATCATGTTGCCTGATACAAAAGAGGCAGGGAGGAGAGAAGGAAGTGAATGAGTAGAAGGGAAGAGATTTTCACTTTCCTTTATATCTGGTCTGAAAGACATCACTAATAATTATTAATTCCTGAGCAGAACTTTGATATGGATATGATTCTAGGCCAAGAGGATGATATTCAATTTGACATAATAAGAAATTCTCAATTAAATTATGGAGGGAAACACTTTCAAGCTACTGGATAAGCTTTGACTAGTTACTCTAATTTTTCAGGTTCTGAGTAAAATTGTTTTTATGCAACTCTGTAGTTTATTCTTTATTTTTACATTGAAGATGAAGAGTGGAAGGAGGGATACCCAAGTATCTTGACCTCACAGATTTATCTTCTGCCTTGTATGTTTACTGATTTCAATGGAAATCAAATATGTTAGCAAATAATTAAGTAATTGAAAGTAGAACTAAAGAAAATCCCTATTCATTTGAAAATTCCTGTTTCTTTCAATTCTTTTCTTCTTTTTCTTCATTATTTCAAACCAATTTTTGAAAATGGAATCTAAAATCCATTCTGTTCTCTCTACAGTTTCCAAAATTTTCAGTCATTTTACATTGGATAATCTGATCACTCTATTGAAAATACATTTGCACATTTTGTTCCTTTTGATTTCTGTTCTTTACTTGTCCTTCCTTAAAAGCTTGAAAAAGAAAAGCGTATCTAAGTAGTCGGTCAGAAAATACTCATATTAGAAGTCCAAGGCACTGTTGTTAACATTAAGCATGCATCTTTCCATTTTGTTTTATTCAGTTAATTTTTCAAATAGTTGGAATTTGATGTATATAAAGTTTACGTTTGATTTTTTTCTACTTGAAAAGTATAGTGTAACATTTCCACATGACTTTTTTTAATTTTTAAATTTTATTTTAAATTATTATGGTAACATAATCGTTGTATATTTCTATAGAGTACATGTGATGTTTTGATGCAGGTATACAGTGTGAATTAATCAAATCAGGGTAATTAGGGTATACATCATCTCAGGCATTTATCTTTTCTTTGTGTTAGGAACATTCCAATTGCACTCTTTTAGTTATTTTAAAGTATACCCTAACTTATCGTTGATTATAGTCACTTTGTTGTGCTATCGAATATTGTTTATTCTATCTATCTAATTAAATTTTTGAACCCATTAACCATCCCCACTTTATCCTCCTCTTGCTGTTAAACTTCCCAATCTCTAGTAACCATCATTCTACAGTCAAACTGTGGACCGCGGGCCACAAGCAGGTGTTTTTGCCCGTTTGTTTATTCACTTCAAAATAAGATATGTGCAGTGTGCATAGGAATTGGTTCATAGTTTTTTTAAAACTATAGTCCGGCCCTCCAACGGTCTGAGGGACAGTGAACTGGCTCCCTGTTTAAAAAGTTTGAGGACCCCTGTCTATACTCTGTGTCCATGAGATCAATTGTTGTTAATATTTAGCTCTCCCATATGAGTGAGAACACTTGAGTGTTGTCTTTCTGTGCTTGGCTTATTTCACATAACATACTGTTCTCCAGTTCCATCCATGTTGTTGCAAATGGCAGGATTTCATTCTTTTTTATGGCTGTAATATATTCCATTTTGTATATATACCAAAATTTCATTATCCATGCATCCATTGGACACTTAGATTGATTCCAAATCTGTGAACAGTGATGGAATAAACATGGGTGTGCAAATATGTTTTGTATATACTGAATTCCCCTCCTTTGGATATATACCCAGCAGTGGGATTGCTAGGCCACATGGTAGTTCTATTTTTAGTTTTTTGAAAAACCTCCAAACTGTTCTACATAGTGGCTGTACTAATTTACATTCCCACCAACAATATACGAGGGTTCCTCTTTCTCCACATCCTTGCCAGCATCTGTTATTGCCTGTCTTTTGGATAAAAGCCATTTAAACTTGGGTGAGATGACATATCCTTGTAGTTTTGATTTGCATTCTTTTGAGGACTAACAATGTTGAACATTTTTTTTCATTTACCTGTTGGCCATTTGTATGTGTTCTTTTGGGAAAAAAAAATGTCTATTCAGATCCTTTGCCCAATTTAAATCAAATTATTTGATTTTTTCCCTATTGACTTGTTGGAGCTCCTTATATATTCTATTGATTAATCCCTTGCCAGATAGGTAGTTGTAAATATTTTCTCCCATTCTGTGAGTTGTCTTTTCACTTTGTTGATTGTTTCTTTTGCTGTGTGGAAGCTTTTTAGTTTGATGTGATTCCATTTGTCCAATTTTGCTTTGGTTGTCTGTGCTGTCAGGGTGTTACTCAAGAAGTCCTTGCTCAGACCAATGTCCTGAAGCATTTCCTGAATGCTTTCTTTTAGTAGTTTCTTAGTTTCAGGTCTTAGATTTAAATTCTTTAATCCATTTTGATTTGATTTTTGCATATGGCAAGAGATATGGGTCTAGTTTCATTCTTCTGCATATGGATATCCAGTTTTCCCAGCACCATTTATGGAAGAGACTGTGCTTTCACCACTGTATGTTTTTGGCAACTTTTACGAAGATAAGTTCACTATAGATGTGTGGATTTATTTCTGGGTTCTCTATTCTGTTTCATCGATCTGTGTGTCTGTTGTTATGCCAGTATCATGCTGATTTGGTTACTTCAGCTCTGAAGTATAATTTGAAATCAGGTAATGTGATTCCTCCAGTTTTGTTCTTTTTGCCCAGAATGGCTTTGGCTATTCTGGGTCTTTTGTGATTCCACATAAATTTTAGGATTATTTTTTCTATTTCTGTGGGGAATGTCATGGGTATTTTGGTGAGGATTATATTGACTCTGTAGATTGCTTTCAGTAGTATGGCTATTTTAACAATATTTATTCTTCCAGTTCATGAGCATGGAATATCTTTCCATTTTTTTGTGTACTTTTCAATTTCTTTCATCAGTGTTTTTTAGTTTTCATTATAGAGCTCTTTTGCTTCTCTGGTTAAGTTTATTCCTAGGTATTTTATTTTATTTGTAGATATTGTAAATGGGATTACTTTCTCGGTTTCTTTTTCAGATTGTTTACTTTTGGCATATAGAAATGCTACTGATTTTTTCTATGTTAATTTTGTATCCTACCACTTTACTGAATTTATTTATCAAGTCTAACAGTTTTTTTTTTGAGTCTTTAGTTTTCTCTTGATATAAGAGCATATTGCCTGCTAATAAGGATAATTTGACTTGTTCAATTACAATTTGGATGCTCTTTATTTATTTCTTTTGTTTGATTGCTCTGGCTAGAACTTCCAATAGTATATTGAATAAGAGTGGTGAAAGTGGGCATCGTTGTCTTGTTCCAGATCTTAGAGGAAATACTTTCAGTTGTTCCCCATTCAGTATGATACTCTGAGTCTGTCATGTATGGCATTTATTATGTTGAGGTAAGATCCTTCTATACCTAGTTTTTTGAAATTTTGAAAGAATGTTGAATTTTATTAAATGGTTTTTCAGCATCAATTGAAATGATCGTATGATTTTTGTCCTTCCTTCTGTTGATGTAATGTATCACGTTGACTGATTTATGTATGTTGAGCCATCCTTCATCCCTGGGATGAATCCCACTCGCTCATAATAAATAATCTTTTTAATGTGTTGTGGAATTCAGTTTACTAGTATTTTGTTGAGTATATGTACATGTATGTTCATCAGAGATATTGACCTATAGTTTTATTTTTTGTTGTGTCTTAGTCTCATTTTGGTATCAACATGATACAGGCTTTGTAGAATGGATTTGAGAATAGTATTCCCTCCTCCATGATTTTTTGGAATCATTTAAGTAGGATTAGTTCTTTGAATGCTTGGAAGAATTCAAATGTGATGCCATCAGGTCCTGGGCTTTTCTCTGATGGAGGACTTTTTATTACTGTTTCTATCTTGTTACTTCTTACTGGTTTATCTACGTTTTGGATTTCTTCTTTGTTCAGTCTTGGTAGGTTGTATTTGTATGTGTCTAGGAATTTATCCAGTTCTTCTAGGTTGTTTAATTTATTGGCATATAGTTGTTCATAGTAGACTCTAATTATCTTTTGAATTTCTGCAGTATCATTTGTAATGTCTCTTTTTTTCTATATATTTGAATCTTCTCTCTTTTTTTTCTTAGTCTGGCTATTGGTGTGTCAATTTTATCTTTTCAAAAAGCCAACTGTTTGTTGATCTTTTGTATTTTTTTGGTTCAATTTCATTTATTTCTGCTCTGATCTTATTGTATCTTTTCTTCTTCTAAGTTTGGGTTTGGTTTGCTCTTGTTTTTCTAGTTCTTTGAGATGCGTCATTAGGTGGTTTATTTGAAACTCCTGTCCTTTTTTGATGTAGGCACTTATTGCTATAAACTTTTCTCTTGTTACTGCTTTTGCTATATTCCATAGGTTTTGAATTATATATTTATTTATTTATTTACTTATTTTTTGAGACAGAGTCTCACTCTCTTACCTGGGCTAGAGTGCCATGGCATCAGCCTAGCTCACAGAAACCTCAAACTTCTGGGATCAAGCGATCCTTCTGCCTCAGCCTCCCAGGGAGCTGGGACTACAGGCATGCACCTCGTGCCTGGCTAATTTTTTCTGTTTTTCTAGTTGGCTAATTTCTTTCTGTTTATAGTAGAGACAGGGTCTTGCTCTTGCTCAGGCTGGTCTTGAACTCCTGAGCTCAAGCAATCCTCCTGCCTCAGCCTCCTAGAGTGCTAGGATTACAGGCATAAGCCACCATGCCCAGCCCCCATAGGTTTTGATTTGTCATGTTTTCATTTTCATTGTTTCAAAACAATTTTTAATTTCCTTCTTAATTTCTTCATTGGCCCACTGGTCACTCAGGAGCATATCGTTTAATTTCCAGATGTTTGTATATTTTCCAGTGTTCCTCTTGTTATGGATTTCTAGTTTTATTCCATTGTGGTCAGAGAAAATACTTGGTATGATTTAAATTTTGAAAAATTTTTTAAGACTCGTTTTGTGGCCTAACATATGGTCTATCTTTGAGAATGATCCATGAGGTAAGGAGAAGAATATAAATTCCACTGCTTTTGGATAAACATTCTGTAAATATCTGTTTGATCCATTTGGTCTGTAGTTCAGACTAAGTCCAATGTTTCTTTGTTGAAGTTTTGTCAGGATGATCTGTCCAATGCTGAAAGTGGAGTGTTGAGGTCTCCGACTATTATTGTGTTAGGGTGTATCTTGCTCTTTAGCTCTGATAAAATTTTCTTTGTATATCTTGGTGCTCCAGTGTTGAGTGCGTATATAATTAGAATTGTTATATCCTCTTGCTGAATTGGCCCCTTTGCCATTATGTAATGACCTTCTTCATCTCTTTTTACACTTTTTATCTTGAAATCTATTTTATCTGATAGAAGTATAGCTAATTCTGTTCTTTTCTTGGTTTCCAGTTATATGGAATGTGTATTTCCATCCTTTATTTTCAGTCTATATGTGTCAGGTGATGTAAGTTTCTTGCAGACAACCTATAGTTGGCTCTTGTTTTTTTTAATCCATTCAGCCACTATGTGTCTTTTGATTGGAGAATTTAGTCTATTCACATTCAATGTTACTATTGATAACTAAGGATTTACTTCTACCATGTTGTTATTTGATTTCTGGTTGTTTTGTTGTCCTTTCTTTCTCTCTTCTTTCCTTCCTGTCTTCTTTTGTTAAAATTGATTTTCTCTGGTAATGTGCTTTAATTTCTTGCTTTTTACTATTTGTGTATCTATTGTAGGTTTTTTGATTTGAGATTACCATGAGGCTTGCAAAAAACATTTTATCACCAATTATTTTAAACAAAATACAAACAAACAAGCAAATAAACAAAAAGAAATCTAACATAAATTCTACCTTTTAACTCTATCCTTCCCCACTTTTTAACTATTTGTTGTTTCCTTCTGTATGGAAACTATCTATAATATTTATACTATTTTTCTCCCTCAAAAAGTTGTGTAATTAATTTTGATAATGTTTTTCTTTTAGTATTCCTACTCAAGATATAATTGGTTTATACACCAAAAAATTACAGCAATAGAATAATCTCTATTTGTGTCCTTACTATTACTAGTGAGTTGTATACCATCAGATGATTTCTTATTGTTCAATAACATCCTTTTCTTTCAGACTGAAGAACTCCTTTTAGCATTTCTTGTAGGACATGTCTAGTGTTGATGAAATTCCTTGGCATTTGTTTATCTGGGAAAGTTTTTATTTCTCCTTCATGTTTGAAGGATATTTTTCAGAATATAATATTCTAGTGTTAAGCTTTTTTTCTTCAGCCCTTTGAATATGCCATGCCACTCTTTCCTGGCCTGTAGAGTTTCCATTGAGAAGTCTGCTACTGGGCTCATTTATGTGCTATTTTTTTGTTTGTTTTTTGTTTTTCTTGTTTTCCTTAGCAGTAAACTTTTTGTTTACTATTGGCTGCCTATTAATTTTTTCTCTCTAAGAGCTTCCAGTATCCTTTATTGGAATTGCAGTGTTTTCATTTGATTCAATTGGGAGGTATTACACTCACTGCACACTCTGACCATGCCTAGGCTATTCAAATGTGCTACTCCAGGAATTTGTATTTGAGTAGATTGCACTGTGTGGTGGAGCTCTGATTAGATTCTTCCCCTCATAAGACTTGCAGCAAGATATATTGGGGGAGAGCAAAGTTGGTAATAAACTCAAAAAGATAGAGCTTGAAGTTAGGAGTCAGATTATTAAGGACCATGTACCATGAAATGTAGTTTGCAATGGGCAACCATCAAGGACTTTCAGTAGGAAAATGACATTCAGATTAATGTATTAGTCAGGCAGATCTCTCTTCTGACTGTGAAAAATCTCTGTTGTAAAGTTGAAAAGCTTTTCTATTATCAGCAGAATGGTCAGTTATGACTCAGAGTAGTCTAAGGCAGTAGGAGTAAGAAACTTCAGTAAAGCAATAATGGAAGAGAGGTGACAGAGTGATATTTAGGGAGCAGACACAATCACAAACAAGATGGAGAGAGTGAAATGGGAGAGAAAGAGACAGTTCCAAGGGCTGTAATCCGGATGACTACATTTATGGTATGAAATAGAGAGATGAATGGCTTTAGTAAGAAATAATGTTTCATGTTTTAGGTATACTGAGTTGAAGGTGTTTGTGGGGCATTTTGATGAAATTATGGAATGGATAGATTACCAGTAAGCAAGAATAAAAGAAAAAAGCCTCTGGGGCCAGCACCAAGAAATGCCCCAAAGTAGGGAGTAGGCAAGGAAGAGGAGCAGCAGGAGAGAACAGGATCATGAATCCAGAGAAAGGAGATGGTGCAATGCACCATAACTCTATACACTCTGCTCATGTCATGCAGTCTCTTTGTGCCTTTAGAATGTAAAAACGATTTTTCATTTGCTTACATGAAAGAAGAAATAGCCATTAGAATCACAATTTAAAATTTAAAGAATTAGACTGTATAGCTTATGCCCTCTTTTTGTCTAGGTCAGTTCTTAAAAGGAAGATCACAGTAAATACCAAGACTCCTACAATTTCCTAACGAGTTTTCTCTGGGAAACTTTTGTTCTAACAGCAGATAAAGCCTCACTATGTAATACACTTTACAGAAAGCCCTCGACTATGATAATCAACTGAACTTTGGGAAACTACAACTTTTCTCTGACCCTCGTCAAAGGGTAAACATATCTGATCTTTCTGCTTGTGCTCCAGAAAATTCCCAGAAAAAGGAGATAGTGGAGTGGGTAGAATAACGTGTTTATCAGCATGAGAGGGAAGCAGTCCAACAAAAATTTCCATAACTATCTATAATAGGAGATAACAAATGCCAATTGCCTGGCAAATTGGATGGAGGGCTCTTGATAATAACCAGAGGAGGCTATGCAAAGTGAGCTGCTGAATCATGTAGACTTCAAGATTTTAGACTGTGATCTCAAACTTCATTTAGGTATTGCCTATGCCTTGCCTTAGCAGGCCAATTAAATACATACTGTTAAAGTTCTCAAATTACTTCTCCACAGAAATAAAAGTTTTAAATATGTGTTTCTTTTATACTCGCTCTTGTAAAGTTATAATAGGTAAGAAAAGTATATTATATAAGGCTTGACTTCCAACGTTTTTCAGTATGTTTTTTATCCTTCACAATATTATAAACATGATTGCAGATTACAGTAGAATATAGAGGGATATCTACAATGAATTTTGTTCTTTAAAACTAGTGAAGGCAGTAAGAGGTGTGTGTCGTCTACCAAGTGAAAAAATGTTATTTTAAATTTTATTTTTTTATAAAAATTAGAGAATTAAAAATAATTCACCTACTGCCTTACTATCTTGTCAGAATGAGACTATTGTCTGCCAGTCTTTATATGTATTTTATTTTTATAAACTTGCAATAATATTTGTGTGTGGGATTTATACATATGTACATATATATGTACATATATTCAATCATAAATTTCTAAAATAAAAAATCATTTTGTAAAAACTTTTCTAGACTGCTAAATACATCGTATATTTACCAGTATTGATCCAGTTAATATTCTTCAGCAAAAAATTTTACAATTTTAAGGAACATTTTTAAGTAGAAAAACATCTCATCTTTTTAATGTAGTTATAATTTCTTCATACAGAAATGGTCTTTTTATTTCTCTTTAGGAAGATCTTATTTTATAAACATTAATCTTTCCTGCCATGCTAAAAAATTTAATGAACCAACATATAAAAATTTAAAGAGCTTGAGTATGAAACCATTCTATTGCAAAGTAAAGAACTGGCTGCTCTTTTCTGAAGTTACACCAAATCTCTCTACTATTGCTCATATTATTCCTTTTGTATGAATGTTACAAATCAGAGGATATCTGATTTACAGCTCAATTCCTTTAAATAGAGCATGTATTTATTTTATTTTCTCTACCTTATTGGTTATGTAACTACCTCATTTGACCATGTCTTATTCTGTTTTATTTATTATTATTTTCTGAACAGTGTAGCAGTAGTTGAGCTGCTTAATTTGATTTTAAATCTAAAATGATTTGGTTTTCTTCATTATAAAACACTCAGCACTTTTAGCTTCAATAATGTATGCTTTCTTTTATTTTGACTCTGATTTAGAAATCAATAAGTACTTAATTTGACCTTCTTTTAACCTCAAAATGTGGATGTCTTTACTTCACCTATAACCCTTTATTTCAATAGACATTGTGTGTCTCCTTACTTTCTTTCATTTTATCTCTGCAAAATTTAATTTTCAAATAAATATTGAATGAAATGTATCAATGCAAGGCAAAGACTTTGCTATTAATATTTTATAGCACTTTATTACTTGATTTCAATAAGTACATGAAATTACTTTCTCCATCAGATAATTATAGCACAAATTTGGAGACATAGAAGTCCATATCACATAAATCCTGCCCACAAGGAACTTATAGGATACTTAGGAAGAAGTGAACCCAGATTAGTAATTACACATTGAGTACCAAAAGGAAAGTATAGATAAATGGCAATTTAAAGGATCATCAGGGGAGTCTCTAAAACAGGAGTATTTTTTTAAGTAAAAGACAGTGAAGTTGTTCAATGGATATAAAATTTCAATTATGCAAGATGAATAACTTCTAGAGATCTGCTATACGACATTGTGTCTGTAGTTTACAATATGATATTGTGCACTTAAAAATTTGTTTAGATGACGTACATCTCACGTTGAGCATTCTTAATGCTCAACCTCACTTATAGTCAAATAAGTGTACTTCTGGAAAAACAAAAGACAACAATGTGCATACTTGGAAAAGAGGATGAGGGTGTGTCATCTTCTCCAGCCTGGTTGACTGCAGTGGCTGGCTAGTCTTCCCTCTTCCACTCTTGCCCTCTGCAGAGCAGTCACAGTGATCATACTATGCCCATTCTTAAAATACTCCAAAGGCTTCCCCTTACCTTGGAATGAAAGCATAACCCCTCCCAGTGACCTGCAGTGCCCTACACAATGGGTTGATCGGTCCATCTTCCTGATATAATTTCTTTACTCTCTTCCCTTTGCTCAGCAAAATCTCAGGCATGGGCTGAACCTTTGTGTTTTTCAATGACACCAGTTAGGGCCATTGCATGGTCCTCTGCTTGGAAGGCCATGCCTTTGGATCTCTGGGGGACTGAGTATATTTGGTAATTTCAGTCAGTGCTCCAATGCTACCTATTCAGAGGCCTTTCCTTGCCATCCAATCTATAATAATTGCCTCCTCACCTTATTATCAATCACTTTACTCAGTTCAGAATTCCCCATAGCATTTGTTACTGTTTGATATCTATTTATTTATGTAACTACTTGTTTCTTGTCTGACTTCCCTCACTAGAATATAATAATAATAACAGCTACATTTATTGACTATGATTTTTGAGTACTTAGTACTAATTACAGCCATGTATTCATTTCAACCTTCAGAACAACACCAAATGTTTGGTTATTTTATTGTCACCCCATTTTATAGATAATGATATTGATTCACAGAAAAATTGAAAAACTCACCCAAGTGAGTGGTGGAGATGAGATTTGAGTAAATACAGCCTGACTCCAGAACCTATGAGTTTATCCACAACACCACACTACACTCCAAAAAGTCTCTGCACTGAACGTCTTCTCTGATGTATAGGAAAGATGTCTCACTGTCCGCACTAAAATAATTGTTAAAATTTTTAAATATATTCTAGGCCCTGAATAACAAGTATAGGAATAAAGACGTTGTGTAGCAGCTAAGGAAAGACATTTTCCTGGCAGTGAATAATACCAAGAAGCTCTCAGCAAACAAAATGCCCGGATGGGCGGATGTGCAGGGAATATTGAATACCTTAGAAATGTAAATCTGGGAAGATAAATGTGGGCCAGATTACAGAGGAACATATATGCCAGATAAGATTAGGGAGTAGGAAAACAGTCAAAGTATGTGAGTGAAAGAGTGACAATTTCAAATTTGTGCTTTAAGAATAATGTAGCAGAAGCATCAAGAAAGAACTGTGGAAGGAAGATACTAAAAATAGCTGCATCATTACTGCAGTAATACTGCAAAAGATATTAATGACATGAATATGGCAGGTTGATAGCAATAGTTGGGAAGGATTAGATGGATTCAAAGATTGAGTAGCTACTTGTAGGATGGTTATGTCATTAAGAGGGAGAAGAAAAACAGAAAACGACACCAACTTTGGAGGGAAGATGATGAGTTTGGTTTTTGATATAGGGACTTGGCAGTGATTATAGGGCACTCAGTTGAAATTCCAGCAGGCGGTGAAAATCTGGAACTGGTGTTTGAGAATGGTCAGGTTTGGAGAAATGGATGAGCCATTTTTAGGGTAGTGGGAATGTGAGTTAAGAGTTCATTTAGTTTTATAAGAAACTATCAAACTGTCTTCCAAAGTGGCTGTACAAGTTTGCATTCCCACCAGCAATGAAGGAGAGTTCCCTCTGTCCTACATACATCCTTAGCATCAGTCATTCTAATAGGTATGCAGTGGTATCTCATTGTTGTTCAAATTTACAATTCCCTAATGACATAGGATGTTGAGCATCTTTTCGTATGCTCATTTGCCATCTGTATATCTTCTTAGGTGAAGTGGCTGTTTAGGTCTTTTCCCATTTTAAAATTGGGTTATTTGTTTTCTTATTGTTGAGTTTTAAGAATTCTTTGTATATTCTGGATGACAGTCCTTTATCAGTTAATGTCTTTTCAAAATATTTTCTCCCCGTCTGTAGCTTGTATTCTCATTTTCTTGGCAGTGCCTTTCACAGAGAAGTAGATTTTAATTTTAATGAAGTTTAGCTTATCAATTATTTCTTTCATGGATTGTGCCTTTAATGGTGTATCTAAAAAGTTATCTCCATATTCAAAGTCATTTAGATTGTCTCCTACATTATTCTCTAGGAACTTTATAGTTTTGCATTTTACATTTAGGTCTATGATCCATTTTAAGTCAATTTTTGTAAAGAGCATAAGATCTCTGTCTATATTTGTTATTTTCCATGTGAATGTTCAGTTATTCCAGCACCATTTGTTGAAATACTGTCGTTTTCTCAATTGTATTGCTCACTTCAATTTTAAAAGCAGCCATTAAATAACTCAAAAAGAGTGTTGCTCTCAGGAAGTATGGATCAGTCCAATGTTCTCTTATCTTTTTGTTTTTGATGAACCCAGAAATCCAAAAAGCCAATATTTTGTAGTTCTAATATGTTGGTAACTAATTTAAAATGTGTAAGAATCCCTATTCACAAAATGGTGCTGGGAAAATTGGATAGCCACATGTAGAAGACTGAAATAGGATCACAAAAATCAACTTGCAGTGGATAACAGACTTAAACCTAAGGCATGAAAACCTAGGAATTCTAGAAGAAAATGTTGGAAAAACTCTTATAGACATCAGCCTAGGCAAAGAATGTATGAAGAAGACCCCAAAAGCAATTACAGCAAAAACAAAAATAAATAAATGGGATCTGATCAAATTAAAAACTTCTGCATAGCCAAGGAAACAATCATAGAGTGAATAAACAACTCAAAGAATGGGAGAAAATATTTGCATGCTGATACATCTGATAAAGGGCTGATAATTAGAATCTATAAAGAACTCAGGCAAATCAGCAAGATAAAATCAAACAACCCCATTAAAAAGTGGGGAATGGACATGAACAGAAACTTTTCAAAAGAAGATAGATTAATGGCCAATAAACATATGAAAAAACACTCAACATCTCTAATCATCAGGGGAATGCAAATTAAAACCACAATGAGATATCATTTAACTCCAGTGAGAATGGCTTTTACCAAAAAGTCCCAAAACAACAAATGCTGGTGTGGATGTGAACAGATAGTAATACTCATACACCACTGGTGGGAATACAGAGTAGTACAACCTCTACAGAAAATAGTATGGAGACACCTCAAAGAACTAAAAGTAGAACTACCATTTGATCCAGCAATCCCTTTACTGAATATTTATCCAAAGGAAAAAAAGACATTCTATAATAAAGACATCTGCACTCAAATGTTTATAGCAGCACAATTCTCAGTTGCAAAGATGTGGAAACCACCCAAGGGCCCATCAATACATGAGTGGATTAATA
>VBSM01002217.1:36641344-36712111 GCA_008086735.1 Cheirogaleus medius
TATGCTGAAATAAAAAAGGAAAATATATACATATTAAAAATAAAATACAATAAAATTTATATAAATTCTTTAGAGCCAAGTATATTACCTGTTGGTACAAAAATGCCTGAGGACCACTAGTTTGTGACCACTGCTTTGTGTGAATGGTTAGTAAAAAAATAGGGATAGCAAACATATCTAGTTTGTTTAAAGTTTTGATTTTTGTCAGTTGAGTATATGGGGAGAAAGAGTTCAAAGAAAGGTATTCATTAACATCATAATGTTTTGCAAGTAACAAAAAACATAGTGCAATAGTATTTTGTTTGCTTGTTTTTAAATGGTGGATTATTATTCCGTTAACAAGAAGTCTAAAGTGAGGCATCTAGAGAGTTCTGTAGTTACAAAATATATCAAAGTCCCAGGCGCTTTCTGCTTTTCTACTTCACCTTTTATAGCATTAGACTTTTTTTTTTTTTTAAGCCATAACTTATGGTTGCAAGACAGCTGCTGCACCACTAGACTTAACCACATTCCAGGCAGAAAAAGTGGAGGAGGATAAAGGACAAAAATTATTTCTCTTGGCAAGCCTGTGCCTTGTTGTTTAATGAAAGCATCTCTCCCTGAGGGTTTCCAGCAACATTTTATTGGCCACAACCATGTAGCATGGCTATTCCTGACTTCAAGGGAGGACGTACAGTTGAGTTATTTGGCATGCTCATCTTTACTGTAGAGGAAGGTAAGGGAGGATGGGCTCCCTTTTGTGTGGTGGGTGCAGCATCTGTGACAGTGTAGTGTTGGGAGATGAGTGAATATTAAAGAACTAAATAAAATATCAGACAATAGGATGAAGGATCTGTTGGAGAAGGAACAATTAAATATTCAACAGAAAAGGGAATGATTAGTAAAACAAATTATTCTTTGAGAAGAGCAGGGAGAAAGAAATGGATTAATTATGCAGAGATATTCCATAATGGATAAACCAGTTTAAAAGAAATCATTGCAGATTGAAATAGGAAATGAGATCAAGTTGGGGATGGCAGAGATTTGTCTTGAAGATTTAGTGAAAGATGAATTAAAAATTACAAACTAGCCCTAAGAGCACATTTGAGTTTTGAAAGAATTATTTTTGTAGAGTGAAAGATCGGCCTATTATTTTCTTCATTAAGGCTTGGTAAACTGATAGCAACAGCATGTGAAGTTCAGTTGCGGGTAGAGTATTCAGTGTTTGTGACTATAAAAGTAGATATGGTATAACAGAGAATACATGTGAATGAATTCAGGGTGTTTATTAGAACATTGTTTTAATAACCAATCATTGATTCCTTGAATATGGAGAAAATAAAAGCATAATGGGACGCATAATGTGCTAAGGGAATAGGAGATATTTAAGGAACAGGATTAATAATAAGGATTAAGAGTAGGTAAAAATGGGATTGAGCAGAAGAAATGAGATAATATTTCACATACACTATAAAACACTACATATGAAAAACCTCTGTTTTCAAAATGGAAATACTGAATAAAATGTAGTCTACGTTAAAAGTAGGGGTGAGCTCACAAGAATGAAAAGGAAATTTGAAAGGTCAAAAATAAATTAGGGCTAGGTGCACCTGCAGTTCCAGCTTTCCAAAATTGATGAAAGACTTACATCCTAAGATCAAGAAAGCATAAAATATCCCAAGAAGAATAAAGGGGAGATACACACACACACGCGTGTATGTACATACATATGTACATACATGGATTTGTGGACTTATGGAAGGAATCACAAGCAATATTGATAACATCTTTCTATAGAGAATTTGGGGGGAGAACCTGATTTCAAAGGAGGAGGTGTTCACTTTTATTTTATAACTTTCTGTGCAATTTGAATGTTTTAACTCTAATTTTACAGTCAACAAGAATTTTTTTTTACTTCCTTGTATTTAAAAAAACTATTAAGTGTTATAAAAAATGAATGGGTAGTTATGGCCTATGTATTGGTAATTAATTAACTGATGAACCAATGTGGATTTGTTTTATATTTTTAATTTCATTTATATTCTCCTAGAAAGCAGGCATTTTTGATATGGAGAGACAAACACTTTCTCTTTACAACTAAAAGAGTATATTAATTAAGAAGGCAGTGTTTCCTTTATATTTCTGAACTATTGCATATTCCTGGACTATCTAGACCATTGTTTTATATAACTTACAATGGAGCAGATGCTGTCAGTGGCCCACCTAATCCCCTCTAGCTCACTAGCTAGTTTATTGCTAGCTATTTATTTGTCTGAGTGCTTTTTCTGGCCACTGAAGTAGACTTTGCCTGCCTGTGCATAAGGCCAAAAGTGTCAGGGAATTAATGTTTCTGGCAACAACTTTCAAACAATGGTCAAAGAAGATTGGTGTATACATATTCCAGCTCCCTTGCTCCTCAGTGGAATGACTGAGTGGTATACAGATGGTCTCCGATTTACTATGGTTAGATTTACAATTTTTCAACTTTAAGATGGTGTGAAAGTGATAAGCATTCAGTAGAAACCATACTTCAAGTACCCATACAACCATTCTGTTTTTTACTTTCAGTGTGGTATTCAATAAATCATATGAGCTAATCAACACTTTATTATAAAATATACTTTGTTTTAAATGATTTTGCCTACTAGTAGGCTAATGTAATTGTTCTGAACACATTTAAGGTAGGCTGGGCTAAGCTATGATGGAATTCACTAGGTTGGCTGTGTTTAATGCATTTCCGACTTAATGGTATTTTCAACTTGGGATGCATTTGTCAGGACATAACCACACTGTAAGTCAAGAAGCATCTGTATTCTGTGCTGGCTCTCAATGTTTCCCTAATGGAATTAACCTTCCATTGTTTTCAGTCCACCTCTCCTTCTGTGTCTCACTTCCCCCCCCACCTTTCTACCAATGTTTCCTTCAATAGAAAATAGAGTACGCACACTCAAATCATTACATTAGGGTCTGCTTCTATAGGAGCACTAACCAAAACAAAAATAATATAGTTTTTTATTTTCATGATCGACTCTCATAAAATAGACAGTCACCATTCATTCAAGCAAAGTGGAAAAATTTATATAATTTTAGCAAACATTTTATAGCAAAGTATTTTAAAATGCCTTGTGATATTGCAAAGATATGGCTAATACTGCAAAAATCATTCTCTTTGTTTTCTATAGCCAATAGCACCTCAGTAAAACACATTTCATGACAAAAATATCTTTAAGTCTGTTAGGTAGGAGAAAATCACAAACATAATGATTTTTAATTTTATATTTATATTCCTCTTTTAAGGCCATATAAAAATAGTTTCTAGCCTCAATCTTTTCAAGACCTTAGGTTACTTTATAACATTGTTCACTTAACTTTGAAAAGTTACAACAAACTTGGATTGTGATTTCTGTCATTTATAGTGCCTATAGATAATTACTTTTCTTCTTTCCTAAATAAGTTTGCAGTTTATTTGAACAGCTACCAGCAGTACTGAAAACGATTGGCTGCTTTTTCTAGAGAACACTAGAGTGTGTGTATATGTATGCGCGTATGTGTGAATGAAAAGCTTTATTTCCTATAATAAAGACATCATAGACCCATCTCTAAAAATATTTTATTCCTGTTGATTCCTAACATTGGGTTGATCATTTGTGACAATCTGTCAGATTATTGTGGCAGATGGCCTCAGACTCTTTAATCAGAAAATCCAAACTGAAGGTTCTGGATTGTCTTTATATTCCATCTTAAGATATGAAGTGCTGCAGTACAGATGGAAGCATTCCTATTTGTTGAAAAAATATTTTTCAGTTAATGTTTAAAAATGACATTATATCTTTATATCTATAACAGTGGCTTTTAACCAAGGGTGATCATGTCCCCTCCAGGACCTATTTGTTGATGCCTATGAAAATTTTTTATTATTAATTTGGGGGAAGTACTTTTATAATCTGATGAGTAGAGGCCAGGGATGCTGCTAACCATCGTAAAATACAGAGGAAAGACCTCTAAAACAAAGCATTATCTGACTCAAAATATATATACTACAGGTTGAGAAATCCTAGTCTATATATTAGAAGAATTTGTACTTTTTTCCTTTAATTTACAGTTACTGAAAATATTAAAAAATATTTTTTGTGGGAAACTTTTGGAGCTAGAACTCTTTAACAGCTGTTTTTCAAAATAGAGACAAGGAATTGGATTGTTATTACTATAAAGCCAATTCTAAGTTTCCTTTTGCTGTTTATTTTTTAGTTTCTCTAACAGATCTTCTATGAACATGCAAGCAAGAGAAACGTGTGACTTGACAGCTCTTTGTAATATAGGATCAACCCAGGTTTTGATAATATCTATTTCATTTGTACCAAACACATGAACCATGTATGGAATAAAATGGACTCCAGGGAAAAGTTGTTAAATTGGATTTTTACACTGAAGTAGGGATTTCAGAATGACCTTCTCTCTCTTTATCTCCTGACCTTGTAGAGTGCTTTACACAGCATATGCTTCTACTGCCTCACACCTAGCAACCAAGTTTTGATTCTCTATCCAGTATATTTTATTGCTACATAATTCTCCCTATAAAATTAAAACTTGGCTGGTGGCTCATGCCTGCAATCCTAGCACTCTGGGAGGCTAAGACAGGAGGATTGCTTGAGGTCAGGAGTTTGAGACCAGGCTGAGCAAGAGCCAGATCCCCTCTCTACTAAATATAGAAAAATTAGCTGGGTGTCGTGGTGCACATCTGTAGTCCCAACTACTCAGGAGGCTGAGGCAAGAGGATCCCTTGAGCCCAGGAGTTTGAAGTTGCAGTGAGCTACAATGAAGCCACTGCACTCTAGCCTGGATGACGGAGCAAGCCTCTGTCTAAAATAAATAAATAAATAAATAAATAAATAAATAAAAATAAAAAATTTAAACTTTCATTGTATTAATTATCTATTGTTATTTTAAAATACTACAAAATTTGGTGGCTTAAAACAATAAACTGTTTATTATTTCACATAATTTCTGTGGGTCAGGAATCTGGGGAATGGATTCCTGGGTGACTCTGGCTTGTGGTTTTTCATGAAGTTGCATTCAAGAGGGTAGGTGGAGCCTCAGTCATCTGAAGGTTTGACTGAAGCTAGAGCATCCACTTCCAAGGTGGTGCTCTCATATGCCCGGTATGTTAGAGCTGGCTATTGGCTGTAGACCACATGGACTTTATTGCCACATGGACTTCTGTCTTACAGGCCTGCTTGAATACCCTCAAAACATGGCAACTGGCTTCCACCAGAGCAAGTGATTAAGGAGAGAGTAATTTAAAAACCAGAATATATTTTATGACCATGCTACAAAACTCATGCATTATCATTTCTGTGATATTCTATTGGTTACATAGGTCAGCATCACTCAGTGTGGAAGGAAACTATATGAGGACTATAAGGACTAAATATGTTTTCCCAAAATTTATATGTTGATATCCTAACCCCTAATGTGATAATGTAAGGATATGGGGCCATTAGGAGGGAAGCAGATCATGAGGGTGGAGCTCTCATAAATGAGGTTAGTACCCTTATACGAGGAGATGCAGTAGCTTGATTTCTCTCTCTACTCTCTACCACGTGAGGATACCATGAGAAGACGTACATCTATAAACCAGGAAGCAGTCCCTCACCAGATATCACATCTGTAGGGACCTTGATTTTGAACTTCCCTGCCTCCAGACTGTGAAAAATAAATGTTTGTTGTTTAAGTTACCCAATGTAAGATAATTTGTTATAGCAGCCTGAACTAATTAAGACAGACACAGAATCCAAGAGGTGTAAATCATTGAGGGCAACTGTGATCCTGGTTCCCTTACTCATATTCTGATAGACTGGATAAAATATTTTACTACGGTTAGCCAATATATGTACTTCCTTTTGTAAGTCATGAGATATATTCATAAGTTATTTAGTTGTGTTTTATAATAATTCTGAAACCCAGTGATTGATGCCTTGAAGAGGAAAGACACTAAAAGTAGAGAATCAATAAAGAAGTTAATATAATGATTCATTCAAAGGAGGATGAGGTCCAAGTCCATGGATATAGAAATAGACATTTAGTGGTGGAAGAAGAATGGGAGACATAAGGTCTAATAAATATGCTTTGGATGTAAATTAGAGGTATTAACTAAAGATGATTCTGAAGATTTTTGCCTTTGCTTATAGAAGGAACATACCCTTGAGTAAGATAGCAAAACAAAAGGATAAAGAATACTTTTGAATAATAAATCTAGTTTTTATCCTTGATATGTCATAACCTTGATATGTCACACAAAGAAATTTAGAGAAAAATATCTAGGAAAAAGTTAGAAACTTGGATCTGTTTTATGTGAGAGTATACCTAATTAGAGATCTTGTTTGGGATTTTACTGCTAATAGGGATCATTAAGATGGGTGACTGGGAGAGAGAGAGAAAAATTGGGGGTTGGGGGACAGAGAGATAGAATATCAACACTGAAAAGAAGTGGACATTTCTGAAAGGTGGATGAAATCCTTCTTAGTAGTATGTTACATAATTGATGAAGTAAATGTTCTTTTCTAATTAAAACAACCTGATATATTGAAAATGACAGAACATTAGGTGTCAGACCTATCACTGGTACTAACTAGAAGATTGATCTTTGGCAAATCATTTAATTTCACTTATTCTTACTTTTCACACCCATTAGAGACTTAACCTAGGAAATCTCCACAGTACTTCTAGGTCAAAAAGTTAATGATAACAATTATGTTTATGTTTGTTATGTGTGATAATTGCACTCATTCATAGGATTGCTGTAAGAACAAAATAAGATAATGTATGTGAAAAGTGCTTTATAAATATTTATTGTGCAGAGTCTGTATGGTGTTTAAAACTGTTAAGAAATTTATATATTTTGTTTGTGTATATAGTTTGTAGAACCACTGGTATATTTCTGAGTATATTATTTCAATGTGGCAATTTCTGTTCCTATAAGAATAGTTTCTAAAAAATTATAGTCCATAGTTATTTTCTTTTACTTGTCTTTTTAGGCATAATGGTTGTACTGTGGTTCCTGAATATAAATATTAATCTCCATAATTATAAAAGCTTTTTATTAGGTTTTAAGAGATACTTTTATTTATAAGCCGGTATATTTTCTAAAAGAAATTTACTCTCCCCTTCTCCTACTCTCCCATCTTCTGTTCTTAGTTTCCATTTAGTTTGATTTCAAAAATAGAGACTCAATATGTAGAGCTTTATTTTTGTTGGCACTATGAACCAAGTACAATTCATTAAAAATAGATATGAAAATATACATACCAATTAAATAAGTATAACAACTTGATTAATCAAAGCAAGCATTGTATGGTAAGAAACAATGAATGGCTTATTTTTTAATAAAGTATTAAAATGTGTGAGAAGGAAATTTTTTTATGTTTTGGAATAGGAATCCATTTAGTAAATTATATTTTCCGAAGTCTTATCTGGCAACTGACACCTCAAATCTGTTAATGTATGTTGTACACAGCAAAGGTCTTTCTTGTTTTAGGAACAGGTGCAATTTTAACGGCCTCCATGTTGTGATATATTCAGGATTGTAACATAATTAAACATGTCAGGTTCAAAAGTGAACTTAAAACATTTATTGCATTCCTATTAAGTATTATCAATTTAATATGAATTTGATGAATGTGACTTCTGTAATTTCTTCCTTTCATCCATGGCCTTTAAGTAGTAGGGAATTCTAGAATTGGACTGTTTATCCTGGGCAAACATTGGGAATTCAGAAGACACAAAAATATGTAAAATGTAGGAATCATCATCCTTTTTCCCTACTATGGGCCCCAAGTAAGGGGAATTATCTGTACACATGGGTAGAAATTCTGAATCATATTAAAATACACTTGTTCATAGATGCTGGTCATAATTGATTCAGGGCTTTTAGTTAAGGCGTGTGCGTGTATATGTGAACATAACCAACGTTTGCAACATAGCTTTTGCCACATGATTATGGCAGAATGATGGCCTTTTCTTTCAGCTTAGTAGATCTGTTGGCTCTAGTATTCTTGGTGGTGTTGGACATGTTAGCATTCTTTATTGAATTTTGATCTCCTTGTGAAAAAAGTGTAGTGACTCTCTTGAAAATGTTATCAAATGGCACCAAATGTCCCCTTCTGTTGGTAGAGACAACTATGAATTTGCATCCTATAAAGGAAATGGGCTTTTTAGAAATTCAGCTGAGCAATTTATATTACTTTTTGCAATTCTTCCTTGCACATTATCTCTGGTGATTTGCTGTCATGCAAAATAAACATCACTTTTCATTCTGTTCTTGAAAATGATAAATTATATCTTTTAATGCTTTTATAACAACTGAGAATATATACAGAATGAATGGCTAAATGAACAAATGTAGAGTGGTTAAACTTCTTGATGTTAAATCAACCGGAAAACCTATAGCAATGTTTCAAAAGCTAATAGCAGCTGCCTCTGATGGCTGAAATGTCTTAAATTTATAATGGGCTTGATGAGAGAGAACCACAATTTTAAATAGGTATGAAATACTTCCAAACTCTTCGATGTTATGTCTTTTACACAAAAACAATTTTGTTAATTGTCAGAGTATGTCTTTATCTCTCTTTGAATACTTCTATGATATTTCATCAGTTCGTCCAATAGATAAAATGTCTACATTTTCAGAAACATATTTTTTACAAATTTTACAAATCAGGTATGAGGAATTGAATGATAAAATCCCAGGTTTTACAAAACATGGCAAACATTAAAATAGAAGAACCACAAAAGACAAACCTTATATAGTGCTCAAGCCAACATAATATGAATTTTAAATAGATTTGTGCAAAGTCATAAAATAGAATATGAGATCTGATTATAATGGACCACCCTCTCTATTAGCAAATAAGGTTGTGAATAGAGACCAGATAATAAGGGGAGGGCTTTTTACATTTGCTTTTTCTCTCTAGGGAATTCTGAAAAATTATAAAGCCTTCAACATTTTCCTTCCAGGCATTGTAGTCACAGCAGCTTGATGTGTTCCATTATTGGGACTGATTTCATATGCAGATTCAGTCTCTGGGGCAAAATTTCTTACGTGAGATTAGAATAGCTACTTCTACAAATTTGTTCACTGCCCTGGAGGAGAAAATGAAACGTATGTCCTAACTTTCATGTTTCAGATCTTTGGTGGTCTGGAAAGAGGCATTTTCCCCCCCAATAGGAACTGTTCAGAGAATCATTTTCAGTTTGCTTTATTGAAATTGCAACTCCCTTGGGCCAATCATGTCTTCAGAAACATCTGCTTCACCATCAGAAGAGGTCCACAAAGGAAGCCTACTGTGCTATCAACCTACCTTTTAAAAAATATCAGATCTCATTTATTTTACTTACCAAATGTACCTTTATAATTATAGTAGTGAGGCATTTTCATAAAAATTTAGAAAACTGGTAACTATTTCATTATGTGAATATTCATAATTGTTATTAATTTATGGGAAATTTAGTTTGATTCCTTTTTTGTTTTTTTAAGTTGTGGTAAAATATGCATAACTTAAAATTTACTACTTTAACCATTTTGAAGTGTGTGGTTCTGTGGCATTAAGTACATTCACATTGTTGTGCCCCAGCAAAACCATCCATCTCCAGAATTTTTTCACATTGCGAAACTGAAACTCTATACCAATTAAACAATATCTTCCCATTCTCTCCTCATCCTAACTCCAGGCAACCACTATTCTATTTTCTCTCTCTGGTAGTTTGACTACTCTAAGTATCTCATATAAGTGGAATCAAGCAGTATTAATTTTTTTGTAGGTAGCATATTTCACTTAGCATAATGTCCTCAAGTTTCACCCATGTTGTAACATGTGCTAGAATTTCCTTACTTTTTAAGGCTGAATAATGTTCCATTTTATGTACACACTACATTTTGTTTATCATTTTCATTCATCAATGGACATATGGGTTACTCTCACCTTTTGGCTATTATGAATAATGCCGCTATGGACATGGGTATACAAATATCTGAGTCTCCACTTTCAATTCTTTTGGGTATATATCCAGAGGTAGAATTGCTGGATCATATGGCAATTTTTAGTGGTGTGAGGAACCACCACACTATTTTCCATGGTGGCTGCTTCAGCTTATGTTCCCACCATCAGTGCCCAGAGTTCTGATTTCTTCATAATCTGCTAATGCTTGTTATTTTCTGTGTATGTTTTTTTTTAAAAAAAATAATAATAGATATCATAATGGGTATGTTGACTCCATTTTTACTATGAATAATAGTGCAGCAAATAATCTTTTACCTAAGTCTTATCTGTTTAGTTTCTTAAACATTTTTAGATAGACATTTATTTTAAGACTAATTGTATGATTTTTATTTTTTAACAGCTTTATTGAGGTATAGTTGATACACAAAAACTCACTTGTGTAACATATACAATTGATTGAGTTTGAACACAGGCATACACCTGTGATACTAGCACCACAACTGTGGCAATAAACATATCCATTACCTCCAAAATTTTCCTTGTGCTATTGTGTATGTTTGTGTAAGAATGCTTAACATGAGATCTACCCTCTCAACAAATTTTTAAGTACACAATACCACATTGTTAACTATAGGTACAGTGCTGTAAAGCAGTGTCTAGAACTTATTCCTCTTGCATAGCATAAGCTTTATGCCATGAACAACAGCTCCCATTTGTTCTTCCCCTCCTCTTCAGCAACCACCATTCTATTGCCTGCTATTATGAGTTTGGCTATTTTAGATGCTTCATATAAATGAAATCATACAGTACTTGTCTTTCTGAGACTGGCTTATTTCACTTAGTGTAATGTTTTCCAGGTCCATTCATGTTATCACAAATGGTAGAATTTCCTTATTTTTTTAAGGCTAAGTAATATTCCTGACAAATTGTTTTGCAAAATTATTATTCTAATTTATATTCCTACTAGCAGTGTAAGAGTGCCACTGTCATCAAATACTTGCCAGTAGTGATTATTATTATTATTTTAAGTTTCACTGTTTTAAAAAAATAATGTTATGCATAGTTTTCTCAAATTTGGAAATTTGAAACAAATAATTTTAATTACATAATCTAGAATTTTCTGTGAATCCTATTTAAGATTTAATTGTCATGCTGTATTTAGTACTTGGAGTAGAAGAGAGATTTCTAGGAATATCTGAGTAATAATAAAGTTCAAAAGTCAGGTTGAAACTATCATTAGTCAGTTTCCAATGGATAATATTGGCTTTTTCCTGGAGAACACTGGTAAATGTGGTTCATCATCAGGACTAACCTTGCTCTTTAAAGTACACTCTTGACTTTAGAAAAACAGAAAATATACTCTGTAATTTTTCTGTATAGAATAATTTCATTAAAATCAAATTTTGAGCAAACCTGGGATTAAACCAAATTATAGAAATACAATTAATATCCAAGTCTTGGAAGGTTATTATTTCCTATTAGCAAAATTTATATTTGTTTTGGCTTCTGAGTACAACATTAATTATTTAAACTCTAATCACTTAAAATTAACTATTATCTAATGCTGACTCTTTTATTTGTTAAATAAGTCTTTGAATAAAATAAAATATGATTTGACTATAAAAATAATTTTATGAAAAACATGATAAAATTTAATGTCATTTTTCAAGTATTTTTAGTTCTGTTACATAAATATCACAGAATTAGGTATCAATTGAATATGTAAAAGAATGAACATGTGTAATAGTGGTGTTTGAATGAATTGCCACTATTCAAAGCCAACTTCTAATATATGTCTTTTGACATAACTCATAATTTTTCATACTAGCATGAAATGGAATAGTGACAAGAAAGTACAATTTAAGATTAGAATAATATAAATTAAATTTATATTTTCAAAAATTATTTTAAAATGGCTTCCAAAAATATTGATACTTGAAATTAATAATTGCTAAATATAGTACAAGTAATCGTAAAGATACTTTTAGATTAAAATTAAGATAAGGATTCATTGAAATATTTATTATTTAGAATTAAACTACTAGAGAACAAAACTAAATATGTAAATATTTATTGGACAGAAACTGGATATAAATAAGTAGAAAGAATATCTGCAGGTAGTACTTTGTAGATAGTAGTACTTTGTAGACTGTAGAAGCTATTGGCCAAGATTAATAATAAATCAGGTAGGACAAAATTACATGGGGAATAATAAATGCCTAGGTGTGAATACCAGAGGTGTCTCTAGGTAAACATTTAGAAAAGTGTGTTTCCCTAAGGTCCCTTTTTTGGGGGATGATTTCCTGAACAAAGAAGATAAATGTCTAGTTAATCTCATTTATCATCACAAGCTAATGTTAAATGGCAGTCCAGTGATAACCTTACAGACTCACT
Organism: Cheirogaleus medius; assembly: GCA_008086735.1. Lineage (NCBI taxonomy): Eukaryota > Metazoa > Chordata > Mammalia > Primates > Cheirogaleidae > Cheirogaleus > Cheirogaleus medius. The sequence goes on from VBSM01002217.1 coordinate 36,653,713, forward strand.
GTCTTAAGTCCCAACCAAGGGACCAACACCATTGATCATTTAATAAATAATTATTCCTTGGTTACAAATATCTTTGAAATGGATTTTCCAGAGTAGGCTGCTATACAATTGATTATTTTTAAATCCATTAAACATATTATGATAGGCCACGTGTTTGAAAGCATAAAGGATTGGCATCCTTGGGATTTTGAGGTTGTTTGAGTTCTAGAAAATTTGTTTGTAAGCCAAGTGATTGTAATCAAAATATATTTTTTTTTCATTTAAATATCATGTTCTTAGATAAGACTTCAAAAGCAGTGTATGTTATAAATTAACGATGCAGAATAAATTGTCCTTAACATTATCTTTTCTTTTTAAACTAAGTTATATATTAAACACATGGAAAATCTCCCAACCCCCTTTTAATGAAACCATGACCTCCGTGCCCTTAGTTCAAGAGGTCTATTTCTGAGCTCAGAGTCATATGGTAGAGTTAGAGATCACTTTTGGTCATACCTGTCACAGATTTCCTAATAAGCCACCAGTACCTAAAAAGGGAAAGATGACAATGTAATCCACATCCTTCAAAGAACTTTTGAGTCTCACACCTCCAACCTCAAGATTCCTAACCATCTCTGTCAACCCCCATACCGTTTAAATTCCAATGGTATATGTGTCCTGGAACTCCTGGCCTCAAGCAATCCTCCCATTTCGGCTTCCCAAAGTGCTAGGATTACAGACATGAGCCACCATGCCTGGCCTTATGGTATATATTCCCTATGGTGTTAAGCCAGTTTATGCTCACATAGCTCTTGAGATACAGAGAACTTATTAGGTAGTTTTGTCTTATGGCAAACATATGATCTCATTTACTAATATCCCCTAATATAAAACAACTAGCATTGATAATGGCCCAGACTCATTGGCAGATGAGTTTTGAAGGCAGGTAACACACAATCTCAACATTAACTTAAGTATCTTCATTTGATTAGGATACTACTAAACAGTCCTGACAAGTATGGTCTTCTTATTTAAATTCAGATTAAATGCTTCTTGCATATTACTTATCAAATATTTCACACACATCTCACTGGATTATATTTATTCTAAATTCTTTGATTGAAAATGATCTTTCTCATATTACAAGATATTTAGAGAATAGTTAATATATTTATTTCACTCTGTTTTCAGCTCCTTATTCATATTGTTAAAGTGAGCAAATATCTATAGTATCTTAAAGTCATCTCTCATTCTAATTCCCTTATTCCTTGGATGTTCTTCCAGACTTCTACCTCCCTGTGCTGAGCTATTTCTTCCTTGGAGCTTTTATCTTCCTCAACCCATTATATTCCACCACAAAACTATACTTGGATCTTTTATTTTCTAACTACAGGGAGAGCTGTTCTTTATTCATTAAACTTTCAACAAGAATTAATTAAGAACCTATTACATGCCAGGAACTCATCTAGGTTTTTTAGTGAACAAAAAACCCAAAGATACATCCCTGTTGGAGCTCACTTTGGGGTTATTCTGATAATAAAAGTGAAACTACTATAATCAAATACATAATAATTTTTTAAATGATATGAAAAATAATCATACCAGAGATTAACATGTGTTGCGACTGGGTTGCAATTTTAAATAAGGTAGTTAAAGTTGGTTTCATTGAGTATATTTAAGTAAAGGATATATCTAGATGCATAATGTTCTAGGCTAAGGGAACAGGCAGTATGAAGGCATGTTGATATGTTTGAGGAAAAGCAAAAAAGCCAGTGTGACTGTAATGAAGTAACAAAAGGGCAAGAGTTGTACACAAAGTGATCAGAGAGGTTATGACGAAGCAGATCGTGTAGGTCATTATAACGGCTGGCTTTGATTCTGAATTAAATAGAGTGCAGTGCACACCATCTAGGGGATGGACACGTTTGAAGCTCTGACTCGGGTGGGGCAAAGGCAATATATGTAACCTAAACATTTGTACCCCCATAATATATTGCTGAAATTAAATAGAGTGCCAGTGTAGAGTTTTGAACAGAGGAATAACATGATCTGATTTTTTTAAATTGAATTTTCTCAAACCCACACAAAATTTGAAAGAATGTACAATGTATGCCTGTTTATCTCTCCCCCATGTTTGTGAACTGTTAATTTCATCTCATAATTGCTGTTCAGACGTGCAAACACACACATATGCATGAATACACACACACAAACACTTTGCCAAATCATTATAAGTTGTCTACAAATACCATGACACTCCTCCTTAAACATCTCAATTTGCATTTCTCAGGAACAAAGACCTTCTCCTACACTGCCACATCACCGTTACCAAACCTAAGAAAATAAACATTAATTCAGTGGCAGTTTTCAAACTTTCCCCATTTCAAATTTACCTGATTTTCCTCAAAATATCCTTTTAAGGGGTGTGGTTGTACTTTAATTTTGTATAACCTAAAACCCATAGCATTGGCTAAATTGTCTCTCCTTATTCTCCCCTAATCTGGATCCTTTGCCTCCCTCTGTTAATGGTATTTAATCTCTGAAAGAATTAGGCTCATTTGTCCTATAGAACATCCCTTATTTTGGGTATAACAGGCTCTTCATTATTATATTCAGGTCGTAATATCAGAAGATATTTTGTTTCTTTCATATATTCATTGCTTGGCTAGGCATAAAAGTCAAATTTATATGTACAAAGTCCACGTGACATTCACTTATGTAATCTCTGTAGGGATAAATCTTTCAATCAACAGAGTTATTTCTGAAAGCCATCTTTAGTTTAAATGATAAATGAGAATCTTTGAAGAGTATAATTTTGAGTTCAATACTCTGTGAGTTTGTCTTGGAGAGTTGTGTCTTATTTACCTACTTCATTTATCCCATAGGGCAGGCAGTTGATTTTTAAATTTTTAGAACATTCTAGTTAGATGTGTTGTTGATGAAATTGCTGTTCAGACCTGATGACAATTTAATATAGAAAAAACTGGATTGAGTGACCTTTGCTGCAATTGATGTTGGCCTTTCTTCTTGTTAAGTGACTGGTCAATTTATCTAACTTATAGGAAATATTGTGATTGCTAAATGGACTGTCATAGATGAAGATATACACCATTTATCTTGAGAAGGTTCACTGGGCAATAATAATAAGAGAAGGTCAAGGGGCATGGGACTTCATAAACCTTTTAAAATTCAGTGTCCTTCCCACATAAGTAGTTGCATTTATTTATTTTTTTTACTTTTAACTATTTACTCAAAGTCTGATACCACTGAATAGACACTACATACCGAATGAGGAGACTATGTTTTGCTAGACCATTACAGAGTCCAACTGCTTAGACTTCTGTTAAGGATAAAACATAATCTTTGTATATTTTTTGAAAGGGGAACTCAGGCTCAGGTAATAATTATTCTGTTAAGTTGCTCAGGTTCTGGCCTGTTTCTAAGGAAAACGGGATTTATTTTTTGATAGTGCCTTACATGTTCAAGGAATGTGCAGGCTGGAAAAGACAGAACTGTAGCAGTTTGGGAAGAAATGAAATACTGCTACTGTATGCTTATATGAAACTACTCCAGGGAACTAGCCTTTCTTCAGGAGAAACAAAGCAAGTAAGACTCTTACTTAGTGAGAGAATATGTGACTACAATAAATGGAGAAAATGTAGTTCAAAAACAAAATTTAAGTTGGCAATAGCCAATGTTCTTTCTCTAGAAATTATTATATAAGCCATATATATTTTAACTATTCATTAGTGTAAGCAACTTCCAAGTAATAAAGCATTCATTGTTTCTGACCTGGATAATTTGTTATTCTTCATAAGCAGCTCATAACTTATAAGACTGGTGGGACTGTCTCATTAACACATGGTAAGGCTGGGCAAGTCTTTTCTGGGTCTGTATAATTTCAAAGCATATTCATGATTCTATGAGAAAGTATCCTAAGGAAAGATAGCAAATTTAGATATTGGTAAGGTAGATGAGGACAGAGAGAAGGCATCCAAGGGAGACGGAACAGAGTCTGCAGGTATCTGGCTGTGGGCTGATCTGGTTACCAGTAGGATCGAAGTACAGTTTGTATTAAGAAAAATACCTGAAAAGGAAGATATTTAAACAATTTGGAATGACCTTATGTGTTATACCAAAGTGTTGTGAGGTTTTTTTTTTTTTTTGGTTTTGTCTTTTTCTGGTCAGTGATGTGTACCCAATAAAGAATTTTGAGTCATGAAATGACTTATTAGTTTGAATGTTAGAAATACAATTTTGATATCAAAGAACAGATTAAAGGGTGTTTCTGGCAAGAGTAAAGAGTTGTTATAGTGCCAATCGCTGCATGAGTGGATTAATAAAATATGGTATATGTACACCATGGAATACTACCCAACCACAAAAAACAATGGTGAACTAGCACCTCTTATATTATCCTGGGTGGAGCTAGAGCCCATCCTTCTAAGTGAAGTATCACAAGAATGGATCACGTGTACTACCATCAAATTGGTACTAACTGATCAACACTTAGGTGCTCACATGGAAGTAATATTCATCAAGTGCTGGGTGTGTGGGATGGGGGTAGTGGAAATTGATAAACTCACAACTACTGGAAGCGGAGTGCACTATATGGGGAATGGGCACGCTTGTAGCTCTGGCTTGGGTGAGGCAAAGGCATTATATGTAACCAAAATGTTTGTACCTCCATAATATTCTGAAATTTAAAAAATAAATAAAGAGTCAAAATTAAAAAAATAAATATTATCTATAATTGAAAAAATAGTTGTTATAAATTGTCAATTTGCAACTCTCTCAGAAAGTATTTCTAACCGTAGATGGTAAGTAATATAAATTCTAATTCATATGTTAATAGGGCTTCATCATGGAAACACTTTCTATATACAATGCCTTATGTGAAAAAAAGACACATGGCAAAAACATCTTCGTGAAACAAACTCCAAGAAAGTATGTTTCTGTATAAGTGATTCTATTTGCAAAGATGTTATATCCTCACCAGAATTGTAATGATGATATCATATCTTTTTCAACTTTAGATTAATAGATTTTAGATTTCCCATCCCAACAAAAGAAATTTTGATATTTATATCTATTTAACCACTAATGAAGTTAGTGTCATTAATGAAAACCCAGGGCAACTTTTGTATCTCAAAATGCATATACAATTTAAAATTGAGTATAAATATCTAAAAAGGTGATTGATGTGATTGAAATTTTCTTCAAGTTTTAGAAATAGGACTTAAATCTTCAGGCTCACCCAAAGAATGTTTTGGTTGTTTGAGATGTTTATAATTTTGTGTTTAACATATATATAGCTTAGAGCCATCTTAGCAGTAAAAGTTTGTATTTAACATTATAAATTATTATAGAATACTATAATTGGGTAGTTTTTATTTGTGTTCTAAAATTTAGTAAATAATTAGCTTTAAAAACTTTTTAAAAAAATAAAATCAATGATTAATTTCATATTAGAACAAATTTAAAGCTCATAAATTATTTCTTGTTAAAAGTAATTATTTTGATTATCTGGTTTTAAATTGGTTGTTTACTGATATTATTAGCCCAGTATGTGCTAAAGCCCCTGGTACAACATGAAAGCTGTAATAAAATCTACTGTAAACCATCCATGAAGGGGACTTTTACAGATGTTGTGATTATGTGAGCCTAGAGGCTATATTACTATAATTGGCCTCCTGTGAGGTTGGTGTTCTGCAATTGTTCCTGGAAGTTCAGCGAACAAGAAGATTGGATTTCACAATGTTTACATTTGTTGACTGTTACTTCGAGTTAGCAACATTCACATAGTGATTAACAACCATTCATACATGTACTGTTCTTTATAATCAAATACAAATATATAGCCAATTTCTTTTTTTTTTTTTTCCCACTACAGATTTGGCTTCTTCAATATTTTTTAAGTGAAGTGACAATCCAATAAATATTACTGGATGTTCTTTTTTTCAACAAATGTTATGTTTATTCCTGCCTCTGTGCAAATGCACTTAATTCTATTTCTATCCATCTAAACCTCCCAAATGCCATTCCATTCTATTTTAAAAGTTCTACACTTTATTACTTACTATGGTTTTAGTGGATATAATTGACATTTTGTCAGAAATAGTTATCAGAAACAAATTATAAAGTTAATCATTATCTTCCTCCTCTTTCCCAATTATATGAGTACCTTGGAATGTTTTAAATCTAATCACCTCTTTCAGCTTGCATAATATTGCTTTTCATATTTAGTTCTTGCATTTTTTAAACTCTGAATATTAGATATTCTTTATTAATTATACTTAAGAATTCTTAAGTCAGTGGTGGCTTAAATACACTTACATATATGCACTATTTCTCACATCTTCTTTAGGTCAATGACTTCATTATGCAGCATATTCTTTAGACATTCTATTTATGAGAGTTTGTAGTTAGAAAAAAATCTCAACTTGTTGATATTTGAAATTTCTTTAGTTCACTGCTGTTATTAAAGCATGCTTTGCCGAGTATACAGTTCTAGGTCAATTAATATTTTTCACCCAGAACTTTGAGAAAATTTAATAGATGCCTTTGTATTTGATATTCTGTTGTCTAGGTGTGATTATACATGTATATACATATGCATACACACACACACACACACCCCACACACACCCACACCTCTAGGGATTATTTAGTTTACTGAATATGAGAACTGGTATATTCCATCAGTTCTAAAAAATTCTTAATTATGATTTCTGCTAATATTGCTTTCCTCTATTCTTTCTATATTCTGGGCACAGAACACTGATTAAATATGTTAGATCTTTCATTGTTTTTCTCCTTGCCATATATTCGTATGTCTCTGTGTCATGCTGAGAATGATTTCTACAGGTCAATATTTCAACTTATTAATTCTCTCTTCTGCTGTATCAAATATGCTGTTTAACATTATTACTGAATTTCTAAACTTAATCATATATTTTAGTTGTGATCATTTTATTGGTTCACATTTCAAGCTATGAGGTAATTTTTATACCTTCTTTTTTTTTAGTATACTTGGTTATCCTTTTAAACAAGTAAACCTTCTTAGCTATATTTTATGTTTTATAATTTTATTATCTGCTATCTTTGTACATCTAAACTGTAATGTGTTTTCTTTTTACTGATTTTCACTCATGGTTGTTCCTTTCCTGTTGAACTCATATTTCCTGTGACTTTAGTTATGGGAATTCTTTGAAGCCTGAGCTGAAAGTATTTTCCCCAGAGATAATTTGTGTTAACTTCTGCCAGATCCCTGGGTCATTAGCAGCATGGGACAACTTAAAGCTAAATTTTCACTTAAGATATTGTTGGCCAGGAGGTAGCAAACTACAGCCAGCAGAACAAATTCAGCCTACTGCCTGCTTTCATGACTAAAATCTTACTGGAACACAGCCACATTTATGTTTTGTCTTTGGCTTCTTTCCCATTTCAATGGCAGAACTGAGTGGTTGCAACCAGGCCATATGGCTCACAAAGCCTAAAATATTTACTATTTTGTCGTTTACAGAAAAACTTTGCCAACCACTATTTTAAACCATACAACCTAATCCTATAAAGGCAGGTTTGTGGTTATGAACTCTCACATGAGACTTTTTCTCTTATTCCTTTCCAGAGACAATGATAAGACAGAATATTACCTTTGCCTTCTTTCTTTAGTTTACCCACTGATGGATTCACCTTATGGGAGTCCTGGAATCCTGTAGAAGTCTTTAATTTTACCACTCATTTTGAGCTGATTTGGAATTTTGTCGTATGTCCAGTAGTACATTTATAACTTTTAAAGCCAAACCCTACACTAGCAAAGATGAATGAAAAGATTCCTCTGGCAAGTACAGATTTCAGCAGTTACTTGTCTTACCGCATTTGTATTCTTAACATTTTCGCAGTTGAGAATTTTCCTTTCCTATCAACTTAGCCATGCATTTAAAAATATGCATGTTATATTTTATCTAGCATTTTAAGGTTTTCTACACTAAGAGAATTTCTCTGTACATCAGTTCCACCATATTACTAAATATAGAGCATAACCTATTTTAGGGATTATCTCAAACTACACTTCCTCCCTTAAGCTGGTATAGTTTAAACTTACTGGCTTTGGATTCAGACTGCTGAAAACAGTTCAGGCTCCACCACTTTCTCTGTATGTCACCTTTGGCTAGTTACATGGCTATCATTATATCCCTATTTCCTCTAGTTAAAATGAGGATAATTAATGAACCTATTTTTAGGGGCTTTGTGAGGACAAAAATGAAACTTCATATAAATATAAATGCTTACATATATATAATGTTAGCACAGTGCCCAGAAACAGTAAGTGGTCAATGAAAATTATTTGTGATTATTATTATAATCTTGTCCTACCCCGTGAATAATTAAGTCTATCCTTAAGTCATTTATTCTAGAATCTAAAAATTAGTAATTAGCATTCAACCACCCTCTGGGGGTAAGAGAATAAGCATCAAATATTCACATATTACAAATACTTTGTAAAATCCCATAAGATATTTACTTTAAATCATAAGAAATGCTGTCATGGACAAAGGGAATAAGAATATAAACATTCTGGAGAATCAAAAGACAGAGCTTCTAATCTGCCAATTAATTTTTTAAAAGTATGTCTAATAATCATCCTACTCATTTTGAGGAGTTTTACATACTTATTTATGGCAAAAGAAAAATAATGGAATTAAAATTTAGATTTTTGCAAGCCAAATAAAAAGTATTTTTCTCTTTTAGATATTTTAAAGTCATTAATATATTGGATTTGTATTACTTAAAGAATGGATGTATATCCAGAAGATCTGGATTTAATTCCCAGGATTTATAGGGCTAGATCTGGAACTTTGAATGAGGCAATTTCATTTTTTTCATTGATAAAGTGGAATTAGTAATGTGCCTTTCCTTACAGGGCAGCATTATGAAAGTATATGCAGTTATTGTGAAAGTACTTTATGAAGCATTGGTAAATACTTTCACAATTTTTGTTACTGGTTTTTATAAAAGCTCCATGTTTTAGCATCTATAATTCTAGATCTCATTCTAGTAATGGTCATTGAATATGTGCTAGCCATTGTAGTTAAAAATAAAAATAGATCTGATAAATACCAATTTTTGTCTAAATATTATTTCTGAACTCTGAAATGGTAACCTTCATAGTTGTAGTAGTTTTATATTTAAAAATACATGTAAATATACAATTCAATAAATGTTTATTGAACGCCCACTAGGTGTAAGGCACTATGCCAGTAGTTAAAAGGGAAATCTATTTAATCAGACAGACTATGGCCTTAAGAAGCTTACACGATCTATTTACACACCAGAGATAAGTAAAATCTAAATTCATTTGATGCTAGAATTCAATATGCAATAACTCAAAACACACATTATTTCCTTACAAAGAATCTCAAAACCCTAGAAACATCAGGGTAAAAATGTCCTTTTTAACACAAACTACTATTTTGATTCAATTTCTCACTTCCTATTGCCTACTGTACTTCCTTGACTATTATCTTTCTTTTCTGTATTTTTAACTCTGCAATTCTGGAGACTGCTTTCCTCCAGAATATAAACATCCTCAGGTTACTGCCAAGCTTAACAAACCAATAGAAACAAGCAAATATATGCAAGACTCTTACCCTATCTAAACCATCCCTCCCTCTCTCTTTTTTCTTTATAATCAAGTTTATTGAATGAACAATTTTCTTCTTGGCCTGCAATTTGCTTTCTCTCCCTATCACTTTACTAAAACTTTTCTTGCTAAGGTCACTGAGGACCTCTTAATGACCAAGCTAAGTGCATTAGATATTTCTCAGAAAATCTCTCTCCCAACTTCCCCAAGATATTTCAGTTCCTCTGTGTCTCTCATGTTCATTCGCTCCTCTTGTCCACTCTTGCCACGTTAGACACAGATGGCTGCTTACACTCCTGACTTGTCTATCTGTTTCCAGTCTTGACCCTCGAAGTCCACCTTCCAAAAAGTTCATTCATCTTTTTATGCAATATTTATCAGTTCATTTCTCTCATAGAAGTGTTTAACTTAATGGATTTATGAGCAATTAAGAAGGTGGAATCTTCAGGCTGTGAGTAGCATGCTGGATATGGAGGAGATGGAAAGGAAAGAACCAAAGGACTCTGAATGAATAGCCTGGTACCTTGTGCCAGTAAAAAGACTGGAATATAGTCACATTTAAAAGCGGATGTAATGATAAAGTTGCTTTGAAATAGGTTAAGTTTAATTATCTATTAATTATCATTAAGTAGATTTTTAGCTGAAACTTAGCAATACAAGTGCATGTGAAAAATTTTATTTTAAAAGTGGCAATCCTTCACAGCTTCTATGGCTGTCTAAAAAAAAAAAGTGGCAATCTTTTCAGAACTGCTTTTAGAATACATCTGGCATATTTGTCTTCTTCTTTCTCAAAAAGTTTATATCAAAACACAATTACACATTAATTCTTTCCCACATCGGTTCAAATTATTTAGGTGAAAACATCTAGATCTGTTTCCAAGAAGTATTTCTTTAAAATTTAAACATATCAAAAATTGTGTCTGACCTCATATTATGACAAGTGAACTACACAACTCTTGCCTTGGGCTATTCCCAGCCAGTGACTGTGAACAGCAGGGTACTAGAACCAACACATTTTGCTCAACATGGGATACTTCTAATTGGCATTTTTCAGTCCCCAAACACTTCCCATCATCCTGACAGAGACTTCCTCAGACCTGGGTGGCAGTCTGGGGCTCTTTCTACTCAGTCCTCCTTCCTTATCACTGTCATAGGTGACAGAATTGCATTAGGGTCCTGACCTCCCAAACCCCTTCCCTTTTAGCCTTCACAAGCACTTCCTCCATTAAATATCATACATGTCTAATCACATCTTGGCATCTGCTTCATGGAGGACCCCAACTCACACAAGTATATTATGGAGTTATTGGATTTAGGATTTTTGCCTATGACCATATAGTTTTCATATTCATGCTTTCAGTTGGTATTATATAGCAATAACTCAATGTAGATGTATGCTATTTTGAGAAATATTTTAGGACTTATAGGTAATGTCTACCTGTCATATACTGTGTCTCCAGGGTTTCTCAAATTTGGCACTGTTAAAAATTTTGGACTAGATAATTCTTTGTTTTGGAGGGCTCTCTTACACATTGTATGAAGTTTAGCAGCATCTCAACCCAACTCTTCACCAACTAGATGCCAGTAGCATAGCCCTCCAGTCTCCAGACATTGCCAAATAGGAAAAAGCATCCCTGATTAAGAACTGATGGTCATATGCATAATTTGTGTTGATGGCACCATTGTCTGGGTGTATGTATTATCTGTATGTAGGTCTATGTTTATATCCTTATGTCTAAGGAATTTTCAATCTAGTGCAGATAGTCTACATAATGCATTGAAAGAACATCAAAGATACCAAACAAGGAATTACGATATCTGGTAAAAATCAGCCATGCCTTATAAGAAAAGATATGGCCATTACAGCTCCATTCTGAGGAGATAGCACTTAGAAAGACTTTGAGGAATGACACGGATTTGCTTAAATAGAATAACTTCCAGGCAAGACTCATTATATAACCTAAATCATAAAAGCAGAAATAAAAGCACATAAAGAAAAGCCTTCTTCAAGGAGACCATGTTGACAGAAGCAAAAGGAAAATGCACACTGAAAGCGATGAGGTAGTAAATATGTAATTTCTTCAATTATAATATTCTCTAAGCCTTAACAGTATGTATTTTCTCTGCTTCATTCTATCAACTACCAAAGCCTGTGTGTGGCTTCATAATGGCACTTAAGTGAGCCTTCCTCTTTATTGTAGTGCAGACCGTTAAACCCATGATCTTTGTACCACTATAACATCCTCTTACCTAGAGTCCCTACTTCCAGTTTCTTCCTATTTTTTTTATCATTTTAATATCTTTACTGATATTCTCTACTTCCAGAGATACCACTTCCATACTTTCTTTTATTTCTTTACACGTGGTTTGCTTGATTTATTTGAACATATTTGTAATAGATGAATTAAAGTCTTTGCCTAGTAAGTCTGATATGTGTGTGGGTTTCCTTGGAGATAGTTTCTATTGATTGCCTTTTTCCTTACATTGGCCAAATTTTCCAGTTTCTTTATGTATCTCCTAATTATTTTGTTCAAAAATAGATGTTTAATATAATGTGGCAACTCTGGAAATTATTATAGATTCCTCTCCTTCCATAGGGTTTCTATGGGTTTGTTGTTCATAGGGTTTGTTGTTGTTGTTGCTATTGTTTTTGTTTCTATGCATCTGTTTTGTGACATTCATGAACTAATTCTGTAAAGTCTGGATCTAATTCTTTTAAAATCACTAGTGATGTCCCTTTATTTTTGATATTGGTAATTTATGTTTCTCTCTCTCTTCTCTGTGTGTCTCTCTCTCACCATTTCCCTCTCATTATTTGTATTACAAATTTATCAAATGCATTCATCTGTTCAGAGTAGCCACTTTCTTGAGTGTTTCTCACATGTGTGATCTCAGGGCTTAGGGCAGTCCAGCCAGGCTGGGAACTGGGCCCAGATTAACAGTGATAACAGTCACATCTGTAGCAGAAACAGTGATAGTGGCAGTAGCTGCAGCCTTGAGAAAGAGAAGGGACTCCAGGTTCAGGCAGTACTGCTGGCACCCACAGTGAGAGGCCAGCTTGCCTGTCCATCCCCCAAGTCTATACCTACAGTGAGTGTTAACTCCCTGGCCTGCATGCTGGGACAGCCAGTCAGGCAGTAAACTTTGTGAATTAGTTATTACAAAATAATAGTTTAAAAGTAAGTGTTGCAATAATACATATCAGGGAGTTATCAGAATCTTTGAAAGAGTTTAGAATTTCAAATTTCAAAAACTACCATAATGTTGCAAAACTAATATCCACAGGTTTATAAATGTAAATTAATTTTTAAAATCATCACATTCATGGGAAAAGAACAGTTTTCATATGAAGTTCAGATGTACTGATTGCTGAAAGAGACAATTTTAAAATAATTTTTCTTGTAATTTAAAATGCAGTGATATGCTACATAAATAGATATTTGAATTATATAGAAATCGTAAAGCCACATCTGGTTTCTTATACAAGCTCCACAAGTTATAGGAAACTTCAGAGGAAACATTAAAATGCTACTGTATAAATTTACACTTAAAAGTAAATTCAAACTCACACTAAATTTATTTATATAAAGGGTTAAATATTTTTAGAATTTTTATGTTGAATCATCAGCTGTAGATATGCCAAAATTTATGTTTTAAAAGAATCAGAATTTATCCTAATATCACACCATATAAAATAATCTTAACTCCAGTAACACATATATCAGCAAATTCTTCCCAGAATTAAAACTTATCAAAAATTATTTGCAAAAAAATATCTTGCATTGTCCAGGAGGGAGTGATGTTGCTTTCAATTTTATCAAGGAGTAATGAAATATAAAGGTACAAACTGTAGTAAAATAAGAAAAAAAAACTTATGATCAATAAATATATCCTGTTAACAAAGTGTTATCATTTATTTTATTGTGTACACTTATAACTCCAAAGTTTTTTTTGTAATTTATAAGCTTATATTGTTATTCATGTTATTTATGTATCACAATTTCCCATTACATTTTATAAGAAAATATTTTTAAGAGAAAAAGATTTATATGTCAGTGCATTTAACAGCACTTCTTGCTTTTTGAAAAAGGGGACCTGCATTTTCATTTTGCAGTGCACCCTACAGATTATGTGTCTGACCCTGACTCTAATGGTATATGCAGTGTGGAAGTTTATAGCTTTAATAATTTTGTACACCATTTATTTATCTTTTCATGATTTCTCTTGACTTTGTTCTTAATTTTCTTTTTTGAGGGAAAGTAAAGATTAAATTAAAGAAATGTTGGGAATATATGTTTGGTTTTATAGCTGTTCAACTATTTGTATACTAACAATTTAAATGACAAATATTTTTAAAACTGTTTCTGACACTTTTCCCTAAGAAAGGGTTTTAAGAAAAAATTTGCTTTCCTAACTGGAAGATAGTTTCATATCTTATCACTAACTAGTCATATTCATGATCAAATTTGAGTCACCTTCATTATTCAAAACAAACTTCATCTTACTTTCCTACTACCTTTCTATTTGCCCAAAGAGAAACCAGTCCTTCATTATTCAGATTTAATCAATTCACCAAGTCCTATCAATTTTGTCTTCTAAACAATTTTCCAAATAACCCACCCACCCCCATTCTCATTGCTATATTCAGGCCCTCATGCGAGGTCTGTCCAGCAAGTATCCAGCCATTGTTAATATTAGTATAACAAGAATAGTTTGCAAAACATCAATGTAACCTAGCAACCAAGGAGAGTGGACTAGGATGCTCATGCATGAACAATGATGGCATCACTGTACTTGTCAGTGGGGCGCTCGACACCTTTGAGTAAGCATGTGTACTGTGTGACTGTCACATTCAAAATGACTGAGCGGTGAGTAGAGCAATGAATCTGCATCAAATTTTGCGTTAAGCTTGAACATTCCTCCACTGAAACTATTTGGATGATTCAAATGGCTTTTGGGGACAATGCAATGAGTGCAGTGGAAATAAAAGTGTGGCACAAATGCTTCAAAGTTGGCTGAGAACTGTGGAAAGTGATCCATGTTCTGGAAGGCCTGCAACAAGCAGAACACCTGAGAATGTTGAACGTGAGTGGGTTAGGTTAAGAGACGCTGGGAGGACTGTGTGAGGTCCCAAGGTGACTGCTTTGAAGAGGTCTGAGGCGTCATTGTCCTATGTACAATGTTTCTTGTATTTTGTATCTTCTTCAATAAATGTCTCTGTTTTTCATAGTACATGGCTGGATATTTTCCGGACAGACCTTGTATGTTCTCACCTGTGGTTGTAGTCTACCTGGCCTCTATGTCTTTGCACTGTGCTGAACTGTTCTTTAACACATTGACTGCCACACTAGAAAATTTTTTTTTCCCTTGGGACCACAGTGTTTTATTATGAAAATAGAATAAAAACTTCAAAAACAAAACAATCCTTTCTAATTTAATGAAAAATTTGTTATTTTTTATTGTTTTCTGTGTGCGAGTTATATACAACTTGAAAAATAGTTCTTGCAGCACCCAAGATGAAGCATTGTGTGAGTTACATAAGCTTCATGAGGCCCCAAACTGAAAACTAGCATGAGTTAAATACAATTCACCTGGAAGTTAATGTGTTAAAAATGCAAATCATATTATATACGTCCTCTACTTAGAATTCCCTTAGCCTTTAACTTAAAGTATAAATTCCTCAAACATAGCACAGGCCCTTTTCTTTCTCTTCTTCACTGCTCTCTTCCTCCTTCTTCTTATCTCCATTCACATTCCATCATGCAAAAATTGCTTGCATTTCCCTGAAAGTAGCCTGCTCTGTTATATCATTGTGCTTTTTTGCATACCTTGCTCTCTGCCAAGAATCTCTACTTGTCTATTTTCCTTTTGGTTAATGCACCTCTTAAGGCTCAAAGTAAATGTTACTTCCTGTGAGGTTTTTCTGTGGCTTTCCAGGGGAAATTAAACTCTTCTGGTGTTGTACCCCACAAGCACCCCCTTTCCATCTCTACAGCAGCACATATGCACTGTCAATTTAGTGTTGATTTATCCATATGTCTGTCTACCCATATTAGATAACCATTTCCATACAGGTAGAGACTGTCTTTCCTATATGCATCTCCTGCACCCAACACAGAGCTTGACATATACTAAACATAAAAGTTATGAAATTAAAAATAAATGAATAAATCACAAGAAGCCAAATTGATAAAACTAATTATATTTAAATAAGTATTATATATTAGCACTAATTCAAAAATTTAGTAAAATTTCTCTGTATTTTTATATTCCTAAATTTATTTTTAATTTAAACTTGCTTAAAGGAGAGACATTCAAGTTCTTAAAATCGTACGTAAACACACCTAGACTTAGAGAAGCAGGCCAAGAGCACATTTTGTATTTATGCCTAGGGCTTCCTCAAAGGATACCTTTGAAGGAAGAAAAGTTAATAAAATATTATAAACAATGTTAAAGGTACAAAGCAATATAAAATACTTAACAAGTATAATGTGATTTTCTAACTACAAGTAATCATGTCTCCTAATAGTATTTTAAATTCTTACTTATAAGTGCAACCTCTTTTCATTAAAATATAAAAACTAGTCATTTCAAAGGTGAAAATGCATTTCCTTCCTATTATGAAAAGCCTAAGAGGCTAGTAATTTATCAGACCATCAAAATAACTTTTATTCCAAATTACTTTGTAACTGAATACACTCATATGTGAGTGAGTGATACTCACTTCAGGGTAGCAGACACCACTAGCATGAGATAGTGGTTCTGTAATCAATATTATCATATTTCAAAAAAAAAAAAAAGAAACAGGAGAAGGGAGAAATATTCCCTAAAGAATATTTCAAATAACCTATTAGATACCTCTCCCCCTCCCAGAGGTAGAGTTTAACCCACCGCCTAGAATGTTAGCTAGGTTGAATGACTCACTCCCAAATAATGGAGTATGGAAAAGGGAAATAATAACTTTGCAGTGGAGAGTCCTGGCAAACACTATCTTAAGCAAATGATCAAGGTTACCATCCCCAGTGGTGTCATGTTGTTATAATATATCCCTTATACCTTGTGATGAGAAAAATACCCCATCTCTGAGGTCCTTGTTCATAAAACCAATAACTACAGGCTAATCATGAGTAAAATGTTAGACAAATGGAACTATCGTGTTTTCCCCAAAATAAGACAGGGTCTTATATTTATTTTTCCTCAAGAAGACACCCTAGGGCTTATTTTCAGGGGATGTGTTATTTTTTTTAAGTACGGTACAACAATCTACATTTATTCAAATATAGTTACGTCGTCTTCTTCTGGAACATCATCATAACTCTCCAAACCCCGAATTCCATCCTGAATTTCTTGCGACTCTATTTCCTTTAGAACCATTGGCCCCAATCTCTCTTGTTGAGCAATAGAGATCTCATGGGGCAGATGAGAAGGGCTGCTCATCTTCTTTACTGCTCCACGACAAAATGCATGGATTGTGCAAATAAGCTGCGTAGCCACGCTCATCACTAGGTCTTATTTTTCGGGGTAGGGCTTATATTGCGCAAATGCTTAGAAATCCTGCTAGGGCTTATTTTATGGGTAGGTCTTATTTTCGGGGAAACACGGTAGTACTCCTCAAAACTTGTCAAAGTCATCATAAACAAGGAAAGTCTGAGAAAGTGTCATAATTTATAGATTATCCTAAGGAGATAAGACAACTAAACGCAATGGGGGAATCCTGGCATGGAAAAAGACACCAGTGGAAAAACCGAGGAGATCCAAATAAAATACACAATTCAGTTAATAGTAATGTACTAATGTTGGTTTCTTAGTTTTGCCAAATGCACTATGGCAATATAAGATGTTAACTTTGGAGGAAACTGTGTGAGGGTTATATGGGAACTCAATAAATAGTCTTTGCAACTTTTCTGTAATAATTCCAAAATAAATGTTTAAATACAAAATGCAAGGGCAAATGCAACAATTGAAAACTCCAAGTGAATACAGTTTTCAGTTAATTAAAAGGTTGATTAAACCGAGTATCATAAAAATTGATATAAATACCTATAAATCTTATTTTAATTGAAAAGAAATAAATGTGTATCCATTATTTAATCTTAATAAATAAGGGCAAGTCTTGGTTTTGAAGTTTATTGCCACCTGCTTTGGTACATAAGTCATATGCTTCTCAATAGAAATGTAGGGTTTAATTTTAATACAACAAGTCAGTGACATGAAGGTCAAAAAGTGTTCTTCAGTGGTTCCGAACCTTTTTGGCACCAGGGACTGTTTTCATGGAAGACAATTTTTCCATGGACCAGGGGGGAT
Organism: Cheirogaleus medius; assembly: GCA_008086735.1. NCBI lineage: Eukaryota > Metazoa > Chordata > Mammalia > Primates > Cheirogaleidae > Cheirogaleus > Cheirogaleus medius. The sequence goes on from VBSM01002217.1 coordinate 36,671,642, forward strand.
GGTTTCAGGATGATTCAAGCACATTACATTTATTGTGCACTTCTATTATTATTACATTGTAATATGTAATGAAATAATTATACAACTCACCATACATTGGGGACCCCTGTAGACTATTATTAACAAGACAGTTATTGCATTAAAAAATATTTATCTGCAAGCATCCAACATGGTATGAAAAAATCATGAAAAGTGTGTAGATTAGGTTAGGATTCCTTAAAAATAAGAGCATCAATAGAAGAAGATAGTCTAAGAACCACCTAAATGCTATATGGTGTCAGACCATTATCAACCTAGTTTGTATTAAGTGACCACTGGTCGACATTTCAAGTGGTGGTATGGGGAAGAATGTGGCAGGTGCAATCAAAGGTCAGCAATGTGCCCAAAGTTCATTTAATGTTAGAATACTCTGTTATGATTCATATTTTTATGAATCATATTTTTATGTGATATGAATCATTTTTTATGATTCATATTTTTATGACTTTTAAAAAGTCAAGACCCTTGTAATTCTTTATGAGTAGCTGGAATATCACATAAAATAGACAAAAGGTGTATTTTTTGAAGATATTCCTAAAGTGATGCAGAGATATTGGTTGGTGGCCATAGCATAGAATTGGGAAGACATGTTTGTACTAACACAACTCAGAATATTTTGCTGCAGTTAATAAGTATGTTTTTACATCACATTCCACTTAGCCTCCATGTGACCAGGTGATAATTTCCCTCTGAAATGAAATGACAATGTTTCCAGGTAAAACTTTATTCTCATGAAAACCCATCATATATTAAGAAGAATGTATGAAAATGCAGTCACTGAAAAGAAAATCTGTAACCAGAATGTGTAGTCTTGGACTACAAAGGAGCATAGAATGTTTTCTCTTAATTATTTGATTTTCTCAAAGAAACATTGCTCTCCATTGGCCTCATCCTAAAATTGATGGGATACCTAAAGAACATGCAGAATGTAAATTTGATCTCTCAAGCCTAGATGAATATTCCCAGTGGATGATAAATTCATTTCCGATTGCTATAAATTTCAGCTCTAAGAGATAAGAAAGCACAGTATTGGTAAAACTGGGTTTGGTGTTACATTCTAAGAACCTCAGCTATTTATTATTGAGCTGCCTTGTAAAGATAACAAAAGTCAATAAGGCATTGCTAAGGATCTCATCTATTAGGGCCATAAAATATTTGTATCCTTTCATAAATGTTAATGAAAGAGAATAAGTAAACAAATGCCACCAACTATAAATCAGAGTTTAGAAAGACAATAATATGTGGCATAGCATTTTAAATGACGAGATTTCCAATCTTTACTCACTGAATGAACCTTAATGTAGTAACAGGTTTCTTCATTAAGGGAGAGGAGCTGGGACTCTTAATTGCAGAGGTGTAGTACTTACCTTGATGGTAATATCATTGAATAATTATATTAGAAAGTAGCAGTTTATATTGTAAACCTTAATGAATAATTCCTCAAAAGACGGCCATTAATTAAGTATGAATTACTATATTTAAAAGCATGGACTGTGGAAAAGAAAATGCCACCTTTGAATGAATGGTTTCCTCTGTCTGATCTGACCTCCTCCCATTTGGAGATGTGAAGGTGATAAATCACCAAGTGCAGCAACAGCAGGGATCCTTATTAATAGCAACCTCCCAGACTCCTGGCAATCACTGCAAGTGCAAGTGACATGCACAAAGGTTTTTCTCTTTAGCTGTAAGGATGTGAATTTTCTATGTGAATTTCTTAGAATTGGATATAGAATTTCGGAGTCATGCATCTGAACACTTTTATCAATTAGACAATGTAAAGGTCCTTAAAACATGCTACATCATCCCATCAGGCTGTTACCATAATGATTTGAATTGACAATATTATATAGCAGCTATGTTCTTGAAATAACAAGAAAAAAATTGCTATTCAATTTACTTCCTTTGAAATGGAAAGAAAATTGAAACAATAGGCAAAGGACCCAAATTTTTTTTTTCTTACTAATTTAATCACTTGAAAGAGGAATTAAATTTTAAAATGACAAAACAAAAACTGGGTTTAGCGATTTTCTTCTCTCTCACCCTGTCACAATCAAAGACTGTTGAATATGATCCTGTTTTTTCTCCATTTATATTTGTTCTTTTTCTGCCTCTGGGTGTGACATTTCCCACTGATTACAACCAGATGATAAGCAAGAAATAGTAAGGTTCAATTTTGATTTTACAACACTTTAGAATTTTTAACATTAAAGTTAAAAGACTTGCTTAAAGAAATAAAAGATGTGTGAACTTAGGAAGCCTTGGTTTAAGTCCCAGATTAATCTTTGTGTAACCTTGGACAAGTCAGTTATCCTTGAGGATCAGCACCTACATCTATAAAATAAAAATAACCACGCCAGCATTATCTAATGTGAGGGTTTTTTTGTGAGGACCGTATAAAACAATGTACACGTGTGAGCTTTGGAAACAGTAAATTAAAATATAAATTTAAGGTCATTTTATAAATACTACTGCCTAGGAGAGGGAAAAATTATTGGCACAGATAGTTTGTAAGTAATATGAGAGCTTTATTAACTATATTTTTCGTTTCTGTCATCAACATGGTTATTCAAAAATCAACTTATATTATCTTATTTTACACTTTCCTTTTCCCCTCCTAAAGGTTTTAGCCATGTAATTTAAAAATATTTATTACCTCAGATTTGTTTCAACCGATAAATATTCATAGATTGTAAATGTAATAATTTATATTATTAAATTTCCTTTTATCTAATATTTCATCTATTATAAAAATAATATAACATTAGAGAACTTGACTGAAAAATCACTCATGAGCTTATTTCCAATGTGCATTTTTTCAGTGGATATGTATTTTTACAAAATTAATCATCAAGCATATGTTAATATTTTGCTTGTGGAGGAGAGGACAGGGCACAGGATAATGAATAAAGATGCGCTCAGAACTTGGCATGGCATGAATGTTTTTAGATGAAGAGGGATCTGTTTTCCTCTTGGATCTCTTAAGTAGAGAAGTAACTTTTCCTGCCAGAGGTTATTTAAAATGGTCTTTCCTGAGTCAAGACTACAAAGAAAAGTACTCCAAGAGGAAGAAAACAAAACATTTCTTACCATCAGGAAGAAAAGCTATGATATGTTTAAATACCTAGGAGAGTACCTAGAACATAAGGGCAACCATATATGCCTGCTATTTGGGTATAATTATTAGAAGTGCCCCCTTAGCTTTCCCAGTTTGAACAATAAATTATATGATCACTTACCTATTACATACTTAACAAAATATTAACATTCTCTCAGTGTTCAAGTTTGAATAATAATTTATATGGTCACCATTTAATAAATAGAAATACCTTTTCTTCTACCATGTTCTTTTTTTTTTTTTTTTTACATAAACAGTATTATGGTAAAACTAAAGTTATTTATTCAGTCATTCAGCAAATATTTATCTAGTGCTTACCATATTCCAGGTATTGATGTAGTAGGAAACAAGACATGTAAATTTCCCAACATTTTGGAGTTTGCAATCCAGTGGGGAGAAGCAAGCCCTATAGTAGGAAATAAATGCATGCATAATATACTTTAAGTCAGTGGTCCCCAATCTTTTCTGGCACTAGGGACTGATTTCAGGAAAGACAATTTTTCCACAGGCCGGGGTGGAAGGGGGTGGGATGGTTTTGAGATGATTCAAGGGCATTAGATTTACTGTGCACTTTATTTCTATTATTATTACATTGTTAATATATGATGAAATAACTATATAAGTCAACATAATGCAGAATTAGCGGGAGACCTGAGCTTGTTTTCCTGCATCTAAACAGTCCCATCTTGGTGTGATGAGTCAATTCACCTGGCTTATTCACAAATTGGAGCGGATCCATTTCATCCCAGTTTGGAGGTCTTTTGTGATTGGGAAGTAATGCTCAAACTCTTTTGAAAGCTGAGATAAGTGATCATGCACCCGTTGGGAGAAAGAAGGCCCTGGCTCAGTCTCTTTCAAGATCTCTGCTAATGTTTGAAACATGTCAAAAATCCCAATGTTCAATCACCACCCTCATAGTTCCGATTTGGCTTTGAATGTATCCTTTTTATCTGCCAACTTGAACACAGTTGCCATTCTCCCCTGACATGACAGATTGAGTTCATTGAGCAGGTTGAATATGTCATACAAGTAAGCAAGTTTTGCGACCCATTCTGTGTCATTGAAATGTGCTGCCAGTGGTGACTGTTTTTCTAAAGGAAATCTCTGGAGCAGCTTTTGTAACTCAAAAACTCTGGCCAGTGATCTATCTTTAGAAAGCCATCTTACCTCTGTGTCTAAGAGAGGATGCGTGTGCTCTGCGTCCATCTCCTCACAGGGCTGCACAAACAGATGTAAGTTAAGGACATGTACTTTAATGTGGTGATAATCTTAATCACATTCTTCAAAACTTTGTTTAGTTCAGGTGACATTTTTTGGCTAGTCAGCATTTCTCTATGGATGACACAGTGCATAGACTCACATTCAGATGTGACCTACTTGACCCAGATAGTGAAACCAGAAAGCCATCTAGCCACTCCATCCATGCATACACTGACATAAAATGACCAGTTTTCCTGATATGTAATCATTTAAAGACTTGAATAGTTCTGCAGCTGTGGTATTAGTTGGCAACAAAAGTGCACATAACATATCCTCCTGCATATCCTCCTGAAAAATATATTGCACAAAAACAAGTATTGTTGCCTTGTTGTAAACATTGGTAGACTCGTCAGCCTGGATTATGTACCATGGTGACTCATTAATCCTCTCTAACAATTGTGCCTCAATATCCTCTGCTATTTAATCAATTTGTCTGATTATAGTGCTAGCCAAAAAAGAAACACGTGCCACCTTTTGAACTGCAGCCTCTCCTAAAAGTTCACAGCAAATATCCTTAGCAGCAGGCAGGATCAACTCTTCACCAATAGTAAAGGCTTCTTAGCTTTAGCAATGCAGTTAGAAACTTAGAATGATGCTCTCATGCAGACACATTTGATGAATTGGTGGCCTTCAATAATTGCTTCTGTTCTTGGTGTTCACATTATTTTTTCTTTTGAAAAACTCCAAAGACTTGTCTTAATGCAACATGCTTGGTCTCCATATGGTGAAGCAGTTTTGAAGGTTTCATGGCTTCGTTGGATAACAGGTCACCACATATTATACAAAGCAGGCTTGGAGAATGCAAATCACCTGTTGCAATGAACCTGTAATTTAAGTAGGACTCTTGGTATTTTCTTTTAAATGCAGCTTTCATCTTGTTGGCAGTCTTAGAGTCTTCTGTTCTCTCATCATTGGGTCTTTCCCCCTTTTCAAAGCAGCTCTCTCACAATGTTTGCTTTTTACTCACTTTTGCTAGGGTTATCTTGTGGGCTTACCAAAACTGTGACTGAGACAAGTGCACGGTGCAGGAAAGAGGTGCGGACAGAAGCAGTAAATAAAATAATGGGCAGGCCACATGTGGACTAAAATAAATGTTGGATTCTGACTTAAAGCCTGCTACCAGATGCAGCTTAATTGTCACTTGCCACACTGATATGATTTTGATACAAGTGTGCAAGCAATTGATTTATTATGGTCTCTGCACAGTCAAACGTCTCCACTAATGATAATCTGTATTTGCAGCAGCTCCCCGGCACTAGCATCACTGCCTCAGCTCCACCTCAGATCATCAGGCATTAGATTCTCATAGGGAGCCCACAACCTAGATCCCTCACATGCACAGTTCACAGTAGGGTTTGAGCTCCTATGAGAATCTAATGCAGCCACTGATCTGACTGGAGGTGGAGCTCAGGTGGTGATGGGAATGGAAATGATTGGAGTGGCTGTAAATACAGATGAAGCTTTTCTCACTGGTCAGCTGCTCACCTCCTGCTGTGTGGCCCGGTTCCTAACAGGACACAGACTGGTACTGATCTGTGGCCTGGGGGTTGGGGACCACAGCTTTAAGGTACTGAAGCATTATAACATAAGCCAAAGATAGGTAATTGAAAATAAAATGTTGTGGGGGAAGGTAAGTACACTGAGATAGGGAAGGTATCTCTCAAAAGGTAACATTTGGGAAAAGACTAAAAGACCTGATGGAGACATACTAAGAATTTAAATATCTTAGGTCATGATATTTCCAGGAATAGGAACACTTAAGTGTTCAGCGCTGTTGAGATGGAAAAAAAGCTCAGCATGTTTGAGGATCAGCACAGCTGGAGCAAAATAAGCAATAATGAAATATGGTTTGAATGTTGTCTGGTGTCAAGATAAAGAATTTGAATTGTATTATAAATAAAATTGGGAGCTATTGGAGAGATTGCTACAATCTTTATGTAGCTTCCTCAGTGATCATTTCAAGGGCTGTGTGGATAGAAGGCTGCAGGGAGGTGTATCAGATTCCTCTCATGTACCTTATCAGATATTCTTGGCTGCCCTTGTCTTTAGGGCTGTTGTTCACTCCATTTCATTCAGCCATCCTGGCTTTCAAATTTATGTGGGTACAGACTCATTCATTGCCTTTCCTCTTGCTATGCCCTATGCCTCTCCTGTTCCAGGACTTCCTCGAAGCCACTGAAATATGAGAATATGAGATACATGAGATCTTCCTTGTTTCCCTACAAGCATAATCTGAAGTTGTAGGGGAGTTAAGAGTCCTTTGACCATTAATAGCAAGCCAGTGGATAAAATTTTTTCTCTTCCTTACTCAGGAAAGACTGTCTGGAGATGGTGTAGTTCATGTGGTCTCTTAAAATGTCATCTTAAAAGAATGAGCAATCATTGTTGATACCAAGCTAGCATGTTGCTGCACCCTTTCCTTGGCTCTTCTTCCTTCCCTGCCTCACCTACCTTTTCCTTTATTCCTGCTTCCTTGGGATTGCACTTCCAAATACAAGAAAAGCATATAAAATTTTGGCTTGCCTCCACTTTCTGGGGAAACCAGGATAAGATAGGGACAAGTGGAGAAGTAGAAAGACCAGTTAGGAAGGTATTAAAGTAATACCGGCAAGAGATCATGATGACTTGGAATGTAGTGGTTGATAATGAGTGGTATTCATCTGGTAATCAAGAATGTAATTTAGTTAAATATATAATACAAATATATATATATATACATATATATATATATTGCCTGCAAGACAGAAAGACGCTCATAAATAGTTTTCTTATTTTAGTCTCTTCCCACTTCTCCAACAACTTTTAAAATTTTTGTAACTATGTCATTCCGGTGTTCTAAAGCCTTTAAAGACTTTCAGTTTAACACCGTACTATATTTTAATTCCTTTGTCTGTATTTCAAGGCTCTCATTCATAGGCCTCATTAAAACAATCCAGATTTATAGCATGTTTCTTAAAACACTATAATCTTATGGCTCTCCAGATGCTCTTATCCCTAGAATTTCACTTTTCCTTATGTTCTTACCTTCTTCATAGTCAAAGTAAGTCTGTCCTTCAAGGTTCATTTTATTCATGAAGCAAACATCACTTGTAACCTAGGCCACATAATAAAAATTATAATAATAATGTGTCAACACAGATCTACATGCTTTACATAGATGATTCCTCCAAAAGTCCCTATGATGCACTCATTAGAATTGTATTAGTTTCCTGTAGCTGCTGTAACAAATTATCTGAAGCTTAGTGGCTTAGAAGAACACAAATTTGATTATTTCACAGTTTTGAAAGTCAGAAGTCTGAAGTGGGTCTCACTGTTCTACAGTCAAGGTGATGGCAGGACTTTGTTCTTTCTTGAGGCTCTAGAGCAGTGATCCCCAACCTTTTTGACACCAGGGACCATTTTCATGGAAGACAATTTTTCCGTGGAACGGGAATGGAGGGAGTGGTTTTGGGATGATTCAAGTGCATTACATTTATTGTGCACTTATTTCTATTAGTATTACATTGAAATATATAATAAAATAATTATACAACTCACCATAGTTTGGGGGCCCCTGCTCTAGAGGAAAATACATTTCCTTGCCTTTTCCATCTTCTACAGGCCACCTACATACCTTGGTTAGTAGCCTCTCCGTTCATCCTCAAGGTCAGCAGCATAGCATCTTCAAATCTCTCTGACCGGCCTCTTCTGCCTCTTCCATTTTAAAGGACCCTTGTGATCATAGGTTCTAGGGATTGGGACATTGACATATTCTGTGGAGGGGCATTATTCTACTTACCATAAGTATCATCAGCATTTTATAGTGAGGAATTGGAGATACAAAGAAGTTAATAAACTTGTCAAAGGCCACAAAGCTAGTAAGTGGAGAAGGAGGACATCAGCTTCAAAACCTACCTCCTTATATTAGCGATTAAATCATACTGCTATCTCTAAAGAAAAGTAAGGCATTGCTAATCCTATCTTACTTATATTCTTTTGATTCTTATTGGGTTTACAAGTGTTTGTTGAGATGCTATATATTATGTTACATATATCTTAAAATAAAATGCTAAGTGCTAATGAATAAAGATTGAGCATCCCAAATCCGAAATCCAAAATGCTCCCAAGTCCAAAAATTTTTGAGTGCTAATGTGACACTCAAAGAAAATGCTTATTGGAGCATTTTGGATTTTCAGATTTGAGATGCTCAACCAGTATAATGCAAATATTCCAAAATCTGAAAAAAAAATCAAAATCTGAAATACTCTGGTCCTGAGCATTTTGGATAAGGGATCCTCAACCTTTATAATGTTTGACTGAACATAGATCCAGCATTCGAGAAACTTAGACTCTAACAGAGGAGATAAAGCATATGAAATAATACCATCAGTCATATAGATATGCATAGATACCATAAATGAGACACATTTAATGTGCTATAGGCATGCAGAAGGATGAGGTAGTCATGCAGTGTAGTCCCTTTTCCCAACTCCATTGAAGTTGCTTGATGAGTCATGGCTTGGGTTTCTTCAGCTGTTCCTTTACTACTAAATAAAGAGTCATAATCAATGATCACACTGGCTGCTCTTATTAGTACAATATTTTTGAAAATTATGGTCATTTCCTACTTTATAGGATTTGAAATGTTTGAAATCACCTTCTGTGCTTTGATCTCTGCATATCTCTTAAAATACTATTTATTTTTAAACTTAAATTTTAACTTATACATAGAAAATGATGAAATCATAACACTTACATAGCCCACATATTTCTAGGAGATCTTGCTTCTTGGAGAATATGTTGGATTTGGCACAAGGTTCTAATTTCATGGCCTATAAAATTTTGGATCTCTCTCCATAATTTGTGACATCTTGACTACTGCTTCAGATTTTCCTGTGCCCTGGGCTCACCTGAGCACAAAATGACACTTTTAAACAGATTTTCTAGAAAATACACATTGATGGCAAGAGCTATGTAAGTCTAGTAAATTTAGAACAGGGCACAGGCAGGAGATCAGACCAGCCTTGCATGGCCCTCTGCCTTCTCCCTTACTCCACCCCTCTTGCTTGGTGACCTTCCAAAAGCCACCACCAGGCCAAGAACCTCCCCCACACACCATTTATGTAAAGCCCAAAAGAAGTGTCACCAATTTCATGCCTCATCACCACTGCACATGAAACAGCTTCTGTCCTGAGAGACAGCCACCACCTCAGTCTGATCTGACCTTCCCAGTGCTCTTATATCCTGGGATATATAAAACATTCTCTTCGTTATGCCAGCAAAGTGAAATAAGTGCCAAAGTACTTTCAGAGACTCACTTTTTAGCCTTCTTTGAAGGCCAGAATGCCTTTTTCTTCATTATTTAGCACTTCTAAGCTTTCCACTTAATATACATAAGAATTGTGGGTTTATGTAACCTTTTTCTTTTGCATATCAAGAAAAATAGTGGTTTTCCTTATTATTTTAGTACCAAAAGAATAAAAACAGTATTCAGAACTTTCTTACTGCAGCCTTACAATAGCTTTGAACAGCTCCGTAAATAAAAGTCTAATTGAATTCTTTGTTTACTATGTCAGATATATTAAATATTACTAAAGATGTAGAATTTTGCTCTGACTCCTATCATGTGGACCTAGCCTATTATTTTTGCTAATTATTATTAGTATTGTTCAAAATATCTTGTGTACTTCTATGACTTTAGCCAAATTATATCTTTATTTACTCTCTCTACATATGCATCTTTAGAAGAGGATTCACTTAATATCTATAAACACTGTATTTGGTACTTCTTTGCCTTGATATTAATCTGAAAATTTAATTGTAAATTAGGAATATAAAAGATGCATCATTGAACTTTTAAGGCTATATATTTACCATGTGGATGTTTCAAACTTAACATATTTCAATATGTCTAATATAACACTAGAAATAATAAATATACTACCATTTGAGTATAATAAATCAGGTGGTATTGGTTTTATTTTTCTGCTTATATATTTTTTACTTAATATGGAATATTTTCTTCATATGTCCATTTTCCATCCATATCAATTATGTCAATTTATATTATAAACTAAGCACTTGGTTATTATTTTCCCATGAGTAGAAATTGTTATTCACTTAATAATGAATGTTAACAATTGTAGCATTATATTAGACTGCTCCAATTTTTATTGCTTACATATATATGCAGGTGAAATAAAAGTAGTTTTGAGGCTCTAATCTATAAAACTTGTGCTTGAGAGAATATTTTAGGTTGAATATCCCTTATCTGAAATGCTTGGGACCAGAAGGGTTTGGGGCTTCAGATTTCTTCAGATTTTGGAATATTTGCATATACATAATGACATATCTCAGCGATGAGGCCCAAATCTAAACATGAAATTCATTTGTGTTTCATATACACCTTATACACATAGCCCTAAGGTAATTTTATAAAATATTTTTAATAATTTTGTGCATGAAATAAAGATTGTGTTAGGTACTTACATGTGGAATTTTCTCTTTTTTTATCAATATATGTGGAATTTTCTATGTATGGTATCATTATCAGTGCTCAAAAAGTTTCAAATTTTAGAGCATTTCAAATTTTAAATTTTTTTATTAGAGATGTTCAACCTATAATTGTAACACATTGTCCCCTCTCCTCTTCAACATGCAAATAAAAAGTTGTTACTATAACACTGTAGACACATCCAAAATTTCACCAACTAATTTATTCTTAAATGCCAGATAAATGATAAATTGTTGTGACTATTAGGAGAGAAGAAAAACTTAACCAGAATGAATTGATGACACTACAATGGAGGACTAAGAATTTGAGCTGGAACTCTATATGACATAACCCACTGGAGGATGGAAGCATTTCAGACTCTGAACACATAAGAAGACATTTGAAGAAGCAGAGGATTCTTACAGAAAAATATTGTAACTGATAAAATTGGGAAAGTCCAATAAATACAGCCTTCAGTAAAAATAATATAATTGTGTTTGGTCCTCTAAGCAATGCAACATTTGTTGTCATTGACAACAATTTCTGCAGAAGGACTATAAAATTCACCAGAAAATGCATCGTTTAAAAAAATGGGAGTTTATTCAATACTTTCTCCCTTTTTCTGAACACTCATATTTTTCAGGAAACATGATGAGGCACTGTGTTATGGCCTATGTGGGATGAAAATTTTGTTAAGTTTAAAATCCCTGTCTGTGCGAGCAGTTTCCTTCTTTAGGAAGTTTACATTCTATAAAAGAAAATAATATAAATGTAAATACTAGTAACAAAAGAAAGGTCATTAACAATGTTCTAAGAGAGAAACCAAAATAATGTTACAGGTCTTGGAGAGAGAGAGATAGACCAGGTCAGATTGGAATGGCAAAGAAGAATTCATCACAGAAGTGCTAATTGTATTGGATAGTTACAAATTATTCAGATAGCAGAAGGTGGATATTTTGGAGGAATGAGAAGAGAAAAGCTGGACCCAATATACATGAGACATAGGTTCTCATTTTACTGGAGTGCGGAGCATGTAAAAGCTGTAGCAGGATAGGAAAATAAATACTTTGAGTTAAGAAAATGGACACATTTAATTTTATACTAGTAATTTTCACTTTATTTTTTAGGTGATAGAGATCCAGGAAGTTTTTGTTCATATGATTATACGCTGTGCATTAGGAATAATTAACCTGCCCACAGTGTGTGAATGGTTTGTGGCAAGGCAAAATTTGAAGTTAAACATCATCAAAAGAAGGTAAAGAATATTTTAACTAGAGAAATGAAAAGGAAAATTAAGATATTTCTTCCAAACATTTTACAGTTGAAATTGCTTGGATTTGGGAGCTAATTGGATGTGACACCTAATCAATAGAATGGGGTCAAAGAGGTAACTCAAGGGAATCTCCAAGGAAGAGATCCTAGACAGAGGTTAAAGGGGATGGCCAAGAACAGAGCCCTGAGATATTTGCCTTTAAGAAGTTGAAGACAAAGAGGGTCTGTGAAAGAAAATATAATAAAAGAAGAAAATTAATACAGTAGCCAGACATAGGAGGAATAGAGAGAGGGATGGTGAGAGAGAAGGACAGGAAGAAAGAGAGAAAGAAAGTTTGCAACTCAAAGTATCACTAACAACATATAAATTATTTCATGATATAAACTGAAAAATATCTTTGAGTATCAACTAGATCATGTGCAGTTTTAGTAAGAGACGATGCCAGACTACTTGAGTTTTCTGTGAGCTTCATTTCTACTTTACCTAGAGCTATTCCTAATTGCTCTTATTCATATCTTTCTCAACATTACTGAGCCCTTAGCACTGACTTAGTAAAGGTCCCATTGCGTCGGACCTCGACTTTCCACCTTCTGTTTAGAAACTGCCTGTTGTCTACTGCAGGTTGCATTTTTCTCTTCAATAACATTCATCAGTAAGTCAGCCAAATCAATCACAATATTATTTTTTTCTACCTCCATAGATATCATTTTACACATATCTTATGCATGGGCATATCCTGGATTTTGATTCACTAAATGCCATTTAAGAAACCTCAGCATCAACATAAAGATGTATTGACCAATGTATGTAAATTAAGATGTAATTTCTGACATTTGGAGCTATAAAATGAAATTTCAGCAATAAGGATAAGAACAGGGCTAATATTGACATAATATGAACTGGAATAACTCAAACCTATTGTGCATGGATATGTGAGACACATTCCTGTCATTCAGTTGCTCCTATAGGCAGTAGTCTGGTAGGAAACACCAATTCCATGATTGGTTTTTATTAGAGGACAGGACCCAGCAGAGGAAAGAAATTGTCTTATTGTTGAGAACATGACATGGGATCAGCTTGTTAGTTGGTGACTAAACAATTGAAATGTCATCACAGACTGTCAATATATGCTCATACTACTATGTTTAGTTACAGTTCTGGGTGATAACATTAACTAATACTATTTAGATATATATGTTCAAAGAGATATGTTTACTAAAAGTTCATGGTTGTATTTGGTTGTTTGATGCTGCTAAATATGTTCAGGGTCATCCCAATGTACATGTTTCACTGAAACTCTATTCTTTGAAATCATTTTTAAAAGAATCTATATGAGGAATATAGGTTACAAACTTTGAAATGATTCATCTAATGAAATAGGCTTTCAGCCATGGTTCATATGCGCTCACCTCCTTTTGATAATCTTGCAAAGGTCAGTGCTACTGCCTCTTACATGTACCTTCAAAGCCATAAAGATTATTAACTCTGGATCCAAGGCTAGGCAATGTTCTATAGATGGAGATACCATATTTACTGTTGCTCTTGTTTTGGTGGTGGTGGTGGTGGTGGTAGTGGTTTTATAAATAATTGAAAGGTCTTCACTACATGTGTCAATGTTTTATTTTGTGTTTTATATACAGATTATATACTATAGGCAAAGTATAAAATATCTTTCACTTTAAAATATGCTGGAAATATTTTGCAAGATGAAAGGACACTGACATACAAGCTTGGAGGAGTAATCCCTTTCGGGTTAAACTCATGAATAAGAATTAATTTCATGTTTAACATGGTTTCAGTCACTTTTCGCTGTGTCCTCCAGTCTGCCGCATGACTGGCTGTGCTTGGTTTTCATCATTTTATTTTACATTTCTGAATTGTGGTTCACTTATTTACATTTTAAGATTAGGCATTTTCATATTTGAAATGATGCATGGTAAATTTTTCAAACTCTCACTCTAACGGGATAACCAAAAGATGTTGTATGGCTCTTCTTCTAGTGAAAGCAAAATACCTGTGAATTTTTCAAAACAGTAAATATGTACCTGTGTGTTTGGTGTTCAATAAACACCAAAAATAAACACCATAAATTGTCTCTTTTCTTGCAGTTAATATCATATCTCTGCAGTGAGGAATTTTTTTTTTTTTTTTTGAGACAGAGTCTCACTCTGTTGCCCGGGCTAGAGTGAGTGCCGTGGCGTCAGCCTCACTCACAGCAACCTCAAACTCCTGGGCTCGAGCAATCCTCCTACCTCAGCCTCCCGAGTAGCTGGGACTACAGGCATGCGCCACCATGCCCGCTAATTTTTTCTATATATTTTTAGTTGGCCAATTAATTGTTTTCTATTTATAGTAGAGACGGGGTCTCGCTCTTGCTCAGGCTGGTTTCGAACTCCTGAGCTCGAGCGATCCGCCCGCCTCGGCCTCCCAGAGAGCTAGGATTACAGGCGTGAGCCACCGCGCCTGGCCTCAGTGAGGAATTTTTTCAGAGAAATTTTTAAAATCCTTGAGTAATGAATGGCATTGTTCTCAGTATATGTATAATTGTATGAATATTCATTTATTAATTTTGCTAAAATGCCTGGAACACATAGCAGTGTATCATAAACATTAGTGCACTGAAAATTCTAAGAATAAAATAAGCTAGACTTAGGGTGCTATAACTTGTGATAATGATTAGAATGATCAAGTATATGTTGCTTTTCAATAACATTTTTAAAGCAGAGGGATGGAATACCATGTCTCATAATTCTTCTTTATCAACAAGATTTCTCTGCTCACATGAACACAAATTAGATTTCTTTGCAAAGCTTGCGTGAGATTTAGTCTATAGCTTGATTTCCTCCATCC
The DNA here is from genome assembly GCA_008086735.1 of Cheirogaleus medius. NCBI lineage: Eukaryota > Metazoa > Chordata > Mammalia > Primates > Cheirogaleidae > Cheirogaleus > Cheirogaleus medius. The sequence goes on from VBSM01002217.1 coordinate 36,686,651, forward strand.
TTTCTCATACATTATGTTTCTGTTTTATAGGCACATCAATTGCAATCTGTCTCATGGCCTGTATTATTTATTTAGATCAGACAATTGAAACTTACTCTAACTCCACAGATGACATAAAATAGACTACAAGATGAACCAGTAAAAAATATTGATCTTGAAATATTGGAAATAAGACCAATTTTTGAACTCAAGCAATTGACTTTAACAATCTACCATGAACATGTAACTTCTATTAAAAACTCTGAAGCATTATGGAAGTAGTAAGAACTCTTAATTTTATGAGTTATACATAAACATATGCATTATATGTACTTGACAAATCTTTCCCAAGTTAATACCTTATTAAAAAGCATCTATTCTCTGTCAACAGCATGGTAGGTACTCTTGGGAATGCACAATAATCAGAAAAGTTATCTGCCCTCAAGGAAATTCAAACCTCATAGAGATAAAGTTTATTATTATGAAAGATAAGATAATAATGAAATAGTAAAATACATCAATGTATATAATAGAGCAATAATATAATGTGACAATGCATAGCACAAGGCAATAAGGGATTTACTATCAAATTAATGGTATAGGGAATGAATAATTATAGAATTTCACAAAAAGAAGTAAGTTCAGTATATTAGAAAGGGACAAAGCTAAATATGAGCTGTCTTGAAGAAAAGAAACTATTTAGATATTCAGAGAGGCCAAGAAGAGTGTTTTTAAGGATGAAATAGTCAAAGCAAATTGCAAAGTGAGATGATGTATGGTATACCTTGGGAAAGCTAGAGAGGCTGTTTTAACTGAAATAAAGAGTTGTCATAGGAGACAGAAAAATATGAATGAAAAGGTCAACTGAGATTACTTCGTGGAGAGGAAATGGGTGACCTACATGATAAATGACTGAGGAGCTGTCAGTGGATTGAGGGAATCTCAGTAGACAGAAAAAAAATACAAATGAATATTCAACAAGAGATAGTACTCAAAAATGGGTGGACCAGAAGGCTGCAGGAGATGAGTATTGACTCAAAGATAAAGGGGTCTGAACATGAGCTGTGACTGCCAATCAGTGTACAGATGGGTAAATACTTAGCTGTTATGTTTGAGTGAGGAGGATAAGTTGCAGATGAAAATATCCCATGTTTAGTTCATATTTTGAACTGAAGGTGAGGAAAAGGGAAAATAAAAACATAATAATAGTCAAAGAGTAACTTTAGAATTTTGTATCCTAATAAAATATATTGTAATGCATTATATTAAATACTGCTTTAGCTGTATTTTAAAACATTAATTTTATAAGAAAAATATAAATTAAAAAGAGGAAAAGCAAGGTTAAGGAGTTTGGAGTACATCCCATATCCCCCAGCAACTCCATTTGTTTTTGTTTCATTTACTTTATATAAGATAAACACAAAAATAGGAACTAAAAGAATATTATTAAATTTTGTTAATCATGAATATAAATATTATTCATTAAGATTTCTACAAAATGTGCTTCCCTTCTTTTTTATTTTAATTCTGGTTAAACATTTTGTAATGCAATGTTTCAAAGTTCTGGTTCTGAGTTCAGTTAAATTTGAAATTTGGCACAATCCATCGTAGGTGCAAAATGATTCCTCAACAAAACAAGTGAATCCAAATAGAAAAAGTTTATATTTGTCCATGCTTGCTAAATCATGATGGCCATTCAAAATTCACACAATGATTGTAGAAAGTGCGCTCATGTTGTTGTTGATGTCAAAAATTTCAACATTTCATTAGCTTGTGATATCCCTGTCTTTACTAATGTCAATCATTTGTTTGGCAAACTAACTGAAAGTGTAGTTAGTTTGGAAGAATTTTTTTCCCTGTACTTTCAACAAATGGGTCTAAAACCTACTGAAATTCTTTATTTCAAACATTTTTTAACTAGTGAGCAAATTCTGTTTCCAAATGTACATGGTATCCATGGGGATTTCATTTGCTTAAAATATTACCTTGAAGTGACAGATTAAATATGTTTATATTTTTTCAAACCATCTAGTTAGTAACATTCTACCAGAAGGTAGTGAATTTTGATTTCTTTTCTAATAAGAAGAAATTATTAAATCTTTAAATCTGATTCTTTTTATACTTTACATGAGAAAACCAGCAAAACATCCTGTAGTATAAGTGATGGTTATAGTCACTGCCCATATCGTTACAGAGTATTGTTAAAAATTTACTACAGATTTTGTTTGTTTGTTTGTTTTCAAGTATTTTTAAAATGTCTAGTAGCACTTGGGGTCCTTCTTTATTCAGCTTCTCTCCTGAATTTCATTGTCCAGGAAGGGTATAGTGAGAGAATTTTACTTGTGATGCTATATCTTGGTAACGTTACTCCAGAATCCACTTCATCAGTGGTTATGCCAACAGATGGTGGTCCTCACTGCAAAATATCACTTTTACTAAATGTCATATACCATTCAGAACATATCTTCTTTTGTACATCTTTTTACTAGCTCAAACCATATTTTCCATAAGCTAAAAGAAGACAGAAACTTTTACCTTTCCGTCCACAATGAGCAACCTTCTAAAATTACATAATTTGATATACTCATTCTTCTAACTCTTCAGCAATGTTCTCTGTGTGATTTTCCCCTCAAAAAAGTTTACTGACAGAGGAATTCATTGAAGTTGTTGCCATAGCTTTTTAGTTATTCGTTCAGTCATTTTCTTAACCAGGTCAGAAGAAATCTGTTTCCCTAAAGGTATGGTTTCATTTCCTTATTTAATTATTTCATTTTTAAGATAAAAATTACAAACAATACTTTAAAATATTTAATAAAATGTTCATTTCATTATCTAATTTAGGACATTTCTGTGAAGTAATGGTTTATTATGACTTTTAACATTTCTGGAAATGTGGCAGAAGTTTGCCTTTATTGATAAAATCTTTAATTTTAAAATGTTTTGCTCACTATGAAGCCTGAAGATACCAGAAAATAAACACACTGTATTACTGATATTTTGTGTACAAGTTGAAGCTGGCAGCCTCATTTAGTCTACTTAATACATACAATATTTTGAGGGAATATTAGGATTTGATTGATGTAAATTTCAAAATACAAAATACACTTATAGTGGTTTATGTGAATTGTAATTCTAATAATGTTCTCGAATTTCATTTTTGGGGTCAATTTCTTATTAGATATGACTATGTTGTCATTTTCTTCCACCCCACAATTTGACTGAAAAAGAGTTTGTACTAGGAAAAGAAGCATCAGCTTTGCCAGTTTCTTTTTCACATGTATTTCCACACTTGTGCCATTGTCAATTCATGTTTTCTTTACATTGTTCAAGCTTTATATTTGTTTTGGGAAAGATGGTTTATACTACTCTAGATTATATAATCCTGCGATCTCTGTATCAATCAATGTACAGGGAAACCCCAATACATTAAACAAGTGAAAATGAAGGGAAAGATTGAGCATGGCTTTGCATTGATCAAATCCTGACCTTCCCTCAGAACAGTATATGTATTATATCTGAGGGACTGAGTGAGACTTCCAGTATCAATTGGTACACTAAATATTTGTAATGCTTAATGTATTTCTTATTTTCTAGATAAAATATTTGAGTAAAAATAGTGTGCATATGAATCACCGGGAAAACATCTTCCAGAATCTGCTACAGTAGGCCTGGGGTAGAAGTTGAGAGCTTGCATTTTACATGCTCCTAGATGATTCTGGGACTACTGATCTCTGGTCCACACTTGGAATAACAAGGTATTACAACACTTCAGTGCATCATTTTACAAACACATGAGGGAACTTGCTTCCAATTTGAAGACAGCTGTAGACAATGGGGTATCATTTAAGAGTTTCCTAAGAAACAAAATAAAAATCAAATTTATTTTAAGGACCAAAGAATAAGATAGCAATTACTAAGCTATTGTAGTAGTTAGGTAAAAAGGGTAGATATTTTTAATGGAAATGAAAAATAATGGATAGATCCTAAGAGAAATATCAATTATATTATTATGAGTGAATGAAAACTGTTGGTATGGGAATACCTGTAATTACTGGTTTTCAAAAATTTTTAATTTATGTCTTTTTTTAGAAATGGGGTCTTGCTCTGTCACCCATGCTGGAGTGTAGTGGCACAATCATAGCTCATTGCAGCCTGGAACTCCTGGGCTCCAGGGATCTTTCCGCTTCAGCCTCTGGAGGATCTGGGATTACAGGCATGCACTACCATACTTGGCTGATTTTTTTTATTTTTATTTATTCATATTTTTTAGAAACAGGGTCTCACAATATTGCCCAGGCTGGTCTAAAATTCCTGGTTTCAAGTGATCCTCCTGCCTCTGCCTCACAAGTAGTTGGGATTATAGGCATTAGTCACTGCTTTGTAGTTATCATTCTGAGATGTTCTTCTGTCATTTATTTAAACAGTAGAAATATCAAATGTACTTCTAAGTAAACCAGAAAATTATAAAGAACATTAGCATCTTTCACTTTTTTGAAACATGAAACCCGCATTTGGTGTTCCACATCTACTCATTACACTAAATTGGTGAACAGTTTATATCAATTATTTTAACATTTTGGCCCACAAATGAATTTCAAAGAGTAATAAATGAAAGTCTACCTTATAATGGGTATTTCTATAGGAGATATATTTATTAGCTTATTGGATCATTGTTTTGAACTCTTCCTTTTTCTATTGTGGTTATCATTGGGGATTTCTATTCTCATGATAGGATAAAAGCAATCAGGAAGGGGGATTGATGAAAAATATAATGGCCTAGAAAAGAAGGTAAACCAGAGGAAGAAAGGCAAGGAGATGCTGGAAAAGGAATTAATGAGGGGTTCAAGAGAGTTGAACAGGAATACTTGGTGAAATTAGTGACAATCTCAGTGACCCAACCTCACAAACATGTATGCCCTTCCAGCTTCATTGCTGGTGCAATAATAGGGCAGTCTTCTCCCTGCCAGTTGTAACCTACACTTTTCTTAGAAAGATAATGCTTATAATGTGACATAATATCAGCACTTAGAGGCTGAAGAGTAAATGTAAAAATAATTTGGATGTCTCTGAAGTTAGCCTAGAAACTCTTGCTGCCCAGCAGTGGAGGGTATATCATATGGGTCTTGTGGGTCTTGTCAGCATTCCAGCAGCCTTGTTGAGAGCTGTGTGCCAAACCTCTGGTTTTCATTATAAGAGAGAGAGACTGGGATGGACCTGAGAAATTATTCTTAGGCAACTGAAAAGGTAATCTAACAAACATGAGACCCACTAGACATGGAGTATTTATGTTTTATGATTCCCAAGTTAGTAATATTTTCTTCAGACTATGGAAGACAACATAAGGGAGAAATAAGTTAATTTCAGCAGTACTCATACATTGTTCAGGATTCATATGGTACTCACAGGTAAAACAGCCAATGTGGAAAAAAACGTCTGTCCAAATTGCATTTCTCTTTGATTCAGGTATGCCATAGGGGAGTCACAATCCATTTAGAATATGAGCACAATCACTGCCCACCTCAATCAATTTAATGCAAAGGGGGAAAGGGAATCATTAGGGTGCAGAAAAATCAATTCTGGGCATCTGTCTGCCTGCAGACCTCAGGCCAAAACAGATTGAATACCAAAAAGTAGACAAAAGGGAAATCCCGGATTTCAATGTGCAATTCTTTGGTGCTGCTCCTATTAGGTGACTAATGAACCTTTCATTTTGAATCAGTGCGTTTTACAGCTGAACCTAATCATTGTTTCTGTGACCTAAAAAACTATGATATGTGGCAGAAGCTGTAGATGAGGTGAGGTGTGATGGATTGTCATTGTCAAATTATTAATAGAAAAGTTCATTTTCTATTAGAAATATAAAATACAATATTTTATTCACAGCTCCCTTTTCAACTCCAGTTCCAGGTGCCAAAATGGACTATATTATTCAATGCTGCCCAACTTTGCTAAATGATATAGAGTGTTTGGCAGTACATATATTAAACTCTATTTAACTCTAGCTTTTATGAAAACTATTTCACACCATCTTGTTGTTCTATAAAGCAAAAGTAATTTTTTTCCATATAATGTTAAAGCATGATCAAACTCTGATAACCAAAATGAAAGGAGAACAATTCGAATTAATGGGCTTTGTTTCTATTGGGATATTAACTGAGTTCATTTTTTAAGTCACTTTCAATATATTTGTAATTTACACATATTATAAAATTTAATGTTGCTATAATACTAATTATTGTTATCCCCCTTTTATAGATGAAAAACTGAGATCCACAGAGGATAAATAATTCACTCAAGGACTCCCAGTAAATAAGTACTCAAATGGTGAAAGGGAAATTTATGGAATCAGACATTTGTACCCTAATAATATTCTGAAATTAAAAAAGAAATTGCCAATCAGATTGAGTGTGAAAGGTGGCTAAGACTTGTTTTCATTTACATCTCTCTGATCATGATGAATAAGTTGAATATTACTCCATTTTTTTCTGAATATGTGGGTCTCCTATTCAGTAAAATACCTGTCCAAATTCTTTACCCATCAAAAAAAAAAATAAGTATTGAACCTAATATGTGGTTAACACATTGACTGCCACTCTAGGAAACAAAAAGTTTTTTCCTTGGGGCCACAATGTTTTATTTTGAAAGTAGAATAAAAACTTTGGAAACAAAATGGTCCTTTCTAATTTAATGAAAAATGTGTTATTTTTTATTGTATTTTTGTGTGTGAGTTATATGCAACTTGAAAAATATTTCTCATGGCTCCCAAGGTGAAGAGACGTGTGAGTATATAGGCTTCACAAAACCCCGATTTCAAAACTAGCATGAATTAAATACAACTCACATGACAGTTAATGTGTTATGGGAAAGCTAGAGATTTGCACCAAAAGTCACACAACTGCTTTTAAGTTTTTAAATCAATACCATATGTATAAGAATTTTTATTTCATACCATACATAAACATGTAAATATACTATGAATATTTCAACATACACAAATAAATGTTTAAAATACATGACATAATTTATTTTAAAAACTAATTAACCAAATAAAGTTCAATCATAAAAGTACAAATAATTTTCTGTTTTTATAAGGCCATATTATCATTTCATTTTTTGACCTGGATTCTGAGCTAATGCAAAATTACTTTATAGAATGAGAAAGTAGTGAATCTCAATAGATTCATTGCCAGTCAACACCAAAGAAGCTAAATATGTCTTTTATAATTTTCACAACAAACCATTCCAGAAAACAGTATTTCTGAAAATACGTGGTACATGTCTTTATCATAGGAACTGTGATTCCTTCCCTCACAGAGCTTCCATTCTAAAAGAGGAGATAAGAAATAAACTATTAGATTAATGAGTAAATTAAATATGATATTAGATAGTAATAAGTACTAAGCAGAAAAATAAAACAGATAAGGCAAATTGGATATGTTGCTATTATTTATTGAGTTGCTAATTGATTGGTTTTACAATTTAATTTGGAGCTATGACCAGACGGTTCTCATTTGAGTGAAGATGTTTAGGAGATAAGGAATGTGGCAATATATCTATGTCAGGGAGGAACATGTCAGCAGAGGGAACAGTAAGTTCAAGAGTTTTGAGACATGACTAGTGTGTTTCAATCATAACAAGATCAGTGGGACTGAAGCTGAATGAACAGGAAGATCAGTAGAAAATAAGATCAGGTAAGAGGGGACTGGTCCAGACCATAAAGACATTAAAGGACATTGGAAGAACTTTGGATTTTACTCTGAGCTACTGGAGGATTGTGTGCACTATAGCTGCTGAATTGAGAAGAGACCCAAAAGTAGTAAGGGTGAAATCAAGGAGACCAGTTAGAAGGCTGTTGCAGCAATCCAGGCAAGAGACGATAATGGATTGAATAAAAATAATAGGAGTGAAGATAGTGATAACTTGTGGGGTTGTGGATACATTCCAAAAATTGAGCCCATGTGACTTACTAAAAGGATAAATGTGGGATAGGAGAGTAAGAGAGAGGTCAAGGATGACACCAAGTTTTCTTGCCTAAGTACACAGGAGAGTAGAGCTGCCATTTAATGAGATGTGACATTATACAGAATGTTAGATTGAATATTGTTCTGGAGCCAAACTATAACAATTTCTAGTATAGAATTCAACATAGCACAAAGCCTACCTGCAGCCAACCCAGGGCAGCTCCATCCTTTTGCATATGCTGAATCAATATTAGAAATATCTCTTTATGAAGCATTTCCAAGTAATTCTCCTCAAATCTGCAATATTAGAAGTATCTCTTTTTTTATTTCAGCATATTATGGGGGTACAAATATTACGGTTATGTATATTGCCCATGCCCCCCTCTGTATCTCTTTATGAAGCATTTCCAAGTAACTCTCCTCTGATCTGACTCTACAGTATCAACATCAGGGAGTTCTGCACTGATTTTATTGCTTACAACTGTTCATATAGAATGTTATTATGGATCAAAACCTAGGCAAAAGTTTAATTATGAAAATGTGTGGGTACAGGTGTGGGTGTGGGTGATGTATGTGTGTGTCTATATATATAATTTATTTTTCCATCCAAACAAATTTTGATATTTTGAGTGTGATACTGGGTAGAGAAAAAAAGATTTTCAACTTATTACAGACATCTAAGGAAAATGAATTTTAAAATGAGAATTTTTTTAGATTAAAAAATAGTCATTTTCTTTTAAGACCACCATCATATATATCTGAATACCCAAATCAGTGCATAAATTCAAGGAGAAACATATACATAAGTAAATGCAAAAGCTGAAAACCATTGATCAAGCCTGCATGGAAGTTGTGAGCATGGTAATCAAAGGTAAATGCTACTGAGAAATTTCTCCAAAATTAAACCAGGGAAGCAACTTAGTCACTTTTTTTTTATCCCTAAGGTCAATCTTCTGGTGCAAAACCTATAAGAACAGTACATAAATTAAGAAACTTAATATTAAGAGCAAAGACAGAGCAGAAAAAAAAGCCATTTAACTATTTATTTGTAAAACTTACAATTTTACTCAAACACAGCAAATAAGATTCATGGAAAAATAAAATATTTTTTTAAATTTAGGGTTCCATATCATCCCATTGCTCTTTTATTAAAAAATGCTAAAATTTTAACAGCCAAAACTATTAATTAAAAATAAACCCTATTCTTTAATTCCAAGGAATGCCTGATATCATTTGTTAACTTGATTACAGATTACACACATTCATCAGTTGTCAGGCAGATGGGAGGGGAAGGAGGGGACAGGTATATACACAGCTAATGGGTGCAGTGCACACCGTCTAGGGGATGGACACACTTGAAACTGTGACTCGGGTGGGGCAAAGGCAATATATGTAACCTAAACATTTGTACCCCTATAATATGTTGAAATAAATAAAAAAAATTAAAAAAAAAAACTGCATGAGAGAGCCGGTTGCACTTAAGGGAGGAAGATGCAAGGAACCCAGGGAAGAGAATAAAGAAGTAGAGAAGTTTCCTAATCCATGTTTTATATAGGTAACAAAAATGTTTATCTTTTCTGGGAAATGAAAAGTGTGACACTTGGCCTTCTGTGGACTTTATAAGAAGTACGTACAAATGCACACACGTGCCCATAAACACACAAAATATTGTTTGCATAGAAAATTTATAGTCCATATCTCTCAAAAACAGCTATAAAATTCTTTAATGAATATAAAGTAATAATTTTGTTTTCTTTGGTGTCCTTTTTATTTTTCATAATTTTCCTTATTTCAACATTATCTATTTTAAAAACCTGTTGAGACAGAAAAGGAAATTTATAATATAATTCAAAGTTAAACATACCCAAACTTTATTTTGTCTTATTTGGCCAAAGTCAGGGCCAAATATTCTTCTAGGATATATTATATTGGGTTTTTTTTCAAAACCTGTTTTAAAGCTCTATGAGTTATTCTTTACAGCTAATGTGGATTATGCGATAATTTCTTATTAGTTAATTCTTTGATCAATTCCTTATCATAATTAAATGTGCTTAGTAAACTAATACTACATCAGGACCTATTGATGAAAGCAATTTAGGCACATATTGATGATTTAAAGAAAAAGAATATGGGTAATTTTCACAATTGTATACTTTGTTTAATGGTAGACCCTAGCTTGAATGTATTCCTGCTGGTACCATGGAATGCAACTTTCAAATGATTTGTAAAAACTATAGAAAGTTTCAGTCTTCAAACTACAAATATTTAATAGGTCAATATGAAATGTGAGAATGGTTTATTTCAGGCTATACACAAGAATTTAAATAACCATAGTTCAAATTATATATATATGTATCTGTGTAGGTAGGTTAGGTGATTTTGGTGGTGTGAAAAACGTTTACATGCATAAAGTTGTTTAGAACCTGCCTATATTCAAAATAAAAAGCCCTCAGCTAATGAAGCATACAAATTGTATTGTGTAAAACATGAGTTTTCTAATCCTTCTAGAATTTTGCATTTGCTATACTGTATATCAAAGAAAATTAACATACCCTCAAGAGAGGACGTGGTGTGCTCTTTACAAATTTGTGTTTAGACTCTGGTCCAAACAATCTCCAATTCCTCTTATGTAAATTATTCTCATAATGCTTGCAGATGTGTTGTTGATAATCTTTGATAACACATAGAGAATAAAGTTTCAAGAAGAGTAGTTGTCTTGAATTTCATAGGTATAAAATTTGAGTTTTGGAAATTGCAGACTGGACAAAGATCTTAGAAAAGATTATCCAGAGGGTACTCTGAAAGACCTTCACAGCACAAATATCATAGCAACCATATGAAGATGCATATCTGGGGTCACTAATGTGACAATGCTAGTTAAAGATATGGGAGTTTGGGGCAGCTTGGAAACATAAATAACACTTCATATCCATTTCTTAATTTGGAACCAAATAAAAGACGAGAGGCAGATAGATGGAAATAGAAGTAACAGCTTTATGGATGAGAGAAAATATGGCGGCAATAGGCTTCTTAATACTGTGGAATTAGACAGACATATTTTCCTAGTATAATAACTCTTCTCAAAGCTGGGCGGTGGATAGACTTCTCTCCAGAGGTAGGAAACAGATCAGAATTCTCCATCTTGATGAAAGCCTGGTTCCAAGAAAGAAAAAGAGAAAGGAGCTTTGCAGTCATTGTTCAATTCCTTCTCTTAAATTTACTCCTCCCTCCACGGAGAGGAGTAAATGAAGAGTGAGGTGCTGGCAGGAGTGGCAAGGAGAGGTAGGAATGTAAGTATAGTAGAAATTCCTCCATGTGTAAGCAGAAGGGTAGAGAAATAAAATGTGCTGCAACAAGAGCAGAGAAGATTCCTCAACAATAGAAGAAAGAAAGATGGCTTAGGGGAGAGTCCTGGTGCATGTGGCTATTGAAAGGAGAGGCTAGAGTATAGACTCTGCAAAGAGCCACTTTTGACACCCACCTCTGGCTGAGAGCTATCACTTTTATTGTTTTTATACAGTTCCTACAATCAGACCTTTGGAACTAGTCAAATTTGGGTCTCAGTATGTTAAGACAATTAGCACTATATTTGCAAATGATCAGTGTTTAATAAATGTTAGCTTTCTACTTGTCTCTTTAATTTCCAAGAAAAAGTATTAACTAATGGTAGGTATGGGGAAGTGAGCTGTTTTTGCAAGGAAGAGATTTGAAGAATGCATGATAGGAATAATAGAATGTAAGATGAGAAAGGTGATTCTATTTTATGAATGGTCTTCATTGCCACTGAAAGTATTTTTATGCTTTTTGCTTTCTGGGTTCTGTGTTTATGTTTTTGTCTTATATTTTCATTATATTATTTTTGTGGTTTTGTTGTTGTTATAGGAGCAATGTGATAAGAATTTTTGTTAAGAAAGATAAATAGGGCAGCCAAATGCATAAAATGGATTGGAGTAAGGGAGAAATAGAAGAATAGAAGCCAATTTAGACATTATAGGAAAGCAGTAATATAAGCTTAAATGAGATGAATGGCAATAAGAACAATTGAATAATATAAGGCATATAAAGAGTTTCAAGATACTTACTGAATAGTCTATTTTATTCTCTGATTATTCTGTTGAAGAATTTAGTTGGAAAATTTTCCAGGGTCATAGTTCAGTTCCAAATTCCCAAAGCCCAGAAACCAGAGACTGAGAAAGAAAAGTAGGAAAGCAGGAATCTATGGCTTAAGGGAGCAGAGATGTCTTTGGGGGCCACAGGGAAGCATTAGTGGCATTTGTTTTGTTTCCTCATAGCATTCTGTATATTCCCATCATCAGCCTTGAATCCCTACACTGCAATTTCTTGTTTACCTATTAATCTCTACTTCATTATTATAAGCTGCTATGTGCTGACCAGAGAGATGAATTAAACTTGACATTTGTGGACTGGGAGAGTCACAGAGGCATTCAAGAGGGGTGGAGAGAGTTGGAAGAAGGGTATTCCAGGCAGAGGGAACTGCATGTTCAAATCCCAGCATTTGGAAGAGCATAACATATTGTAGGACAGCAAGCCTATTATGGAAAAAATGGAAAAGACAAGAAGTATGGCAAGAAAGAAAGATAAGCAGGATGGATGTTAGCTTAGTGGGCTACTTGAGGGTCTGGCAGGCAGACAGATGTGTCTCTCTGGTCCCTCACTGACATCCTTATCACATCCTGATTAGTCCTCCTCTTTCTGGAATCTTAGTAATTCCACTCCAACCTCACCAGGACATACAAGTTTCTCCCAGATTTTTATTTCCTACCTTAATGAAAATGTTACTCCTATGGTTGCAAAACAAACAGAAATTTGATTTGTTTTTTAGTATTTGCCAACTGGGTTTCACTTAACTAAGTGTCCATCAGTTACTATTTTCAGCCATCTGGAAAGTTCAGGATGAGGAATCAGTAGGTAAAACAGACCCTTGTGCTATCTTATGGCCGGTGAAATAGGGATAGGTGTCCCGGGCTTCTGTGGAAATTTTAAATCCAAATATCTCTGATTCCAATAACACTGTAGCTTGAGTAAGCAGAAAAAATAGTACTTTAAAAAACAAACAACATAGCATTCTTCTTTAAACAAGAGACTATAAAAGATGTAATTCTTAAATCTATACTCTGTGTCTTTGAGAGACAAACAGGAGACGGAGGAAAAAAATCTTAAGAGCAGGTTGTATGCACATGAGTTTTGTTTCATACACATCTCTTTACAACTAATTTACACTCTTCAGAAGTTAAATTGAATAAAGCCATTTAGAAATGGAGACATTAAAATCATAGATAGCATTCTTCATGATTTCCCATCTTTTGGAATTGCTGTCATACTATCTAATCAGCAAGTAGTGAACTGATTTTGTTTGGCTTTGGAGTGTCTTTGTAGAATCTTCCTTATATAAACAAGAAGTCTCCACTTTCTCACGAATGAAGTTTCATCATGATGTAATAAGGTGTTTCTCTGCTTTCAAAATAAAGTAATCTGATTTTTAAATATGGAATTTAATTTGCCTAAGTTCAGTATAGTTATCCACTTCTTTCAAATGTAGTTTTTTCCTTTGAACAATGAATAGATCCAATTCCTGATCCAACTTTTACTGACCTGGAATTGTCAAGTTATTCCACCCAATTCTCCTTTGTTGTAAATAGAGAAACACGGAAGCAACTTTGCTAGACATTCATGGCCCAACGTGAGGGAAAATGAGAAGGGTGTACTTGTCAGCTCCTTCTTATTGTAATTATTCCTGGATTCACTCAGCTAACCTTAATGTGCCTCTTCCAATGGCCACAATGAACAATCTCTTGTGGTTTGCAAGCTTGGAATTCCTTAAATTTGGCTGAGAAGATCCAGGTGGGAAGAGAAATATCGAGAGAGAAGAATGATAAAGAGTATTCTGTGTATAGTTTGTTTTCTGGCAGGTTTAGTCAAAAGGTATTTATTAATTCAAAATAGTCTCATGGTTTGGCTATAATTTTGGACAAATTTCTTTTTTTGTGGAATTTTTTAATTAAGAAAATACTTTCTTGTGTGTGCTTAAAAAAACAAAAGGTGAAGGGTGGAAGATGTGTCTAATTCTACCGTCATCAATACATTCTAATAGATGAAGGTCAGAATAATTTATTCACATATAAAAACATGCATTATTTTACACTAATTCAGTCAAAATGCTATTACAAGAACTTCTGATAAATGTCTCAGTAGCTCAATCTATGCAAAGTGAAAGGTAAAAAGACCCATCTCAGGTTAATGTGAGAATTAATTGAGAAAATACATGTAAATCTCTATGAGTGTTGCCAGGCATAGAGCACACATCTTAAAAGATTATTATACTACTATTTTATTACCACATTTAGAGGTTTCAATGCTGCAGGATTTATTACATCACTCATTGCTAGTGCCTTGCAAGCATTTTTTTCCTTGCAAACTTTTTTGACTATGACCTTCATTAAGAAATATTTTTAAAATTGAAGCCCAATATACAGACACATACATATACTTTAAGTTATGTGTATAAGTTAAGAAATAAAACCCTTGTTATATATGATGCACTCTTTTCCTTTCTTTACTTTGTATTCTATTCTATATACTGTTATTTTTTAAAGGACTTCCCTTATCCACCTAGTTCATTGGTTATGAACTATCAATTGAAAAATGACTATATAACCAACATTCCACATAATAAAATATGAATCATTCTAAGAGTTCAGGACCCAGGGATGGGAATTACAGTTTAAGTGACAAGGGAACTAGCTTCAGTATACCTGTTGATACAGAGAGGTTTGCCACTAGACTGAGAAACACTGGGTTCTGTGATTGATTGTCATGATCATCTTTTATAAAGGATTTTTTTTCCTTAAACTTAAAAAATAGAATTCCCCATACATAAGATATAGATATATGTAAAATTTCTTTCTGATATATATATAATAAATTTTGGGTGTTTACTCTGTCTAGGATTTTCCTTGTATTCTGTGTAAACCAAGTAGTCTTCCATGTAATCTGCTGACCGGGCAGGATGACAGTGAATTCAAACCTCATTCTCACAGGATGGGTGAGCAGGAAGTATTATTTATGACAGAGAGATTAGCCGTCAATTCATTTTTTTGAACTGATATTCATCACTGTAATATGATATATCCTAGCTAAGGTAAGAGAACCATTTAGAGAGGAAAAAATTATAAACATAAAACTTAAACCCTGTAAAGTGAGATCAGCTTTTGTCTTTTTAACCTACTTGTTAGTTTCTTTTTTTATTTATTTATTCCTTGTGAGGAATGGGAGGGAGGCAAAATCCCACACCTGAAGGATTGAGCTTTGTATCCCTTCACCTGGATTCTAACTAGTTCAGCAGCAACGTGCTATGCAGAACTGTGTTGATTAATGAGCCATGGGTTGGGGCTATAGATTAAGGCAGACTGTGTTGGGAAAAGTTAAAGAGATTATCTGTCCACTCAGTCATTCGTTACATATGCATGGTCATACAAAGATGACAAATTGATCACAGGTAAGTAGAGATGTAATGCCATGGCAGGTAAAAAGAGGGGGAAATTTGGCACTTATTTCTAGGCTTAGAATGTTCAAGTTGGAAGGGACTTAAATTCATCTAGGTTCTAGTATTATTTTCTGCTCTGTGTATGAATTATGCCCTTTGCTTTGACATAACATTTAAACAAAACTTAGGAAATTGGTGATATCTACACAGGGAATAAGAAACTTTCATTCCTATAATAAAATAACATACATTCAGCTACATATATCATTTATCAACTGTTAACTTGAAGGTGAGATTTGATGTTAGGATTAAGTAGAAAACAATAAATGCACAGTCTAAGGTTGAGCCTGTAAATCTGAGACTCTGCTTGCACCATTGGGGCATCAAGCTCATTTGAGTCATAGATACCTAAGATCAGGCCAATAACTGTGCCTATGGGAAATGAAAGTAACTATTGATATTTTTTAGGGAAAAATGCCTAAAGTCTAGTGCCTAGATTAGTGGTTGTATTCGTGCTATATCAAAATGTTGACCTTTTCCAGAGTTAAATGTTTTCAGTTAAAAGTTAGGTGATTTTTGTAAGGCTGTAAACTCTGAAGCAAAATGGCATTTTATGTGATAAGAGAGAAAAAAGTTACACGTTCCTTTTCCTGGTTTATGATTACATACTTACGGTTTACAAGCTCTAACACAAACCAGTAATGAATAATCTCTAGCTATAGTACTCGACTATGGAATATAATATTAGTGTTTAATGCATAGAATCAGCCCATCACTCAGGAATGTAGGGTATAGTAAATGGACTTGTCATTTTGCATGATGCTGTCATCATTCTCTTTGGGTAAATTTATGGTTTTCACTAGCCCCAGTAATCAGTTGGATGATAACCTGGAAACATACACCATAGACATAAGTTCTGTAGTTTTCCTCTATACATATTTACATGGTCTTTTGCATGAGGGCTTCTTTTGAACATTTTTCTTTATGTGATGACTTCTTAGCCAGGAGGAAGGTTTCCACTGAGTGTTTATGTTTCTTTTTTGTTCTGCACTAGCTAGAAAACTATAAAATAGGCTATTTCTAGTGATAGAAGGAGAAATCCAAATAAAATAAATGAGGAACTGAAAAATACTCTTGAGGCTTTTATTGATATGGAGGCAAAGATGGTAAGTAACCAGTTCTTATATCAACAGTAA
Source organism: Cheirogaleus medius (assembly GCA_008086735.1). Lineage (NCBI taxonomy): Eukaryota > Metazoa > Chordata > Mammalia > Primates > Cheirogaleidae > Cheirogaleus > Cheirogaleus medius. The sequence goes on from VBSM01002217.1 coordinate 36,703,291, forward strand.
GGCATAGTAATAGGCCTTTGACCACACATCTGTTTTGCAGTGTGGTTATCCATAGATGAAACTGGAGCACAGCTAAGGTGTCTATTGTCTTTGAAGTTACAGACTTCTGCCAGTTTTCACTGAGATGTAACCAGCTGGCTTTTTTCCCTCTTAAGAAAACATTACCATATTTAGTACTTACATTGTGCCAAGTGTTATAGCATCACATTTATTATCTCACATAATCCTAATAACAATCTTATCTGATAGCTAATAAGAATGTCAGCTTCCTGATGAGGAAATTAAGACCATTAAAGCATGGAAGTGCAAGTGTGGATTTATATAAAGGAAAATAAATATAGGAATAGAGACATAAAGCAATTTTATAAGAAGATTAATGTCAGCTTAAGATTAAAGCAGCATTTCACAAACTTCACTTGGAGTACAGGAATGTCACATTTACCTGGGGGTATTGACACAATAAATAACCAATAGTGCTTAGATTTGAACTTTGGTCTCTGTAGCTCCAATAGAAAGCACTACCTGGTCTCCTAGGAGCTCCTTCATTCATAGCACATGGAATATATACTAAAGGACAAAACTCATGATTTGAAATTACTGAGGCATAAAATAATCAAAAGATTTTTGCCTGTGTATTTAGCTAAATGGTTAGAACACATTTTTTTTTACTGATTAATTTATATTATTTCAACTTTCCAGGGTTTTTTAGCAACCCTTAGAGAATGAAAGAATACAATATTAGGAATATATCTAAAGCTCTATCTACACAGGAAGTAAACTTCCTTGTTTCTGATTTAGAACTATTTAATACATTATTTAATAGATACAAAATAATTTAATACATACATTTTATTTTCACTCTGCAAACCTTTTATAATAATATATATGTTGTTTTATGAAATAAGGTAACAAATATTAATACAATTATCATTTGAAAAGAAAACATGACACAATTAGGTCCTGGAACTTACTCTAATGAAACTGTATATTATCCTCTTATTTATTTATTTATTTATTCATTCATTCATTTATTTATTTAATTTCAAAAGCTTTAGGGGGTACAAGTGGTTTTTTGATACATGGATGAATTGTATAGTATACCCATAACCAGAAATGTATACATTGTACCCAATAGATAATTTTTTATTCCTCACCTCCCTTTTAACCTTCCCCCTTCTGAATTTCCAAAGTCTATTATACCATTCTGTATGACCATATATACCCATCAATTAACATGAGTGCATGTGTCTTGTTGATGTAATGACTTCTTTTCTTTTGGGTGGATACCCAGTAGTGGGATTGCTGGAATGAGTGCTTTTTCTGCATCTACTGTTATGATCATATGAGTTTTGTTTTAAATAATGTTTATGTGGTGAATTACATTTATTGATTTGCATATATTAAACCATCCTAACATCCTTGGGATCAAACTCACTTGATCGTGGTAAATTACTTTTTTGATGTGCTCTTGGATTCTTTTTGTCAGTATTTTGTTGCAGGGTTTTGCATCTATATTCATGAGGGATATTGCTCTGTAGTTTTCTATTTTGTTGTGTCCTTTCCTAGCTTTGGTATCAGGGTGATACTGGCTTCATAGAATGAGTAAGAGAGGATTCCGTCCTCAATATTATAGAGCAGTTTCAGTAGGATAGGTACCAGTTCTTTGCACGGCTGGCAGAATTCAACCATACATCAGTCTGGCCCTGGGCTTTTTTTTCTTTTTTTGGGGGGGAGATTTCTTACTACTGATTCAATCTCTCTAGTTGTTATTGGTCTGTTCATAAGTTGTATTTGTTTCATATTCAAGCTTGGGAGGTTGTGCATTGCCAAAAATATATGCATTTCCTCTAGATTTTCCTGTTTGTGTGCATAGGGATGTCCAGTTATCTTCTGATAATAAAAAATCAGAAAGTCTCAGATGATATTTTGTATTTCTGTGATATCAGTTGTAATGTCTCGTTTTTCATTTCTGATTGAGCTTATTTGCTTATTTTAATCTTCTTCTTTTCTTGGTAGGTCTAGCCAGTGGTCTATCAGTTTTGTTTATCTTTTCAAAGAACCAGCATATGGTTTTATTGGTCCTTTGTACTTTTTTGTTTGTTTCAATCTCATTTAGGTCTGGTTCTGCTTTGATTTTTGTTATTTCTTGCCTTCTGCTAGATTTAGGTTTGATTTATTCTTGTTTCTCTAATTCCCTAAGGTGTGACAGTAGGACCAGGTTGTTAATTTGTGATTTTCTTATCCTTCTGATGTAGGCATTTAGGGCTATGAACTTCCCTCTTAGCAGTACTTTTTTCTATATCTCAGATATTTTGGTAGCTTATGTTGCCATTATTTCAATTTTTATTTTTAAATTTTCATCTTGATTTCATCATTGACTCAAAGAGTGTTCAGAAGCAGGTTGTTTAATTTCCATGTATTTGTATAGTTTGAGAGTTCCTCTTGGAATTAACTTCTGGTTTTATTCTACTTGATCTAAAAAGATACATGGTATGATTTCAATTTTTTAAAAATTTGCTGAGACTTGTTCTATGGCCTATCATATGGTCTATCTTGGAAAATGTTCCATTTGTTGATGGAAAGAATGTATATTCTATAGTTTGGGGGTAGAAAGTGTTCAGGTTCCAGTGGTGGTGGACTAGGTTAGGTTAGGTAATCTCCAGTTCCCAAGCCCCTGGATGGCATGCTTGATTCCTAGGGAGACTACACCAAGACCAGACAGTAAAGCAACATGCACTTAAACCTCCCTGAGTTCAGGCACTGGCTATGATAATGAGGAGTAGAGTGTTATGTTCTGGACATGCTCAGACAGGAGAAGGGTCGATGCACCGTGAACCTGCCACAGGAGTGGTGGGCCCCTCTTGACAAGATTAGTAGCAGCGGACAACTGTGGGATACACAAGCCATTCACACCTCCCTCTCTCAGCAGCAGCAGTTGTCTCTGTCCTCTGGGCACATAAAAGTGCTTAGATTCCCAGCTCCTACCTTTAACCAGCTGAAGCAGAGATGGTAGAGGCAGCTCAGCCCTCTGTGTGCAGGGCTACGAGTCTGACTGTGGACTGTGGCTGATATGCTCCAGCGAGGGAGGTAATATTGTGCCAGGGACTTCCCTCCAGGGAGGGTAGCCTCCTCCTAGCCGGGAAAGGTAGCTCAAGGAGAGGATGAGATGGCCCTGATTGGCGGAGAGCTGGTGCCCTGGCCCCCTTTGTCCTAAGGGGTCCTCTGGTATGCTGCACTCTCCTCTTGGCTGGAAGTGGCTTATTTTGAATGCCAAAGCTCTAGGAAACTCACAGTTCTCTGGAAACTACTGGTCCCCCAAGGTTGCTGCAGTCTGAGTAGGTGCTGCAAGGCATTGACTGTGGATCCAGCAGTATAGAGACCTCATTTTTTTAATAGAAGGTGCATAGCACCCTGATGATCAAAAGCACGTGATAGTCTGTAAATGAGGGTATGTAACAAATAGAAACTTAATAATTCAAAATATTTTTTGGCTTCTTGGATGAAATAATAAAACACTTCTCCTCCTTAGAGCATTTTGCAAACCTTGATCAATCATGCTTTCCTGAGAAGTAGGTCAGCATTCAGATTCCCTCTGCATTAGGACTCAAGAAGTTCTTGTTAATTCTGCATGGAAAAATCCATCAGGGATATCTATCCTGGCTTTTATGACTACCCTCAAATAATTCTGGCTTCTACTTCCTTGGGACTTTCAGGTTACAAATTTTACAGCATGTTTTTGTAGATGAAGACTTGTATTGCCCATTGCTACATTTTATCTCTGAGACTTAGCTTTGATGAGTGGATTGAACAAAATTAGATTAACTGGGAATCTAACTCAGGTTCCCCAAATGATCTGAAAGCAATGTGAGTTACAGGAAGTACATGTACATGAAATTAGAAAAGTCACTGAGAGATTGCTCTATCTAATTTACTTTTCTTTTTTTCTTGTAAAATGTGTTTAGTTTACCCTTGATGCACTGGTTCTCAAGGCTTTTTCCCTGGCCCATCAGCATCAGTATCACTTAAGAACTTGTTAGAAATGCAAATTCTCAGGCCTCACCCAGACTTACTGAAACCACTGTTTTAATGCATATAACAGGTCCCTCAGTTTTCTAAATAATATTTATTCAATCATTTGTGTTTCCAATAGAGTCATATTGTAAAACTAAATTTGTATTAAAAAGCCGCAAGATTCTTAAGCACAGTGGCATTAAAAAAGTATGTAGACAGACTATGTCTTTTATCCATCCTTTTAACAGTTAGTGGTCAGCAAACCTGCCTACGTGAAGTTGTGTGCGAGTAGAAATGCACATTTGCATTGATGTATTTGGAAGCCAGAGTACCTTCTGCTTTTATCTCACATGGAAAGATAACAGGCTTTAACTAGCAGGAAATATTACATTTCTTGACAAACATGCTTGCTGTGCTTTCCATGGCTTCCCACTCCTGATTTCCCTTCTAAGTCTAAGTGTTTATTTTCTATTGATAAAAAAAATACCCTTTTCTGCAACCTCCAAGTACTGGTTTCTTCCAAGTATTTCATATACCATAATCAAGTTAAACTATTAATACTCCTTATGTATCTGTCAAAACCTTATTCTATTTTTTTGTAATGTGTCAGGTACTCACTGAAATATAGACCAAAAGAGACAGCAGTTGGATATGGGTAGAGAAGGGATTCCATCTTCACTTTGAGTTATTGCTATAGAATCAAATCTGATTCATAAGTAATTCAACTCACCATAACTTATTTACCAGGCCAAATCATGAGATTGATAAGTCAGAAAGCACAGCAGCCCTGGCACTCAGATAGTGCATAAATCATGCCAGAAGATTTTTATTATCTCAGGCTGATCTGACTATAGTAGGGTATTTGTGGGTATAAATTCATGTGGTTGAAAGAATCTGTCACTTAAGAGGTATCCATTGAGTGCCTACTGGGTACAAGGCACTATAAACAATATAAAAATAAATCTTGCATCAAACCTATGCAACATGAGCAGAGCTTACAGCAAAGTGGGGACTTAAATATTCTTTAAAAAAGAAAGGTTCAAAACCCTACTGCCTTGTCTTTTTTATAGTTTAGCTCCAGTTTTACTAGTGACTTCCATGAGGGCAGAAGTTATATCTTACTCATTTTTGTTTATCCAGGACTTAATACAAAGTTTAGTATATAGTTAGTGCAAAATAAATTAAGGTTATTCAATCTTCTCCCTTTTCTGAATTTTCCTCATAATAGCTTTCTAACCACTCCTGTGGCATTGATCATATATTTATTATATTTTTATTTTGTTTCCTATGTTGATATGCTTTATTTCCCTATGTACAATGTGTAAACATCTGGTAGTCACATTTAATTATATTCTGTACACCTCAGCTCTTTAAGGACTTAAATTAGTTGATCCACAATAAGTATTTGTTAATGATTGTGGAAATAGCATATGAGAGTTCAACATATTGAATCATAATACAAAAGATGAGGCATAACAGAACACTGTCAGCTGAGTGGTCCAAAACTTTTAAATTCAGGGAAGGTAGACATCCATGAGCTAGAGTGAGTAGAGAAAATGTAATTTCACATCAATTCAGAGCCAGGATGGAATTTAAGGATAATCTATTCAAAAGTCTCCATCTTACAGCTGAGAAGACCTAATTCCTGAAAGATTAAATAATTTATTTTCAAGGGCATATAGTTTTATGTTAATTTATAATTTGTTCTCTCAGGTTGCTAATTTTCTATTAATCTTATTAGAAATTCTTTGTGCAGATGTGTCGTTCTTTTCACAAATATATTAAAAATAAAATAATAAACATATACTTATGGTTCTTGCTTATCATTTGTTATTTTGCTTTTTTAAACCTATGAAAATTTTCCCACACCTTTGGAAAATACGAACAAAATCCATTTGACATTTTAAAAAAAACCTACAGGTATTTTAATAGTACCTATGATTGTAAAGTTACCATTGATGTGTAATGAATATTTCTACAGGAATGATTATAAAAGTTTAACATTAATTATTAAAATATAAACATTGTTCCTATATTATCTGTGCAATATGTAAAAATATCTGCTTAAGTAGCTTTAACTCTAGGCTTTAGGCATTTTGAAGATTAATAAAGTGTGATTAGGGAGAGAAGCTGGGATGCCTTTAGGTTAGAGAAATGGGATGAAAAAGAAAATAAAGGAGGAAAATAACAAGGAATATTTGACACCTTGGCATTCCTCAGCTGACTCAGCTGCGGGTCTTCTTAGCTAACTTATTGGCATATTCTCTGAGGTTTAAGAAATTGACGGTAAAGAGATAAAACATGCATATTCAGACTTTTGACAGTCTGTTAAAAAATAAATCGAAAATAAAAAGAGACCCTTGAATAAAATATTTTGTTTGTATGAGCTTCTTTCACTTTCAAGAGTTATTTTGGCGCAAGCCAAATGAATTTCAAAGGAATATCAAATAAGCATTGAAGGATGCAGACATGGAAACAAGAGTGTACCACAAGCTGCTGAAGGCTTTCGAACAGATTCCTTTGGGTCTGGAAGCTGCTGGTTTGGATGTGCCTTTTATATTAATTAAAAACAAAAGTAAGATTTCTTCCCTGTCTGGGGAAGATCTTAGTCTCTCTGATGGTTTTGCCTTCTAGGCACACACATCCAAGGTTTTGCAGGGATTATAATGATAGAATGTATTGATTTTAGCTAACAAATGGCAAAACAAAGTCAGTTGGGGCTCCCTTTAATAGTAAATGCCCAGGGTTTGCCATGATTCCTAAACTCAACAGAGTTTTTTATATATATACTGGCTCAACAAGCCGCCAACATGCTTGGCAAACTAGGCAGGATGTCATGGTAAGCAGAAGCTCTGTAAAAAATTAATAGCTCCATAACTGAGAGGCAGTAATCAAACCAGGAGGGCAAAAAATTCTTGCAAAGAAAAATACTGTGATTACCTTCCCACTGTGGCTCCACTGTAATGTACAGCTACTTGGGAATGAATTTAAAGAAAAGCAATGGAAGGAATGAGAGATATTAATGGTGTTATGGTTAAAGAAGAAAGTTCAGGAGTCTACTTGGAAGTATTGCTTTGCACCCAGGGACATAAAGTATTATCATGGTTTTTAAACTCAGTGTGACCTCTTATTTTAGTGGTTACATCATTTTGGAAACTCAATCCATTTTATATTTAAGTCAGGTGCCTATTTTGTGAAACAAGTTTTCTCTAGACTGCATTTTAGTTTACTTCTTCAGTTCATGTTTTAAAAAATAAAGAAGGAAAAATTACATGAATGAGAAACTCTTCTTGCATACATATAGCAAGCTGAAAAACCGTGAATCAGAGTTGAGGTGGATTGCTTGTTATCTGTGGTGTTCAGATAATGTCAAGGTGACTAATCACTCATTTGCCAATAAGTCATTGGTTCTTCAGACTCTGATAAATGTATTTTAATGATTTCCCTTTAAGTTTGGGCTTAATCTTTGAAAGTGATTAGAATATATTTCCTCTGTTTTGTATTATTTCACCTAGTTTGTAGGCATACCTTGATTTAAGAACCAAATGTATTCCTCTTGAGAAATTGATAATTAAAAATAAATAGCATCCTTTTGAAATTTTTAGACTATTTTTAAAAATCTAAGTGATGGCAAATTTTATAAATAAAGAATACTTTAGATTAACAAGTTTTAAATATGGATGTTACTATTGAACACAAACACATGCCTTATCTTAATAAATTAGCCTTGTGAATAAAGGTAGATTATGTAGCTGCCAAAATATAAAGGATATTTTGCAAATGAATGCCTATTTTTCTTTAGTTTCTGAGGTATGGAGGTGTCTTAAGTCTCATTGTATGTTCTGCCACTTGCAAATTCAATATGTATTTCCTGCTTGAAATAGTCACTTATACTCAAAAGAAAATAGTAGTGTTATAAATGTTTAGTGTGTATTCATGGTGAAGATCACAACACTTGGGTGATCTTGGGGACAATACATATGTGGCTCTAGCTGTAACAAAAGGAGATATGTGTACAAACTACAAAGTGCTACTTTTTTTACATTTTGATGGAAATACGGTGTCTGACATTACTACATTTAGATATTATCTATATGGAATAACAAACCTTCTTGAATCAATTTTTAAGTGCAAAAGTATGATAATTCTGAAACATTTTGAAAGAACCAGATCAATGTGGCTTCACAGTATATTAGTAAAAAGTCTAACCCAAATCTTTTGTGTAGCATAGAGACTAGAATAATAAAAATGCTATTACTGGTAATTGTGTGAATTTATTATTATTGGAACATGTATTCATTCTATTCAAACAGCCTTTAATGAAGGCCAGCTGGAGGCCTACTTTGTGATAGCTGTTTTTTGAGACAATATTGAAACAATATGGAAAAGTGTATTTTTATTATTTAATATTTTTAATTTTTAATTATTATGAGTACATAATAGTTATATATATTTATAGAGTACTGATATATATATTTATAGAGTACATGATGTTTTGATACAGGCATATGATATGTAACAATCAAATCCAGGATTTGGAGTATCCATCACCTCGAGTACATTTATCATTTCTTTGTGTTAGGAGTATTCCAATTCCACTCTTTTAGTTATTTTAAGGTAGACCAGACCATAACTTATCATTGTGATAGTCACTTCATTGTGATATCAGATACTATTCATTGTGTCTAACTATCTAACTATATTCTTGCACCTATTAACCATCCTCACTTTATCCCCCCTCCCTGATACCTTTTCCAGTCTCTGGTAACCATCATTCTATTCTCTGTCTCCATGAGATCAATTGTTTTAA
>VBSM01002217.1:36712211-36744739 GCA_008086735.1 Cheirogaleus medius
CAATTTGATGGTGAGTACATGTGGAGCCCATTTTTCTGATCTTGTGTCGCCTCATTTTGAATAATGGGTTTAAGCTTAATCCAGGATAGTATAAACGGTGCTAGCTCACTGTCGTTTCTTAGAATTGAGTAATATGCCATTATGAGCATATACCAAATTTTGATTATCCACCAATTATCCACATGAATTGACGGGCACTTGGGTTGTTTCCATGTCCTTGCAATAGTGAATTGTGCTGCCATAAACATTCGGGTGCAGATGTCTTTATAATAGAATGTCTTATGCTCTTTTGGGTAGATGCCTAACAATGCTATTGCTGGGTCGAATGGTATTTCTATTTCTGTCTGTTTGAGGTATCTCCAAACTCTTTTCCACCACAAAGGTTGCACTAATTTGCAGTCTCACCAGCAGTGTAAGTGTTCCTGTCTTTCCACATCCTCGCCAGCATTTTTTGTTTTGGGATTTCTTGATACAGGCCATTCTCACTGGGGTTAGGTGGTATCTCATTGTGGTTTTGTTTTTTATTTCTCTAATGATTAGAGATGTTGAGCATTTTTTTATAGGTTTGTAGGCCATTATTCTGTCTTCTTTGGAGAAGTTTCTGTTCATTTCTGTTGCCCATTTCTTGATGGGGTTGTTTGATTTTTTCTTGTTAATTCTTTTGAGTCTAGATAGATTCTTGTTATTAGATCTTTATCAGAAGTGTAGAGAGCAAATATTTTCTCCCATTCTGTGGGTTGTCTATTTGCTCTAATGATAGTTTCCTTGGCTGTGCAGAAAATAGCTGAATAATATTCCATTGTGCATATGTACCGTATTTTCTTTATCCATTGATGGGTACTTACATTAATTCCAAATCTTAGTTATTGTGAATAGTACTGTAATAAACATGGGAGTGCAGATATCTTTTCAATATATTGATTATCTTTCTTTTGAATATATACCTGAAAGTGGGATTGCTGAGTCATATGGTAGTTCTATTTTTAGTTTTATGAGAAACTTCCACACTGTTTGTCATATTGGTTGCCGTAATTTACATTCCCACCAACAGTACTTGAGGGTTTCTCTTTCTCCACATTCTTGCCAGCATTTGTTATTACCTGGCTTTTGGATAAAAGCCATTTTAACTGAAGTGAGAAATATCTCATTGTAGTTTTGACTTGCATTTCTCGCATGGCCAATGATGTTGAGCATTTTTTCATATACCTGATAGCCATTTGTATGTCTTCTTTTGAGAAATGTCTATTCAGATCCTTTGCCCATTTTTAATCAGATTATTTAATTTCTTCCTATTGAGTTATCGGAGCTCCTTATATTAATATATTCTATTTATTAATCCCTTGTCAGATGGGTAGTTTGCAAATATTTTCTCACATTCTGTGGGTTGTCTCTTCACTTTGTTGATTATTTACTTTCTGTGCAGAAGGATTTTAGCTTGATGTGATACTTTTTGTACAATTTTGCTTTGACTGCCTAAACTTATGGGGTATTACTTGAGAAATCATTGTCCAGAAATCATTGTCCAGATGGGGTATTACTTGAGAAATCATTTTCCTAGATTGTTTTCTCAATATTTTATTTTAGTAGGTTCACAGTTTCAAATCTTAGATCTAAGTCTTTAACCCATTTTGATTTAATTTTTATATATGGTGAGAGATATGGGTCTAGTTTCATTCTTCTGCATATGGATATCCAGTTTTCCCAGAACCATTTGTTGAAGAGACTGCCCTTTTCTCAAGGTATGTTCTTGGCACCTTTGTCAAAAATGAGTTCACTAGAGATGTGCGAATTTATTTCTGGACTATCTATTTTGTTCCATTGGTCTATGTGTTTTTATGCCAGTACCATGCCATTTTCATTACTACAGCTCTTAGTATAATTTAAAGTCATGTAATGTGATTCCTCCAGTTTTTTCTTTTTGCTCAGGATGGCTTTGGCTATTCTGGGTCTTTTGTGGTTCCATATAAGTTTTAGGATAATTTTTTCTGTTTCTGTGAAGAATGTCTTAGGTGTTTTGATGATAATTACATTGAATCTGTAGATTGCTTTGGGTAGTATGGACATGATCCATGAGCTGAAGAGAAGAATATGCAATGTTCAGCTATTGAATAAACATTCTCAAAATACCTATTAGGTCCATTTGGTTTATAGTGCAGATTAAGTCCAATTTTCTTTTTTGAGTTTTTGTCTGGATGATCTATCCAATGCTGAAGGTGGGGTATTGAGGTCTCCAACTATTATTATATTGGGTTCTGTATCTCTGTCTAGATCTGTTAATATTTACTTTACATATCTGGGTGATCCAGTTTTGGATGCACATATATTTAGAATTGTTATAACCTCTTGCTGAATTGAACCCTTTATAATTATATGATCACTTTGTCTCTTTTTACAGTTTGACCTTGACATCTGTTTTATCTGATATTAGTATAGCTATTTCTGCTCTTTTCTTGTTGCCATTTCCATGAAATATCTTTTGCCATTTGTTTATTTTCAGTCTATATGTATCTTTATAGGTGAAGTGGGTTTCTTGTGGACAACATATAACTGGGTCTTTTTTAAAAATCTATTCAGCCACTAGTGATTGTAGAGTTTAGTTCATTTACATTCAATGTTATTATTGATAGGTAAGGACTTACTACCTTACTGCCATGTTGTTATTTGATTACTGATTGTGTTGTTGTCCTCTTTTTCTTTTTTCCTTCCTTCCTGTCTTCTTTCATGTAAAAATTATTTTCTCTGGCATTGCGTTTTAATTTCTTGGTTTTCATTTTTTATGTATCTATTGCAGGTTTTTTAATATGAGGTTATCATAAGGCTTGCAAAAATATTTTATAATCAAATATTTTAAACACATGGCAATTTCACTTAAAAAAAACAAAGAGAAATCTAAGAGAAACTCTACACTTTAATCCAACCCCCTTTCTGCTTTTTTTGACATTATTTTGTTGCAAAGTAAAGTTTTTTAACCAGAAAAGATAAAGATAATTTGATATTTTGGTAATCTTTAATACTCAGGGGCTCATTTACAAACATTAATTTATAATGGCGTGTGGTTCTCCAAAACATTTTCCTAAGGAAAAAAAAAAGCAATAATTTTCCCATGAATCCAAGTTAGATGAAATGAAGCTAAAATATAGTATAAACTTAATAAAATGCTCTATGGTAAAAATGCTCCTATACCCCTCCAGCTCCAACTTCAGAGCATATCTCTACCTGTCCTTTTGTGTGGCAGGTATGGAACAAAGTGGGGGTATAGGCTGCAACAGGCTGACAGAAAGGGGAATGAAGAGAAGCTAGAAGTCATATGTGTAAATATGATTCCTAGAATCACCATGACACCTAACCGAAGTGGATGTCGCTGCATCAATTTCCAGAAGTAGAATGCACGCCTAGGCCTGGCTTATTCAAATTTGGGAACACACTATTTATAAATTATTGAAATTTATGATGGTATTTTTTTGACTTTTGTATCTTACATTTACTCACTTAGGTAACTTAAAATTCTTTTAGGTTATTTAAATGTTTCTTAACACTTCTTAAGTAAATACAATCATGATTAGTGTTTTTGTTATGTTTAGGGCATTATATCTTTAGGTTTAAGGAATAAAATTCCTGATATCTGATAATATTATCTCAAATTATTAGTTTAACAATGACAAATACTTTCAAATGATATGCCGTAACCCAACAGCACTTTTATTTTTCCTCTCTATGCATGAAGAATTGATTACATCCTAAAATCTATCATAGTAATTTGAGTATATTTTTTAAAAGGCACTTAGTTCAGAAGTGTCAACTGATGATTAGCATTTCAAATATGATGCAGCCATTAAACAGAGGTTAGGTGCAGCACCCACTGACAGTATGCTTTTTCTTTAGACTTAATTTAAATGATGCATGTTAACTTATATGATTTTCTTTATAGTGCCACATCTTATAGTTACCAAACCACCAGACAACTTGGCAAATTATGTCCCTAAATTTCTCAGAAGCTATAGAGCAATAATTTCTTAACCTTTTCTTGGTTATGAGCCATAAATAGGCTGTAAACCATGGACCCTCCCTTGAGGGAGGAGAAGAAGCAAATCCATACATTCACATAGAACTCATGGACCCCAGGTTAGCCTCAGGTTATGAACTTCACTCTGGTGAATAAGATCCGTAGAAATGTTCCCAAAAAGTTCCGCTGTAAAAGCTCTCTCTTATGAAACCCTTTCACAGCTACTGCTTAGCACTGAACACTATTCACACTGAGACCTCCAAGGGTCTCTAGTTCTTTCCTCATTCTTCTCCTTGCCCATCAAAAGAATACAGCGAGAGATACTGTTTTAAAGCAGATACTCTCTTTGTATCCCTATCACTCACAATGTTACGTCATTTAAATTATATCTTGCACATGATTTGAGAAGAAGACATTGTTATTCTACTAACAGTAAAAAATATTTAAGTATATATACCAAAGTATCTTATTATTTAGTATGTTTTAATCATAATGTGTTGCCTCTTTTATCCCCTTATTCAATTTGAAAATGTTTACAATTTAGGATTTCAGGTAGTTTTGTGATATTAGGAGTAATGATGTATCGTGATTTATTGATTGTAGTTTTGCTTTAAAGTTTGATTAAAAGTTCAAATAATTTGTTGTAGGTGGAAACTATCTTCTTACCACTTTTATTAAAGAACTCTATTGAGAACTTTCAATGCTTTGTTCTTCTCAATTAAATACTTGCTCTGTGTATAGAATTAATATAAAGGTTGGTTTATGCTTCAAAGATACCATTAATTAAGTGATAATCTAATGTATTCTGAAATCTGTTTTGTTTTCAACTCAAGTCTGTGTCTGTTGCCAATTATACCCCAATTAATTCTGGTTTCAGTGTGAGGAGTTCTTTTTTCCTTCTTCACTCTACTAGATAGATGGGATGCCTTTAACTGAAGCTCCTCTGATCTTTTAGCTTTGCTCTTCTTTTAAAAATAATAAGCTATATGAAGCATGTTAATTTGCTCAGTGAATTTCAATAGGTTCTATTGTCCATTCAAGTCTATCTGATCAGAGCATTAGAAATATATAATGGGTGTATGTGAAATCAAATGAAAAGAGAAGGTCAAAGTACAGACACCACATTGTACATTTTAATTTTAATATTCTCTGAACAAAAGTGTATTAAATGTCAAGTGTATATAAGACATTGTGCCAGGCATTATGCTAGGACAAAGTAGTATATTTTGTCAAGGTTTAAGAAATGCAAATACCTTAAGATAAAGACAAATACTAATTCCAGAAGAATAGCAACTTCTCAATTGCCATTAATATGGAGGTAGTGCAATGACTATGAAAGCTATGACATTGGATCTACACTGACCCAGGTTTTAATCCTGATGCTGCCAGTTAATGGGTATAAAACTCTGAAATAAAATTCCTCTGAACCTCTATTCCTAAACTGCAAAGCAAGGATAATAAATGATATGCACATTTTGTGTGTGTGTGTGTGTGTGTGTGTGTGTATTAATTTGAAGCCATTTCTGATACTTTACAGATGTACTCTTATGTCTGTAATTAGCCAAATTAAGATAATTTGGGAAAAAGTTTTCTAGCCTCTTCAGCACTGCCAGGAAGTTTGAATGGTTGCATGCAACAACACACATGCCAACTCACTTGGGAAGGCTGAAACAGAAGGAAGAGCCATTCAGACAGCTGATCTTGTCTAGAGAAAGTGACTAGCTAAGAGCACTGCACATATTTTCCCTGAGCAGAACTACTTAGCTTTGAGCATGTTCTCTCAGAGAATTGTTTAAAAGAACTTCTCTCGAGTATCTCAGAGGGCTGAGCAAAGACATAAGTTTTTGTCTGAAAAAGCTAGAAGAATTACACTAAGCTAGCCTAGCACCAGAGGCAGGAACAAGTTTGAGGAAGCAAGAGATGTCAACAACCATAATATTGATAATAATGATTTTAGCTAATATATATTTAGTATCTAGTATGAGCCAGATAGTGTTCCAAATACTTTACATATATTACTTTAGTTCTCATAAAGATCTGAGATACATACTCATCCTCATGTATAGATAAAGGAACTGAAACTCAAAGAATTATTTAATTTGATGAGGCAGAATTCTAAAATGGCTCCCAAAGATTCCCAACTCCAGGTTATACAATCACTAATGTAGGTACTGCTGTGAATGGATTTTTGCAGATATATTAATATTTAAAATTCCAATTCAATTGACTTCAAATATGAAGATTATCCAGGTGGGCCTGCCCAACAAAATCATGTGAGTCCTTCAAAGGCAGAATTTTCTCAGGCTGGTAGCAGAAGAGGAAGTCAGAAACTTAAACCATGAGAAGGATTTGAGCTGTTATTACTGGCTTGATGATGGAGGGAATAACTGGAAAAGACCAGAAAGTGACTCTCCTACTGACACCCAGAAAGAAAACAGAGACCACAGTCATGCAGCAACAAGGACCTTGATTCTATCAACAACTTGAATGAGCTTGGTAGTGGATTTTTCTCCAGATCCTGAAAACAACCACTTAATCCAGCATTGATTTCAGCCTTGTGATACCTTGAGCAGAGAAGCCAGGCACATGATATCAGATTTCCGGCTACAAAAGTAGGAACTAATAAATGGGTATTGTTTTAAGAGTCTTTTTGAGGTGATGTGTTAAACTGCATTAGAAAACTAAGTATAAGTACAAATTTACTGAGTGCACATGCTCTTAATTGCTAAGCTCTATGGAAGGGAAAGATAGACTGAGACACTGGAAGCATACCTCACATTCAGGAAATACATCTGGACTGAGGTCAGAGTTGAGGCCTGCAGGCGACAAGGTATACCTGATCACTTGACGTGATAACTCATTTACAGGGGAGAAAGCATTCTCAGGTGTACCCCTGTCCTGAGAGAGAAAAAGAAGGAAAGACAGAGAGAGACTGACTGATTGAGAAATTGGGTTCCACTATAGCCCACTTATCATCATGTGAGTCAACCTTAAAGAATATAGTTTGTGACAACCCTTATTCTGCCTTATGAGCATTTGGGAAGTAGATTTAAAAAAGAAAAAATGAACATGTCAACTATAGCCTTGTAACTCAAAATGTGGCCTGAGAACCAACAGCATCTACATCACCTGGGCACTTGTTAGAAATGCTTGATGTCAGTTCCTGCCCTAGACCTAGTAAATCAGAATCTGCATTTTAACAGGACCCAAGATTATTATTTGCTCACTGAAGTTTAAGAAGCACTAAAGTAGAAAAACAAAAACAAAAAAACAGTTTCTGCATAACAATCTGACTGTCAGTTTCTAAACAGAATATAGCTGAGGAAAAAAGAGCTTAGAATTTGAAATACATTTCATTATTTTCTTTTTTTCATATTCTTCTAATGAATTATAGTGATATATGTGGCTTAGAAAAGTGTTCAGAAAATTCAAAGGATGAAACAAATGGATTGTAGAACTAAGAAGGAAAATAAATCTTATAAATAACCCATGTGCATGAATCTTCAAATGATTTGCATATCTTTAAAGAAAGATCTTCATATTGAAAATGTGTATGTTGCTTCAACTGATTGTATATAAAAGCCTTGATAATATATTCACTATATGCTATGCAGTCTCTTCTACCTTGATGTGCAACATCCCATATAGAAAATACACACACACATACACACACACACATACTCTGTGGTTTTTAGAAGTTTGAATTGTGTGCACATCTTAAAAAATGCAACTAGATCCCTAAGGAATTATATTCCATGTTGAAATTTTAAAGCAAATCTCACTATTTTAAATTATGAAAACTTATTTTTAAAAGTACTCAGAATTAATAAAAGATTTTTTTAAATCAGTATATGAATACAGAGGATATTTTTCATCTTGTGAAATAAAATTAATATAATTACATATCATATTGCTTTAAAAAGGACCTTGCAAACAACCTAGGCATATAAATTTAAATACAGATAGTTCTTTAAAATTGCCAATTTTTTTCCAATATGAAACTGGAATTGCTTGTAGGTGGAGTCTGTTATTTTTTCTTGGGCCATGGAGCAATCATGAATAACAGAATACTTTATTAGACAGATAAGGCAGCGAGAGCAAACAGCCATGAAATCCAGGGCACCGAAATTCCAACATATGATGTAATAAAGATCAAAATAAATTATTATAATTTTTAGAAATGTTTGTGAGAGATGATTTTATTCTTCATCTGCTTCTAGAAAGGGCTGTATGTAAACAAGCAAAACATGAAAACACTTCAACTATAGTTTTAGCCACAAGATAATTTTCAGTGAAGACTTTACATGTGAAATCCATGCTATTTTGTTATACATTGAGTAATTTTTTTCACTGAAGTCAATATATGTATTAATTATTAATTCGAGTTAATAATCTTTGTGTTAGACTTGAATATCTTTTTTCTTATTAAGTGGATGTTTTTGTAGGGAAAATTAAAATTATATAAAACTCAACTACTTTCTAAAAGTTATTACATGTCCAATATGACACGATAAGTTTGTATTTGAAATGAGTGTCCATAGTTAACAATAGTTAACATAGTTAACAATAACTATGTTATTGCACTATTATTATAGGAAAAGAGAATATATTATTTAATCAGTTTCTCTCCTGTCATCCCATGAGTTGTAATCCTGCCAGGAATTGATCTAACATGTGGTTTTTATTTAACCTGATATTAAGCCATAAGACTTCACCTGCAAATAGAGGCTCATATCTTTACCATATTGTATGCTTTGTCTTTTTCAGACAGTAATGATTTTATTAAAATAATAAATATTCAATAATTACACACAATGAAAATAAATATAACTCTTTATAACATTTTCAATCAATACTATCACCATATAATTTTAAGAATATTCTTATCAGACGCTGTTCTGACTCTGCTTCTAAATAAGTGAAAAGATTTTGTTTTAGATTTTGTCCAGGGCAAAACGAGCTGTACTGGGACAGAGCAAGCATCTGTGTGTATACTTTCAGTGCCTTACTCTGACATTTCCAGCAATGCAAATTATAATCACTTTATAGCACACTCTGCTTACATGAGATTCAAGAAGTCAGTTATGTGGTAACTGTCACATTTCAGTTATGTAGGTGGGAAGTTGAAGGTTTCTCCCTGGAGAAGTATTGCTTTCAAATAGCAAAACTGGTGTATTCTGTAATTATGTGTAAGTTTGAAGACAATAAGAAAATCGATATGCAACATTTATTTATTTAGGACACAGTTTCATCACAATAATTAACTTTTATTATAAGTAACTCATGCTCAATTTTATTTCTGCATTATGCAGGTTTTATTTATATTTTATGTTTTACTTATATTTTGAGGATATAGAACTTAGGGTTTAGTAGTCATAAAACTGGAAAACCTAAAACAAACTGATTAGAAAATTAATAATCAATGCTAATAAATAGCTGGATATCCAGCTATAGTATTAAAGAGATGAAGCTTTAGTATTAGTACTAAAGAATTAGCATTTTTTTACTGGGAAGGTATTTTCTAGTGGGTTTTTATCCAGTTTTATTGGAAAGAAGAAATAAAAAGCATCATATAAATAGAGCAATAGGGGGTTTTAAATTTTACTTTAAAGCATATTTGTATACTTCATTTTATCTTTTTTATGGCCATACAACATAATACTTTAAAAAAAAAAAAAAAAAGAAAAAAAGCCAAACCCTTTTAAAGCATGAGTCTGTAGTGCTTAGATAGAAGCTGGGATTCCATGCCTCAAGGTCAGCATCTAACAAACCTGAACACAGAAGTCATGCTATCTTATTAGTATGACAGTGGTTCATTTATTTTCTTGCTGCAAATGCGCTGTATTGGACTTTTCTGGCTCTTAATTAGTTATCTGCCCCTTGGCAATGTTAAGGTACCTTGGCATTGTGAATCAGAAACAACAACAAAAATCAGTAACATTTCAAGGCCCCTGCATACAGATATGCTTATATTTTAAATCACTTTTATGTAGAATAGAAAATAAACTCAAGTTAAATAGCTGATACAAAACCTTATATGATTCTCCAGTTTTACCTGACTCTTTAAAATGATTAGAACTGTTATTTTCTATAATTAACATTGCTCTCTCTTCACATTACCGTTTTCTGAAATCAGCAAATTCTCTAATCTTTGTACTTCCTCTCAATGTTGGATGATTTCCAATTTGAAATGTTGTTTTCAACCTAAATATAATCAGCCCAGAACAGGTCTATGATACATTGAGGAATAAAGGTGTCTTTGGAGAGAGAACTTCAAGTGCAAATTAACTTGAAATAATTTAACCTGAGTATGGAATAATTTGCAGTCTTTCTTTTGTGCAGCTGTGGGAATTGCTTCTGTAGCCCAGTTGGGGAAGTTGCCTGGCTACTTGCAATTTTGTCACATCTGTCAGCTGTAGCTAAATGGAAAATATAGTAAGAGGTAACATTACATAGATTTGGGACATTCCCTAGAGGGTCTTGTCTCCTTGCAGCAGTGAATAAATTATGTGAAAGCTGAAATGAAATACGGTATTGTTGATTTGCCAACTCATGCAATTTGAAAGAATGAAAAAAAATCACTCGTTATATTCACTGTTTAAATTCTCTACAACTAGAAAGCTTCTATCATGATCATATTTTCTGATCCAAAAGTCATACCAGTGTTATCTGAGGCAGGTTTTATTTTTTTTCTGATTTGTAAATTTCTATGAAAATATTTTACAAAGAAATAATCATGTCATAATCAGATACATACATGCAACAGATTTCCATTTTTAAAAAGAATGAAATTATATGGAGTCAGACATGCCAGCAGATGTACACTATAAAGTGTCAGAATCTATAGAAGGCTAACACAATGATTATAATTATACAGTAAAAACAGTCAATAGCTTTCAGATCAACTGGAGGCAGTTGCATAATTAACATATAGTTAAAGTATCAGACACTTCAGCAATTTACTAAAAGATGGCAATGCACGTTGTCTATATGCATTTAATTGGTGTTATTTTTATTAGAATAACTTTCATATTTCAGTTACTAGGAAGGCGCCTCAGTATGGAAATGGGGAGACCTTCAATATGGCCTTCCTATTGGACACGTTTCTGCATTTTCTACACATCTATCTTTCTAGGTAGAGGGTTAATAACAACTCTTTGCCTCTCTCATCTTAAAGAGTTTTTGTGAGGGTAAATGAGCAGACACTTGAAAACAATTTATAAATTGTAAAAGTATTATGATCTTTTTGGGTATGATAAGCAGCTAAAGAACAGAAACTCTACATGCCTCCTACCTGGATCTTGACATAAAATGTTTCATTATATAATCTCTGAATATTTGTCTTGATGTTCATTCAAGACATATTTGCTACGTATTAAGTATTATGTAGAATACTGTGTAGCACATAAAATTGTGTAAGTCATCAGTATCCTCAAGAAGTTTGTAGTTTAAAAATATGGTGGCATATAACAGGCATGAAAAATAATTGCTGACTTAAGAAAAATGAGAGTTCTCTCCTTTCTGAGGTTCTTTGTGAAGGCTTCTGGGCATGAATCGGGCCTTACGGAGTTAATAGGCAGTCATAGTCTGAGTAAAGTGGAGAGGTTACTCCAGATAATACAGTGAGGTTTCGAAGGATTTAAGGTACAAAATAGTTGGGTCAATGGCAAATAATACAATTAGATGCAAACATAGGAAAACATTAAATTATTATATATTAAAACCCTAAGAATTATCATATTATTTGAAGCTCATGGATTGAAAGAACCATAAATCTCAAAATAGAAAAATTCTTCTGAATCCATTATTAAATCCATGGAAATGGCAATTTGACCTGGCCAAATTCAGAGATATTGAATCCATTGCCACTATTTAAAAATTGGGTATTTTCCACAAATTTCTTGTTTCCAGTTTTCTTGAACTGGAATCAAAACTATAATAATAGGTCCATATTCTCTTATTGCCATAATCAGAACTGAACTCATGTTCCATTATAGATAGGATATGTGCTCTCCATAGTATGTTACTGCTTACTCTCTTCAGTCATTTATGCTTCCTTCCTAGTGTCTATAAGTACATGAGTTAGCAAATCCTGCTCTTAAAGATGCAGGAACTCCCTGTTTGACATCCATAATAGTTTTTCGTTCCCTATCTTCAAACATCACCAAAAATTTCCTTTCTAAGGTAGCCCCTTCATGTTTCAGAACATGTTTTAAAAATTCTTTCTTATAATGAATTAAAATCTTTTTCCTTATATCTTCCAGCTACAATTTGTAGTAAATATGCTTAATGGAGTCACCTAAGAAGCCAAATTTTTTTCTTATAGTAGACCTTTAAGACCATATATCCATTGGCAATTTCACCCTCATATGGATTTAATTACCAATCATGTTGCCAACACATTATTTCCAACTGCCTACCGCACTTACAGATGCGTGTCCCACACAGTGATTAAAATACAACAGGTCTGTATTGTGGCTGAACTCTTCATCTTCCCCTCCAAACCAGGTTCTACTTCTATATTTCCTAGCTTAGTAACAGGTTTCAGCATTCATCAAATGACTCAGTGTAGAAATTTAGAAGTCTTCCTAAACTCCTCACATTACCTTACACCCTATATCCCTTCTGCAAGTACCATAACCACACTGGAACTTATTTCAATTATTCGTTATCATTTACCATAGACCACTACAATAGCCCTCTAGTCCCCCCTAAGTCATGTCCACTTCAATCTATTATTTATACTGCTGATACGGGGTCTCTCCAAAATGAGAATTTTATCATGTCATCCCTCTAATTAAAAAATGTCATTGCTTTGCCACCATATTCAAGATGAAGTCCGAACTATTTAGCTTGTCTTTCAGAATATGTTTCTACCTGTGTTCCAGAATCATTTCCTACAATTTCTTAACATATTATCTTTGGAATGATCACACCAATATTTCATTTTCTATATTATCCATCAATAAACTATTCTCCCCTTATGTTTTCTATGTCATTTGACAGGCTACCTCCCTCAATTCCTGTAATACGAGTACAGTTAATGTCTCCTTGGTCAAGCCCATGCTGTTCTACCCCAAAGAAGACTGATTAGACACTCAATTTTGTCTTTCCATAGCACCTAATGCATAAGCTAGCATTATATGGAAATCAGTATTTGCTTGTTTTTCTAATACTAAGTAGACTATTGAGGACACAGCTTATATATTGATAATTTTCTTGAACCCTAACATCTAGAATAGAGACTGGCTCATATTTAAAATTAAATATTAATTGGATAAATGAATCAATAACTATTTCTATGTTAAACATACTCAGGTTTTCATACATCTAGACTCTTCACTATCCTGACTATTCTTGGTATACTGTCTTTTTCACTAATACTCTTTTAGTTCAGGTGTATTATGATCAGCAAGAGATGAACAAGAGACGTAATTCTGTGATGAAAGATTTATGAACTTTAAAGTCAGATATCGCTGGTTTAATATCTCATTTCACTTAAATGTTACCTATGTGATTATGAGAAATTTACTCACCTCACTGGGTCTCGGTTTCCTCATCCATAAAATATGAATAAGGATATCTGACTGCAGGATTATTAAGACTGAGATTAAATGAGATAGTCTAGGTAAGAATTCTGGCATGTAACAAGTTAATATTCAACTCTTTACATTAGGTTTATATTCTAGAACTCATCACATCATTGCAATATGTAACTGTTATGCTAAATTTTTGTGAAATAGTGCTCTAGACTTAAACTTTGAATTCCTACCCTCTTGATACACGTATAAATGAGTTTATATCATAAGAAACAGAGTATAACATGTTAGTACATTTAGGATGGAAATATTGGAATAGGAAACATATTACATATTTTAATTCAAGTTTTGTGGCTATATTCAGAGTTACATTGCTCACCCAGGAAGTGGACCAGAAACCCAACTGGGTTTTTTTTTCTGATTGCTATGAACTGTATTTTACAAACCTCATGAGCAGCACGATGAACAATCCTTCAAGCTTCACCACCTCATATTGCTTTGGTGGGATCACAGTCAACTACCATCTCTGCAAGGCAGCATCTCTCTCCTAAGCACTTTCGTTGGTATTCTACCAACGAATAATCTGAATAATCTCAGTAGTCTGTTTAAGTGGAAAAGTACAATGGAGATAGAGTAGAGCTTGAATTATAGTGGCTTACATGTAACAAGCATAAAAATGAAGGGTACTATATATGAATCTTGTTCATTTCCAAAAGAGAGTGGTGGTTCTACAGGCCAACTGAAGCTTCTGGTGGCCTGGGAAGAGCATAGGGCCAGGATACTTTTCTCCCTTCTTCAAATTCATGGAGGCAAACTGTAATTATTGAAAATAATATCCCAGGGAGTGACACTATAAAAAGTCCAAAATGAAGTCACTGATCACCTGGCATTAGGCTTAGAAAGATAGCCCAGAGATGCTAACGAAATGAGACCACGGGAAACAGTGGGAAATAGCAGGCAGTTAAGAGTGGCAAAACCCCTTAGCTACCTTCACTTATACTTTTACATAGCTACATATTCTTAAATCTCAAACTCTAAACTTTTTTGAGAACCCTTATAAACCTGATTGTTGAGTGGTTGGAAAAATAAAACAGGAAGCGAAATTATTCCTGTGAGTTTTGTGACATAAATTGTTACAAAAATATTTATTGAATTTTCTAAAATATTTTAAAGTAGAGATACCATTAGCATCTCTTGTATTATCCTGGATAGAGCTGGAGCCCATTCTACTAAGTGAAGTATCATAAGAATGGAAAAACAAGCACCACATGTACTCACCAGCAAATTGCTATTAACTTATCAACACTTACGTGCACATATAGTAGTAACATTCATCGGTGTCAGGCAGGTGGCAGGAGGGAGAAGGGGATGAGTATATTCACACCTAAGGGGTGCAGTGCACACTGTCTGGGGTATGGGCAGGCTTGAAGCTCTGACTCAGGTAGGGCAAAGGCAATATATGTAACATAAACATTTGTACCCCCATAATATGCTGAAATAAAAATAAATCAAAATCAAAATAAAATAGAGATAACTTAATTAGTCATAAGTCTCATATATTATAGGACTTTTTTAGAAATATGCATATAATAAGATAATAATGCTCTAAACCATAGTAACAACTACCATATGTCATTGTACATGAACCTGCTACATGCCAGGACCTGTGCACATATATTTTTGAATTTGCCCTAATACTAACACTGTAATTATTGCTAACCTTGATTTCTAGATGAGAAAAACAGAGAAGACAGCTAGTCAGTGGCAAAGGAAGAAGTCTAACCTAGCATTTTCTGACACCACACCCACGACTTTTCTATTATAGAAAAAAAAAACAACATGGTGTCTAATTATAGTTAACCTTAATTCTCGTATTCTGACTGGATACCTCAACAACGTTAATTTTCAACTCAAGACTAAATGTTAGTCTCACCTCTACCGTTTTCTAGCTAAGTAACTGAACAAGTCACTTAAACGTCCTGAGCTTCATCTTAAAATTAAAGTATGTTGACAGTGTATGCTATTATTAGCTCTACTAGATTATGAGGATCCATCTAGTTAGTAATACATGTATTCTATGAACTGTCAGGTGGTATAAGTGGTTTTATAGTACCATAGATAAATAAATTTACTAGATTATAATATTCATATATCATCAAGATGACAGCATTTCACAACAATGTATATGTCCTTTGTTAGAAATGTTTATGTGGTAAATTTAAATGTACACCTGCATAATCAAAGTGCAACTCTATTTTTTTCTACTCTAAATTGTCTTTAAGGTGTTTCCCACAAATTTTGAGGACAGTTTATATTCTTGAAAAGTTTATTAATTTAGGCTTAAGCACAGAGGTCAAGAATCATAAGGAATACACTTAATAATATTTCCACAGCATAGTATCCTAGAAAAATTTACAGCATGAGATGCCTTTTAGTTGTGAGTTACAAGTTAGTATTCAGAGAAGTGACTCAAACAAAGGCTTAAGGGCCATCTGGGAAGCTAGAGGCTTGATCATAGAATCTTCTCCCGAAAGATTTCAGCTACTGAGCTTAAATAATTGTTGAAAGTATAATATTATTTTTAGTAATGTTTTAGACATCTTACAGGATCCTTTATTTATACAGTTCAATGTTTATGTCTGGAAAATTTATATTGAAAAATTAATTCCAGAGTTCACATCCTAGTGTTTCACTAGGATGCTCTTGTTATTTTAAGGAAAGCTTGTTTTATTTAAATTGATTTAC
Source organism: Cheirogaleus medius (assembly GCA_008086735.1). Classification (NCBI taxonomy): domain Eukaryota; kingdom Metazoa; phylum Chordata; class Mammalia; order Primates; family Cheirogaleidae; genus Cheirogaleus; species Cheirogaleus medius. The sequence continues at coordinate 36,728,499 of VBSM01002217.1, forward strand.
AGCAATGATTTTTAAACTGTTTTGCAAAGAATACTGGAGATTCCCCAGTGGAAGGGTTAGGGAGAAGATGACAAGGAGGGGACTGGCCAAACTCCAGGCTTCTAACCTCCTGTACAGACCAGAGTAGCTTTATTCTTTTTTCTTGTATACATTGAGTGTCTGCCTAATATTTTAGTTTAGTTTTATCTTTTTTAAAATACCTAGTTGCTAAAACCAAACAAATAGCGGTGTTTTAAAACCACTGACCTAAAATAATGCTGTTCTATTTTTCCATAGGAGATGACAGAGAATAGCTCATGAAGTAATACACTCTTTATTTAACCATGGAGCCTGATAACCTTACCTATTTTATTTACATACATCGTTAGCTTCTCATTTGATGAATCAGAACACTGTAAGCACATACTTCAGTAGGAAGTATGTAAAGCCATTCTGCTAGGTCTGGAATTATGCCCAATCCAAATACTCTATTGTTTTCAGGCTTCAAATTTTGTAACCAATATTTCTACTGCCTTCTGTATTATTCTCACAGATTTTAGTTGTCATTCTGGACCCCATCCACTCATATTGAGCTGGGACTTTGGGATCCATCTCATCCTACACAGGCAGCCTTTCATAGCCTAACACTTGACATTTGTGACATAATCATTATTTAGTGTTTTTCATGATTGGGTTTTGTTTCCATAGAAATTCTTAAGTTTCTTTGCTCATTAACATATAGAAAATTCGTGCAATACCATATGAGATTTTAAAATGTTATATTTTAGCTATTATTTGGTGTCTGAATGTTACATGTTATTTCCTGACAGTGATTATTTCCTATGATGCATAGTATGCTTCTAAGTTTAGGAGAAACATGAATTTTTCTATTTTAATATCACTTTTAATGCCAAAATTATTACTCATACCCCAAATTTTAATAGCCACTAAAATTGTCTAAATCATGTAATGTAATTAAATAATGTAATTGATTAAACACATTTACTCATCCAAAATACATTACTACTTCTGGATTTCATGTAAAATGTTGTAAATAAGGAATTATAACAATTGTATATCACTCTTGCAAAAAGACTTGTAGAATGTCAAGTTTGGAAGAGTTTCAAAGGAAAGTATAACCTGATGGGAAGGTAGCCCTTTTTTTGCCAAGTTAACCTCTATTTAGCCTTTGTATTACCTTATCCTCTTATTTCATCACACAATTATCACTGATGCCCTGAACCAGGTTAAATACCTCTGTTGTACTCTGTTATCATACCATATCCCTCTCTTTGATAGTATTTATTGCAATTATAATTTTCTGTGCACTTTGCTATGAACATTTGACTAATGTCTGTCTCCTTATTTGGCAGTGAGTTCTTAATGGCCAAGAGTATCACTCATTTTGTTCATCTTTGCATCTGCAGTACCAACCCTGATGCTGGACCTACCAGGTTTAAGAAAGAAGTGTTAAATACATTTGAATAAATGCAGTAATAAAGCTGAAGAGGAAAGTGCATGCACCAGCCTAAGTACAGATTTCAAGACAGGAAATAAAATATCACAAAGCCAGTGGAATAGACTGTCGCTACCAGTCAGGCCTAGGTTTTAGGAAACAGAGTTTGAGAAAAAGAGAGATAAACTGTGCTGTATTTGTCAAATTGAGGACCTATCTCATGCCTTCATTCAATATATTTTATACTTCTCCTGTAATATTAATCTGGCATGCAAATTTATTTTGAGAAACAGCAAACCCTTCCCTAGTATATGACTATCTCACATTGTCTGAATGAATGTGAATATGTGCTTTGCTTCTGTATATTGACCAAGTCTGGTTATTTTCTAGACCCCAAAGAGTCAGCTAGAAAGATATATGGTATTTGATTATTCTATTATAATAGACAAACAATTTATTCTTTAAAACAAGAGATAAAAATGTACTTAGATCTTCATGAATTACAGGAGAATTTGGAGTATTTTGTCTATTCTAAGATTATATGGTCATATTGAGTACTGAAGTTCATATATGCTATTTAATATGAATTATTTGTTTGAAGCTAAACTATCATAATATTCTCCTTGAAATAAAATGAAATTTATAAGTTGGCATCATTTAAGTAACAACCAAAACTTTAAATTTAACATGGGCAGATAAAAATCTCTGGAGCCCAACTTAACAGGAATGTTCGGGGATCTTTGTCCAGAGCTTACCTTTCTTTCTTTATTCCTTCCGAATGGGTGAGAGTTTTCTTAATTGGAGTAGCCTCCATACATTAAAAGCTATCTTCACTCCATCTGCTATTGATTTCTAAAGGTCTGACCTCTTGTATTTTTTTGAAATCTTGGGTTAACCTTCTTGCCTGAAGGAGAATTGCACCTGGGAATGGCATTTCCATTTTCTAAAGTAATATGACCGAAGAAGCAGAACTAAAATGGCCCATGACATTAACCTGTGGCTCTCAAGAGGATAACATCATTTACTTGATTTGATAAAAGAAAAAAAAAACCCATGGTTTTATTTTCAATTGACCAAAAAAAGAAAGAAAGAAAAATGAGGAGTATGAACTCTTTCTTTCAAATAGCTCCTCAAAACCTTTTCTTTATAGACTATGACAAGACCAAGGTCACAGAAGTCATTTCTACTCTGTACTGTCAGTTGTTCAAAGTCATAATTCTGTTCCAGTAAAAATTACTTTTCTATTTCAATCAAATTAGAGGAAATGACAGTTAAGAGAAGAGCATTTCGTTGCACACAGTGATATCAAAGGCAGTCAATGAACCAGCAAGTGCTATGACCTTACATAATAGTTATCATTTTAGCAGCTTTGACCAATTTGGTCATAATTGCTGGGCAGAGAGTTTGTCAAATAAAGAATTCTTTGGCTCAGACTCTGTAGCTTAATCTTTTATGGCTTAGCCCTATCATGTCTAAAGCTTACTTTGTCATCATCAAATGTTGTTTTCTATATTGTATGGAAATTAATTTGTATTCATATTTTAATCCTAAAAAGAAAGAAAGCCTGCAACAGTTTGTTCCCACTTGAAACAGGAAATAAAGGAGAAAAAGAAAACCTATTTTTTTCATTTATGTTTACATTCTATCTACATGAATCCCAATGAAGTCTATCTTTATATCCTCCAGTATAGCTTAAACTTTTAAATGTTACTTACTGTACTACAAATCTCGAAGGGTAGCTATGAATTAACTGAGATAGTGCCCGGTGAGGGCAGACTAGTGGGCTCGATGAAATGCAGGCACCCGACTTCCTTCCTCCTACACTACCTCCCATTTCAGACCTGCCTCACTTCACCTCTTGTCGCTCCCTCCTCGCTCCACCCTCCTGCACACTCACCTGCTTTTCCTATTCAGAACATTTGCTCATGTTTTCCTCTCTACCTGAAATATCTTATTATACTCCTTACATAACTATTGGCTCTTCATTTCAGTCTCTATTTAAATTTTATGTCTCAGAAAGGTCTCTCCATGCATTCTATGGAGGAAGTCCCTCTGTGTTCTGAAGAGACTTAAGACTGTAAGCCAGTGAGTTTCAATCCAGGCTGCACCTTAAAAAATCTGGGGAGCTTTAAAACAGGGCTGAAACTTGGACCCCATTAGCTAGAAAACTCTAGTAATTAGTCTTGGGTGAGGCCCAGGCATCAGTATTGTTCAGAAACTCCCCAAATGATTCTAACTCAGAAGAGTTGAGAAGCTTTGCCTCTGAACTACAGGAAAGCTCTAGTCACTTTCCCTGGCCACTGTGTAACCAGCAACTAGCACAAGGCATGGCAGGTATGACCATCTATGGGATATTAATGTTTGAATTAATGCCTAACTTATTACTGGCATTCTAGTTTTCTTTGTTTGCCAAAATACTACTTGGAGATGACAAACATTCTCAATCAGCAATGATCTAAAAGTTAGAAAGAAAAAGGTGCTTGCAAGTATCACAACTCTTCTGTGCTTCAAAATAAAACGCAAATCCTGGTTTCCCTTCCAATGATGGAAACGAGATATTTTTCCTCAGTCTTTTACTGAGAAGAATGTTTTAATGTTTTAAGAATGTCTGTGCTCATATTCACAAAAGGTGACCATAAGCTGTGTATGGGTGTGCATTTCATTTTTCTTATTTATCGGAGTCTATCCACAGGTTACTAACATCATAAATCAGTACTTGTATCATAGGACAGTCATTCCTGCTATTAAACCCACAATGAATGATTTTAAAATTAAATATGTATATTTCTTCTTATTATTTATTAGCAAAATATATTTTTTTGCTATTTTATTTTAGGTAACATCTTTTTCAAAACTGGTTATTCTGTTATACATCAGGGCTAGAACTAGGGTGAGGCAAGGAAGACATTCATCTCAGTACAAATTTAAGTGGGGGTGCCAAAAAACTCAGCAGTAGACAAAAATATTTGATAGGATATTTTTAGAAGTTAAAATTAATGCAAAAAATTCATCATGAAAAAAATATCAAAATTTTTAGTAAAGACCATTGCTATGTTGAGCCATATCAGAGTCTAATGCAAAAAGAAAAATATGCATCCTTATATACATGTTTTTATATATATTTTCAGTGGGTGATTTTCTCTAGAATTTTATAGTTGGTGAAAAAATAATTAAATAGCGTTATTTTATGTTAAATATTTATTTGTAACGACACAGAATTTGTCATAATTTTAATTTAGCTGAAGTTAATTAAAATTCTTTTAGACTGTGTCTTGGTCCAGAGGAATTGTCAAACATGTCAATCAGCAAAGAAGTAGATTTTGAAAAGATGACTGACAAGTTTGCTTCCATAAAAGGCAAAGTCAACAGACTTCCTTTTGCCTCAGGCTCCAGCATGGTCCCACAAAGCCCTGTGATGCATATAACTTTTTGTTAAGTAATTTAACTGCACCCAAAAAGTAAATGTGTGACATTATTAAGTCAAATTAAAATTCTAGGCAAAAGTTGAAAGTAAGACAAAGATGATGATTGTACATTGATAATGAAGATTTGACATTTACATGCTTTTAAATGTCACACAATATAGTACCAACATAAATATGCAAATATTATTCAAAATGTAAGAATAATAGAATGAATAATAACTATAAGATTAACATCTTTATATTAGTGTACAAGAGAACATAATCACAGAGAGAAATTTAATAATAGAGTGAAAGATGTGCTTTAATGGCTAGATATCAACTTGGCCAAATTTTAAAAAATGCAGTCAATTGTAAATAGCAACAATTGTACAAACTATTCTCTGATAGCAAACAATAAGAACAGAAATAATATCTTAAGGAAAAAGTAAAATTAGAAATTACATCCTGAGTTGGTGAAAAAAAATCCTTATAGTGGATTAATGTTTCCTCCTTAGAATATCTGAAAGAAAGAAGGAAGAGTAGTGATTCTTTAATTAGAAATACCCACAGCCAGGAAATAAGCAAACCTTCAAAGTTGTGATATCAACCATGCCAGAAGTTCTGGACTATTTTAAAAGCTATAATAAGACTAACTGTATTAAAGTTAATAATTAAATTGTCCAAATTATACTGAATGCCATTATTCAAAATAGTTGGCAATATTTTATTTCAAAAAGTAAGAGAAGAATGAAACTAAGAGAACAAGGAGAGAAAAATTAATGTTTTTTTCTTAATATCACTTATTCATCAGAATCTCAATGTATTATTGATTATAAACTTCCCTGCTCCCTTTGGGTATCTGCTAATTAAACAACCACAGAATGAAAAAAATGGAAATTGCTATGGAAAATTTTAATCATCCTAATCTGGATTACATGGATTCATCTGTGAGATGAAATTTACATATTGTTTTAGAAAGATTTCATGATAACCCAAAATATGTTCTCAATTTAAACTTCTGTATATATTTTTAATGAACTATATGTTTTATATCTTTCTAGTTGTCAACCTATAAATAAAACTAACATCCTAAATTAGAAAATAAAAACAACAAAAAAGATTTTATATGACCATCTTTTAAAAGGGGTATAAAACTGTAAATGGGTTTCACAGCAATTCAGCAAACTGCAAATTACAATGAATAATAAATGAACACAAGGCCAGCTTGATAGGATGTTTCTCAGCAAGAGGAATGTCTTATAGATTTCAAAATACTTATGCCTATAAAATCATTTAACTGTTGTTGCTACAATTTAAATAATGAAGTATTTGATTATTACTAATAAACAATTTATAGTTCGGAATCATGCCTTGACCTGAAAAGTAAACTGTTTCACCCTAGGAGTTTGTAATGTATTAAAAAACAAAACCACATAAAGCCAGAGGCACAACCAGAAGCTATCCAAGGAGCTGGCCATTAGGTTTCCGTCTCACTTTGAAGATTGATTTCACTAGTGCTAGGAGCATCAGAAAGGCAACTAAAAGCATTTTCTACTTTCCATTCCTACTGTTTACCCTTGAAGGTCTATTAATGTTCTCTTGTAGCCTTCAGGTATTCCACAGACATTACAGGAGAGCTCTTCATTATCTACTATTAGCCTCCAGAACTGCACACAATAAAACTTCTCATCAAACTTGAAACATCAGCAAACTTGTTAAATCTTATGGAAAATAGCATTATGTTACAGAAGCTAGGGAGTCTCACCACCGAAGATCAGTTACTGTGCTGATTGCTGGTCTGTGAAGAAAATGTCAGCATTTAGCAAAAGGTGTTAGTTTAACATCATAGCAATAAAGAGGTAGAAATATTTAGGGGTAGTTTGAGTATTGAATCCAGTTTTCCTAGCTTAATATATTCTTAAAGCATCTTTAAAAAGATGGGATTAAATCTTTATCACTTTATTAAACTATCAGAATTCTGGAAATGTGCATGTTAGCTTTCATATGTTTGGTAAAAGTCAGTTTGTTTCCAGCAGGGCTATGTTAATACAGCACCAGACAGTAAAATATCAACCTATTATCACCCATTAACATTGGGTTGCATTTGTCAGTTTATTTATTAATAGCTGCCTAGCAGAGCCCGAAGGCAAATTCTTGAATACAAATATTCTACTCCTTTATATAATGAAAATTCAGAACTCAGTCTCCAACCAGATTGTGTCATGCTGAATGCCTGGATCATCTTCTATTCCATAGCCACAGGCCCTTAAACATTTGCCTTCTTCCTGCTTATGAAGATTCCTTTATGGTAATGGCTTTACATTGTCTCAGCACAGAATCTAAAGGTTAAACTCTTTAGTCCAGCCTTCAAGGCTTTCCAGAATCTGGCATAAAACGAGGTTTCTAATCTTATATCCCACCTTCTATATCCTACATTATAGCTAAATTGGACTCTCCAACCATATGTTAATCCAAAGATCTTTTGCTTTTTTGCCTCTGTTTATGCTGTTTGATCTTCTTGGAGTGATTTCTTCCCATTTATTTTATACTCTGGTTGAATGTCACACATTGCCACTTATATTGCTCATATTTGTAGCATATTTACATGCACATGCATGCACACAAACACATACAAATACAATAATACCTAGACATGAAGACTTTGGCAGAGTTATCAGTAGAGATGAAAATGACTCATATGGTTCCAATGAGGCAACAAAACTCTGGAAGTACAAAAAGGGATCATTAAGGGATCATGGACCCTTAGATGGAGGATCATATATGTGGGATGAGACCATGCCTATTTCCTAATCTCTGTGGAACTCTATAGATAAGAAATAAATTTAGAAGAATTGCATCTCTGAAGCAAGAACTTTAGATTCTGGTTATGACCCAGTTATTAGTGTTAATTATTAATTAACTTGTTAATAATGCATACACATTTGCATATATACATATATAATCTATGTCTATTTACATATACACATGGTATAGTACCAGAAAGAAAAAGAAATATTAAATTAATGATTTTAAATATTGATTCTTGAAAAAAATATCTTTTTAAATATAGTATGTCTCTATTACACTAAGAAATATTTCTTTTTGAGGATGGCCAGTGGTAAAGGTCTTTTTCTCTCCTCTAGTGATGTAGTTTGCTGTGTATATTATCTGCAGAATTAATTATTTACATTATAAATGAATGAATTCATATTCTTACCCTGGTCTTTCACATTCTCTGTGGGGCATTTCTCTAGCAGAGACCCTCTATATACATAATGATACATGGGTTAGGAAAATAGAAATACTAAGTGATAACTATTAATAGTTTGAATTGGGGAAAATGCCAAAACCTGACTCTGTAAGCAAAATACCAAGAGCTGCACCTCAAACGTAGCCAACAGCATACTCATCTAAAAATACTATTCCAGACCACTTTTTTGAAACTGATAGTCATGGGCTGATTAGGCAGAGGATTCAGTAGAGTGGAAAAAAGTCTACATTCTTACATCATATATATATAATAACCAGTAATGCTTGGACCCATTCTTTGGTTTTAAAAGAAATCTGTTGATCTTAATTAAATGATTTCAAACCTTTCAAAACAGAAGGTTAGATTACATGAGCTCCGCTCTATATCTGCCTTCCCTCATTCATACTTTTATTTTAGGATTTACATTTACTGTCCTCATAAAATTATGAGTCTCTCTAGGGCAGGCCCATTTACCCCTAGTTGTGTCTTATACATAAGTGTTCCCTGTTTGGTTAATTCATTTTCATTGTTTAATTATGCCAATGTATTGTAATGCTAAAAAATTAGTGCTCCCATTTCTTTGGGAAAAAAAATAGAAGTAGATTTCACATCCAGAGTAGAAAGAGCACTGCACTAAACTTAAGAAACATACACTTCTTGGCCCAGTCTGCGATCAGGACTCCCAACCTAACTTTAGAAACATCACTTCAACCTTCTGGTTTCTATGTAAACTCAGTGATGTGTTGACCTCCATGGTCTCTGAAGCCTCTCTAATTCTAAAAGCATATACAGTGGTGTGGCTATTAACAGTTATGCTGTGCATGTTGTTTTGTGCTAATTCATATACTTTAAAGTGTGCCTTGGAAACTTTTTCTAAAAACTTTTAATAAAGCACAAGTAATTCCTTTGGGAATTTTTTTCAAAGTTGCTTTATACAACCTTGTTAAAATAAATCACAGGGAATTATAAAAGAGTTTGATAATCATACATAACTTTCAATTTCATATATTTATACATAGATTACTGATAAAAAAATGTTTACTTAACCATTAACATTTATTGGCATTTAAACTATGGCCCCCATAGGAACATGTCCTTTATTAAGAGTCCTTTTACTGAAATGTGGCCATAACCTATGAGCACTGCAATTGCTTTGCAGAGCACAGATGCTTTGCTTCTTTTCACTTTTCCCTACTTTTTAATATTAATTTAATATTATTATAACTTCTCCTATTTCAAGGCTAAATTTTTGGTAGAAAAGAGTATGTGATTAAAATGACTATTAAGAAGAAATGGCAAGTGTATGAAAAATAAAGTGCAAACGTATGTGTCATAGATTGAAGCAATATTGATTTCATAAAAAATGTAAAAGAAGAATTGTGAACAAGCTAAAGATAGATGCCTTGTGTAATGTCCAATGAATAGGCTTATACAAGTCAATACAATTTGCACTTGTTATAAAACTTGGGTTTTTTTTATTAAAAAAGGCAGTATTATCCAGATTCCACTGGATGAGAGTATACATTTTAGGTTTTTTGATTTATTGTAATATGCTTCATTAAATCTGAAAAATGTTTTTTTTAAAAATATAGCAACTTTTAATGGAATTTCAAATGATTTAATTCCTTCTTTAGCTAAATTATTATCTGATTGCTGCTTTAAAATATAATGTCTACCTTCATATTTTTAAATGGAAATATTTATTTTAAGTGATTTTAGATATATTTCATAACATATCCTTAAGTACACGTTTAACAAAATCCACTCTATATATTAGCGCAATTTTAATTTTTAAAGGATTCAAAAAAGAGTTTCATCATCAATGAACAGCTAAACACACTGTTTTCCTTAATAATAAAATCATAATAAAATATTATTAAATGAAATATTGGGTGGTCTCTAATTCCAGTCACTGTAATAGGCAGTAAAACAAAAATAAACAAGTGTTAGTTAACTACAGTGTAAATTATAATACAGGTTGACCATCCCTAATCTGAAAATCTGAAATGCAAAAGGCTCCTAAATTCAAACCAACATGACCTCACAAATGGAAAATCCCACACCTGAGACCTCTGGTTTCTGATGGTTCAATGTACACAAACTTTGTTTCATGCACAAAATTATTAAAAATATTATATAAAATTACCTTTTTTCTATTGGTATAAGATATATATGAAACAAATGAATTTTGTGTTTAAACTTGTAATCTATCCCCAAAATATCTCATTACATATATGCAAATATTTCAAAATAAAAAAAAAAATCCAAAATCTGAAACTCTTCTGGTTTCAAACATCCTGGATAAGGGATACTCAGCCTCTAATATTAATACCTGACATTTATTGAACACCTACAGGCACTGCCAAAGAAAATTTCTAAATATATTATTTTTTTCATTTATTTCTTATAACATTTTGAGATATAAACAATTAATTGAGTATCAATGTAGTAAATAAGCTACTTACTTTTATCCAGCTAATTAGGAGAGAGTTTACCTTGAAGAAAATAAAGTTTCTCACTTCCATAGACACCTTCTAAAGCCCTGGGGAGGGGAGGTACTCTGGCCACATCATTGTGTGGTCATATATTTTTATATATTGTCTTTTATTTTTATTTATTTATTTATTTATTTATTTATTTATTTTTATTGAGACAGAGTCTCACTCTATTGTCTGGGAGAGTGCCATGGTGTTGACCTAGCTTACAGCAACCTCAAACTCCTGGGCTAAAGTGATCTCCTGCCTCAACCTCCCAAGTAGCTGGAACTACAGGAGCGCGCCACCATGCCCAGCTAATTTTTGTTTCTATTTTTTTAGTTGCCTGGCTAATTTTTCCTATTTTTAGTAGAAACGGGGTCTCACTCTTGCTCAGGCTGGCCTCGAACTCCTGACCTCAAGCTATCCTCCCAACTTGGCCTCCCAGAGTGATAGGCTTACAGACATGAGGCACCGGGCCCAGCCAACATGTTGTCTTTTAAAACTTGCAATTTATTTCTATTTCTTTTATTATTCTATATAAAAATTCACTCATGCCTAATTTTATATAGTAACTTTGTATTTTTTTTAGAAAGAGACCCCCAAATTGTACATATTGAACAGATCCCCACAAAACCTGGATCTGTTCCTATAGTTAAAAAGCGACCGAGTCAGGCTCCAACCTTTAAGACTAAGTCTGTGCTTTTATCCACTGTGCCTCATTTCAGAGAGTTCACTCTAGTAAAGGGAATTTTATGTGCAAACAACTAGAGATTGAAAATGCATTGGATAAATGCTTCAGACTCCTTATTTCACAATATCGTGGAAGGTTAGTAATTGTCAGAATAGAAATCTTCCTTGAGAAGGAACGAGAACAGCTTTTGAGTGTGGAAAGTATGTGGCAGACAGATTGAATGAGGTTCAATTAAGGACACAATAAAAACCCAACTCACATTTGCTTTATTTTTCTCTGGGGTTTTAGGTCTCAACCTTACCACTTATTAGTTCTACTCATACCATATTTATTGAATTTATATGCCTGCAAAGCTGTTCTACAGCTGTCAGGATCTGAAAATTATTGGTAATTAACATTAATGGGCAAGAACATTTTCAGTGGAAATTTAAAAATCCTTTGGCGTCATAGCATAATAACTAGATCAGAGAGTTGGCTCTTCCAACATTCACATTTTCACCTTAGAAATAAGCTTTGTCCCATGATCTTATTTATGCAGATAGAACTGAGAATTTTTCCGTCCTTTATTTGGGATCTAAACATGTATATGCCATCAAGAAGCAGTCAAGTGAACCCTGCTTGACATCGCAGACAAAGCCTTTGATGTTGTTTTACCTGTGAACTGGTATTGATGACTCCTGAATTGTGAAATTCTGCAACAGGTAACAGGCCAGTCAATTTAATACTTAAGTTACCCTTTCCCTTTTCTTTGATTTGCATCCATCTTATTAGAAAGTGACACTGCCTTATTGATTCCATTCAACCCTCTAAAGAGAAGATAAGAAAAAACGAAAATGTGACAGAGATAAGAGGCTCTCAAGGTTATCCATGGATAGTGTCTAAAGGAAAGGATTATCTGGTGTCTCAGTAAATGATATTAAGGGACAGTATTCAGAGGTTAGAAAAAGCATTTTAAGGTTACCATCATGTACTTGAGATTCTGTTCTGCTACTCTTTCGTTCCAAGTAATTTAAGTGCTTCGGGAAGAACATATCTCTCATCTTTTATGTTGCTATGTGCAAAACAGATTACAATGATGTTACAGTTGATAGCCATATACAAGCTTGCATCAGTTTCAATGGTTATTTGCTGCTCATTACTGAGTAACTAAAATGTCAAATGGAATTTATCTCTAGGTTTTTCCCTTTCAGGAATAATAATTCTAAACGTGTGATTTATTTAATACACACAACATCCTTATGAGGTATGTTCCATTATCTTCTGCATAAAAATAAGTAAATTGGTGCACACACAGGTTAAGTAAGCAAACCAAAGAAGTGTGTGTGTGTGTGTTTGTGTGTTTTTGTATTATTTTTCTCTAACCATGTGGTCTTTAGTTCAGAGCCAGTGTTACAGTTACTACACAAATGTTCCAGTTAGAAGAAGGAATTCAAATACTATGCCAAGGCCCAAGCCAGGCTCAGGACGTAAAAAGGGAGGTTTGTAGTAATGGGATAAGATGACTTCAATATGCTCCAGGATGAGTCTGATACTCACTCTTCCTATGGGCAAAGGCACTTTTGTTAAAGAATCTGATGTTTAAAACTGGTAAACTTCTCTTTCCACCCAGTTACCACAGTTCCAACAGGCAAGTTATAAGCTTTGGAAAAACTTTAAAATTTATGGTAGGAATAGTGCCATTAATAACTATTAATATATCTTTTAGAAGTTGTCCTTTTTGCATTTTAAGGGGAATCAATCTTTTTTATTTATTTATTTTTTATTTCAGCATATTACGGAGGTACAAATGTTTAGCTTACATATATTGCCTTTGCTCCACCCGAGTCAGAGCTTCAAGCATGTCCATTCCCCAGATGGTGTGCACTGCACCCGTTAGGTGTGTATATACCCATCCCCTCCTCCTTCACCACCTGCCCAACACCCGATGAATGTTCCTGCTATATGTGCACATAAGGGTTGATCAGTTAATACCAATTTGATGCTGAGCACATGTGGTGCTTGTTTTTCCATTTTTGTGATAGTTCACTTAGTAGAATGGACTCCAGCTTTATCCAGGATAATACAAGAGGTGCTAGAACAATCTTGACAGTCATGGAGAGTAGTCACAACTACAGCTAAAGAATGGAGAGAAAGGGGAGTTTGGGTAAGAGATGAGCATCTACATAAACCTAAATTTATCTGGTCCAAGTCTACTCTCAGCATGCCATTCTTCTGACTGCTGTAGACTGAATTTTGTTATAAGCAGGGGCAACTCACGTATGCTTTGAGCTACCTCAAAAATCCTTTTCATTGTTCTAACACCTAACTTCTTGGCCTTGTTGAAATATCTTCTGTTTTATAAATTTATTGAATCTTTCATAAAAGGCAGTCGGTGACAGAGACTGAAAGTAATAAAAGATGAATAACAAGATTTTATACCGGGGTGAGACCAGAGAACACCAATATAATAAAAGTGGATAAAAAGAAAAAAAGGGGAAGTGTTCAGTTTCTAGACCTAATGTTATCTAGACATAAAAAAGCTAAGAATACAGGAGCACTTTTATTTGTACTGTTAAAATGCTACATTTATTACTTTAAAGAAATTTTTCATAATTCATTATTTTAAATTAATACCAAAATGGAAAAATCAAATTAAAATAATTATCTCACAAGGCAAAAAAAATTACCATTAGCATTTTGCAAATGTCATTTCAGTTATGTTTTTGACCAACAAAAGTTGTATTATATCCTGTATCTCTACCTAACGATATATATGTTGAGGTTATATTGTTAGGTATATGTTGAGATATATCTTTTACATAACAATATATAACAATAACTGTATATATAATATAACAATATGTATAAAGGTACATTTACATAACAATATATGTTCTTATTTCTTTACATTAATTAATTTTCAAGCGTTAAAGCCAATCTTGCATTTTTTGAGAAATCTCGTTTGTCATGATGTTTTATCCTTCTGATGTATTATTAGATTGGCTTTGTGATTTATTTTTTTAAAAATGTTTGCATCTATGGTTGTGAGAGAGATTGACCTGTAATTTTTCTCTTATAATGTCTTTGCCAGATGTTGAGACAAGGTTATTCTGAATCTGTAACATGAGCTCATAATGATTCTCTTTTTCTCTATCTTCTGGAATATTTTTGAGGTCTAATTATCACAATGCTTTTTAGTTTTGGGTTTTTTTCCCCCTTTGGATGTTTAGATGAATTAACCATTAAAGGATTTTTTTGCAGGAATGGTTTCATTGTTAATTGAGTAGATAGAAGAATAAATTTTCTACATCTTCTAATGTCAGTTTTAATAAGTTGTGTTTGTCTAAGAATTTGTTCCATTTAATTTTTGACTTTATTTGCTGTAAGATTTGTCATAATAGCCTCTTATTTCTTTTTAATGTCTGAAGAATCTCTAAGTTAAAGGATCTCTTTTTTATTTCTAATGTTAGTCACTTGCAAATGTTCTCTTTTTTAATTCATCTTTATTGGTTGAGGCTTATTGATATTAGTAGCTTATCTATCAATTTGGGATATCAATATCAGTCTTCTTTTTTTTCTTTTTTTTATTTCAAGAAAATATGAGAGTACAAACATTTTGGTTGCATTTTATATCTTTGCTTCTCCCTAGTAAGGGTTAGAGGTGTGCACCTCCCCTCCTCAGTGCTCATCACATCCCTCACATGTGGGTCTACAATATCAGTCTTTTAAAAAGCTGCTTTTCTTTGTTACACATTTGATTCCCATCTTACTAATGTCTGTTCTTACTTTTATTATTTTCTTCTTTCTACTTTCTTTAAATACACTTTATTATTCTCTTCTAACTTCTTCAGATGGCTATTTAGATTATAGTTTTACAACCTTTTTTCTTAGGCACTTATAACTTAAACATTTGAAACAATAGATTTTCTTCTAAGAATTATTTTAGCTTTATCTCTTAAATTTTGATATGGTGCATTTTTATTTTCTTTTTTTTAAATTTTTCATTTAAGAATATTATGGGGCTACAAATGTCTAGGTTACATATATTGTCTTGCCCCACCCGAGTCAGAGCATCAAGCATGCCCATTTTGGGATATCCATTATGATTACTTCTTGGACCCATGTGTTATTTTGAAATGTATTGTAATTTTCAAGTATTCAAGGAATTTCTATTTGTCTTTTTGTTACTGATTTATAGCTTAATTCCACTGTGGTCAGAGAATAAACTCTTTCTAATCTCAATCCTTTGAGATTTGTTAAGATTTCTTCAAAGTTAGCATATAATTAATCTTGGTCAGTGTTTTATGTGCATTCAAAAGAAATGGTATTCACATCCAATGTGCAGCATTAGGTGCAATGGTTTAGATATGTATGTCAGTTCTATTATTTTGTTAATCATGTTGTTCAAATCTTCTACTGATGCTTCTTTACTTCTATCAGTTAATAAGAAAGAGGTCTTACAGTCTCAGTATAATAACTGTATGTGTATGTATATTTCTCCTAAATCTGTCCATTTTAACTATATGGTTGAAGCCAGATGTTAATAGGTACTTACAAATTTAGTGATGTTTTGTCTTTCTGATGAGTGGATACTTTTATCAATTTCATTAAAACTTTTCAATTTTTATTAAATGTCTGCCTTTAATGCTTCTTTTCTTGAAATACATTTTGATATTAATATATTTGCACCAGTTTTCTTTACTCTTATAAGCAACATAGATTTAGGTTTTGGTTTTATAATCAATCTGATCACCTTTATATGACCATTAAAGATATTTATTTAACTTACATTTTATATAAATTCATGTATTTTGTTTTAAATATACTGTGTTATTTAATTCTTATTTTTCTCATATTTTCTATCTACTTTTTTCTCTTCTTTCCTTTATTATTTTTATTAGCCAATATTTTTCTTCTAGTAGCTCATCTGTTGGCTATCTTTTTTCTTTTATTTTTTTATTTCAGCATGTTATGGGGGTACAAATATTATGGTTACATATATTGC
>VBSM01002217.1:36744839-36782885 GCA_008086735.1 Cheirogaleus medius
CAATTGTGAACTGTGCTGCTATAAACATTTGAGTGCAGGTGTCCCTTTTGTAGAATGCCATTTGATCTTTTGGGCAGATGCCCAGTAATGGAATTGCTGGATCAAATGGTAAATCTACTTGTATCGCTTTAAGGTGTCTCCATATTGCTTTCCACAGAGGCTGAACTAGTTTACAGTCCCACCAGCAGTGTAGGAGTGTTCCTATCTCTCCACATCCACGCCAACATTTATTGTTTGGGGACTTTTTGATAAAGGCCATTCTTACTGGAGATAAGTGATATCTCATTGCAGTCTTGATTTTGCATTTCCCTGATGATTAGAGATGTTGAGCATTTTTTCATATGTTTGTTGGCTATTTTTTAAGTGACTTATACTTAGCTTTAGTTCTTAAAGTTAACTCTAAATTAGTAATTCTGTCACATCCCAGAAAATGCAAGGATCTTAAAATGCTTTGTCTGTATTTACCCTGTCTTCCATTGTTAATGCTCTTAGTGATAAGTGTTTTAATTCTATATACATTTAAACCTGAGTAGGCATATTATCATTGCTTTATACATTCAATATTTACTTGGATTTAACTGTTCAGCCTTTCTTTATTCTTTCTTGAATGCTTTATTCCTGGACATTTTCTCTCTTTCTTCTGGTTAATTCAATTGCATATTAAAGATTTTTACCATGTCCCATATATTCCTTTTTTCAATCTTTCATCATTCTGGATATTTTGAATTATTTTCTATCCCATTAGTCTTTCTGTTTAACCTTTCTGTTTATTAAGTTCTTAATTCAGTTATTGTATTTTTCAGTAATAGATTTTGCGTTTGACTATTTTTAAAAGTAGATGTCTGTCCTCTGCTGAAATTCTCCATCTTATTTTTCATCTTCTAGAAAACATTCATCAATTCATTTAAAGTGCAGGTCTGGTAACTACTGATATCTGGATCTCCTATTTCTTTGTATTCTAAGCAGTTTTTGCCTGAATTTGAACTTGTGTGATAAATTAAAGGAAGGAGATTTGCTCATCTTCTTTGTCTTTTGGCCACAGTTTAAAAATTGTCAAATGCCTCAAGGGTATAAGTTGAGACAAATGTCAGATTCACTATTCTGCACTACATTTTTGTCTGAGAGCTTCACTCTCCAAGTCTTTGCTGCATTAATATGTCTTTGGTGCTTTCAAACAGAATTTTAAAAATTTCTCCAGTTTTTCTAATGTTCTTGGGAAGGTTGGTCTGACACAGGTTAGTATGTAGGGATCAGGAGTGGAAGAATCCTTTCTTCATTTTAAAAACACATTCACTCATATTTTTCTCTTTTCCGGTTATAACATATCTCCATTTTTATATTTACCTATTAAATACATTTGTAATTTTTTGTGGTATATGGGACCATGTAGGGCTTTAACTTCTTTCATCAAAAAGTTAATCAAGAATTCCAGTGTTATTTATTTTTTATTCAGTTTAATTTCATTGTTAATGTAAAATGTCACTTTTACCATATTTTACTTACACATATGTGTGTATTTATATACATACATATATATGTTTCTGTATATTTCATTATATTTTTTGAACTGTTTTTCTATTTTTCTTGGGCATAACATTTTTATTTCATATGACATCAAAATATAGCTTCCTATAAAACCATAGAAGTCACTATATTTTTTCTTTTATTTGTAATGTTTATCTCAGGTATAATTTATTAATGAGATGAAGTTTAAAGTCATTGTTTATTCCAGAATTTTTTATTAGAATTTGTATTTAATTTATATTAACCTGAATTTTCTGTTAGTCATTGCTTTAATTGTAAGCACATAATAACTTTTATGCCTTTTTTTAATCTAATCTTCCAAATATGTGGAATACTCACCAAGGGCAGTAATCACATCCCTTTTGAGCATGATAGTATGTCTGGTGCCGAGTACAGTATTTAGCAGAGAGTTGTTACTCACTATCTATTTGTTGAAAGCAGAAATGAATTCATATTTTTTTCTAGGGATCATTGGCTTTCTATCTATATTAATTTTTATATCTAAGAACATATACGTTTCCATCCATGCTGATGTAACGATCTCCTTTATAAGTGAGTGTAAATTAATTACCTGTGATTCTCAAATTTTCATGTGCATACAAAATACCTAAGAGCCATGCAAAAAAATATACATTCTTAATCAGTAGGTCTGGGGTCGGGCCTCAGAATCTGCATTTTTAATAAGTTCCCAGACATAGTCGATGTTGCTGGTGGCTGGATTACACTTTGAATAGAAATGGTCTAGATTCTTAGACAAAACTTCTGGAAAAAAATATAATGTAATTTAATTAAGGTATTGTGTTTATGGGGAGAGATTTCACCTCACTAATATATTAGCAGTGATACATTTTTCTAATTAGGCAACTGGACTTTTAATTCATTATATCTCATTCATTAAACAAAAATACCAACTAATATATGATCTGCACTATCCTAAACATTGAGGATAGAAAAATAACAAGAACATACCCACCTTAAAGATACTAATGATCTAATTAATAAGAAAGACATAAATGGGGTATTGCAACACACTTTGTGTTATAATAATGTAATATCTATTATTATATATAATAATTGATAGATCTATTTGAGAGAAAATCGGGTAGAACTTGAGTGCAGCTAAAGCACAACATCAAGAGGGAATAAAATATAATAAGCTTGGGGAGGGAGGTTGAGGTACAGGTCAGATCATGGAGGAATTTATAGGTTGTGCTGACAAGATTTCCTTTAACATAAGATCAATGAGAGGCATCAGAGTTTTAAGCCAGAAGGTGACATAAACAAATTTTCATGTTGAAAAGATTCGTTTGGCTGCTCAGTGCAGAGAACAGATTAGAGGTGGACAAAAGTGGACAATTGGCTTGCAATTTTAGAATTCCAGGTGTCAGTATAAATTGCTCAAGTGCCTTTCAGCCCATTAATAAACTACTGTAACTGAATGCATAACCACTGGAATCTAAGTCAATTATGGCCAAGCATTTACAGAGTCTGGAAATCAGTGACAAATGAATAATGACTAGAATAGTTGGAGATTAAGGAAAGATGAGTATGCGTGCATTAAGTGTGTGTACATGCTTAACTTGACTGAGCTCAAAACCCAAAATGTGTCATATATTTTTCTTTCAGAACCACCTACAAAGTGCAGTTTAAATCCAAAAAATATACCCACACTCGATAATTCCCTACTGTTTTTTCACTCATTCTTTTAGCCATATACCATATTTATTTTGAGTTATGCTCTGAATCTCAAAATACAATCCTATGCATCTTACATGTGTTCATTTTCTTTTCAAGAGAAACAAAAATTACCACGTATTCCAGGAACTATAGAAAAGTCAGAGATAAAGGAATTCCCACACTAGTAGCCTCTGCTTTTAATTTCTTATGTCATGAAAACTGCAGGAAATCAAAGAACATAAGACTGGAATTTTTTATGGCATAAAGTTCTGAAAATCTGCTCATCTATGGGTAAAACATTCAGCCTTTGGAAAAATAAGTAAAGAGCCCTCTAAGAAATTGAGATTTCCTGTGAGAGCTGTGAATTTCAAATCTTAGGGGCAGTGCTTGTCACATGAAGAAACCAGGATGTTTTAGGAGGATAGCAATTATGAAAATGTAGCACACCCTCAGAGAGACATTGCAACACTGAAGAAAATGCCATTGAAATAATGAGTCAACCATTAATACCATCAGAGTGAAAGAAGGCCAAATAGGGAAAATAATTTGAATTACATCACTTCTTGCACTCATCTTCACAAGCATATTAGCAAGTGACAAGTCTAAAATAAAATACACCTGATAGACATGCATCCTTCTGATGACAATCTCTGGGAAAAGAGAATAAGGCAGTAGGAAAATGATATTAAAGTTTGTTAAGTCTTTATTTTCAACAATCATGGGTGACTCTAACTTAAAAAGAAATAGTCTAACTTTACATTTTAATTGCCTAATGTCTTTCAGCAAGCAGCAGCTTGAGTCTTAGATTAATTTTCAGGCACAAATTTCCTTAACCTATGAATTCATTTTTCTCACTAATTAGCCCTGAGACTGATACCTTTTTGATGTTGAACTCACTGACTACTGCTCCCTTGTTGATGCTGGCAGGGTGGCCACACCATCTAGTACTTGACTCTCATTACTGTCACTTTCCGACTGTTACATAACCTTGACCTCCATAGGCAGGTACTCTATTTTCTAGCCTCTTGATAATTCATGCAGGAATGTCAAAGTATTATTTTTAATTCAGAATCTTTTCCTTTGAGGATTTCTAGAAACAATTTTCTTCTGCTATCTCTTGCAGCTCACCAAGTATTTATTAAGGAGCGATATCAATTATACCTTAAATGTACTTTGCAAAGGACTTTCATATCTATTTTTATTGATGGTCTGGTACAGTAGTGGGAACTATGAAAGGAATATGACAAAGTTCAAGTCTTTGAATGGTTTAAAATCTTATTAGAGAAATAGATTTGCATTCCTGAAATACTTGGTAAACAATGGAAGGCACAATATAACAACATGTCAAAACATTTGGGACAGAAAATGTGAGAAATCCTCTTGAACCTACATAAAATGAGAAGAGTATGGATGAGCACAATTAAAACAGGCTATCAAAGGAGAGTAAGATTTATCTATAGTAAGGCATTGAAGGTATGTTAAGGATTCACCTACAGGAGTGGTTACAGGCTTTCCACAACCTGATTCCCAGGTCCTTTTTCTTTTCCCCTATCTATGTTCCACTACCAATTTATACAGTCTGTATTTCCTGTTTTTGTTCATATTGTTTCCTATTCCTGAAATTCTCTACTCCCACAATTGTACCTATCCAACTTCAAGTTTTGTGATTTCAATTTCTAGCTATCCAAGTCAAATCCCATTATTTCCACCATGCTGTGAGTTCCCCAATAAGGATTTAATGTCTTACTTCTCTTAAGATCTTAATGTACCCATTTTCTTCATTCTGACTGAATCACAAGGCCACCCTACTGTTTATAAGTATTAAATATTACCTTGGGATATGTGGCAAAGAATTATGATTTAAAGCATATTATTCACGCTGCATTGCTAAGGTATATGTCTTCTTACCCCCCACTCTTCAAATTAATGACTGCAGAACACCATATAAAATTTAACACATGGCAGTTTAAACAATTGAGTCACATGGAATTTACTTGAGAATTTTCTGTGAATAACCAATAGCTAATTATTTTCTCTTGTCATATTTTAAAAAGAAAGATAACATGAAAGAAAAGTTCACCTGTCCCTGCAACTTCAGTTATTTCTTAACTCAGGAAATTTATGAGTAAATTAGTAGAGAAATAATTCTGACTGATTCCCTAGATTGCAATGTTATCTGGATATTTAAAATTCTAGGAACAGATAATAGTTATTAAATTGAATGGAATTTTTTAATTAACCAAATATTTTTATGTGTGAGTCATAGGTACTAATTCTATAAATGTAAGTTCTTTATGAACTTTATGAACTTAAATTTAAAGACTGGTTTTATAAAAACAGAAGTGATTTAAACTAATGCCTAGAGTCAAGGTGAATTCATCTAAAAGATAATCATTAAAAATAAATTCAGTTATGGAACACAATCTAGGTAATCCAAATGCAAGGTTTTTCTCTCTCTCTGTTGTACCCTAATTAGCCTGGAGACCATCTGTGAACTGTGAGCCCCTGTGACCTTTGTACTCTAGCAAATAATGAGCATTCAGTATTGAATGCCCACAACATTTTTAGCACTGGAATTGATTCCTATAAAGAGAATTTAATTTGTTATGAATGCAATTTTGATTTAAATAATTTTAATTTGTTTCCAAGAGAATACTGAATTGATGTAGATAGACATGTAAATTATTCAACGTATATTCACTCTTTTTCCTTCATAGCATTGCATACACACCGTGCCAAAGTATAAAAGCATATATTATGAACATTTACCTTCATATGTGACCTAAATGCTATAAATTCTGAACTATGCAATGGAATATTATAGCCTTCTGAGAGGAAAAGCTTTGAAGATGTGATAACAGAATGCAAAGCACTTCAAGAACCTCCATCAATGAAGGTTGCTAATTAAGGAATCTGGAGGAGGTCAGAGATGAAACATAGATTTAGTTCCTTGAGTTAGCCTCTGGATAGGGTTTGCAGAAGGAATAGTTATTCAGGCACAGGATTTTCAATATGTGCCTTTGTCGTTATAAGCCTAAATGCCTATATGTCCAAGCAATTATCAAAAGAATGGTCTTGGCCTGGGCAGTGGCTCATGTCTGCAATCCCAGCACTTTGGGAGGCCAAGGCAGGAGAATCACTTGAGGCTAGGAGTTCGAGACCAGCCTGGGCAACATATCAAGACCTTGTCTCTCAAAAAAAAAAAAAAAAAAAAAAAAAGCCGGGTATGATGGCTCCTGCCTGTAGTACTAGCTACTTGGGGAGCTGAGATATTGCTTGAGCCCCAGAGTTCAAGGCTGCAGTGAGCTATGATGGTGTCACTACACTTCAGCCTGGGCAACAAAGTGAGACTCTGCCTCTAAAAAAAGAAAAAAAGGCCGTGGCATCATGTTGAAATAGATATGAAATTATTTGCTTTTTTTAATCTCAATGAGAATAAAAGGTATATGAAGGCGGTCAGGTATGTTAAGTATTTGTTATTTGTCTACTCCATTTTATTTTCTTTACTGGTTCCCACATTGTTCTATGGTATTATTATACAATCTATTAATAGCAGGAAAGTAACACACCTAATGATCAAATGAGAAGTCTAATTAGGAATAAGAAAAAAAAGGAAAGTGTTTAATTTGGAGTTATAAAATATTTGAAAAGCCGTCAGGAAAGTTTTAGATTAGAATTCTTAGAGACAAAGATTTTATAAGCATATAGGGAAGAAATATCTAGTAAGTAAAGCTGTTTAAATTAATAATCAGCAACTTTGCCAAACAATGAGCTCTGTCACTAGATTTGTTTTAGCCTGAAAGAACATCTTTCAGTGATACTATAAGATGGAGAAAGAGATGAATCTTCATGGATCCTTAGAAATCATAGATCCTAAGATAAATGGTAATTTTTATCATGATTTAGTAAATTCTTTATGGAACCTGAGAACACTTTGATAATTTACTGACTAGAGTTTGAGAAACAGAGTCCCACTGTGAGCTGTTTATCTGGATTAAGTTCTCCTAATGTAGAATGAAAGAGTGCTGAACTGGGCAGTCAGGACACCAGGATTCTGGCCCTGCCTTAGACAATGACTATAACCTGTATTTAACTTCTGATGGTCTTAAGATCTTAGGTACAAAATGTTGCCCTATACATCATTAAGAATTCCTTCAGTTTTAAATTTTACAATTTCCATGAATGTGCACCTGTCAGCTTCCCTTTTCCTCATCTAACCATCCACTTTAGTTAATTCTCTACAATTTTCTTGGAACCAACTACTCAGTAAACAGTGTGTATTAATGTGATGAGTTAATTTCAATTAATATAAATAATGTTATTAGAATGCATGCTTACTGTGATTTTTAAGCAAGCAAAAGAAATATTAGATCTACACGTGTCTTTAAAAAAGACTAATGGTGTGTCTTGAAGTATACATTGGCCACATAAACTGGTAATAATGTAATTTGATTTTTAAATTATGGCTATTTAATACTTGTGAAATTTGTCAGCCATAGAAATTTAATAACCAAGAAGAAATTTATATGCAAACACAGAACACATGTGCATAGACATAAAAATAAAAAAAAATGGGAATTCATTGTTAATTCCCTGATGTTGAATAAGATCTTGCTTCTTCAGGCTAAAAGGAATTTTTGCTAAAGATGAAATGTAATCTCCACAGTTATTAAAGAACAATTAACAGAATCATATGCATCTTCAACACTACTTTATTGGGTGACATTTCTTAGAAGATAGAACTGATTATCTTATTCTATTAATAGAGGATACATCTTTTGATGAGGATCAGAAATACTCAACATTGATCAAACCCAGTATGGCCTTGCAGTTTGTAACTTAATTTAGGACTTTCTTATATATGCCATATTTTCCAAACTAAAAGTATTAAGTGAAAAATACTGATCACATAATCTAATTCTTAAGAAATGTACATGCTTATGTATTGTATTTTATCATCAAAGTCCCAGAAATGGGACTTAGAGTTCAGGTTATTAATTTTCAGAGACTCTGCTTTTAGCAAAAGATACCTCTCAATATTGAATTCTTACACAGAATTCCTTGAATTGTGCTTCTACATCTCCTTAATGTTATCTTCAGTGATTTAGAGTAAGTACATGGAATACAACCTATCTATAACATTATATGTTAGAAAATATTTTGATATTATAATAAATAGACTATTAATTCAAGTAAATAGAGAGAAGAAATCAATTTTATTGCATTTTATATTAACTTAATCTGAGAAGCAAACAGTGAGGCAATGCATTCAGAATTTTTCATATTTATTTAAGAGCACATGACTATGATGAGTTTTCTTGGCAAAATATTAGTATAAACTGGACTTCAGCCAATCACACTATTGTGCTTTTTGTTGAAGAGGTTACTGTTTTCGTTGCATGTACAAAACTCATTGCAGGCTGCCCTGCTCAAAAAGACAACTGAAGGATTTGAAGTGGGTCTCAATGACCCTTTAGGAGAATATGTCTTGGAGGAAACAAATTCACCTGGGAGCAGTGCCCTGAAGTAAAAAAATGTGGGCTTAAAAATCTCCCTCTGCTACTAAATAACAGTGTAACATAAGGAATATCTCTTTGTTCAGAATTGGCAGGGCCTCTTCTCAGATTCTGAATAAGTAAAATAATGAAAAATAAAATAAGTAAATAAATAAAAATAAAGTAACTATAAAGTAATCAGTAAAATAACTACAAAAATGATAGTAGTTCTAACTTATCTGGCAGAATTGTTGCAAGACCAAATGGTGAAATGCTTGCAAAACACTTAGTATAGTGTCTTATACAGAATAAATACACAATAAATGTTATAAAAGTCCCTTATTTATAATTAAATAAGTTGGGAAGACCTAACAAAAAATGTTATCCCTCAATTCACTTTTTTTCAGAAATTGAAGCATTTATTTACATTTAAATCCTTAACTGATCATCTACTGATTATTTTTCTTAGAATCTTATAATTTTGAGCTCATGTTTAACTTTACAAAATTCACTTGACTTTTACCCATCAGAGAAGTGTCAGTGTATGCTCTAATGAATATTTCTAAGTTACTAAAGAGGCAAATTATTACCCTAAACCATATACTCAATTTCCTTGGACACATAGAGTTCGAAAGGATTAACTTGGCTCTGCCAAGTTAACTCACCTTCAGATGATGTATTTTGGTAGCAAAAACCATTTGTATTTAGAAATTATATTTACAGGCATTCATACACGTGACAATTAACATGTTGGAAATTTAATGTTTAAGGTAATTGAATTACTTACTTTTCTAATGCTTTATAATTATGTCATATAGTGAGATAGAAATTGTATGCCAATTCTAAATATATACAGCAATGCATGTGGTCATTGATTAAGGTAACCATAAAGGGAGGCTTTACAGTCTCTTGTAAAGAAATCATACTTCTTTTCTGAGGGTATAACAGTAGTCTGGTTTTTTTCTTTACACCACAGTGACTTGGAAAACAGTAGTCTTTTTAAGAAGACAAAAACTAAGTTTATTGTTACCCTTAGTAATTACTTGGAGTGAAGCCAGTCCTGTTCCAATGCCAGAAAGGAAGAAATTGACATTATTTTCTTTTTTCCTTATCCTTATTAATTATTATGTAACTTTAGGGGAAAAATTTACTTTGGTATTGGTTTACTGGAGCAGTTTATTTTATGCAAGGCAGTACTGAAATTTAATATATACCTGTAAATGATTTTGATAAAAAATAAAAAGCAACAGCAATGCAGACGTTTTTAACTAGAGTGTGTGTTAAAAATATCCTGATGAATTAAAGAATAAAATGCGTTTGTAGGTGTATGATGAAAACGTCATAGAAGTCAAAAGTTATTTTCGTATTCATTTTTATGTTCTATTCTCTGAAGATCATATCTATAACTTCATATTGTCTAAAACTATACTTCAACTCTTGAATTATCCAATTAACAATGTAATATCATCAGAAGATGAACTTAGAATATAGTATTTCTAATAACAAATACCAGTTTCAAATTTAATAATGATAATGGTGGCATCTCTGAGCTGTTCTTTCCTCCTTTCAGTATTGAATAAGACAAGAAAAAGGCTGTAAGATCCATAATTGGCCTTTCCATTTTTGTTTGAAAGTCTCAAATAAATTGCTTCTAGGTCTAAGGAATTTAAAAATTCACCAAGATTTTGAACTTGGTAGTAATTCCCTAGAACATTGAAACCATGTTGCCATATCCAGAAAGGTTCTCTAAGTTTCAAAGTATTATAGGTATGAATATAAAAAGTGTTGGCTAAAGTCCATTCTAGTAAAATATATATAAGTATTTGTAGAGGTGTATATATATAGTGGTAAAATGTACATGACATAAAATTTACTGTTTTAACCATTTTTTCAGTGAACAATTAAGTGGCAATAAATACATCACATTGTTGTGTAACCATCATCACCATTGAACTCCAAATTTTTTTTATTACCCCAAACTGAAACTATGTAGCCATCCTGCAATAGTTACCCATAGC
This sequence comes from Cheirogaleus medius, assembly GCA_008086735.1. Taxonomy (NCBI): domain Eukaryota; kingdom Metazoa; phylum Chordata; class Mammalia; order Primates; family Cheirogaleidae; genus Cheirogaleus; species Cheirogaleus medius. The sequence continues at coordinate 36,755,554 of VBSM01002217.1, forward strand.
CCTCTTCCCTTAGCCCCTAGTAACCACCATTCTACCTTCTGTCTCCATGAATTTGACCATTCTAGGTACTTCATATAAGTAGGATCATACAAAATTTACCCTTGTGGGTCTGGCTTATGCCACTTAGCATAATATTTCAAGGCTCATTCATGTTTTAGCAGCAGAATTTCATTTCATTTTAAGGCTAAATAATATTCCATTGTATGTATATCACATCCTATTTATCTATTAATCCATTGATGGACATTTGGATTGTTTCTGCCTTTAGGAGTCCTTTCTTATCCTAATACATACCTATTTTGCTTGCCTATCACAGCAACTAGTACATTGTAGGCCCTCACTAAATAGTTATTGAATGAGTAAATTGGCAATTTTAGCAATTTTTTCCCTAAAGTTTATTAGTTCCTAGAAAAATAATGCCTTTGGTTTGACATTTTTATAAGAAACATAAAACAAAACGAACACCTCCACCACTAGTTCAGCATGCAGTGCCACCTTGTGCCGTTTCAAATCCTCTTGGCTCACCTCCACTCCAGTCACTCCCATGCCTTCCAGTTTGCACAGGTTTAACCAGATTCATGCAGGTGCAAAATGACTACACCTTACCACAGGCTGAGCAGCCTACTTTTCCAGGGATTTTTTGACATTGTAGTGAAAGACACCTGCAGAAACCCACTCAGCACCCACTCATACACAACTTGAAATTGTGAAGGAGTTAATCTTAATGATAATGGGCTTATTCTTGATCAGTGGGTAATAGGAATAAGTGAATAGATGTTTTGCTTTCTCATCTGCTGGGTGGAAATATAATAGCTTCCGTTACCAAGATTCTTACTTTTTGATAAATTGGGATGAATCAAAAATGGGAAGTGAAGTACTTTGTGTTGCATGGTAGCATAATATTCTTGGGAAAATTACAGAAATTAGTGCTGTATCAGATATTCAAAAGACGCAGGAGAGGTGGCCCACATCATATTTCCGTTCCACTGACTTGCATTGTCCTTGAAAAACGTGGAACAAAACTGAATGAATTATGAACGATGACAGCAAGCTACTGTAAACTTAACCATATGTTGGCTCCAATTGCAGCTGTTACGAAAGATGTGGTATCTAAACTAAAACAAATCAACATGCCCTTTGACACTTGGTATACAGATACTAACCTAGCAAATTGGTTTTCCTCTATTTCCATCAGTAAGAAGGATCAAAAGCTGTTTGCTTTTACTTGAAAATGTACAGCAGTACATGCCATTCCCCTACCCCGGGGCCAAATTAATGCTTCTGCCATTTATCAAAATATAGTTGGCAGGAATCTTGATCCTTTTGACATTCCTCAGAACATCACACTGATCTACTATATTCACGACATTATACTAGTTGTATTTGGTGAATAGGAAGTGGCAAGTATTAGAGATATCCTAATGAGAAAAATCAGGTGACACCCTCAACACTCTGTGTGGAACTCTTAGCTAGACCACCCAATTAGGTATAATTTTTACTTTTCACATTATAATTGGTGACAGTCTTGCTAAACTTTCTGCCATGATACGATAAGAATTACTATTCCACTAGTTTCTAATAGCATTCTCCTCATTATTAAATTTTTACTGGTAACCATTTTTAGGGTTGTCAGCCTATTCTAACAGTCTCTTCAAAGCACCCTTTTCCTTTAGTAACACACTCCTCATTGTCCTTCCAGCTTTTGCCCACTGCCCAGTTTTAATATGTCACTGCTATATTTTACATATTTGATTATGGCAACAGACCTCTCCTAGGTACCATAATCTGTATTAGTTATCTATTGTTGCATAACAAATTACCTCAAAACTTAGCAGCTTATAACCAACAAATATTTATTATCTCATAATTGCTTTGTGTCAGGAATTTAGAAACAGCTTAGCTGAGTGTTTCTGATTCAGGGTCTCTTATGAGGTTGTGGTCAAGATATTGGCCAGACCTGCAGTCATCTGAGGATTTGGTGCTGGAGGATCTGCTTCCAAGTAAATCGTGAATCACTGTTGTTGGTAAGAGGTCTCAGTTCCTCTTCAAAATGTTGCTTGAGTATTCTCATGCCATCATAGATGGCTTCTCTTAGAGGGAATGAACCAAGGGGGGCAAGTCAGAAGCCCTATATCTTTCATGCCCTAGACTTGTAAGTTACACACCAGCATTTCTGCAATATTCTAGTGGTTATACAGGTCATCTCTATTCAATGTCAGAAGGGACTATAGAAAGGCATGAATACCAGGAGGCAGGGACCACTGGGGCCATCGTGAAGGCTGACTACCTATTACAGCCTCTTTCTATTCCAATAGCATCATATAAGACCCCTGAAAATATAGCCACAGTCTATTTCTTGCCTGGTGCAAGCTGCTCAGTCACATAGACATAATGGCCCAGAATATATGATGTTATTTGGCTATGTGGAAACTCTGGCTATCCCTAATAGGTGAGTTGCAGCATAGACATTCTTTCTGCAATAGAGAATTATTTACCTCCAGGAAAAAAAAGGCATCACATATAAACACACACACATACATGATCCTGACATGCTATTGGGCCCTAGTAGGTATTGTGTGTTAGACACCAACTGACTTTTTGACTGGAGGTGTCTATACTGAGCTAGCTATTATGAAACTCACCAAATATAATGGTTGGAAGAACATAACTAAAATCCAATGTACAATGGAAATATGAAGCATTTGGGATCAGGTCCAAATAGATCCAGAAAACAGAGTAAATTAAACACATTACCCAAAAGCCCACAGCACTTCCTTATTTTACATGGAGGCTTCTCCCTCAACTTATGGCTCATAAAAAATTTCTTAGCACCAATTAAAAAAGAAATTAAAACATTTAAGGTTGATCTGGTCAGCATAACATATTGGTGTTACTTGTAAATGGACTGCTGCAATATAGCAGCCCTATTTGTTGTGTCCCTAAAGGATAATGTTAAAGGGGGAGCCTCTCAAGGGACAGAGATATGAGCTTACATTTAGTTTTTCACTTTGTATCAAGAGATAAGTAGCTGAAGATACAGACACACATGGAATTCTAAGCAATGGCAATTGGATTAGCTACTTAATTAGACATACAGAAGTCTGGAGAAAGTACATATGGGTTTTGATGAAAGTGGGCCCAAAGGGTGGACTTTTTGGACTGTTAGTGCTCATCAGAGAACATCTACATCAGAGGCAGAATTGAGTATCTCATTAGGCAAGAAAATTTGACCTGTGGATGTCACCCAGCCTCTTACTTCAAGACTGACTATTGAGACAGGGATGAATGCTCTTCATGGACACAACAGGTTTCTTCTCACCAAGGCTGATCTAGCTACTACCACTGCTAAGGACCAACCTGCAAGCAGAAGCCAGCAGTTGATTATACCATATGCTTTCTACCATGAATGGGATAGCAATTCATTCTTATTAAAATTGGCAGCTACTCTGGATATGGGTTTGCCTTCTATGACTGCAGTGTTTCCACCAGCACCATGGATTGGAGGACCTAGTTCCAGAAGGAAAACCTACACTTGCAGATGTTGAGCTGGTTGTCATCTTAGAAGGGAGTCTGTGATTCATTGGGCTTAATACGCAGAATGAGGGGATCTGAGTTGAGCAAGGGGTGAACTATGTCAGGAACCTCCTATGTGCTACTTCAAGCAAGTTTGAGCAGTAAGGAACAGGAATCAAAGAAGAAAAGCTTGATCCTTCTATCCTCTAGACTGACAGTTCTGCGATACATTTCATAAATCTCACTGGAGGTCCCACAGAGTCAAAATGGGCATCTAAAGCAGTTGATAATTGGATTACATATCCCTGGATTGGCTTCCCTTGATCCCCACCCCCTTCCCTGTTTCACTCCCTTTGTGTCCTGCTCCATGGATCACTTCTAAAATAGACTACTTGTCTCAAATTCTACTTTTGGGATAATCCAGGACAAGAGCACACTTTTAAATTTGACTGGCTATATGACCAATCACTTACTATTTTTACTGGGGTTCCCTGGGATGGAGTGAGGATTAGGATAGGACTCCTTTATTTCTAAACACTCCACTGACTTGACTCCATTACCATCAGCTTGGATTGCTGAATATGTACATTCTCCAAAGTTAGATCACTTTAAGACAATCGTAACCAAAGATTTGTTATTTTATATGGTTAGAAAGTTTTGTGTATTTCATATTTTCAAGTTTTGTGTATTTCATATTTTCAAGTTTCATATTTTACTGTTATCAGTGCCATGCTTTGACATCAGTGTTAACACAACCTGTTTCAAACAAGTAAAAGCATGTACATTTACTACATTTGATGTTGCTACCTTAAATCCATTCTCTAAAGCAGCATATAAGAAACTATATTATTGACTTGGCATATCGTCCCATCTGTTGAGCTTACATGTTTGCTATGATCAACAATTTCTATCTTTATTTCAGAAATATCCTGCTACCAATCACATGTATACTGAAATTCCATATAACTCTCAAGTTTTCTTTCTTTTATTTAGTTGTTGTAATTATTTGGGAGGTGGGTGAAGAGTAGGGATATGTTGTTTTGTAGAATGGCAGTACAACTGTTCAAATAGATCTTTTAAATTTTTATGTGTAATAAGGCTATTAGTATCACATTTTGTTGTTTTGTAGTCAAAGCTCTAACAATCTCAAATTTTTCTGGGTTTATGAGTTTGTAAGGAAAATACTGATTTAGCAATCTATTATCCTGAAGAATTCATTTCCCTAACATATTGTTGTTGGCATCTTCTTATTTCAATAGGACATTTCATTATGCACCGTAAATTCTCTATCTGAATTGCTCAAATACAGCTTATATAATTTTTCTTTTATTGGTTAACTGCATCAAATGAAACAATGGAAATATATGAGGGGCTGATGGCTTTATATTTTCTTAAGGTCTACAAAGATTGAACCTATTAGACAGAATAAGATAATCTTATTTGTGCTTCATTTCTAGCACTTGATGTGAAGATCAAATGAGATCATATATGTGAAAACACACTATACACTATATAAATAATAAATAAAATGTAGCCATAAAGTAACACATAGCAATGTAATCTGGGGATGTCTTATTTAAGACACCTCTCATTGCCATGTTTTGAGAAATAGAGAAATAGAGAAATAGTTTAAGTTATGACACCCTTAAATCATAACTATGTGTATTCTTGGTAAAATTATCTAACTGTATAGAAAAATGTTCAGAAATTTACCTTATATTATACTCAAAATAAATTCCTGGTGGATTTAATATATTTTTTATAATAAATCTATAAAGAAGATGAAACTTTTAATATACATGTATATTTATGAATCTTCATATTTAAAAATATATTTCAGCCTAAAAGCAATGAAAGAAACATATGATTATATTAGTGAAAGTCTATATACTAAACACAGAAAATACCATAAAGAAAAATAACTTAAAACACCAAGGAGAAAATACATTTTAATATTCATACAAAATGTTAATATCTCAAATAAATATATTGATATAAAAATAAAAATCCATGAGACTGCTAGAAAATAGAGAAACTAATTGAACAAATAACTCACAAAAGAGGAAATAATTATGTTAAAAGTCATATGTAATGAACATTCAATTAAAACAACAGTGGACTTGTGTGTATTTTTCAAATTAACAAAGAAATTATAATAATGCTGATCAGAGTAGAGTGGTGAGATGCAGATTTCCACATTTCTTTGAAAAATCATTTGGGCAATATATAATTAAAATCCTTAAAATTATCAAACCTCTTGACCCAGTTTTTCACTTTAATGAAGTCTAGCCTAAATAAATCATCACTGATATATGTAGACTTTAAAATATTGTCACATAGAATGTGAATCTTTTTGTGTGAGATAAACGTATTTCATAACTTCATGACAAATATTTTCCATAATATTGATATTTAGCTTATAGTTCAGGTAGTGTTATGAGATGATGGGAATCAATGTCATGGTTTACATTATATCATATTTACAAATGGGAAACCAGGGCCCAAAGAGGTTAGTAATTTTCTTAAGACTATCTAACATCATAGGTTCTAAAAACAGATTACTGTATTTAGTAACTGTAAACCCTGCTATCCTAGTCACTGATGCCTCATTCATTTTTTCATCAGATTTAAAGAGCTTGTTCTAATTTTGTACATTTAATTTGACATTCTTACATAATTTCTTATTAAAGTTTTATTACTTTTTGAAGATGAAAGCTCAGCTTGACTTCCACAGTGATCTCTCCTTATCCACCAAACTAATTTGTCATTTGAGAATTATACTTTAAATTAAAATTAAATTAAATTAAATTACAACTCGAATCAAAGAAGCTATAAGGTTTCTTTTTGTTTTTCTTTAAAAAGAAATTTTAATATATTTTAGGTGAATAAATATTCAAAATTAATTTTGTGTATATATGTTCACAAATCAATATAAATGAGTCTACCAGGCAGAACACATATTTATACTGAAATTAATTAGTATGATTTTTTTTTTTTTTTGAGATATAGTCTTGCTCTGTTGCGTGGGCTAGAGTGCCATGGTGTCACCCTAGCTCACAGCAACCTCAAACTCCTCGGCTCATGCGATCTTCCTGCCTCAGCCTCCTGAGTAGCTGGGACTACAGGAGCACCACCACAACCAGCTATTTTTTCTATTTTTAGTGGATATGGGGTCAGGCTGGTCTCAAACTCTGGACCTCAAGTGAGCCTCCTGCCTTGGCCTCCCAGAGTGCTAGGATTACAGGCATGAGCCACCGCACCTGGCCAAGTAGTATAGTTTCGAATGACACAGTATGCTAGGCATTCAGGTCACCAATCTATGGCAGTATTTCAAGACAGATATTTAAACCCACATGTTTGCTTCTATCCACAGAAAAAATCCTTTGAAATGATTAAATGAGTAAGAAATAAACAAAATGATGTTTCAATGTTTGAATGAAAGGAAGAATATTATCAATTCTCCAGAAGCTTTGAGGTCTTTCTAGAGACCACAATACACAATTGAAGTTAAAGGAATAAAGACTATCTGTTTAGTCAAAAACAGTCAATGGATGGATCATTGGAGAAAATAAACACATGGAATTCCCCTAAGAGGAGCCCAGATTTGAAGAAATAGCAGTCTGCAGATATGAGGGGTCAGGTAGAATGTGCTCATAAATTGCTGGTAGGAGAGCAAACTGGTACATTTTGGTGGACATCTTTGCAATACTACATGAATCGAAAGCTTGAAAATTTGCAAAGCTGTTGACTAAATTATCTGACCAATGTATAACAATGGATGTTCATTGTAGCATTGTTTAAAATCCTGGAAACAATTTGGGAAGACCTAAATGTCCACAGATAGAACATCAATTAGATAAATCCTGGTAAATTGATAGAACAAAGTATTACACAACCATAACAGAGATCTAAATGTGAGAATATGAAGAGCAAAGGAGATTAAGTAACTGTCTAGTAGGTTCAATCTTGGTATGTGTGTGTGTGCTTATTGAAAGGGAATTATTTTTATAGCATAGTGTGAAGTAAAATATCAGATTAGAAAACAATGTGTAGCACAATACCAAATTTATTTAAATATATTTTTAAATAGAATGACAGCAAAATATGAAGACTAGTTATCTTTAGTTTATGGAATTTATAAGGCATTTTCTTCTTATTTTTTAACAGTAATTTATAATTTTATTACAGTAATTTTCTTGAGTTAAAACAAATAGAATTTTTTTTTTTAGTTCTTTTAAATGGGAATTTTAAACTAAGATCTTGTGTAGCATTCAAGAGACAGAATTTAGTATATTATTAAGCTGTTTGTGTACTCCTCAATCTTGATAAAGTAGGATATGCTGTTCCCATAACCAAAACCGGAGTTGGGGGGGAAACACATTATTTCATTTGAAGGATGAAAACATATTTAGTCAAACAAGAAACTGGCTCATTTGAGAGTTTTATAGCAAACAAGGACAAAAAGTAATTTGCATAATTTTCTCATGCTCCTTTTATAGTGTTTATCTTTTATAAGGCACTTTGGAACAGTTACTGGCCACCTGTCAATAATGTGGCCTTTTATAGACTCAACCTTTTATTGTTCTCATGCCCTTGACATATAAAAACTAGTCTTAGAGAAGCCAGTGCTGAATATGGTGGGGAAAATACTAATTGTAAATTTAAAAGGCCATCTTTTGTAGACTGAAATAAAGAGAGAGAGTTTTGAACGACATGAAGAGAATAGGCATGTTATAAAATCTTCTTTAACAGGAATAAAAATAAATTCATTATTTTATCAACAGTTTGGGGAAGTTAGTGCATAATTATATTTAGAGCACTAGCCTAAGGAAAACTAAGTCAAATAGCACTCATTTAAACTTTTTTGTCACAGTTTTGTATAATTTTACATTGATTCCAAGTGAAAATATTCTTATTTTGAGTCTATCAATTACATAAATATTTTGAGTGCACAAAACAGTTGTTTTAATTTCTTTTTAGTGGAATAAGACATTCAGTGTTTCTTTCTGGATTTGCATAAAATATGCCAAGCTAAGTGTTCTACACATATTTATTGACCCACATACTAGAAGCATTTTGCATGATACCAAATAAACACAATCCTACAAATCTGTATGCAGGAATACAGTTCCATTCAAAAGGGGATATTATCCGAGGCCTTAAGTAGAAAGCTGCCTATTGTTTGTTTTGTTCAATCAGATTCCAAGTTCCCTTTAAATAATCATGAACAAGAACAATAAAAGAAGCAAGTCTAAAACCAATTGAAATTCTTACTGTTCTTGTCAAACACCAAACATTCTCCCTCCCCAGCCTTTCCACTACCACCACCTCCCACTCTTAGCAATGTAAGATGTGGGGCTGAATTTTAACATTTATGCAGAGACATTTGCTGTTAACTGTCACATTCTCATATTGTACTTGATAGAGGACTTCACCTTTTCCTTGATAGAGGACTTCACCTTTTCCTTGATAGAGTTTGCATATTGTGCTTTAAAATTGCACTTTAAAACGTTTGCACGCCTTACAACATGGTAGCTAATGGGGTTAACAATTCTTAGTTGTCAAGAGCAGTTTTAGATGTGGTCCCTTTTATATTGCACGTGTGATTATGTCAAGACTGTTTGGGGGGCAGAAGTAAACAGCCTTTCGTCCAGTGTACCGTGGTGAAGATCTGATCTTTCAAGAGGTTGGTTAATTGGACACATGTGCAATGCTCAAGGTGCAATGAAAAGATAAGAGCAGTGAAAGCCTGCAAGGTGGATGAGGTTTTCTTAGGTTCAATTGTGATTATATTTTCACCTCTGGTTTTGCTGGTGTTTTCATGCATTTTATTCTTTTCCTTTAGTCTCAGCAGATATTTTTATATCTCTCCATGGAGTTTTCTCAGGCTATGCTATCTTCTGGTTCTCAATGTAAATATGCTTAGAATAAAATAAACCCTACAGTGTTATCTGTGAGTAGCTGGTTAATAAAAATCTGTGATAATATTATTGGAAAGCGAATTGAAATGTATTTGTATGCATAATGTATGTTTTTTCTCATTATCTAAGTAAACTTTAGAAATTCTTATTCATTATCAATGTATATAAAATAGTGTTATTGAATTCAATCTCTTTATTCCTACTGGCATTGACATCAACCATGTAATGCCTTGGATATTAAGGTCTACAAACTCTCTCCTTTCTGAATAAAATAATTGGGGAAAGTTATCCAAAAGCAAGTCATGGAATTTAAAAGACATTGTCAAACTAGGGAATATAAGAAAACATTCCATTACATTAGTGGAAGTGCAAAGCTTTTATAAATACAATTAATTAATTAAACATTATGTAAAAGGATGTACACACTAGTGTACATTCAGTGAGGAATATCAAAATAAACATTATCTTACCTTCCTAATGAATTCTAAATTTGAAATAACTCCTTTCAATATTTCTGTATGTCAAATGGTAATTTTTTATCAACTCATCTCTGTAGTGGGGTCAACACTGCGAGAAATAGTAAGGAATCTGACGTTTAAAGAGATGTCCCTGGTTGGGAAAATTCAGTTTCCCAAAACTAAAGAATAAAAATATACTGTCTGGCCCCTTTAAGAAGTACACTTTCATTCTTTATAAAGTGGGAAAAGAACATTTGATTCATAATTTCATAAATAAGAGGCCAGCATTATTAAACTTTTACATGAGCTATTTTATTTTTATTTCTTAAGGCATTTATACATCTTGAGCAGAAATAAAATATCTTATTTTATTTTTATATATAGTTGAAAATCATTGCTGAAAAATGTGCTTTTAACTATCTCAGAAGACAAAGAGAACATTCTAGTAAGAAATACTATAGTTGACAACCATGATAGTCTAAAATCTGCCCCAAAGCAATGTCAATTTCAGAAAAATATTGTGCATATTTAGTTATCCAAAATATATGTAATAATATTAAAAGAGGTAACATGGAAAATTAGAGGTTCTCAATATTGCACTATCAGATCTGGTTGTAATTGAATGTATATCTGTATTTGAAATTTATAAAATATATTGCTGGTATCTGCTTATGTTTTCAAATAACTGGATCAAAATCAAAATCTCTAAATAATCAACGATACATTGGAATGGCTTAATGAAAAACACATTTTGTCTCTATCCTCAATTAACTGTGCAACTACCATCTATTGAAACATAAATTAATTGGAATTATCAAATATTTCTTGATTTGGTTTCTGATTTTATTCCTTTATTCAGTAAATATTATTGAGCTTGTTCTATGTTCATGGCCTGTAACTGTTGGATAAGACAACAATTGAAGACTTGTCTTCAAGGGGCCATACAGTCAGTCTAATGTGATAAACAGATATTTCGCAAACGATTACTCAATAAACTAATTGAAAGTGTGCTAAATATTATGTGAGAAACACGCATGGTAATTTGAAAATATGTAAGAAGGGAACTCTCCCTAATTTGATGTCAGTAAACCATGAATCATTTTTGAAGCAACCATCATCCACACTTATTTTAGAATAAACTTAGAAGCAAGCCAGAATTTTTTGCTAAAATTTGGTTTGTAAGAGTTTACTGTCTTCACCAGTCTTATTATTTTATTGAAGGTAATTTTCAGGGTAAATTTGAGACTTAAGAGTTAAGTGTATAGTGTAGTTCTGTTTCATAGTTGTGTTTTAGAAAAAAAATGGTTATTTTTGGTATACATTTTCCTTACTCGGCACTAGCACACAGACTTGAAGTCAATTCACATTTTGCATACTCAGATTTTTGTAACAGAATATTAATTTTCTTTAATTATTTTAAATATACCCAATAATAATAGTGCAACCTACCTAAAATGTACAGTTAGGTATTTTTAATTGTCAATGTAAGTATGCTATAAAAAACCTTTTGTTTTAACTAAAGACAGTTTCTTTATAGCCCCAATCTGATAATCAGTCTAATTTCATAATTAATATCAAGGATTGGCAAACAATAATATATCCAGAAGTTCTCTTGAATTACATCTGGGATTTAGACTGTGAGTTATTGTAAGACACTTATATTTTGAAATTTAGACTTAATGACATATAGTTTACTCCTAACTTAAGGGTCTAATGTAAATAAGTTTTTGTACACTGTGTTCAGGGTGGAAAATAAGGATTACAAGCACAGTGGGGAAAGAGAATAAACACCAAAGAGGTGGTGATTAATTCTAAAATTGTATACATATTACAAGGTTCCCTTATTGAAAAAGGTCCTACATTCTGTAATTCCCAAACTAAGTATTTAGAAAAACTCTAAGAAAGCATCACCAGATTTGTGAAAAAAAAAAAATATATATATATATATATAGACAAATTAAAAATAAGATTAAAATATCAGGTATTGCATGTTAACAGATGAACAAATCCACTGGGTTTACAAAGTTTGGACATCAATACTTTGGGAAAACTATTTCTCTAACTGTATTGTAAGTCCTTGTAATTATTTACATATGAACTTTATAAAGTAATGATATAGGTATGCTGAATATCTGATATTTATTTCCATGCAATGATGATTAGTTAGCTTGTTTACAGTGAGTCTCTTTTCTATTTAAAACTCCATTATGCTATTTGTAAGTAAGATAGTATCATCAAATTTTAAACATCTTTCTTGTTAAACAAAATTAAATGTTTAGATTAAATATGATAAGCACATATCATATTCATATTTCATTATTTGTAGACTAACAATTGTTTTGTGCAGAAGAAAGTATCTAAGGCTCAAGCCCTAAAATCTAAGATAAATCATAAGACTGAAAATCTGAAGAATCAGGATCTATCCACAATGGCTTTGTTATTCATTAAATATTTGAAATTGGCAAATCACTTTCCCTTTTCTCTAGTTTTTGTTATGCATAGAGTGAATCCCTGGGCCTGTTTCAGTGGTTTTCACTTTTCCACAGCAGAAACCTCTTGCAGACAAATCTTATGCATAATCTCCATGTGAGTAAAAATAAATAATAAAAATAGAGCTTTTCTTATAGGAGCAGCAATGACAGAGGGGGCAGGAGTGTGGAGTCCGGGTGCCAGAGCCCAACCTACATGCTAGCCCTCACCTTCCCACACACCTTTGGAAATGGCTCCAGGGCACATCAAACAATTGCTCAAATTCATGCAACACATTTTGAAAATCATGTAATTGTATGATCTTTAATTTTCCTTATAATTCCAAAACAATATACTTCTCAATTTTGCAAATTGAGATTTGTCTGTTACAGAATTGAAAATCGTATCATATACCTTAGAAAAAGATATATGCAAATATAAGGTTTAAATCTATTCTAAGAAGGATTCTAAGGAGAAAAGCGCACATTTCATACTTAAGCCACTGACTTAAGAATCTCATAAAACAGCTCTATAATACCAATAGTTCATATTTAAGAAATGAATAAATTGATAAAACACATAACCCCTCAATGTTCAAAAAAATGCAATAATCTTTTAGTTGAATTTAAATTCCCTTACCCATCTCTATACCTCACTGGGGAAATGAGAAAAAATATTTTTTTTGTAAATGTCAAGGCAAAATGTGCTCAGATGATTATTACTTCCCAGCTTTGGTAACCAGAAAGTGAACAACACTTTAAGTTCTGTCAGCACACATAATATGCAACTATTTGACCCTTGCAGTTATAGTCTATGGAAATAAAAAATTAGGTAGAAGAGAGCAAGTTCTACAAAATAGTTAATTGCCCAGGAAAAGAAAATTCTGCAGGAGAAGGTCTTCACAAGGGGCCATTTTCTTTGCCAGTTACTGAAATGGATTTGATGGTTGGTGAGGCAGGAGTAATGGGTTTTCACCGTGACTAATTTCTCATGTCCTTTATGAGCAAGGATTTCTAACTGCCTAAAAATAAGGAAATGAATAAAAGCAAACTTTTAGTAATCCCCAAAGGACCCAAAGTGAAATTATCGCAGCAGTTACCTTATATAGACTCTGTGACACAGTTCCCCTTTCGCAAAAATACTTAGTGCAGATCATTACTTTCCAACTTTCGCGTTTAGAGACCTACTTTATAACACTTCGGGGAAGTTAATGTACTAGGTCTTAAAAGACCTTTCTGGAATGTGAAGTAATTTGTAGTTTTCTTGAACTAGCAATGTGAACTCCTGTGTTGTTTTGTAGGTCCGTGGGGCCGCTGCATGGGAGATGAATGCGGTCTAGGAGGCATCCAAACCAGGGCCGTGTGGTGCGCGCACGTGGAGGGATGGACGACGTTGCACACCAACTGTAAGCAGGCAGAAAGACCCAGCAACCAGCAAAATTGTTTCAAAGTGTGTGACTGGCACAAAGAGTTGTACGACTGGAGGCTGGGACCCTGGAATCAGTGTCAGCCCGTGATTTCAAAAAGCCTAGAGAAACCCCCTGAGTGCGTTAAGGGGGAAGAAGGCATTCAGGTGAGAGAGATAACGTGCATCCAGAAGGACCAAGACATTCCCGCGGAGGATATCATCTGTGAGTACTTTGAGCCCAAGCCTCTCTTGGAGCAGGCTTGCCTCATCCCTTGCCAGCAAGACTGCATCGTGTCCGAGTTTTCCGCCTGGTCGGAGTGCTCCAAGACCTGCGGCAGCGGGCTGCAGCACCGGACCCGCCACGTCGTGGCGCCCCCGCAGTTCGGAGGCTCCGGCTGTCCCAACCTGACCGAGTTTCAGGTGTGCCAGTCGGGTCCGTGCGAAGCCGAAGAGCTCATGTACAGCTTGCATGTGGGGCCCTGGAGCACGTGTTCAATGCCCCACTCGCGGCAAGTCAGACAAGCGAGGAGACGTGGGAAGAATAAAGAACGGGAAAAAGACCGAGGCAAAGGAGTCAAGGATCCAGAGGCCCGTGAACTTATCAAGAAAAAGAGAAACAGAAACAGACAGAACCGACAAGAGAACAAATACTGGGACATCCAGATTGGATATCAGACGAGGGAGGTTACGTGTACTAACAAGACGGGGAAAGCTGCTGATTTGAGGTAATGTTTTATTACCATTAACTGTAAGTGTCTTTCTGTCAAGACCATGAGTACGGACTCCTGGAATACACAGTGCTCAACCTAGGACAAGCTACCCCCAAATTTAAAATTTATTTCTGAGCTTGTGTGGGTTTCTTGGTGGTTTTTCAACTGTGGTAATGTTTGGGCCCTACACTACTGGAGTTAAATTGAATTTTCCTTTCAAAGTCTAAAGAGCATGAGCGATTCTCCATAAGAAATACAGCTCCTTCTCCGTGAGATCACACAGTTTTCCCTTATAATGGGAAAAAAAAAATTCTTAGAGGCTGGAGTATTGGGATTTTGAATTCAAATACTTTAGTGAGTTAATAGAATAAGACACACTTGTAATCTCTCCAAATTTATAGCATTTTCAGAATTACTCTATAAACAAAATCTGCTGTAAACAACAACCCAGGGGGCTATACCTAAGAATAATTTTCTTGTGCATTGTATAATGGAATAACTCCCTCCAGAGAAGAAAATGGGAATCAGCAGAAAGTAAGGTAAATGGAGGATATTTAATCATGAGTAGCCTAGTTTAGAAAACATGTAATTAATTTGCTGCATTTTCTAGACAGAAATTATTTGGCAAAGTATCTTGGGGTAGATAATGACAATACTATGAAAGAGTATCTTGTACGATTTATTTGTTGTGAAAATAATATTCATTGAGGATTATCTAAAGGACATGTTCTCTGGATATTCTAAATTTTGCTCTTGGATAAACCAGACTATCTGGGAGTGGCTTATCTGGATCATTTGCATAATTGCTTTTTCTGAAATATTTATGTAGTTATGATTTGAACTGAACTGAGAAATTATAGTAACATCACTCAGAAATTTATATCATATTTATTATAGAAATGACATTGAGAGTGTCATCTACTCCATCATGCAGTCTGTTTTCTTGATTAAAAACATATAATTTAAATTTCGCTGAATCGGCCCGTGTGCTTCTGGTGAGCAGATGGATTGTTTTTCTTATGGCCACTGGAATTGTTGTTACAGACCACATTTTCCTGTTTACTTTAGCTGTTGGGAACCTAAATAGGACTGTGTGGAATGCATGTTGTTTATTAATACATCCCACTAGCATTATCTTTTTTCTCACCCTCATTATTTTTTCTTCATTCATTCTTATCTAGTGATTTTTGCTGTGTATGCATTTTGAAATCTGGTATAATGCCTTTTTGGAAAATGATATAGTTTAAATAAGTGAGTAAATAAAGCAAACAATTCATCTGTCTAAGATGACTTTCTCTCATCATAGCATTGTTCTGGTTGCTATTTTTAGGGTATTTGCCACTATCTCCCCTCTTTGTACTCATCTAATTGTATTTTATTTCAGCTGTACCATGATTTGCTCTTTCTGCATTCTAGTTCTATCATTCCATTTCTCCATGCTAATGGCTGTCTGTTTTGCCATCATTCTCCAGGTTCCCTACAACTCCTTAAGGCTCTGTATGTGTGTGTATGTGTGAGTGTATGTTTATGTGTATGTGTGTACGTGTGATTCTGTGACATGTGCATTTTCGACTCAAACTCCACTTTTTTCTTTGCTAACTATCCTTATTCTAGTAATTTCATGATCTCTTTTCCTGAAGTATTACAGTTATATTAGTTACTTGGCTCCTATCAAGTAGTTGAATGAGCATCCAAGGCAACTTGAGTTGTCTCCCGCAGTCACTGGGTTAGCATTCTGTAGACATTTAATTTAATGTTGACTACTCAATTAAAAATATAATTAAGCTAGTAGCTACCATTGCATAGAACCTAATAGTCCCATCCAATTGTTGGAATTAAGCAGATATATTTAAAAATGTGCTGATTATTAGGTTGTTGCAAAAGTACTTGCGGTTTTGGACCATGAATTTTAAATCATTATAACTGGGCTCAAACATGTCTTTATTAATCAAAATAGAAACCATTACAAATAATACATTTTTGTCAACAATAAATAAGTGCTTATTCCTATAATGTAAAATTCCATGCATCAGGAGTCTACAAACTCTTGGAAAACATTTTCTGCATCCTACTGGTTGTGGAAGCGTTTTCCCTGCAAAAAGTTGTCCAGATGCTTGAAGAAGTGGTAGTAGGTTGGCAAGAGGTCAGGTGAATATGGCAGATTAGGCAAAACTTAGTTGCCCAATTGGTTCAACTTTTGAAGTGTTGGTTGTGTGATATGTGGTCAGGCGTTGTTTTGGAGAAGAATTGGGCCCTTTCTGTTGACCAATGCCAGCTGCAGACACTGTAGTTTTCAGTACATGTCATCCATT
Source organism: Cheirogaleus medius (assembly GCA_008086735.1). Classification (NCBI taxonomy): domain Eukaryota; kingdom Metazoa; phylum Chordata; class Mammalia; order Primates; family Cheirogaleidae; genus Cheirogaleus; species Cheirogaleus medius. The sequence continues at coordinate 36,772,344 of VBSM01002217.1, forward strand.
TGCTGAGCATACTTCTCAGATGTAATGGTTTCTCCCAGGATTCAGAAAGCTATAGTGGATCAGACCAGCAGCAGACCACCAAACAGTGACCATGACCTTTTTTTGGTGCAAACTGTGCTTTGAAGCTTCTTCTTGGTCCAACCACTGAGCTGATCATAGCCAGTGTCATATAAAATCCACTGTTCATGGCACATCACAATCCAATTGAGAAATGGTTCATTGTTTTGTATAAGAAGAGAAAATGGCACTTGAAAACAATGATTTTTTTGATTTTCAGTCAGCTCATGAGGCACCACTTATTGAGCTTTTTCACCTTTCCAATTTGCTTCCAATGCCAAATAACCTTAGAATGGTGACTGAGCTCTTCAGCAACTTCACATGTAGTTGCAAGAGGATCAGCTTCGATGATTGCTGTCAGTTGGTCGTTGTCAACTTCCAATGGCTGACCACTGTGCTCCTCATCTTCACGGCTTTCATCTCCTTTGCAAAACATCTTGAACCACCACTGCACTGTACATTTGTTAGCAGTTCATGGTGCAAATGCGTTGTTGATGTTTCGAGTTGTCTCCCTGGCTTTACAACCCATTTTGAACTTGAAAAAGAAAATCACTGGAATTTGCCTTTTGTCTAACATCATTTCCATAGCCTAAAATAGATATAAAATACAATGTATAATATAATATATAAATAATATAATAATATAATATGTAAAATATATAAAACAGTAAGTAATAACTCATTAGTAAAAAAAAACATAAGGGGAGAAATGCATATTAAATTGATTTATAACATACTGACATTTATTTAAGAATGTATTCCAATATCAAAGGGCAAATTTTGGCCGAGCGTAGTGGCTCATGCCTGTAATCTTAGCATTCTGGGAGGCCGAGGCAGGCAGATCGCTCAAGGTCAAGAGTTCAAAACCAGCCTGACCATGAGCAAGACCCCGTCTCTACTAAAAATAGAAAGAAATTAATTGGCCAACTAAAAATATACAGAAAAAATTAGCCGGGCATGGTGGCACATGCCTGTACTCGGGAGGCTGAGGCAGAAGGATTGCTTGAGCCCAGGAGTTTGAGGTTGCTGTGAGCTAGGCTGACACCACGGCACGCTAGCTGGGGCAACAGAGTAAGACTCTGTCTCAAAAAAAAAAGGGCAATTTCAATAGTGCTAAAACTGCAATTACTTTTACACCAACCTAAATATTTGTCAGGTGCTTACATCCCACAAAAAGTATCACATATAATTAATCAAAATAGTGGCATCTATGGTTTAACTTATTAAGGTATGGATTAAACTTAATGTAAAACAATTAAATTGGTTATTAATATTTTCTTAAATATGAATTAGCATACATGATTAAGAAAGTTAAAGTTCTGTGAAAAAGAGAAAAAAAATCAAGTATTTTGACCTCTTTTGCCCAAATATTACTCCATGATATCAGCAAAGCCAATGAAGTGAAGAATGAATCAATTGTATCACCAAAACACAAGGCCACAAATCAAGAACTGGATTAAATTTAAAATATTTTATCTTCCATCAAATTCAGAAACTACTTTATTATGTAAGAGGGTAAAAATTATTTATAAGGCTCAAAAAAGTCTTATCATAGCAAGTGAATTTAGCTAAATAAACCTAAGAATCTTTGGAAATTAGTTCAGAGGCAAATAAAACTAATTTTAACAGAGTTACTGCTGAAATAACCAAGTTAAAGATGATAGATCTGCCCTGCTTTCTGCTTTCAAACAGACCAAAATCAATAAGAATGAAAAATACAAGCAAAAGTCCATTTTTTATGACAATAGAAAATGGTCACTGTCCCAAACCATAATTGATACAGAAATTTGGTCAATGTGGTGAAATTAGACCTATCTGAGTAGGGAAACTTAGAGGGGCATTACATCTTGTGAGCTTTCATGAACACTCAAAATATTTAAGAGTAGCCTGCGCTTTCTGAGGGGCCACGTCAGTGACCCCTGCTGAGTGTGGCATGGTCCATGTCTGTGAAAAGGGCTGCAGAAGCACACTTGAGTCCTGTTTGAAATCAGAATAGCACAATAGGGAGGACTGAAAGAGGGAACCCAGTTTGCCATTATTGGCAACAAAAGCCTATCAATTTGACAGATTGAGGGATGAAAGTTTTGACAACCAGTGGGAGAGAATTCTAAATCACTACATACATGCTAGGACACGGAAGGCTTCCCTGTGAACCAGTGAATTCCAGCCAGGCTTCAGTAGAATCTTAAGGCCAACAGTTTGTAGGAAAATATGCCAAACATTTCTCTAGGCAACCAGAGATATTAAAAGAAATATGGTTTTCTGAACCCCAAACAGAAAGAATTTCAATATTCAACAAAGAGATAAGAAAATACAGTGAGTTTAAAAATGATCTGACAGAGCTCAGAAAAGACATGGAGAATTAGAAAATGATTAGAAAACCAGAAATAAAATTCACATTAGAAGCAAAAAAAGTGGAAAAGTAATTGGTAGTAGGAACAGTAAGTGATATAGAGAACAGTTTGAGAACATCAAGTAAACTAATTTTTCAAAGAGACAATAGATTTGAAAACAAAGAAGATTACTGTATGAAAGTCTGATGTTTCTGAAGAAAGAACCAAAAAAATTTAAAAAAAAAAAAGGAAATACAAAAATATAAGACTTTCCTGAAGTTAAGGAAGACTTTAATCCACACATTGAAATTGTGCAGGGCCAATATTATGCTAGAAGTTGTTGACATAATGAACTGATAGAAGAACTGATATAGTTCAATTTTTATATAGAGAGATAGCCAAAGAGACATAAAACTGAAAGCCAGCACACTGTTCAACTGTGAAATATTAGAAGCATTCCTTTAAAGTTAAAAAACGAGACAAGACAGCATATTAGCTCCACTGTTAGTTAACATGGATCTGTTACTTACTATTTGATGTACCTGAAAAGAGAAAGAAATGAATATTGGAAAGCAGGTGGCAAAATCAAGATTTTCCCCCCCAGATGTTATGATTATCTACTGGAAAACTCAATAGAATCAATTGAAAATATAAGCAATAAAAAAATTCAGTAAGGTAGAGGAACAAAAAGATAATATTAAAAAATTATTATATTCCCTTGATGCAAACAATACGTTAAATATCAATATTATAATTGGAAAAAGATTACACTATCTCATTTACAATAGTAAACAAAACAAAGCAAAAATATGTAAATAAGCTCAACTTTAAAAGTTCTGCACTTACTAACAGACTTGGAAAAGTAGAAAAATATGTAGATGTGTACTTGTCTAGAACATTTTGTAAGTATACTGATTTTTACCTACATTGCTATTGTAAAATTTAGAAGGGAATAATAAGCATACAAAATAAGCCAGTAAAATACTGAAAAATAAAAAGAGAGAGGAAGGACTAACTTCACAAGATAATTAAATGCATTATATAACAAATTATACAAATAGATTAGGTACAGTGAACCACTCTCTTCGTTTACAGAAATTTTTATATGAGTGTAAGGAACTGTTTACCAGTTAAATTCCCAGATGGCAGCCAAGGACCAACCCTCCAAGCAGGCCTTTCTAAGGAGAGAAGTCTCAGCCTACAGTTTTAACTCTTTTATGAATGTTAAATAAAATGTGTAGGAGGCCATTGGTTTGCACTGAGCTCCTCCATGAGGCTCCAACAGACCAAACCAAAATGGAATTACTTGTGCTAAAATTCCATGTCACTAAACTGAAACTAAGTTGTTTATATGACCTTCTGAGAAATCAGGAGAGAGAGAGATAATAGCCAAATCCACAAACAGACCAGTCCTACACAGGATGATAAGGAAGTTCCCTCTGCTTTGACGTTTACAAGAAAGGTAAGTATGAAATGACCAATACAAGTTTTGTTTTCTGTTTCTGCTTTCTTCAGCCCTCTTCTGTCTGTAAAACCAAACTCCTCTTCCCATCTCATCAGAACACTCATTCTATTTTATAGAATGAAGTGTTGTGCAATTCAGGAATAGCAAATAAAGCCAATTTAGCTAAATTTGTTTTATGACACATGGAATATCATGCAGTTATTACCAAATGAGGTATGTGACTTCTAATTAAACATGAGGGAGTAAAGGCAGTTTTATTACACTCCCTTGCCTTGAAATCAACCAGAAACACTGAGAGAAGTAAACACTTCTAGCTACAGTAAAAAAAGGAAAGTGGAAAAATGAAAAAAGAAAGTGTCCACATGAAAAATCTGGGTCTCAAGGCTGAAGGAAACTACCTCCTGAAGCATGAAAGAGACTCCCCTAAAGTAACCAGTGACACAATCCTGGGAGGTTCATCTAAGAATCTTTTTACTGGATTATCTCAATCCATGGGCAAAGGGGGTATGGGGAAGGTACCTTAGGAGCCAGTTTCGCACCCCAGGATCACAGAGGAAGTATAGCTGTTGGAGAAATTAAGTGGAAATTTACTTTTCTGGTCTTTTGGCTGAGGGAAGCTGTCAAAGGTAGAGTGGAGGAAGAGCAGAGAGCCATCTCCAGATTGCAACAAGTACGGTTTGCAATCCAGGCTTTGCTGTGCACCACCCCACCTCTGGAATGCTTTACCTGGCCAGCGCACCTCCTCCTAAAATAAAGAGCTGAATCTGAATATCATATCAAAGGCAACACATTTCAGGAACAAGGGCGAAATCTGCTCTAAGTAATACAAGAAACATTTAGTGGCTATAGTGCCTACTATTGAAAATATCTTCTATTTGAACGCACCTTGTTTTGTTGAATTGTCTGACAAAGGCAGTTAGTTATAATTTCAGTGGAGGCATTGCCAAGAAGTGTGGGAGATTCAGCCCAGTAAATTACTGAGGGAATAAGACAGAATTAGGATTTAAAACAGATTTCTTTCAGCCAAGCCAAAAAAAACAGTAGACCTATCCAACTTCTAGGTAACTCCATAAAACACATACTTCAGGCATGAATATGGAAGGGTAAAAATAACTGGGTAAAACATGAAGAAGGGAATAATCTAATAACCCTTAGACATACTAACACATTGGCATATTTTTCTCTCATTTCTGTTATCAGCTTCATTTTTTCTTTTAATTCTCTATATAAATTCAGCCTAGCATTTCAGATCGTAATGAATAACACTTCTTAAAGTGGCTTTCTGATTTTTTTCCTAAACTCAGACTTTTCTGACACACCCTCCCATCTTCAAAATAAAAACTGTTGAACAGAAAATTGCATTTCTTAATAGTATAACACAGTCAATTTCTTTATGCCTGATTCTTATTTTACTTTAGAATGTTGATTGTTAACTACTTCAACCTTCTGTTTTAGGACTGCTCTCCAGAATGGTGATATAAAATTTGAATATAAAGCTACTAGCTTTACAATAGTCTGAAAGCTGGCTGAATCAACAAGAATTAAAGTGATGAACAATTAGGAGAAAAAGTACTAAGAACTGAGAAACCTATGCACTCATAGCTACACAGTGTCAAACAAGTCATTTAAACTTTCTGGGACTCAGTTTTCTCCTTTGTAAGTCATATGTGTGATGGGGTGGGCAGTGGTGATGGAGAGAAGGAAAGAGCTGAAAAACTCTAAAAGCTGTCCAGATTTTGTGATTCTAATGAACCCTGACTGATAACCATACCCAAAATTGTGAACATAAAATGCCAAATATTAATATTTTTTCTTGGCAGAAAGTTAATTTTCAACATATTCCACAAATCAGTTCATACTGAAACCACAGGGTGAATTTATATGCAGTACATATAGAATAAGACAGCTCTCAGCAGCCCTGGGAATAACTGCAAGGTTTTTACTCAGTTGTTGTGCTATATGGTGGCTGAGGGCCCGTTCCCACACTATGATTTTGTGAATCAGTGAAACTGCAAAGCTAATCCCACTCTTACCAAAAAGAAGGGAGAAAATTGCCCACTGTTTAAAATAACACAGACTCCTTTTAGGTTATTCAGAATCCATTTATAAAATTACTACTTCTAAATAGCAGGCTTTTAGATTTTTAAAACATTCTGTAATATCCAAAGTGTCAATTTGTCTGCCAGATACAAATCATCCTTTCTCTCAAGCTTGCCTCAGCTACCTGTTGGCCACACCTGATTGAACAAGTAGAGTCAATATGCTCTCACTCTGTAGTAGATGGTAAGTTGCTAAAAAGAAAATCTTTACTTCTCCCAAAATGTAGAGCCAACTGGGCAGTATGTTATGTGTGACCTTAGAGGTCCGCTCTCAGGCCTTCCCAATCCCACTTATGTGTCTGGAGGCTGACCTCTGAGCAATACATTCATAAGACTTCCTAGTTTTCTTTCTGGTTGGATTCTATTAATACTAGTGGAGAAAGCAGCAATGTATCAGAAGGTGAAAAGAGAGCATTCCTTTCTGTTTGTGGCTGAGTCCCTCTAACAAAGTCTACTGCCCTGTCCAGGATCCCTCTCCTCGGCTCTGGATCTGCCTCAGCTTCTAGTCCCTTTATCATCACCTTAGGGTGATAATCTTTCAGTAGTTGCTGCCCCAGGGTGCTTTTCACCATTTCTTGGTGATTTTCCTTAACACTGCCTACAATTTTGTTAATAATCCTTTTACTAAACTCTTTTCAATTAACCCATATGATTTTGTAATATGTTTTCTGTTGACCCTGACTGATATATACTAGCTATGCTAGAATAGTGTCAGAACAAAAGAACTGCTTTTATGTCATTGTTAGTTTACTTATTAACTAATGTAGTATTTATTTATTTATTTATTTGCTTTTTCATTCAGTAAAGTGAAAGACATCAAGACATTCAGGTTGCTGGAATATACAGACAAAAAAAGTAGGACCTATTTTTTTTTATTATGGAAAGAATGACACAAAAAAAGCAATAAAAATATTAGAGGTGCTATCTTATGTTGAGAGAGAAGAGAGAGAAAGAGCGTGCACGAGCATGCAAGTGACAACTGAGGGTAGCGAGTTCTTTCTGGAGGGAGGTTGATAGGATTGAGAAAGGCCTCCTAGAAGAAATGCTGCTGGAGTTAAGGATTAGTAGGTATGCACAAGGTCGAGAAGGGTGATGGAGGAAGAATATGGAAACACCAAAAGCAAAGGAACTGAGACTTGCAGTGGTAATGGTTTGTTGTGCAAGGATCTTGAACCTGTGAGTTGTTCACACCTCTGGAGGTTAGTTTATAAGGGGAGGGGAATTAGCCTAGAAGAGAAACGAGGGAAACCTATACAGGTTTGGAAGGTCAAGTTTAAATGTTTGGACTTTATATCCTTTGGTACAAACACCTCCACATTTATTCATAACAGGGTTTTGAGAACACCTCAATATATGTATATTTATTTATTTATAAATTATATAATGTACTACTAAAGTATATTGTATACATTTTAAACATCAGAATAATTAAAACTTTAAGGTAAATAAGGGAACAATATTTAGCTAATCATTATGGCTTCATATTATCTTTTTTTAAATTTTTATTTATTTATTTTTTATTTCAGAATATTATGGGGGTACAAACGTTAAGGTTACATACATTGCCCTTGTGTCCCCTCCCTCCTCGAGGCAGAGCTTCAAGCGTGTCCATCTCCCAGACGGTGTGCATCACACTCACTATGTATGTATATACCCATCCCCTCCTGTCCCCTCCCGCCTGCCCCACACCCGACAAATGTTTGTTTTTCTTTTTTTCTTAACATTTTGGTTACATTTTATATCTTTGCCTCTCCCTAGCAAGGGTTAGAGGTATGCCCTTCCCCACCACAATGTTCACCACATCCCACAGATGTGGGACTACCCCTCTCACCCCCGAATTCCTGGTGAACACCACCACCCTTTGAGCACCATAGTGTTAATCTTCATATTATCCTTAGTTCAAGTCATAAGGCAAATGATTCATGAGGAGGCACATTATTAGGAGTAGGTTTTAATTTATTTTATATACAGTATATTTTATTTTATAAATAGATATATTTTTATTTTATTATGCTTACAAAATGAAGTCTTATGTAAATCAGTGAAAGAGAAGCACATAGATTTTCAGGCTCCTAACAAAAGTGTTCATATGCATTTCAAAATACTGGAGTAACTGGACAGGCAGAACAATTGCCAGTAACTGTGTGTATTCTTCACTAAACCAGCATTGGGATCCAAGATAGCTGTTCTGCTCTAAGTTATATTAATAAATCAGGAGAAACTTGACTTCTACTTTCTTTTCTAATTCTCATTTAACATCCCTCATTAACCATGATATTTTTCTCTTCAAACTTATGCTTGAGTTTATGCATACCTCCTATCCTGTGTTTACTTATTACCCAGATTTATTTCTATGTCTTTTGTGCTTTTCCTCAACTTAATTTCACTTCTTGAAAGTAAAGGAACTATTACATTAAAAAAAAAAACTAAATAGTGCATTCATATTATATCAGGTTCCAAATTGTATTAAAAATTTAATTTTGTTAAATATTAAAAGTTTTCTCAGAATTTATGATATATTATGTAAGGATATATTAATATATCAACACATATCTATATGTATACATTTATAATCTATGTTATAAAACTAGATGAATGGGTAGATAAACTATTTCATGGAAGAAAGACACAATATTTACTTTTATAGCCTCCATTCAACTAAACCAATGCCTAGCATATAATCAGCTCCCAGTAAATGTTTGTTAAAGTATTGAAATTTAAGGGAATCTTCCTGTTTTAAAACTTTAGCCTTTTACTGTATAATAGGGAGTCAACTGAAGCCAATGGGAAAACAAAAACTTCTAAGATTATGAAGACAATAACCAAAACAATATTCTTAAAAGATTATGTATTATTCAATTAAAAGAATATATATTTATACTGATTCTACTCAAGAGACATCATTTAGAACATATTTCAATATTATTGTGCCTGGTTAACACTACAAAATTGCTCTTGCATAGTTGAAATATTTATTTCTTTAGAAATTAGAAAATATACTATTTTTAATATTGTAAATGTACTCAAATGGTTTCTGAGCAATTGCTTATTTAATTAGATCTTTTGTCCATTTATAAGCATCCTTATTATTGTGTCTGTCACTCCTGTTTTGACATCTTGAAGCCATCCAACTGTGTACTATCGCTATCAATTAGTTGGCATTCATGATGGCAGACTAATGGCTAATATTGTCAATGTCCACCCATAAACTTCTAGCACATTCAGAAATATCAAAATGACCACCAGGGTCACTTCCTACATCCTAAGGTACAACTATCTCATCATGGCCAGGACGCCTTCATCTCTCTTAAACCTCTCTGGTTACCACTTCCCAGGAGTTTTTGTTTAAATAACTTTCTTGAGGTATGATTGACATGTAAAAAAAACAAAACAAAACTATACATATTTAATGTATACAACTCAATCAATTTAGGTATTACATATATACCTGTGAAACATCAAGGCCATAAACATACCCATCACCTCCCAAAGGTTCCTTCTGCCCCTTTTATTATTATCACATTATTATTATTGTTGTTATTATTTTGTGTGGAAAGAACACCTAGCATAAGATCTACCCTCTTAGCAAATTTTAAGTATACAACACAATATTGAGTATTTTTGTTTTAAGTGAGGATCCTACTACAGGACAATTGAATAAAAGGAAGCTCTTAGGTAGCATTTTAAACTTTTGATGGATTTGGGGAAGGCATTAACCTTAATTCAGATCATAGATTGTTCTCCACATAAACTTTAAATAAGATCCATTCCACTTTTCTCACTTTTCCTGGGAACTTCATTAATAGCTCCCATTTGATTGTTCTATTTCGCTCTCTTAATTGAGACAGTGTGAGAGCAAGTTTCCTATGGGAGCTGGCACTTCCTTGAGCAGCCTGGCTGCTGACTAGGGCAGTGACCTTGCATTTCCTTGGCAGGAATTGTGATCTCATCCATTGTTTTCATTTGTTTGCTGGAATTCTACTAGCTTGGTGTGGGTGGTACTGAGTTTCCTTCTAACTTAAATAAGAAGAGTTTTAAGTAGGAGGAAATACTTTCAAAAGGAAAAACAAATTCCCATAGAATATTTAATAAAACATTAATGCACCATTTGTATAACCTAATTAATAATATGCTCACTCTTTTAGAGTCTGCTAACACATTATGTTAGGAATATCATGTGTTTTATCTTATTTCCTTCTTTTTAGGCCTTTACTCACACTTTTACCTTGCTATGTTCTTTAGTTTTCTAATCTTGTATCATTTTATTATGGAGTGATTATTTAGCTTTTCCCCAAAAGTTTCTTTGAGAGGTGCTTTACTCTCTATTTAGTACAAATTTGTGGTCACTGATATTAGATTTTAAAACGATGTGATCATGCAAAATTTGTTTGCATAGTATTTACCAGGATAGCGATTGGATTGTAAATGAACAAAATAACTGTTGTGCTTAATACAAGAAGTCATTGTGCTATAAAGATCTTGGGATATTGCCTTAAGCATGCACAGTGTAGTGCACTAGAATAAACAAAGCACAATTTTTTTTAATTTTATTTATTTATTTTTTTATTTCAGCATATTATGGGGGTAC
>VBSM01002217.1:36782985-36831495 GCA_008086735.1 Cheirogaleus medius
GCTTTGTCAAAGATTAGATGGCTATATGAGTATGGTTTTATATCTGGGTTCTCTATTCTGTTCCATTGGTCAATGTCCATGTTCTTGTGCCAGTACCTTTAATTCTATTTATGAAAGACAAGGAGAAAAGTAAATAAATAAAATTACTTTAAATTACCATAACTCCACTTTGGCCCAGATGTTTTGTGTCTTTTATGAGTTGTATAATACATATTTCATAGTTGGTGAAAACAAATACTTGATGAAAGGATAAATCTAAGATAAAAATGACTAAAGTTTTTTAAAAATTGCATCTATATTCATTAATTTTATAAAGCAATAGAATTTGATTCAGGTCCTGAAAAATGGATAGAATTTATCTAAGTGTGGTATGATGGGAAGACAGTATTCCAAGTTAAAGTTTATTTAAAAAAAAATCTCAAAGGTAGAATGAACAGGTTATCTATCTGTGAATATACTGGGAAGACTTGAATTAAAGGAGTAGGTGGCAAAAGAGTAGTAAATAAATTTAAAAGACAGGCCTGATGACCTTGAAAGTAAGGTGGAGAAATTTGGGGCTTTTTTTTTTTCTTCAGTAACTGGGAAAAAATTATGTTCATGAACAATAATGGTATGCAAAATGAATTGAAGGGCTCAAATTATAGAGTTTGTATGACCAGTACTGAGATCATGGTTATAACCCAAGAAAACCTGGATCAAGCTATCAATACTGGGGATATTGAGGCCAAACAGAGATCAACTTGAGAGGATCAACTTGAGAGGAAATTGAATCTTGACAATTTCCATTTAACTATGTGATTTTCTCTTCTGATACCTGCCTGGTACCAGCCTCCCACATCCTGAGTTCTGATAGATGAGTGACAAAATGCTAGGATGTTTGGGATAGCACTGGCGAATAGTAGAAACAGAAGGATAAGAAGTTGCCTGTCCTATTTCGGTGCCCTACTAGTTCCTATTTCTCAAATGACATACAGACTTTAAATTGGCCATTTTATTTGAAGTCTCACATCTTCAGTAGACCAGTGCCCAGGACACTCTGGGATGACTGCAGGTGGCCAAAGCACTGAGTTTCTCCTTGGCTATTCTTGTTGATATCTCTTCATGGTGATAAAAATTGAGGTTGTCTTCTACACGTTGTTCAACATGGCCACGTATTTCATTTTTGATCCTTATAATTATGTGTGCTAGGCAAACTCTACCTGGCCCGGTTTTGACCCTTCCATAAAGGAAGAGAAGGAGGAGAGAAAGAGGATGCTTTTTTGTTTGTTTTATTTGAGACAGAGTCTCACTCTGTTGCCTGGGCTAGAGTGCTGTGGCATCAGCCTAGCTCACAGCAACCTCCAACTCCTGGGCTCAAGGGATCCTCTTGCCTCAGCCTCCTGAGTAGCTGGGACTACAGGCATGCGCCACCATACCCGGCTAATTATTTCCATATATTTTTAGTTGGTCAATTAATTTCTTTCTATTTTTAGTAGAGATGGGGTCTCACTCTTGCTCAGGATGGTCTCAAACTCCTGACCTCTAGCGATCCGCCCGCCTTGGCCTCTCAGAGTGCTAGGATTACAGGCATGAGCCACCGCGCCCGGCCGAGGATGCTTTTTAATAATCACTTCATTATATTCATTCCTTGCTCCCACATTTATTTACTTTCTCTAATCCTATAATGAAATAAAAGAAGAGAAAGTCTACCATCGGAATGTGGTATGGCTTTTTTCCTTCTAAATAATGAATAAGGAAGAAAGACTTCTAACAAAGGAATAGTAAGCAAGGAGATTAGTGGGGACAGGTACAGGGCAAGAGAGGCTCCTGAGGCACAAAATTTAGGGAGGCAGTCACTCCTGGGGTCATACAAGTGCCTTCTTAAATTTTGCTCTTAAGCACTTTGCCTTTCCCTAGTCCCACCCAGGGTGGGAAGAGGAGGAGTGAGTTGGCTCATGGACTGAGGAATCTCATGTTCTCTCTTTGTTCATCATCTTTATCTGTATATTTATTCAACAAATACTTAATGATTGTCTATTATGTGCTTAATCTTCCTTTGAAAAACACGTATTGAAAGCACAGACCTTGATGATCTCCACCTACTAGTTTAGTTATTCCATGAATCTAGCAATATTTTAGGCAAGTGTAAAGCACTGTGGGTAAAATATGAATACGTGAAAAATCATGAATTACTTTTACTTTGAGTCTGAATGTCTCTCTTTGTGAGGAAATGGTTAACCCTTTAACCCTGTGCCTTTATTCTCTTCCATAACTAGGAAAATATGTCTAAAACCTTTCTAAGTGGTACCCATGTGTATCATTTTGGAGACTTTTTTTACTCAGTCAGAATTTAACCTGGCTTTTATTTTGTTCCTCTATGGTTACTGCTTATTTAGCCTAACAAAATAATTCATATAATCTATTCATGATAATAATATATGGCTCTTCACTGTGCTATTAGAAATTAATATTGAGTGGAAAAATTTTAGATATTCAGGCAGGTTAAAAAGAGAAAGAAGTTAAGGCAGGTGATTCTAGTGGCCCTTTTTAAGGTAGGTCTTTCGGGTAGTCTGAGAAGAGGAGCTAGTGTCCTCATCTGCTGAGAGCTTAGAAACTAATTTAAGCACTATGGGAAAAGTTTTATGCAACTGATATAATAGAACACCAGCATCAGACTCAGACAGCCTCAGCCTAGATTCAAGTCAGAACTCTACATTCTACTATTTATTTCATAATTTTAAAATACGGAAATAGAAATAACATTTCTGTATTACACATAGGTCAAGATTATTGTGAAGATACAAAAATTATGCATGTAAAATTACCATGTAAATTGAGAAAGGATGAGGAAAACATGAACTTTTATTAATAGTAAAGGATGGCTTTAAATTACTAGGTGGTAAGGATCTTTGAAAACAAAAAGAGAAAAGAAAAGAACAAAATTCTTACCTCCTTAGGTTCTTTAAATCTCTTGCAGAAAGGCAAGGTTATATTCCATAAGGAGGAAAAAAATCAATGTATATATAATGAATATGTGATTTTAAAAATTAAATAAGCACCTTTTTAGATCTGTGTACCTTTAATATGATAAGCCCAGTATTAAGAAGACAAATGTTTATTTTGTAAGTACATACATCAAATAAATCATAAAGCTTTCTTTGGAGAAAGAATTACTGCATCACAGATTTCCATTATAAAACCACTTATTGCCTTATTTCTTAATTATTTCTTAAGTTCTCATTTCTTAATTTCTTAAGTATTTCTTAGTTATTTCACCTTTATTTAATATAATTAATATATTGTAAGGCACTGAACTCAAAATAAAACTGGATAAAAAGAGATTTTAAGTTTTTATTTGTTTAAGTACCAGGAGTTTACATCTATAAGAACCCTGCTCTAAAGACAACTCTGTGACTTAGTTCAGAATAATATGGAGCTTTCTATGTAATAAAAAAGATAACACAAAGAAAGAAAAGTAAGATAAACCAAATCTACAATTAAAAAACAAAATATGAAAATCAGGATTGTGTCGGAAATTGTGGAGAAAATAGTATTAAAGAGAAGTCATTTTTTATTATTATTCCCTTTTATTTTTTTTAATTCAGGATATTTTGGGGGTGCAGACATTTTGGTTACATGCAATGCATTTGCCTCCCAGGGCCACAAGCGTGTCTTTTCCCCATACAGTGCGCCCCGGATGTCATAGTAAGAATTACATAAAGTTTATGAGCTTTCTCAGTGGAAAGAAAGGAGCTGAAAGAAATAAATGAAAGGGTTGAAATAAATAAATTAAATTTGTCATGATTTGGATAATGCAGTGTTGAGTGAATCTCATAATGGATCATGTCTTGTAATGTTAATTTTGACAACTGTAAATCAGACTAAGAAACACTGTGAAATCATCATGAATGATGCATGTGCACTGCTGTGTCATCTTAATTTTAGACTTGCAAATTTGATTTCTGAAACTGTTTGCATTTGAACAACCAAGGCAGTGTGTTGTGAAATAAATCCATTTGAAGAAAAAACACTTCCTAATGTGATTTGTGGAGTTTCTTGGGAAGAATGCACTGGTGACATATTTTTGCAAAGCTTCATTTTATCTCCGACTTTCATTGTCAAGCTGGTAGTCAGGAGCCCAGGGAGCAAGGGAAACAAGTGAAGCTGAGAATGAATTAGGAGTCAGGGCAGTTGTCCTATATTGTTGCTACTGACAGTGGCTGATGAAAAAGTACAGATTGAATGAAAAAGGTCTAGTTCTATCCTCTTGGGGCCAAATGAAGTGTCCCAGTTGTGCTAGATTAATTTGACTTTGATAATAAACAGGTGTTTCATATCATTTATGTGTAGTATTTTGTCAACTAGACTGTGAACTACTTGAGACTGTCTCTCTGATCTCTAGTCCTCTATTCCTCTACTGTGAGAGGATGATGAAGAGTTGCTCAGCCCTTGGCAGCTGCCAAAGGATGACAGGGGTGTTTTCATTAACACCTGGAAAATTGCCCTTGAAACTGTACACATTGTTCTGCTCTGGTCATGTCTATTAGAAATGATCAGGTTGGCAATGTCGCTTTTTAAAGCTGGAATTTCAGTTATGTCTTTACATCTGTAATCCCCTTATAAGCATTGCATTCATTATTTCATTGATTTACAAAGGCATGATAGTACTTCTGCATGTAAACTAAATAACTTTAACTGAGACAGTAACCTCCGTGCCATAGTTATATCATTGACTTAAAAAAAAAAAGTGCTGGTGAATTTTGACCAAAAACATTTTAAAAGGAAAAATAGATAAAAACATTTTAGACTTTTAAAAAAATGCCTTAAAAAATACTAAGAGGACAACTTACTTCAATGGAAGGAATGATTGTTGAACATTTATCAGGATTGCAATTTAAGGTATTTGTAGAGGAAGAAAGGTGTGAAGTAAGAATAAAATGGTCAATTGCTTACACAACTAGTTTTTATTAAGAGAAATTATCAAATTATTGATCAGAGGTTTGTCAAATTGATCAAATGGTTTGCCATTACCAATTCACTCTCCTGATCTGAAGTAGATCAGATGCTAAGTAGAAGTAGATGCTAGAGAAGTAGAGCAGATGCTAAGGAAATTTCACACCAGACTAGAGCCTTGCTCTATGTTAAAGATGAACAGGACCTGACAGGGACATATTGTACAGCAATTTTGAAATAAAGTAGGGGTAATAAAATAATTTTAAAATTACCATATTATTCTAGGAAGACAGCAGAGTTAAACACCAAATATAAATAGAAAATCATAACTTTTTAAACTGACTTACATATTAGGACCACTTGTTATTTATATTTCTTTTTGCCTTTCTCCATATTGTCTATCATCTGAAAAGTACAAAAATTAAACAAATTGCTGTTTATTCATGTTATTCATTATTTATTTAATTTAAAACTTAGATAAAATACATAAATCATACCAAGATTTATCTTTGAAGCCTAGTTATTCATGCCTATATAGAGAAGCAAAGAGCAAAGTTAAATCACTTTTGAACATTTGTTGCAGTCATTAATATTATAAAATTACATTGAAATTTACATCTGAAAGCTTTGAAAATCCAGTATATTTCAGTAACAATAAATGTAACTGGTTTCTTTATGTTTCTTATTTCCTTATGATAATTCTTTGTCTTTGTGTCCTTTAGATTATGTATAAATATTTCCTAATTAATTATCTTTTTAAAGTATTTATTTTTATTACTCTTTATACACAATGGAAATACACTTATTTTTCTGATTATTTAAATGTTACATATTATTATCTTTAAACTAAGAACAATACATTAAAACATAGAGAAAAAGTAAAAGCCACCTAGAATCCTACCCCTCTGAAGTAATAACTATTAACATTTTGGTGAATATGAATCATATTACATACCTAAACTCATATAATTGTACATAAATTGGATTATATAATAGGTGGAAAATTTGTTATTTTGCCCCTCTTACGTCATATTAACACACAAACACATCCCCATTCCCCCATGGAGTACAAGTTGTGTTAATAAGTAATGTATTTATATCAACCTACACATACTGTTTACACACACACACACACACGCATCCTTTATCTTGCTCATTGCTTTTCAAGAAATGATTCATATTATATACACTTTTCTGCATCTCATTTTCTTTGCTAAATAAAATCCTGCAGAAACCTTTTCAATTTATTAATATAAAGAATAGCTCTAATCCATTCTTGTTAAATTCTTTATTTATAAGCATTAACTTTATTTCTGGCTTATGACTACCATGAACAAGCCTGTAATAAATATTCACATATGTGTGTTGTGTTTTTAAATATTAATAATATAGATTTTACATATATTTCTTGTTACATTTATTCCTAAATATTTTATAGGTAATATTTTTCCTTGATAATATAAAAAGAAAAAAATTTTAACATTTTCTGTCTAGATGTTTATTACTAAGGTAAAGCTAATAATTTGTATATTTAACTTATATCTATGCACATTGCCAATTTTCTTTTAATTCCAAAACTATTTATTAGAGTCCCCTGAGTTTTCAGAATGTATAATGGCAGCACTAACAAAAGAAATTTTTATCTCACCTTTTTCAATGTTTATGTCAATTATTTCATTTGCATCATATTTCTTACTTGCATGAATAAGAGCAGTTTCAGCAATGAAGTAAATTTAAAAAAAATTTATTTGCTGGGGGATACACTTAATGTCACTGAAACAATTATTTTTAATAGTAATATAATATTTGCATCCTCTTTTTTCTTTAAAACCTTGTAAATAGTTAGGAAACTTCAAATGTATTCTATGATTTAGACTGATTGGTCTGTCATAAAAATAATTACAGATAAGCAGCTTTATAACATTTACTGTGTTGTAGAATCTACACAAATTGAATCCTGTTTAAGAAAGTGCAAAGCATTAATAGTTTAGACTTTGTGCTCCATTAATTCCCACTGAAGCCCAGATCTGGCAATGAGAACCTATTGGTTTTTCAGATACAGCAATACATATTCTTCGTGTCTGATTGCTAATTGAAGAGAGACTCTTGATAATAGCAATTTTCAATTAACTCCAGATCTCTTAAATAGCCTATTACTTAAAGAAGAGTAAGTTGTGCATTTAATCAAAACATTGTGGCTAATTTTCATTTATCCTGGTTCACTTTCTAATTAGACTAGACACTAACATCTAATAAAAGGTAAATCTAATGTAACAACAAAGGAATTAGTGATTGTTGATAATCTGTTTAAATAGAATGCTAAATAGTGTGAAGTTTTAGTGTCATTTGCCAACAATAGAGATGTTAGAAATATATTTATCTATTCCAGGTCTCTGTTAACATTCATATATAATTTAGTTATAATCTGTGTACTTTCAATAAGGATTTGGGAGTGGTTTACAATAATAAGCTAAATGAATGAATGTAGTAATAAATGATACATATATGCATACATATATAAATGCAATTTATGCATTATATAAGAGTTAGGGAAAGGAGATATTATACGAAATTTTAAAAGCATTTTTGTAGGATAGCTATAGTAAGAGAAAATACCTCAGCAGCTATTAGAAAATATGAAACATAATTTGTATTTAAAATCTATGTGTGTGTGTGTATGTGTATGTGTGTTGTGTATATGTAGGTTTCTTTTTTCAGCTTCTGGTCAATGTTGAGAAGGCAAGTTTCTATAATAGTTCCATAAAACAATTCAAGAGGGGCCAAAGTACTATGAACCAGATAAAATGTTTCTTTTGGCTAGAGGAAATTTTGGCTCCTAGAATATTATGCTTAGGTATAATAAGCTGTGTAAACAATTTACAGTTATTTTGTAAAGCACTAATAGGTCACCACAGTGACATTTTGAAAAACACTGTTTATGCTATTTATTTAGAATTTTTTTCTGATTCTTTTTGAAGAATAATAGGGTAGTTACATTTTAAAAATAAAAACATTCAAATGAATGATTCTGTTACAAAATAAAATCAAATACTTGTGAGGATTTACAGCCACCTTATCTTTTTACTATTTAACATTTTTCTCTGAGTAGAAAAAGGGAAAAAGCTACAGGAATGTATTCTTTCAAAAAATTCAATTAGGGCAACAATAGAACTAGACTTCCCAAGAGTCTCCAGGTTATAGTGAAACAAGACATTGGGGAGAGCTAATGAAGGACTGAGCAAAGTGAGAATGAGAGAGCACAAGGAAGCAAGGCAGGTTTGAAAGAATTTTAGAAGTGAGCTACTTCCTGGCATTTAAGTGAGTAAGAGAAAAATGAGCTGTTTAATCAGTGCTGCTAGGAATCAAATTTTCAATTTTGCCTATGCTTCTTATATTTTATATCATTCTTGGACTGGATAAAGCAGTACACTGCAAAAACATTTATTTCCGCTTCTCAAGATAGTCTTGGATCAAAATTGTCAGACCACACTGTTATTATATAGAACATGTGCCTTAATCTGTTATTGGTGTTGAAACATGTGTCCTAATGACTTGATTTTGTTATTTGTCCAACTTAGTGGGAGGTCAGAAGTGAAATCAGAACACTATTCTGAACTAAATTTCAGGTGCATTTTGTGATGATTTTCCTCTTAAAAGCAGAGAACTTGAGAACCACAACAACTTCATGAAGGAAGGACTAGCAAATGTGTCAAAAGTCAAAGAGACTATTAATAACATTGAAAATGTGCCTCCATTGGTGCTGAGATGTATATAAAAATTAAGGGATTACAAAATGTTATCTATTTAAAACTTTACTATATGACAAAGGAAGTATCTCAAACCAGTAAATAGAGGAAAAATCAATCAATAAATAGCATTGTGACATTAGTAACA
Organism: Cheirogaleus medius; assembly: GCA_008086735.1. Taxonomy (NCBI): domain Eukaryota; kingdom Metazoa; phylum Chordata; class Mammalia; order Primates; family Cheirogaleidae; genus Cheirogaleus; species Cheirogaleus medius. The sequence goes on from VBSM01002217.1 coordinate 36,791,812, forward strand.
CATAAGAATTTAGTGACAGAAAATTGTTTTTAAAAATTAGTTTAGAACCCTACAGTACACAGTAAAACACAATGAATACCTGTGAGATGTTTTAAAAATGATAAATAATGGAAGAAAATAGAAGAAAACATAAATATTATATAATTTCTGGATAGATTTCCTTCATTGAAATAATTAAGAAAGTGGAGGAAATCACAGAAGGCAAAATTACGTAATGTGGTGGATAAAATACACTATGTGAAACTAGTCAGATCTGGATTTAGTCAATATTCTTTCACTTATTTCAAACAGACCACATTTAGTATAATTGTGCATTATCATTAGAAACTGGCAACTAAAAGATAGTCAAAAGAAAAACATAGACTCTTGTGCTATAGAGAGGATAAAGCTTAAAAACTGAAAGCCATTTATAAATAATAGAAAATGAGCACACTATATATCAAAATATAGTATGACCTAATGGGTGCGGTGCACACCATCTGAAAGATGGACACACTGGAAGCTCTGACTCGGGTGGGGCAAAGGCAATATATGTAACCTAAACATTTGTACCCCCGTAATATGCTGAAATAAATAAAGTGTGGAATTTGACCAAAGCCATAATTTAGACATAAGTGAATTTATTAGAAAACTGGAATACTGGTCAGTTTTCTTAGCTGCATGCAACAGCGTCCACAACAGATAGGTTAAAGCAGAAAGGGGTTTATTATTGGCAACAGACACAGTGTAGACTTTTCTGGGAGAGCTAGGGAAACAAACTTGGATGCTGTATAGCCAGAGGAAATACAGCTGGGAGAATCACCCAGTTTCACTAGGGGAAAGCTCCAGCCGAGGTCCCAGGCATCTGCTCACCACTCACCATTCAGCACCTCTAGAGCCAGAAGCTGCACTCCAGCTGGTGAAGAACCACAGACCTCTGTGGCTGCTTGTCTTCATGTCAGGATGATCATGACCCTTAGTTGCATGCCAGTTATGTTCACATCCCTTCCAAGATGCAAATAGTTACATTTGCCTTATGAAATCTAAGCCACATGTAGATATAAGTTGAAGGGAGCCAGAGATAATGTTGTCTTCATATCTCTGATGTACTAGAAGACATGCTCCAAGGAGATTGAAGTAGAGTGGAGTAAGACAGTCTATGGTATTTGCCATCATCATTCCCTTTTGTTGGATATTCTATATTTATAAGACATTGGTTTCAATCCAATATGTCAAATATCAATACCAACAACTTGCTACTGAGCTTCCACTTCTTTTACAAATGAAAATATCACCTTCTCCCCAAATTCTCATTAATCACTACATTTCATCTCTTGTTGATATATATTTCTCCTCTAATTTGGCTATAATCCAAAATTTATGTAAATATACATTATATTATCTACCACCAATATGCTTTTTATAAAATATAAGGGGCAATAATGAGTAGAAATTAATTAATATAAGTGGATGAATACATACATAATATTAAAAGAACAAAAAATAAAAGCTAGCATAGTCCTGGTTTCTATAATTGGTCACAAGGTATGGTTGTGATGTAACTTAGTTCTTTCAGTGTGAATTCAGTTTTCCTTTAGCCTTTAGCTAGAATATCACCTATTTAGTATTCTTTATCTAGTGTAGTGACCCAAAACCATAATGCTCTGTTTATGGGAGCCTGTAGATGTGTCTTCCTAACACTAGCTCCAGCTTTACTAAGAGACATCCTCATTCTGGAGTAGCAACTCCATTTGTCCATGATGATCAGGACCACTCACCACAGTCAACCAAGTAAATTACTCTTCCTCCTTTTTTTGCCAGTTGATTTAGTGGCATGAAGAACCACAAACAGCCTGTTGCCTGCCTCAACATTCAAGTCACAAGAAATATTTTCTCCAAGTGGAAGCATTCATCATTTGTGAACTATTAATAAAATTTCTAAAGCAGGAAGTCCAGAGTCACAGGTATAGGCAGCCAAAATTTTTCAAAGGAATAATTAGATATAACTTCCTATCCTACTCTTTGGTTCCTGGAAATATATCTTTTGGTTCTGGGGGACACAACACCATATTTTTGCTGCTGGTTGTTAAAACATTCCAACTTCACTAATTATTTCCCAGCTCTCTTCTTAAATGAAACGTTTTTGGTTTTGTTTTTTTAATTCCACGTGTAATCATCTCTATTTTTCCCCTAAATGAAATGTTTTTTGACCTTTTTGTCTTCCCATAGGGTTGCTTTCTTCTTGATGATGGGGTCCATGTAAAGACCAGTGGATTCTGTTACGCTCATCCCATTGCCTTCATTCATTTATAGTCAAATAAGTTCCCATTCAGAAGCAATAGGATGCCATGTCTGTGAATAAGGCCTTGGATAAGGGTAGCACTGGCAGAAGCATGGTGGACATGGCAGGCAACTCTATAGCCGAAATAATTATACATTCCAGTGAGATCAAATTACAACCTCTTCCAGGATCAAAAGAGTTCAGTGCTCAATATACCTACTGCTGATCATAGAATTGTTCCACCCGAGTGTGGTGCTGTGCCAGGACTCATCGTTATCCAGTGCTGATGATGAGAAAGACACTTAAAATAGTTGTATTCAGTTAACATTGCTGAAGGAAAGTGCATGTTTTGGGCCCACACATAAAACCTTTATTTTTACCATCCTAGCTGCCTTTTCCATGAGTAAGCACTGAGGTGGTTGGAGAAGTAAACTGACAGATATCCATGGGAATGAGGGTTGTGGTCCAGGAATAAAGAAAAGGATTAACTTTGTACAAAAATCCGACAGCCCCTTTCGTGGTTATCCCGCCACTAAGGGTTCCACTGAGTCATAACAGCCAAGTCCAGAACTGCTGACACTGAACTCTGAATAAGCTGAAAGTGCTTTGTATGTTTGTTTTGCTCTGGAATTCACTCAAGGATGCCAGTTTACTTAGTAAATGGATCAGATCCAACAGCTAAACGTATGTATGTTTCTCTGAAATCAAAAGAGTTCCACCAAATGTTGTGTTTCTTCCTTAGTGTTAGGAGAAACAAGGTATAGCAATTTGTCATTTACTTTGAATGTCATGTGCCCAAGATTGTGGGATACCCAGAAATCTCAATGTGGTGGGATTCCCTTGAATTTTTATTGAATCTAGTTCACACTTCTAACACTCAAATATTTTACCAAAGATTCTAGGGTACTTGCTTCTCCCTGATTATAAGATCTTTATTGTCATACTGCCATCTATATAGATATCCTTTGGGATAATAAGGTGAACAAAATGCCTGCAGATGAAACTGTAGCAGAGAGTTGATGTATCCTGGAGGTAAGATAGTGAAACTGTCCTTCTTTCCTTACCATGTGAAAGCAAAGAGGAAATATAAAAGGCTAATTGGTTTATAAAATGATGTTCATCCTCGCTAATAATTAAAGAAATATAAAGTAAAACAACAAAGAGTTAACCATTTATCCTTCCAGTTTTAAAATAAAGTTTAATAACATCAAGTTTTGGTTAGGATATGATAAAATGGGACTCATATACTACTGATCAGAATATACATTTAGATTGCCATATTGGAGGATGAGCTGGTGGTAGTACTGTTAAAATATACTATTAAAATGTATGACCCGATAAAGTCACTTCTGATACTTTTCTCAGTGATACCTTGCATACATACATTTAAGTAAATATGAATGTCTGTCTGAGGATGTTTGTTTTTGAAGATTTGCAGTGTATCTCTAGGAAACAAATATAACTCAAAAATAAATACCTGGACACTTGTGACATATTTTGATCCTCCTACTCACTTAAAAAGTATAAAAAGGAGTCAAGACACTGAGAAAGAAAGATTTGTGAAGTGATTTCTTTGAAGAATTGCTTTCTTCACCTCTACCTAATGAGGAGCCTTTCCGTGGGACCTCTCTGTCTCGTGGCATCTGAGAACCTAGTAGGTGAGAGTTGGGCTGACTGCTTTGGTGGTTGTAGTGCCAGCTGAGCTTTCTGTGCCCTGGGAGGCCTGAGCATAGGCCCTGCACTATGAGAGTCAGTTATGACTCTCAGAGGCAGTTATGGTAAAGGATGCCTCCTGCAGATCCCCTTGAAGACCATGCTATGGAAAGGGAGAACAGCATTGGGGCGTCTTGAGTACTGTTCAGTAGAGCCACCAGGCAGGGTGTGGAATCCCAACAGCAAGAGCCTGGAACCTTTCCTTTATGCAGTTAAGGATATAATGATTAGTTTGGGGCTGGGGCAATGTCATGAAGGATTCAAGGCTTCTTAGTGAGCTCCAAAGTGGCAGCATGTCTAAAGCTAGAGGGCCAGTGGCAGCAATTCCATGAATTTGGTTAATTGTACGAATTTGGCTAATTTCTCTATGAATTTGACTAATTGCTTAACATTTGGGTCACAATTACCTTATCTTTCGGGGAGAGGAAAATATAGATAGATAGATGGATGGATCAATAGAAAGATTTGTGCTTCTTTATGGTACTTTATGGCCAGTCATAGCAATGCATCCTGGATTAATCTACCACCTTCAATGCTCTCCTGTGTTTTTATATATTATTTTGATTCATAAAGTTTAAAGCCCAATAAATTACCTTATAATATTAAATCTATAAATTTATAATAAAAATATATAACTATAAATACAGTATGCACAGTAGCTTTTCTGGACAAATAATGAGGTTTAATGCCTAACAAACCATTAAATCAATGATGATGGGTATTATTAATATTAATAAAAATTGTCATTAATATTTATTACTTTGTAAACATTTAATGTACAATAATTATTTTCACAAGTAATATACTAGGTCTCTTAGCTTAGTACATAGTTATCCATTAATATAAGAATTAGTATAGTGTGAAAAATAGCCTTATTAATCGGTTATAATAGAATATGTAGCATGATAAAATATTAATAAAATACTATAATAGATCCTCCCTTCCCAAAATGAAAATCTATATAGTTTAAAATACTATCTGCATATGTTAAGTAAATTGTTTTTCTCATGTGAAATAAAGATTGGATTTATTTATTTTATCACACATTAAATGTTGATTTAGTTAGATCCTCCCCAACACTTGAAATACATTTGAAAGGCAGCTATGCTCACCACTATACCAACGCCCGCACTTGAAATACATTTGAAATAAAAGAAAACTATAACTGAAAAAATATCTTTCTAAATTCTCATAGCTTTGACAAAATATGTACAACTGAGGTTGAAATGAAGTTTACACATCTGTGATTATGAAAGTTCAAGTTATACTTCAATTTATAATTTGAAATTCTGCATGTCTTATAACATCTCAAATAGATATTTAAACAGGTAATCTAGGCTGTCCTTTTTAATATCTCTTAAGCATCCTCTTCCTTGTAACTCTGTAATTAAACAAAAGAGATTTCTATCATTAAAGAGAAATAACTTGGAAATTATGAATCACACATCTTGGAATATTGTGAAAACTATGGTGAGATAAACATACAGCCAACAATGCGCACTTTTCCATTAAGTTGAACAAATATTCTAGCAGGACTTCCCATACAGTTGTAATGACTTTTCATTTTTCCTATTTATTGCAATTTATCTCAAGATGTTGATTTTAAGTCCTATTTCTGAATTTCTTAGTTTCTTCCCTGAGCCTTTTGAAGCCTTTGAATATACATTATAGAATGGCAAACAAAATTATCTTCTTTTAAATAATTCAGTTTTCCCATTTCTTTCAGTGTAGAAAGAACTAAGCAAATTGTGTTCTTCATTCTACAGACTGCACATTTCAAGAATTTATTAAAGAGTTATGGAATAGAGGATAGGATGTTTCGAAGTACTGTTTCTCAAGAACTCTTTTTATCTTCCAATTATAAGGCTTTTCTCCAGTCTTATTATAAATAAAATATTCTTTACTAACTTCACCTGTAACATTGATGATATTTTCTTCCTGTTTGGTTGTCATGTAGTTTATCAAATGAATGTATATTGTATATTTCTTGTACACTATTGAGGCAAAATAAACAAATGAATAAATAAGACAAAGCTGCAATTTTAAGGAAGTATAAAGTCCAATAGGGAGTAAATAGCATTACACAGGCAAACATTAGATAAGAACAAAAGACAGTAAATAATCAAGTGTCCTTTTCTATATAACGATAGATAACAGTTTTAGGTTAATGAGTTTAGATGGCTTCCAGAGAAGAAAGTTACTACTAAAAGTCAGATTTAAAAATATTTAAATTTGTTCATCTCAACCTTGCCATCATCTTCATACCAAACATTTGTAGGCATTAACTATTTTCAAATAGTTTTTATGTCAGTTACTCACATGATTCTCACAGGCATGCTATAAAATGGAAAAGTAAAATGATGCTGTCCCTAATTTAGAAATGTGGAGAGGGTCAGTGATTTGCTCAAGATCATCTAAAGACAAGGCAGGTATTCAGGTCTTTTCACTCTCTTCAGGCCAATTCTTTTCTGCTACAGGTTAAAAAAATTGGCAGCATGACATTTAATTTAATAAAACTAAACATTGACTTCCTCCCAATATTTTAAGTAGATTATATAAGCTCTGCATGAACCGGGGTAAGAATCCAGGAGTACCATTCACTAAATTCCCTTCAGCCTCCCTCCCTGTGGCCACACTACACTATCCAGATGGATGTTCACCTGCTTCAATTCTTCCAGACCTTGTCCCTGTGTAGGCAGCTCTTTATACGCTGGGCAGCAATAATACTTAAGAATTCTTTCTTGTGTGAAGCAGAATTCTGCCCCATTTAAATTTCACCTGAGCTGAACCAGTTCACCCCTCTTTATCAGCCCTGGTAATCCACTGTTCTCAGGGACCAGCTCTGCCTCTTATCAAATGGGTTACTATTAAAGTAAGTCTCCCCAATTCTGGGTGTGTCATTTGCTAATTCAAATTCAATATTTCACATTTCCCTTTATTAAATGCAGTATTCCATGAAGCCTTCATGGGCTTAAGCAAGTTTATGAAATATTTACATAGCTAAAGACAAGGGGAGGAATCAGCAACTGTAAAGAAATGGAAGGATATACTCAGCATGCCACATTGTCATCTTTGTCAGATGGCAGGGTTGGTGTGAAGGACCTCAAAAGTCAAGAGTAAGAGTTCCAACTGGATGAAGTAGACTCTAAGCCAGATATTACAAATGGGATGGATATAAATATAAATATAAATTTGTCAGAAAGGTCATTCTGACAGAATGACCATTCTGAGCAATGTGAGATGGTATATTAAAGATGAGAGAAAAATGGCAGTTTAGCCTCCTAATCCTGTTATGAGATATAGACTACTTGATTCAGGGCTATAAAAGTGAAAATGGAGATCATCAGATGATTTGGAAAGATGCCCTGTGGAAGGATTTATAAGAATTTGTTGCTAAATTGCATAGGGGAGAGTTGACAACGGAGACTCAGGAGGAATAGGAAAGATGTGCAGCCGGTCATTTTGAGGGGAAGATGTTGAATTCTGTTTGGGAGCCATTATATTTGAGTTAAATAGAAATAGGACTTATTTCCGTAGTTGTTTTAGTGGAAGTCATAGTTAGGGCTGTTCATCTAAGGGAGTGAAAGTTTAGAGAAAAGAGGAAACCAGAGAAATATCTTCGAACTGGTGATCAGACACAGGGAAAGGTGGCATTATTTTAGAATAGCTGCATTGCTTTTTCTTACATTTTTATGAATTATGAATTACATCTTATGATTAGATTCTATGTTAATTCCAATAGAGTAATCTCCAGGACCTTCAGGTTGTCCAATCTGTGGGGATTTGGCCAGGTCAGATGAATGTTAATGGAATCCAATGTTCTAGTCAATATAGAGAAGAATTTCCAATCATCATTACTGTCCTAAAGTGTTCTTGCCTTTCACCCCTATCCCTTAATGCAGATATGTTAGACTTAGTTTCTCTCCCCCTTTCAGTTGCTGTAGAAGTTATGTGACAGTTAATCAATTTTTGAATTGATATTTGGTAATTCTCCTTTTAAATTATCGATACCTAAAATATCCCTTTGGTTACATTTTCCTACTCTTCTTGTTTAGTTCAAGTTTTAAAGACAGTACTGTTACAGGCAAAAATTCCTTAATGCTAAAAAAAATGCCTTTGATGAAAAGAATTGCCAAAATCAATCATGCCACTTAGCATCATTTCCGAAGTCTGATAGGTAGTTTTTACCCGGTCTCAAAAAGCAATCTAGAGTTTTTCCTTGGGATGGATTTGGGATTGTGCCATGAATTTTCACCATGGTTCACTGCCTGGAACAGCATGGGTGATAAGGAAGCAGCTGCATGTAAGCATTCACTGTGTGAAAGGATAGAAAATCAATGTACTGACTCTTTCAGGGAGGCCTCATTGCTGTAGCAGTTTATCCCGTTACTAAATACACGCCATGCTGATAGCCTCACATTCAGCTGCTGACCAGCAGCATGGCCCTCAGCTCTAATAGGGAGCATATGATCACTCCAGCTGGCAGGTGACACTGCTTGGCAATGTTCCCCAGCAGCTCAACAAAAGATTTTCAAATATCAAAGCATGGGGAAAGACCTCTCTGTTTATAAAGATAATGGTTTTAATGTGCATTCATTTTGCTTCCATAAGAATTATTGCTTGTAACTTGCTGCATTCTGTGAAGGAAAGGTCATACTTACAAATAAAATTCACTCAGAGAATTTGTAGAGTTATTAATTCAAATTGATAAATAAATGGTAAATTTCAGGAAATTTGGTTTTGTGTTTAAGAAAGGAGTGCAACTTGAACATTGTTAAAAGTGAAAGAAGTTTTTTTTTTGTTAAAGATTTGATCAGGAAAACAAGCTAATCAGAATTTAGATGAAAACTTAAGAGTTACACAATTTTTTGAAGAAAAGGACTTTATTGGCCTTCAGTAAAATGTACTTTCACCAGGTGGAAAAGCTGTTGTACAAAGTGAACACTACCTTGAATCACGCAACTCAAGAGTGGCAGTTTAGGAATGTCTTGTGTCTCTTGACTTTGAGCACAGCATTCATCATTTTCTATCTTACTACAAGTTGAGAACTCAGAAAAACTGGAAATTCCTTCTAGACCATTCATTAGTATTAAAAAAGCAAACAGTAGATTAGTAGGAAAATATGTTTCCTCCCAGTATTATATTCTACTACTAAATAAATTTTAGAATTTAAAAATATAATTTCAAAATTAAATCATTTTTCATGTAAACAAAAGAGGCTATAGACCTGACTGTCAGTTGGCTGAAAGCTATCTTAGTATACATGAAAAACACATCCACATCAAAAAGCATGTCATTTCTTTTCCTCAATAAGTCAATAGATTTACACTAATACTCTGTATGTGGTTTAAGTCGCATTACCTTTTTATTTTGCTGGCCATGATTAGAACAACCATTTTTATTCTTGGAACAAATTTCCTAATCAAATTAAATGTGTGTGTGGCCATGCATGCTGTCATAACAAAGTATACAAGCCTGCAAATGTATTTTGTGTTACACCAACAAAATGAATATTTTAATCTACTCTGAACGCGAAACTGTGGTTTGTTCATATTACAAATATTGAGGAGGCTTGTTAATATTATGAAAAGATTTCAGGTAATAACTTTTATATAGATGATCCTCCTAGAACCTGGATAGTGTTATTGAATTCATTTGCATCTTTTCAGGAAGAAAACATATTCTTTAATTCAACAAGAATATTATAAATAACTATTACAGACTAATTCTACAAGGAGTAAAAATGACATATTGCTGTGGATCTTTAGTGATAACATATTCTTAAGTGCCAAAATGATTTATATTTCTGAAAAGTTATATGAGCTCACCACAGTATAATAAGCCTCATGAAGGAGGTAGGGTTTGACTGGGTTTGGGAAGTCACACAGATGAGTTGGCTCATCAGTCATCCAACACTACCAGTGTAGAGCTTCTCAAGTTATTTGAGGTGAAGGGTCAGATTTTTGGTTGGTTGTTTTTATTTTTGTTTTTGTTTGATTTCCTACTGATCCAATAACATGGCCCCACTGTACATGTCTAGAATGCAGTTCATGCCACATGCCTCTCACCATGGAATTCAACATTTAACAAAACTGGCCTATACCTTGTTAGTTGAGTTGAGTCCACCAATCATGCACTTGAATGTTGCAGCAACTTCAAATTGCTGAAAAATTGCCTCAGTACTTATTCTCAATCCCTGTTCTTAGCTCATTGCACACCCCCAACAAACAGTTGCCCTTATCCATGGATTACGTTTTGACTAGCACCATACTAGTAGGACTTCCTGAATTGAAAAAGCAGAAAACTGAAATTGTTATTTCCTGAAGTTGCTTGCATCCAGGTGTCTGGATGTGATTTAGATTCCAACAATTACATGTGTTAGAGCTGGGCTTGGATTCTGAACTGAGGTCAATAGGGAGAGACGACAAAGCTTCCTGTAGCCACAGAAACAGCTTTATGAATCAGGAAAATGACAGTCCAATTTCAGGTCTGGAAGTTGTTCTGGAAACTTGGCCTAAGGCTTTCTCCTTCAGCCTCTCCAATTATTTGGTAATAATATCTGGTAAAGAATCTTATCTGTGTGATCTACTCAGTTTATATTGTCTGTAAGAATTAGGGCTACATTGGTAATGATTAATTTGCCAATTGTAAATATTGCATGGCTTATATTTTTGGAGTGTTTGGAGTGGTTGGGAGACTTAGCTCTAGACCAGCATTCCCCAAAGTTTATTGTGCATATGGATCTTCTGGGGGATGTTGTTAAAATATAGATTATGATTCAATAGTGTAGAGTGGGGATCTGAGATTCTGCATGTCTAATAAGCTCCTAGTTAATGATGATGGCGTTGGGCTGCAGCCCAAAGTTTGATTAGCAAAACTCTAGATTAGACTAAGCCTCCAGGAACAATTTCCACCTCCAGAGCCCAAGACTACTGATGTTAGACTTCAGCAAGATGATGAGAAATTATTGTGTTCACTTTCATCATTTCCCTTGGATTAGAAACAGTGGGCCTATGATGACATCCAACATGCAAACCTAACTTCCTTTTTCTTTTCTTTTTTTTGCCTGATCAGAAAGAAAAGTTGAAAAATATTTTTTCTTGTATCTGTATCTATCTATGGAGAGATATATTATACAGATACATACACAGATATATACATAGAGAGAGAGGGAGGAGAAAGGAGAGAAATTAAAGAAGTCTCTTCTAAGCAAAGAGGTTTAAAACATGATTTATAGGAGACATTTTTTGCCACTTCAATGAAGATATGCAGCCTACCCATTTCTAAGGGACACATATTTCTCACCAATGCTTACTTATAACATCATATTTGCAGTCTATTAGTTTTTATCTGCTTCTTTTGAAAAGGAAAATGATCACATGGTGCTGTTTGGGGGAGAGTTGATTCAGGCCATATTTAGAGACTTTTCTGAGGGATTATCCATATCACCAAGATCCCAAGAGATTTTGCCTCCAAAAAGCAAAGAAGATGGAGAGGGGAGATGAGATTTTAGATGGCAAATAGTGCAAGCAAAAGTAGGCCTCTAGAACTGGGCTGCTTTTCTCTGGAGACTGTGAGGAGAGTGGAAAGAATTGCAGGCTTCGGGGGGAGCAAGTTGAGAGTTAATTTTGGCGAAGTGACAACGCAAAAGGGCAGCGGAAAGAGTAACAGGTTATGGGAGACTTGATCAGATGGGAAAGTTTAGATGTGATCTGGAGAAAATGAGGGTCTTGAGAGTTTCTGTTTAAGAAGCTAAAGAATGATAATGATATTTTGTGAGATTAAATAGTCAACTTTCAGAAAAAATGGCATGTTTTCACAGGCGTTATAATCATCTTTAAATGGGCTACATAAATAATTTTAGGAAAAGAGATTTGCAATGGTATTCTATTTTTGTGTAGAATAACCTGGATTAACCAAAATGAAATACAATAATTTTGATTTATCAGTTTTAACCTTGGCCGTGGGAAAAAAGTTAAATATATTAAATAATGAGAGTTGTCAGGGATCTCCTGCTGTCATTCCATGAGGAAGTCTTTAAACATGAATATTAAACTTTGTGCTCTAGTAATTTATTTTTTTCAATACTTATCTGATTATTCTTTATCTGATAAAAGGTGTACTAAGTAACATATGCTTCTGTCTCAAAACCAAGTTTTCGTTCCGTTCAGTCTGAGCCATGGGGCTATCCTGAGCATGCCACATAAATGAAAAGGAAGGTCTTGTAGTGACCATCACGTCTTCTACCAGGCTGCCCTTGCAGAAGCAGAGCTCGCCCACACCTTTGACATCCAGAGGGGCATATTCTCATAAATCAAAATGTAAAGTTCCCTTAAGCTCTACAGTGTCAACTTTTTGTGTGGCCAGAATAAAGCAGAGAATGACAGAGGATGGCAGCTGAATAATTTCATAACCATGGATGAGCTGGTGACCTAATTTAGTCTCAGCAACCATCACAAAATGAAAGTAATAAACATCACCATGCTCAGGGGCCCACCAAGGTCCTCTGTAAGACCACATGAATGATTAAGGCCTAAAATGAGCCCCTGCTCCTGTAGCCTTGGCTTCGAACTCTAATATGCTTGTGATGTCTAAAAGTATATTTGCCTCCAGTGCTTTCAAGTAATGCTGGCCCTTAATTCTGGGTCTGCCTACTGGACATTTCTGCTTACTGGATTATGTCCTGAATATACCCATATTAATGTTGAACTCACTTATCAATTGCAAGAAATTTGCTTTTCATTCTATGTTCTCCATTTCGGAGAATTGCAATGCTGCTTACCAGATGGCCAAAGCTAGAAACTTGCAGGTTCTTTAGTGATTTCCTCCTCTCATTTTAACTCCTTGAATTATCCACCAGCTCTTATAGTTTCTACACCCTCTTTTCTTGTGGTTTATAACTGTTTTTAGTTTCTACTACCACTGCTTTTGTTGACACCCTCATAAACCTCATAAACTGAATCCCGGAGCTGCTACTTTCTAGCTGTATGACTTGGAGGAGACATTTAGATTCCATTTCCTCCTCTGTAAAAATAAATCATGCCTCAATAAAGCTGGAAAAAAAGGCACATATATTTTTTAAAAGATTGTGACATTAAAGAAAGGTTTAATGATTGAAAACATTTTTTTAAAAAGATACATTTAGAGAATGCCTGAAAGAACTATTAAAAAATAAGTATTAATAAATGGATAGAGTGTATCTCAGCCTTACAAAGTAGTTTTGAGGATTGTGAGATATTTTAGACAAAACTCAACACAGTACATGGTTCCTTGTAGACATACAATGATGGATAAACCCATGTTCGTCCTCATACTTCACTCAGCTTGACTATTTCCTAAGAAAGAACTCGGGAAAATTTCTTAACCTCCCTATGCCTAGCTTCCTCATCTGTAAAGTTGAAATGGCAATAATTCCTACTTCATAAAATTTTTCTGAATTTTAAATAATTTAATATCTTTTATCCATGTAAAAATTAGAATAGTGTCTGACTCATAGTAAGCACTTAATATATATTTATTATAAATATTAATGTTGTTATCAAAATCTTGAGAGTCATCTTATCTTTCATCCTGACCCTGATAATCTATTCTCCCACCTCACCATCAGAATCTACATAAAATACAAATATCATCATCTTCTTTTTGCTCCAGATCTTTCAGTGGCATTCTCACCCATAGGAGGTCTTATCCTGGACCTGCATAACAACCTGGGATCTGACCTAGCCCTTCAATTTCTATTCATATTTGCACTGCTCACCCCAAACTCTCCATATTGAGGCCAGGGAGAAACCTATTTTCCCTCATCCCCCAACAATCAAACAACCACCAACAAAAAAGCTATTTTATCTCATAGTTGCATTAATTACCTTCATCTCAACCTGAAAAATTCTAATATGTAGTTTAAAATTCACCATAGTAAGCTACTACTTCATGCAACTTTCTGTGCCTCCCCTAGAAGAATTATGTGCTTCCAACTTAATTACTGTAATCTTATCTCTGTACTCTGAAGCCTAGAATTAAGTAGAGTTAATGCATATTTGTTAAAAGGTTTGGGGAAAGATAAACTATATATACATGTGTATATAAATATACATATACATATGCACATGCACATATACATATATAAAAAACTACATAATCATATAAATTAATATTGTTCTTGTGTCTATGCTACTAATTTCTCATACTTAGGACCTGTGTTGAAAATTGTTAATTTTTATTAGGAAAATATACTTGTTTTGGCTTTTCCATAATTACTAAGGTCTCCTTAGAACAAGTGGCACATTTGCGAAGTGCATAGATGGTACACAGCCTGGGTCTGGAAAACAGTGATACTAGCTGCTTGACAATGTATCATATCAGTAACTTTGGCATTGGCTTCAGCTAAAAACGTTGCTCTAACAAACTGAGGTTTATAGCCAATTTAAACTGTGAGAAGTAGGGAAGAATGGTTAAGAAAATGAGCTCTGCTTATAGAAAATCCAAGTTCAAATTCCAGTCAACTACTTACCTGCTGTATGATCTTTTCCATGTTTCTTAATCTCTGGGAGGCTGCCTCCCTATGAAGTGAAACTAATAGTGATACCCATATAAAAGGATTACTGAAAGTATTAACTGAAGTAATATGAGTTACGTTTTAAACTTAGGCTCTACCAAACATTCAAATTCACAAGACTCAGACGGCTGCTGTAAGCCATGCTTGGCATCATTCTGCTTGGAAAGATACAGAACAGAGATGGGCGTGGTGGCTCACGCCTATAATCCTAGCACTCTGGGAGGTCGAGGCGGGCGGATCGCTCAAGGTCAGGAGTTCGAAACCAGCCTGAGCAAGAGAGAGACCCCCTTGTCTCTACTAAACATAGAAAGAAATTAGCTGAACAACTAAAAATATATATAAAAAATTAGCTGAGCATGGTGGTGCATGCCTGTAGTCCCAGCTGCTCAGGAGGCTGAGGCAGGAGGATCACTTAAGCCCAGGAGTTTGAGGTTGTTGTGAGCTAGGCTGATGCCACGGCACTCTAGCCTGGGCAACAGAGTGAAACTCTGCCTCAAAAAAAAAGAAAAGAAAAGAAAAGAAAAGAAAAGAAAAGAAAAGAAAAATAAAAAAAGAAAGAAAGATACGGAACAGCAGAACAGGAACCAGAACTTGTCATTATTGTACTATCAAACACTCCTCATCTGGTGGGCATTCTCCTAGATATCCATGCAGGTGAGATGGGAGAAGATGAGTTCCACATCAGACAGGTCCAAGAGCCACCCTGGTTTAAAAGTTTTGTTTCCCACATGAGCTGATATCTCTTGAAAGGATCCCATAGTCACAGCCTCCAAGGTCACTACAAGAGACAAATCTTGTTCCAGGAGTTGACACATGCAAGGAAGCCCAAAGATGTGGCTGCTTAGCAGGTATTTATAGTTTCCTCAGTGCAGGTAAAGTTTATCTAAAGGCGTTATTTTAACACAAATAATATGACCTAGTAACATAGTTGACATTCCAACTTTCATCAGGTTATCAGGGTAACTAACTGGAGGCAGTTAACCAATGGTTACATTCTCTACAAAAAGTTGAAAGGGATTGTTAATCCTTTGCCTGCACATAGAATATGAACTTAAGCATTAGAAAAAGGATCATATACTCATATGCATATGAAAATAATATTAGGAAGAATAAAAAATATATCTAAAGGAAATGAAATATTTAGAATTTTGTAAGAAGGGAGTTACAGAAGGCATCATTCAGTCATTTTTTTGCCTGATTTTTATGGGTAAACTCATAAGTATATGAATGAAAACTTGCTCATCACAGAGAAAGTTTTGCTCCATGGGTATTAAGTGTGTCACTTCATGGCATCTGAGTAGAAATGGGATTTTGGTGCTCTCTGTTGTTGTAGGGAAAACAGAGTTGATTCACAGAGCCCTTTTACCACCAGTCTCAGATTATCATCTTCCCAGACCTCTCAAGTCAGACAAATTGATTGTGATGTTTTGAGCTGCAATAGTCTCCTAGGAATGCAATTTCTGTACACATGCCAGTAGAATTAAGAAGATTGAATGTGAATTGTACATTAGAATGGACCAGTCACTCTCTATGGTTGATTGTCACAGTTAAATAGAACACCTGAAAGACGAGACAGAATTATCAGTGCATTTTCCCATTAGACCAAAAGGCTTTTTATGGCTAAAGCTACCTATGTCTTATAAATATGCACTATTGGTTGTTGAGAATGGGCAAGAGTTCAAGTAAGAATCAACACACATCCATCCAATTCCAGGAAAACTTCTCAAAGTGCATGTGCCCTTAGTCATTGACATCCACAACATCATCTTCACCTTCATATGTTAACATTACAATTTAGAATCCAACATTCCTGTAATTCAAGTAGGAATAAAGTTTGAACATAAAAACTTTACTGATAAAATAAATACTAGCGATATATTTAGAGGATATCTCTACAGTATATGGGTAAATAGATGCGTATTTCTAATGCTTATGATATAGTTAATTAGGATACTCACATACATATTGTGTATTCAATTATGAATGGAAAAGTGGATATATTTGAATAAGCATGCATTATAATTGTAAGTTACATCTAAAGTTTCAAGTGATATTAAAGATAATGCTAATGCACATATTAAATGACTTTTTCTATTCAAAACAGTAATGTATTAAGTTATCTAGGCATGTTTACTCAAATCACTAAACAGAATCGAAATTAGCATATGTTAGCAGTTCTTGGTTTCTCATTTTCTAAATTAAAATAAATCTGGAATGGGTAAAATGAACAATATGGTAAACTTAGCTTCATTTGCTTAATCCCCTTTATTTTCTCTTTCCTATGAGTAGTTTAACAACTCTTAGAAAACAGGAGGAAATGCAAATGTTAGTTTTGAATCTAACTACTTTTCCACATCATAAATGTTGATATATTTTCAATGAAATCGGAATCACACCCCCAAGTAAAAATGAAAATGCCCAAGCTGATTGCACTCTGGAGTGGAGAAGACAAGCTTCATAACTGCCTGCGAGTCTATAATGAAATTATCAATGCTCTTTTGCAGCTTTTGCCAGCAAGAGAAGCTGCCAATGACCTTCCAGTCCTGTGTGATCACCAAAGAGTGCCAGGTTTCTGAGTGGTCAGAATGGAGCCCGTGCTCGAAAACGTGCCATGATACAGCGTCCCCTACAGGCACTCGTGTAAGGACACGTACCATCCGGCAGTTTCCTATTGGTGGTGAAAAGGAGTGTCCAGAACTTGAGGAAAAAGAACCTTGTTTGTCTCAAGGAGATGGAGTTGCCCCCTGTGCCACGTGAGTAAATAAAGATGGGGGCAGTGTCTGCCCAAATTGCTTTTGTTCAGCTATTTGATTTCAACTGAACAGTATGTTGAGAAATAATGATTTTTACACCTTCTAAGTCGAAAAGTATCTCTTTACTAACACTATTCTAAAAAAAATATACACACACACAGTGTCTTTAACAAGTTTTGTGTCCAAATCTCCATGAAGGCTAGATTTTAGCAGCAATTCTGTGTTTATGTATTTTCTATAATACATAACAGGCAAACTTTTTCTGTAAAGGAGCAGATAGTTGATAAATGCAGCCTTGCAGGCCACATACGTCTCTGTTTCAGTGACTCAGCACCTCCCTTGGAGCTATAGACAATACATAAACAAATGAGTGTGGCTGTTTTCCACTAAAACCTTATTTACAAAAACAGGGTGACAGGTTGATTTGGTCCTTAGACCATAGCTTGTCAACCTTCAGTTTGTAAGGTAAAATAAATTTTCATAAAATAGGTTTCTGTTATCTATTAAAATTTAGTACTGTATATAGCAAATCCTGTTCAACAGAGTAAAATATGACATCAAAATAATAAGACTGTGAGCTCCTTAAAGACAAAGATTGTGCTTATTAATCTTGGGTTTTTGTTTTGGGTTTTTTTTTTTTGCTTGTTTTGTTTTGTTTTTTGTTGTATCATTAGCATATATGACAAGGCTTGGCACACAATAAATATCCAACAAATGTGTGTTGAATTCAGATTAAATAAGACCAGTTCTGAAATATTTGGCAGGAAAATGGTATTCATTTTGTCCTTAAAAATATCGTTTCCAAGATATCATTGTGAATTATCTTGTCAATAACAACATTTCAGCTTATTCAGAATGTAGAATATTTATAAAGTAACTTATAGAATATTAGTTTCCCAACAGAGATGCTCAAAATTCATTGAGATCGTCTCTGGAATATTCCAAACATTTAAAGAACATGTATATAGCTTGAACTTTGTGAACCAATGAGGAGGCAAATTAATATAACTACTATTACTACTAATAATAACCAACAAAAATAGTGATGATTTATGAGATCTTCAATTTTGCAGCACTTTGGACTCATCCATTATCCTTTGATAAAACAAGTGACTGAAAACTCACAGAATATTTACTTCTAATATCTCTCCTTCCTCACCATATAATAAACCCAAGGAAGTTGCCAGGATTTCCAATGTTTTCTCTCCTAGAAGTTTCTTCTATTTTTGTCTCAAGCTAGGTGTTTTTTTCTTTATCTTTTCAGTTATTCAAATACCATTGACAAAATAAATATATATCCTTGAGTCTCTTTACCCTCCCCATTTTGGGGGAGTAGTATTTTTCTTAGAATGTGTAACCAATTTACATTCATGAATATCTATTCCTCTCATATGACTTCTTGGTATGACCTAAATTGGAAGTCCATTCTATTAAAAAATAAAATGATTATTGTAACTCTCCTAACAGATGACTTTTTTGGTGTTTCTTCTTCCCACCTCCCATCTCCCCAACCAGGCATCAATTATTCATGTTTCTAGAATTGACTTGAGTGCTGCACTTCCTTTATAAACAAATGTCAAGTGTTCTTCCTTGATGACCCCTTCCTACAACTCTGTTAAGCCACGAATCCCCACTTATAAAAATGAAAAACAGGCATGAGGCTCGGCTTTCCTCTCATGAAACTTTTCCATTGACAGAGTGAAGCATCTAGATCAGACATCTGAAGGCCCATTTAATCTTTTTGTCTGATTGAGATGAACATTAGCACATCCATTTGTACCTAGGTGGGCCATTCATCTGATTACTAAGGAAGCATCTTGGTTAAAGTGACACAAAGTGCTACATGAGCCATTTTCTTTGTGCTTTTAGAATATCCATTTTCCTTGTGGTGGAGAAATGCCATCATTTCCTATCTGGTTCCGTTGCTATCTCCTTCAAGCACGTGTTGGAGTGACAATCCCACCACATTTCTTTCACATCACAATCTTGATAGGAGTTTTAATTGAGCATCATAGATCGTCTTTCCTGTGCTCCACTGATTAGAAACGTTAGCTCTTTGCATCATTCATCAGCACTCATCAGCGATCCTTGGTGCTACAGAGAAAAAAAAAGGTATTCTTATTCTTGACAATAAAGAGAAAACTCTGAATTTTCCTGTTATATTTTTAAATTCTAACACGCAGTTATAATTTTGCTCCAGTATGAATAAGCAATTTTCATTCATTTTACTAAAGGCAAAACAAACGTTTGGGTTCATCGTCACTTAAAATGTTTTCCATTCTCAGATTCAATCCTCCTTTGTTTATAAGCATCCAGAAAGGGCAAGTCTGGGTTCAGCTTAATTGAACATAAAATTTCATGTTTTCAGCATTATGCTCTCTTTTCATAAAATATTTATAAGTAACTTCCAGTAGTTGCAATTAAAACCGGATCACCCTAAATTTAACCCCTCTCTAAGTGGAGCACTGCTGAGCATAAAGGAGAAGAGATTGAAACTGAATTTGCACCATAGATGTAGTTGACAATGCTTTCTAGTGAAAAATAGCTTTTAGATTAATTCATGAGAAGAGTGGAGAAAAGTTTGATTCAATAAATACGGTTGCCATTGCTGGCATTTTCTTTATTCAGGTATGGCTGGAGAACTACGGAGTGGACCGAGTGCCGTGTGGACCCTTTGCTCAGCCAGCAGGACAAGAGGCGCGGCAACCAGACGGCCCTCTGCGGAGGAGGCATCCAGACGCGAGAGGCGTACTGTGTGCAAGCCAACGAAGACCTCCTCTCCCACTTAAATGCCCACAAGGGCAAGGAAGGTAAACGTTGCTTTCTTCTCAAGAACTCACTTGGGGATGACCCAGCACGTGATTGATATGGTGGGATATACACAGCCAGTTGGGGCATAAAGAGCCATGTTTCTGTTTGCATTATGGTTGATATTCACTATGGTAAACAGTAACCCACCTTATGATGGTAAAAAAATTTAATACGACACCATCTTTGGTCAGTTCTGATTTGCTGAAGAGTTTCTTTTTAGATTTTTGACTTAAATGCCTCCTGACTCAATCTCTGCATCAAAATTTAGCAGGAATAATTCATTATGCAGCTATAATAAAAATTCATGTTGTAAATACTTTTACATACATATACTATTATATACATATAATACAATTATATATTCTAAAGCCCAAAATTTTCTTTATATAAGAAGTTAAACTGCTTGTTTAAAAAAATCTCATTTTGATAAAATTTGGTTAAAAATAAATTAATTATGATATTCAGTAAAATTTTCAACTTGATTCTAAAAGATGTAAATATAGATTAAAAACTATAGTAATAGAAATCTTTAGCCCAAAGGCATGACTTTTCTTTTTAACCTCTTAATTGTTTGACAGACATATCTTAGATTTTTTTTTTTTTCATTTTAAATCTCAGTTTTGGGATGACATGCAGTAAGAATAAGTGAATCCAATATGACTGGGGCTAAAAGTATATATTAATATTACTCTAAAATTCTCTTTATTATTCTATCAAGTTTATATTAAATTTGTACATCTTAAGTCCTCACAAATATGACCATTTTTAAGCAGTGCTGTAAGCAGTCTTTATACTCTCTCTATCTGAGGGATAGCAGGACTCTTATCACTAGTCCATTCAACATATATCAATGGGTTGACAACAGATAAGATAGTGAGGATAGAAACGGCAATGCAGGTTTCCTGTCATGGAAGTCCTCAAAGTCATCATCAGGGCACATAAATAAATCAGTAATTATAGTACAGTATGCTATGCTGTACTACTGAGTTTTAGAATGACTGTAGTAGGATCATAGAAACAGAGCCCTTCATGGAGGAGGTGGCACTTGAGCTGAGTGATGATGGTTATACTCTTTACAGATAAGTGGGTCACAAATGCAAGAGGGAGTTTATTCCAGGCCAAGGGATCAGCATGTATTAAGGCACAATACTAAAGAAAAGCAAAAAGGACAAATCTTATTGATAAACATGAGCTTGTTGTATTTGGCAAGTTGTGGATAGGATAGGATAGGACAAGATAGTATTTCCTAAAAAGTATTTTAGTTGGAAAAGGAAAAGAATAGGATAAAGGCCCTATTTGATCCCAACAAATAAAAGACCAAATAAAGGAGGAAGGGAATCTGAGCAAGAATGATCAGTAAAGAAAGTAAAGAAGCAAGAGAAATTAATATTCTAAAAACCAAAAGAAGTAATGTTTCTTCTGTCCCTCTCCAAAAGGAGTGGCAGCAGGGACCAGTTATTTATGGAAGATAAACACTAAAGCTTGGCATGTGCAAGTTCTAAAATCTAATTGTTCTGTATTCACTAACTTTACATAGTATGTCAACTCATTTAGAAATCTAGCCTAGGGATACCTTTTACTACTAATGTATCTTGAAGTTGTAAGGAAATAGCATAAAACACATAATGTTAGTACATTAATATTTTCTTGGCCACTTTCATGGCTTCATTTTTAACACTCTTAAGTAGATTTATTACAGCAGTCCTTTCAGAGTAGTATAATTTCATTGCTAGAGATAGATCAAATTTTAGTTTCTGAATGTCAATTATGTCCTGTAGGTTATTACTTTCAAAAGATCCTTCAGAATTCTGAATTGCAACTGGATAATTTTTAAACCATTTTTTCATAGAGTCCACCCCAACTCTGCCAAATCACTGCAGATACCAAAAATAAAAGTCACAGAAAGAAAGGATAACAGAAAGAATATCACTATTAAGTTATATTTGTTGGACTAAAGCAAATGCCAAAGCAAAGGTCAGTAGATAAAGAAGTAATTAATTCACCTAAAATTAATATTTATAATGTAAATATGTAACATGAATAACTTGGGAATTTGTGTCCTTTCATATCAAATACCAAGAATACCAATAAGCCTCTTACAATCTTTGTAAAACCAGTTGCAAACCCTAAAAATTGAAGCTTTTATTCCTTAAAATTTAGACGTGAATTTCCCCCCAGGAGTACTTAACATTTCCCAGTTGGAAACATATCCAGCACACCAGCATCTCAGGGGTGACATATAAAGACTATAAATATGTGTGAATGGAGAACCATTAGAATGTAGGCTGTGAAGATTGTTCACAGTCTATCTTCATTTAATAAATATGGAAGGATGAAAGTTTACCTTATAAAGGAAGAGAAACCTCTTAAAACAACTCCCTTAAACCAATCCTAGTAAGGCTAATTTCAAGAAACCTTGACTGTATAACCTGCCCTAAGAATAATTCATTTTGTACTTAATTTGAAGAATAAGTCTACATTGTTCTTTTTTTTGTAGATTCACACCATGTGTTCTATAGATGATTTGTTTTTACATGTGACACAAGATGTTAAAAACATTTTAACTCAAAATAAATTAATTTAAGTCAAAAACAAAATTTCTTGATACAAAAATACTGACAGAAAGTGATATGAAATTCACATAAACTTCTTTTATTAACTTGGCACATCATATTATACAGGAGAATGGTAATGATCACCTCCTCCGCATAAAGGCAGGGAGACATTAATCACTTTATTCATTGGTGTATTCACTAGTATTATCAGACTGCCATCATACTAACCAGAAAATTTCTCATCCTTGGAACTAGTATATTTAATTTCCAGGAAGTCAAAATATATATCGTTAAAATACAAAGTGTTTAGTATAATATTCAAAATGCGATATGCTATTTGTGTCTGTTGAATTATATCATCAGAATGTTGATTAAGTTGGTGATGACATCTATGGACAATAGGAAAAATGTATCTACTTGGTACTGAAGAGAGTCTATAATTTAGACTAGCTATAGGTAACCCTCCCAATTCTGACAGCTCTTCCCCTACAATATACTGGTGAGCAAAATTTCCACTGCATCACTTCTTTAGAAGAAAGGCTTGACACACTTCCTACTGAGAAGAGTTAGAAGTAAAACCCTTGACAATTTCTGTTGAGCCAGCTGATCAGAATTCCAGTAGGCTATGAAGAATGTCCAGCTTATGCTTGCATGAAATCTACCCTTATTAAATTATGACAGAAAGAGACCTTGCCCATGGGGAGGTTATCTGCATGAGTCCTAGAAAGCCAATGAAAATGTTGCTGATCGTTGGATACATGGAAGCAAATTGATTTTTTTTTTTTTTTTGGAGCTCAAAGTGAAATGAAAGTAGATTTTAGCTACAAGAACTCAAAAATTATTCCATTTGGTACAGATTTAACATGTTTTTAAATGATAGAAACTGAAAGTAGTGGTTATAAGGCACCATGAACCTTACAGTGACTTATATGATAGGAAACTTAAACAAAAACATTCCTCTGTAGAAAACATATCACACAAGCCACACTAAAATCTGAACAGCGTTTGTGCGGTTGGAAGTTATTAAGAAAGACAGCCTAGATAGTGAACCTGTATGATGGCATGTAATGAGATATGCCAGAAAGGATTGGAGGATCAATGGAAAGATAGGTGGAGAGAAGAATGATTGAACTGTGAATACACAGACAGAAGGATAAATACAGAACTCATGGTTATTACTTTCAAAAGATCCTTTAGAATTCTGAATTATTTTTTAAACCATTTTTTCATAGAGTCCACCCATGTTCAGCATAGAGTTCCCATGTTCAGCAAAGAAAAAAGAAATAAAATGGTCACACTGTTCCTAAATTAAATGCAAATTATTTATCATTGTAGTCTTTTATCTACAGTTTCCACAAATGAACCCACTTTAGTCAAAGCTTTTTTGAAAAGAAAAAAGAAAAGAAAGGCTATGCTTATGGTGGCTTTTCCCTGTTATTTCAGAAAGTAAATATCAGAGTACGTCGAAGTCTAGTGCTGCACCTTTCCTATCGATCACTTTTGAAATAACAGGTAGGTGAGAATATTTTACATGATGTTTCCAACAGAAACGTGTATCAGAGGATCATGGATCTCTGATACCTAAGAGATTCTCCATAGGTTCCCTAATGCAATTCTTAACTCATCTAGGAAAGACAGTGGTTTACTTTTACTTTCTGTTTTGCTAGAAATGTATTGAAGCTGTCCCATGAAATAGGAATGATTTCATGTGTTTTGTTTTTACTTTATATAAGACATTATATAGATGTAAATTCCAGAAAAACATAAAAAAGATTTTTAAATATGCTGACTTCTGAAACTTTCACTAGGAGATCATAATTATACAAATGGATATATAAAGTTTGGTTATGAATACTTTTGTTAAGAGAAATTAATGTAGGTATGAACACTTCATAATTTATCATATTTCTAAGAATATCACTTTGGGCTTAGCTAATCTTAAAGTGGTAAATGATAAAGGAACTAAAACATATGATGGCTACATTTTGGAAATAGTACACTATAGTTACAGTGAGATTGAAAAAGCACTGTAATATAGTGAGATCAGGCCCTTGAATAATGTTGTTTCATTCAACATTATTTCATTATAATGTTAATGAGAAAAAAATGCATTCCCACTGGGGCCTCTGTGTGTGTGTGTGTGTGTGTGTGTGTGTGTTTCTAGAGTTGGCATGTTTTCCCTGTGTCTGTGCGAATTTTCTCCATATACACTGGTTTCCTCCCACACCCCAAAGCTGTGCCCGTTAGGTGAATTGGCATGTCTACATTGTCCCATCTGAGAGAGTGCAGGCTTGTGTGAGCACGCCTTGTGATGAGATAGCTTCCTGTCTAGGATGGGTTCTAGCCCTGCTCTCTAATCTGCCCAGAGAGGCTCTGGCCACCTGTGACCCTCAACTGGAATAACTGATCTTACTTGTTTTTATCAATCTTTCTATGTGTAGCTCATATTTATTTCAATCAATATTAGAAGTGTTTTGGTCTTAATTTAGATATTTGATTTAATGTTTTTGTGAACAGAAATATGCCATAGGAACTTAACTCTTGTTTATATCACTTACCTTATGGTAAAATTGGTTTCATAATACCTTGTTTTGCTTAAAGTCAAAGTTTCCAAGAACCTATTGATGAAGTTAAGTGATGACTGCTGTATAGAATAATTAAAGCATAGGAAATCCCCCAAGGAATCAGATCTTCCTTGGAAATCAGTTTTCTGTACATCTTGTGGGAGAGAAGAGCTGCTACCCCCTGAAATTTCTCTGTGATCAGTGGATTACAAAATGGAAAGTGAGATGCCAAGAGGTTTCAGCCACTAGGATAAAAGCTAATAAAAACTTACATGCTGGGAATTAGATTAAGGTAGTTAGTGGTCTACCCAGAGGTAACTTAGAATTTTTACTGGAGGAAGAGCTTACTGATGCGACTTCAAGAAGTATTCAACCAAAAAGCAATCCAAGAAAAATATATTAAGGCAGCTTAGAAGTCAGCTAAACATGAAAACTGTGCTTACATACCTTGACTTAGGAGGTCTTTAATGCACATTTGTTGTTTGACATATTTACCCTTTGTAAAATGGTGCAATTTTCTTTTAATTTGTCCAAAAATTACCTCTTGAATATTTCAAATATACCTCTCCCTTTTCAAAATTTTTTTTATTTCAGGAAGAAGCCATAGTCACATTCACCCTGCCCTTTACCACTGAATAAAGAACTAGTCACACCTCGGAATTTAAATAGAGGACACATGATCAAGTTGTTAGATCAAATGACAAGAGTCAAGATTCATGCATTTCTTTCTAGTTTGGTCACTCACTTAAGAAAACACTTTTTATATATCTATTTTGTCTGTTCTAATTATACTAGGTAGTGTAAAAGTCTTTTGAATTTTCATCTTAAGGTTATGTAAGGAACACTGTTCAGAAATCAGTAAACCTGGTTTTCATTTCCACTTGGACTTATTTTGTGTGCATGTTACTCAGCTTTATTTGCCCGAACATACCTATTTATAAATGACTCATCTGTTCCTATTCCAGAAATATGGCAGGCTAGATTATCTGAAAATCATTCTTTACAAAACACCTAGATATACAGGATACTATATTGTTTTAAATTTTTTTAAGGGCAGAACTGAGGTCTCAATTAACTAAATGATTCCCCAGAACAAACCAGTAAGGTTGAGCTGATGCTTTCTGTGGCTGCTTTTGGGTGGGGATAGTATACAGGAGGGTTACACATTATGGGAGCTTAGGAGGAGTGAAGCTGATAAGGAATTATAATATAGAACTTTTTTGGAGAAAGAGAGTTCAAGCAGAAATGCTGCATTACTTCATTAACCTCAAAGGGTTGTTTATAACATCAAGTGAGTAGATAAACTTAACTTACCTGTAAAGATAGGTAACAACTAAGCAGACCAGCCTCAGCTTGAGCCTCAAGTCAGGGGAAAAACAAGCCTCTCCTAAGAATTTCAACTATTGGCCTATACTCACATTAGTTTTAGTTTCAAATTTATGGTTAATTCCATGAGTCCAGAAACCACAAAGCTGAGAAATTAGTGTATGGAATGGTATCAGGTTAGTGGTACTATTGGGGTACCTGAAAGAAGAAAAAGAAAAAACTCACTAAAGGAAAATACCTTAACCTAAGACACAGGAGTTCCCCTGAGAAAATACACCATCCAATTATGAATTTTACAAGGAAAAATAGTCCAGCATAAATGGGATTTTAAATGCCTAGCAAACAGTAAGTTTAGACTCTCAAAATTCTAAATATATCTACAAATAGCAGATAGAAACCATAAAATACATATGCTAAAACTTTTTAAGGATATAAAGGAAAAAACTTAAAGCATGAAGAATAATGAATCACAATGAAAAAGACCAGATTAAAAACAGAAATAGTAATTCTAGAATTAAAGAATACATTTATTGGAAATAAACAAAGAAACAGATTAGGCAAATTGAGTTTAAGAGTTATTAGTCAACTGAAGACAAAAGTAAGGAATTTATTCAAAAGTAAGAAAATTATTCAATATGCAACATTGTGAATAGAAGTTGAAAATAAAAGCAAGGATAACAGTCAAGCAGAATTGAACAAGAGAGAAAGGGAGAGAGAATTTTCCAGAACTGGTAAAAGATAAGAACAGTATCAGAAAAAACAACACTTACTAAGCAGAGTAATAAAATATCCCCATCAAGATACAATGTAATGAGATCTCAACTCACCAACTACTAAGATAAATTAGAAGGAATCCAGAGAAGGAAAAGATTATACAAAAAGGAATTAACAAATTAACAGTGAAATTCCCAACAGTTGCATAAAAACAAAGTAACTTAAATGATATATTCAAAGTACTATGAGAAAAATAACTGTCAACTTATTTACCCAGCTACTTAACATTCAAAAGTATGGGCAAAAGTAACACAAAAATGAAAGGGACTACGTCTGATAAATTCTCTTACTGAAAGATTGCTAAATGATGACGTACAGGATGAAGGAAATTGAACCAAGAAACAGTGATTCAAGATGAGCAAAGAACTGGGTAAATACCCAAGTAATCTAAATAAGCATATATATGTAAGAAGTAGTACTAATAATTGTAATATGCATTAGCTAATGAACAGCAATAATATATGACAAGAAGAAATGATAAGGAGTACATTGTTTGGGAAAAGGGTAGAGATACTAAACACCCTGATATTTTATTGTCATCATGCTTGTTAAAAATTAAGGGCGATTATTAATAAAAAAATATATCATAGTTTAATAATTATTAACATACATTTTATAATTATATATTATTATACAATAATATAATCAATTATTAATAATTAGATAATGTGCATGTGTATTTTTTCCAATCTAATAGAGGAAATAAAAGGAGCTGGATAAAATTCAATCAGTTCAATAAAAGTAATAAATAAGAGAAAAATATTACTCATTTTTCTTTTACATAGATGATCTAATACCAGATGAAGACTGGGAATGGAACTTTAAAATGTCAAGAGTCAAAGGTTATTACTGAAAATGATTTTTAGTTATAAACTGCATCTATACCAACCAAGTCTATTATTTAATACAAATGTTTACAGTTATCAAACTAAGAGTTTGGATATTTACTCCAAATATTCACCACTGTTGGCAAATACATAAACAGACTAACAGATCACATATTGTATTGTCACAGTCAATCATGCCATCTTTATGTACGAAGCACAGCTGAAAATTATATTTTATCAAGAAAATAACATCAATTATATTTGTGTATGATGCCAAAACTATTTAGAAGAATTAATGGTTGGCCCAATTAAATGGCATTTGATAGAAACTTTTGTTGTATAATCAATAATGCACAGAATTTTCTCCAATATTTTTAGAGTGAAGGATAATATTTACAAAGATAAAACTCAATAAAAATTATGTTACCAAATTGATATTGTTCAAGGAAGCATGAAAGCAATTGCAAACTTTTAGAATTGAAGGATAAATACATGTGAAAGTTTATGAGAATTTCAAACCTATTTCCCTTTCTATAATTCTAATTTTCCTTTGTTTGGTAATGGGAAAGACAAGTGACATTGGCAAAAGAGTTATTAGCCAGAGAATAATAAAATTCAATAATAAAATTGAATAATTTTATTAAAATAATAAAATGAATAATAAAATTCATTGCATAATACTGGTGTCTTGGACAAAGTTAGAGATGACGTGCTAATAAAGTATATGAGCGACCTAGAGCTAATAATGATAAAACATATTGGATAATGATTGTATAGCACAATAAGATATTAATAAGCTAGAAATAATGGACTATCTCCAGTAATATGAAATATTAATATAATGAATACTTATATACACCTATGCTTAAGTCTCAAATGCGCACTATAAAAGAAAATAGTAGTAATAATAATGATGATAGGATGATAATGGCAATATTGCATTTATTAAGACACTGTGTTATTTGGTTGCTTCAAAGATTTACTGCTTTTTGGGAACACCCAATTGAAATCAAGTGCTTATTGGGAATGCCCAGTTGGAATCAAGTACTTAATGTTAAACTCATTTTATGTCTGTTCTCCCAAGTATTACTCTTCTGCATGTCAATCACAGTCTGATTGAGGAAGTGTTATAAATTTAGATATCTCACTTGTTCTTTCAGTCACTCAACAAATAATTATTGAACAACTATTAGGTTATGTCACTGATTTAAATGTTGAAGAAAGAATTTTTAAAAAGCAGACATGATCCCTGTCATCAGAAAACTTAATAGTAGTCCTGTATTTTTTATAGCTTTGTTTATTTGGAGTTCAGGCTGACCCTTCACAAGGCTGACATGGGTAGATTTCTATGGATATGTCAGTTTGGAGCTCTCCAATTAAGCCCTGAGAGTACACCACACAATGGTCCATCCTTAATAAAGAACTTGTACCCTTATTCATCAGGTGAATTATTAATATTTTTCTCTAAAGCACATAGCCTCAAAATGTGGTTTAAGAATCACCTGGATGCTTTAAGAAAATGCAAAAATTCCTGTATGTTACCCACTGGGGTTGTTATTCTATAGGTCTGGAGTGGGTGCAGGAATCTGTGTTTTTTATAACTGCTGTCATTGATATCACTCCTGCTATCTAATCAGGAGTTGATGTTACCATAAATCTAATGAAAGTCTTTTAAAAGCCCTTTCCAAAGCTTTGAGAGGGACTGGTATGGGAAGAAGGGGAGCCCAGGTTTTCTGGGACCCACAAAGATTATGCAATTTAGGAAATCATAAATATTATGAAACAAAACCAGATTGCAAAATTCCAAACACAAAATCACTCAATAAGGTGTCTGCCAGAGCTTCAGATGGGGCCTGTGCATGTGAGGGGCTTCAAACCTTAAGTTTTATGGGCTTCTCAATAAATCTTCCCCTAATACCAACATAGACTTTTGGCTTCTATTAAAGCCAATGAGAATCTCCACTTTAAGATAAGAGGAACACAGGTATATGTGTCCTGAAAAGCCTCATTTCCCCATAGCACTAAAGGTAAGACTGGAGAGAATGAAGTGACTGGAAAAAGTCACTATATATTTTAGGAAATGAAGTGGCACTTACAGTTCTAATTTTTGTCTGATATATACTCCTTGAGCCCCAGTTTTTGGTCTCTGAGCAGTAAATCTTTAGAAACCCACTATACCTAGCTAGTATTTAAGCTAAGAAATTGGAGAGGGAGAAAACCCAGCACTCTTTCAGATACTATTTCATCTTACTTCATACCTGTAACCTGAGATGGAAAGAAGCCATAGGTGTTAGCACAGGACTTTCCATTAATGAAAGAAAGATGGTGGATAAAACGTCACCTAACCTGACACTATCAAGTGACTGTAGTATGTGTGCTTTTTGTAACCCTTAAGCACTTATTTCATCAAGTCTGTTGTAGATGAATGATAGCACCGGGAGGAATTTTGAAACAAGCACTCAGGGATGTGCACTGGTGAAGAAGGAATAGCATTTTTTCAGAGGCACACTCTTACTATCTAAAGATATAAAAGAAATGGTTTGTGGCTGGGGCTGGCTGTTCCCTGCCTTGCCCGATGATTGCTCAATAGGGAGTAGCTACTCTCTCCAGTGTTAACAGAGGAGTACAAACTACATTGTGGAACTCATTAATATTTATTCCTTCTAAAAGCAATGGGCAATAAAAAGGGAAATAAACCAGGGAGAATAGCAATGGGAAAAGGAAGCCATAACAACAGATTCATCTTGGAAAGATCACACCATTTATTGCCCACAAAAATACACTCAAAATACAAGGATCCATATCATTATATTATTAGTCTGGAATCCACTAAAAATGCCTCTTATTGGGTGAACTAATTTAAGAACAAAACTGCACATTAAATGCAATTTGAGAATTCAAAGTATTATTCCATATTCTTGCAATTATAGGCATTTGATGTACCTCTTTACAATTTTACATTTTCTATATTCAGCAAAGCTGTGTGCCCCCAGTGTCAAAGGCTGTGTTGTGTTTGTGGATGGACAACTCTTTCTAAGCTAAGGATCGCCTGTCTATTGCAATAGAAACCATTGACATCACTGTTTTGCTGCTCTTCTGTTTTCTTCCTTGAAATGCCTTCAACCATTGTCTCAATTATTCAAATATCTCCTCCTATTTTAGATAACCTCTTTCAAACTCTAAGACCTTAATGATCTTCCTTCATCTAAAACCTATAGCCCTCTTCTACTAAATTACATGATTTACCATTTGATTACATATGATTCTATACTATTCATACCAACTTCGCAAGATTTTAAGCCTCTGAGAGAGAGCATGAGGGAGTGTCCCTCTCACCAAACTTCTTTAGTACAGCCTGTCATTCTTAACAGGGTTCTGGGTACATTTGCTAATTGTGTCTTTTAGAAATGTCTTTTAAAAAGACAGAGAAATCCCTTTATTTAGAGGATGTTGACTTACTGGATATCTAATTTATAGGATTTCATTTTGAATTAACCTATATGCCTCACTAACTTCATTCTTTCCCTCCTTTGTTTTTCTTTCCTCTTCAAAGACTTAATGAGATAACATACGTAAAACATTTCCTAGCATAAGGACTTGCATTTATTATATGCCAAATAAATATTAATTGTTTTTGTTTATGTGTTTACTTTTCTGGTTAAATTGAGCAAAAGACAGGAATTTTTAAAATAACAATTTCTCTTCAAACCTTTAGTATACAATAAAAGCATAATTGTATACTGGCCTTGCTATTTGATAAACATAATGAAGGATGTATAATGCATGGAGTCTCTTTTTATGTGTTAAAATCCTGCCATGTGCTTACATTATACATGAAATTGCTCCTTTCTTGGAAAATGTAGACTTTTCCAAAGCTTTTTTTGTATTATTTTAGAGTTAAAAGAATTATAACTAATTTTACTTCTGTAGTTATGGGAGACAGAATAATTATAGCTTCCCTTCCTCTGTGACTCAGAATCCTTGAGAAGTTTAAGCAGTACCCCATTGCCAAAGGACTCTGAAGGAAAAGCTTTGTAATAACCCTGGGATTGTTTGATTACTTGAAAAACAACATTTTCACCATTACAAGAAGGTTTAGAAAAGAGTCTTATTGTTTTACATGTCCTCAGCTAGATCTGGTTAAAAAGCCTTGGATCAATTAAGTTCCTACTCCATTAGAAATTCAAAAAGTGCTTTGAAAATAAAGTCATGTTTTTAACTAAGAAAGCTGTTGATTTATTTCCTACTGTCTTTTCTAAACATCTATGGCAAGAGAGTAAGCAAAGTAACTAACATATTGTGGTAGATGATGTTCTCCCATCAATACATGACTATATGGATAATTAGAAAAATAATTTCCCCAAACTTAGTGAAACAATAAGCAACGAAGCATGTACTCAATGCCAGTTTTTTTACTCCAAAGTCTAAACTCTGTCCAGGGATACTTCCTTGCCCTGTGAATTTGCTTCAGAGTAAATGCACTGGGTACAGTAACTGTCCACAACATTATCAAAATCATCAGAGGTCCATTACAATGTATTAGCTGATAATGTCTTTGTTGCAGAAATAAACAAATAAGAATGGCCTAAAGATGTGCTTCTTATAACAGGAAATTGAAGGAGAACTAAGCATAATTTAAGTCCTTTTTAGGAGCCAATTCAATTAAGAAGTTCATTTCCTGACGTAGAGTCTTGTTCACAGTTATTTGAACCACTGTTATGTTGAACTATATGAAATTGCTATTTTTATAGGTCAAGAACTGTCAATTAGTGGCAATTTCATATCGTTCTACTGAAAAAGCACCTTTGATGTATTATATCAAGTCACCCGGTGTGAACTACTCTCTGTCCCAGATGTGGCACTATCAGAATCAAGCCCACAGATATTAGCTATGAATTATAGTCACTGTTACCATGTGAACAATATGCATTTGTGCTGTATGAAGTGTCCTTTAGATATGGCAATGGTTGTCTTTTGTAAAAATATGTAGATTTCCCCATAGTAGATACCATTTATGGGAAAATAATTCATATTGATGGTTTGAAAGTGACTTGAATTCATCAAGAAGCATTTACTCTATGCAGTTAGAAAAAAAAATCTCCTGCAATGATGTGATTTTTCATACTTAAAATGTTACATTTGGTTGTAGATAAATGCATGTAATAAAGGGAAATAAAGTAAATTTTGAGGATAAATGGATGAGGAATATGAGGCAAAGGAAAGTTGCTAGTAGAAAGAGGGTATCAAGCCAATAATTAATATAAGAAGGATAGTGCACAAAATGTGTACTGTAAGATTCTGTGAATTTCTCAGAGTAGACCACAAGTTCTGTCTCTAAGCTTGTACTAGCCAGTGCGAAGAGGAACACTGGACTAATCATGAAATTCACAGCTTGCATTAGACAATAGAAACCAGTTCTGAAGAAGAAAAATGACAATTCCTGGTTCTAGGGTCAGAAAGAAAATTCACCAGTGTGCCTTCATAAAGAGGACACTAATTGTATTGAATTACAACCTCATTAACATCTTTCAGATAAACACCACAATGAATTTTATAAGGAAGCCTTTTCTTTATGCCATTTTCTTCAATGTAGGTCAGTAACATAAATATCAAAGTGCAAAGGCAAATAAGTGGAGGTTAATATGATATGGTATAGATTTATAGGTCCCTACTAAGCAGAATAACCCAGGCATAGACTTCAAAATGGAAGTACTGAATGAGTGGATGCACAGCTATTTCCTCAGGCAAGAGAGGTTCCTTATATACACTGACACAAGGATCTGGAGTACAGCTATTCTGGTTGCTACTTAGGTGCAGTTAAATGAAATGCAGAGACACATTTTCCATCATCATCTAGATAGGATTAGCATCTCCATTGAAAATTGAAAGACTTGATGTAGACACAAGCTTGCATAAAATATTATTCCACTTCTATAGGGAATGAGTCCAAGCCTAACTGTATACAGAGAAAAGAAAAAAGTGTATCTAGGCACAAATAAGGAAAATCAAAAGTCCTTAAATCTATTCTATAGCTCATAACCCATTGCAAATACCTGAAACATAGTAGACCCAGCATCAACCAAAATGTCATCTCTTAGAAGAAATAGTCTAGCTTTTTGGTATCTTCTTCAAGATAAAATGATTACCAAGTAAAAACCTATGGAACTAAATAAGGCAACTTGAAGTAGTAGTGACAGTGAGGAGGAAGATGAGGAGGATAACGGGTGCTTACTATATGTGAGACACTAAATGTTTTACACTTATTGCCACAAGCCTATGAAGTAAGCACTATTATTTTAAATATTAAGGTTTAAAGAGGTTGAATAATTTTTAAAGGAATGTAGCCAGTAAATGTCATAACCAGGATTGTGAATCAAAGAAGTTTGGCTCCTGAGCCATGGTCTTAACCACTATACCATGGAGTATAGGGTTACTAATTGTAAGTCAGTTTAATGTTGGGAAATAGCTACCTGACCTCCAAGTGACATTGGTTTTATAAATATGTGCATTTCTTTTAAATAGTAATTCAGTCTCAGAGCTAATGGTCTATTAAGGTTACTCCTATTTAGTGACAATAAAACTGTGCTCTACATGTAGGATAATGTTTATGTTTCTATTTTCTGTGGCAAGAAGGCATTCACTCATTCATTTATTGAATTGAATTGAATAGTATTTCCTGAATGTCTTTTATGTCGTAGATACTGTTCTAAATGCTGAAAATAGAGAAATGAACAACACGGTCAAGATTCCTACTCTCACGGGGTTTATATTTTAATGGAAGGAGACAAATTATATGCAAAGAAACAAAATAAGAAAATATCAGATAGCAATAAGCACTATGCAGAGGATTAAAATAGGGTGATGTGAGAGAGAATGACTGGATGGTGAAATTATTTGGACCACCAGATTTTGTTTAGATTCCCAAATTTATATGCCTAGCTCAAAATTCTCCTCTAAGAAACAAACTCATATTGATCTTTTATTTGACATCTGCAATCATAACAATGAGGTATGCTTATCTCTCCCCACACACTCTTAATAATGGCAAAATAAATGTTTTAAAACAATGTCAGAGTGTGTATGTGTAAATAGTACAAGCTCCATGATGTGTTAAATAGATGTTTTAAAATAAATTCCTTAAAGCTGCTTTGGGGAAAAAACCATTAACAGAATACATGACACATAGTAAGTGTTCAGTAAGTATTTACTGAATAAATAAATATTAATAAATAGACTCAGTAATGAACCTCTTGGGTCAGTAAATATAATTACCAACTAATCTTTCTTATGCTCTTCTCATTTTTTTCTTAGAACACTAATCTAAAAAACATTTTCCTCCAGAATCCACATAGACTATATCTGTGGTGCACAGTATAAGCTGAGGAAAAGAATAAAGTGTTCAAGCTCAGCTTATATGTTGTCACAAGTGAAAATGGGAATGCAGACTTAGAAAAATGTCCAGAAATACACAACCAGCAGAAAAATGAAATACTACTGGAGAAATCATTCTTAATATTTGTAAGGTTTTTTGGCGGCGGTGGCAAAAAGAAAAGACAGACAGAGAGAAAGAGTGGGGGCCAAACCATGTGGCCTTATTATACACTCCTGGACAAGGTTCTGGGGCCCCAAGAGAGGGGGGCCCCAGAAACCCTCCTTCTGGAGGGCCTGGGGCCTTTTATACCCTTTGGGCAGGCTAGGGACTCTTGGCGGAAGAGCTGGGAATTTTCCATTGTGACCTTGGGTGGTCGTTGTAAAATAGGAGGGGCTGGAGGTATTTGTGGAATCCAGGAGCAGAAATGTTCTTTCCAGGGTGGACATCTGAATGTGGTTCCTCTCAGCAGGGCCTGGCAGTTCTGTCCTTGGTGGGTCTGGTGAGCCTTTTCTTTTTTTTTATCTAGGGAAGGGAGGGGGCCCGCCACCAGCCTTACAATATTCTTATGGCCAAAGACAATAGCAAGCAATTCTTTAGAAGAGTGCATGCAGCTCTGTTTTGGAATGTGCATGGCATTTTCTAATGGGTAAGCATGTAGTGCCACAGTGCTTTGTTGTATCATGTGGATAACTTCAGTTTCAATACTTCATAGTTGTGTTTCTTGTAGGATGGTCTAAGCATGACTGCATCAGGATCATCTGAAGTGTGTGTTAAAAATTCATTTTCCTAGCTTATTCCTGGGTTTTAATCCAAATGTAATGAATCAGAATTTCTGGGGATAGAACCCAGGAATCTGCTATCTTAAAACATCCCCTTCCCTCACTCCAACCTCCACCCCCAGTAATTGTTGCATGTGGTGGAATTCAAAAAAATCACTGTTGTAGGATTGAGCATGGATCATGAAAATCATGATCATCCTCCACACAGTTGGAAACAAGTAACTGTCACATTCCAAAAAACTGCAGCACTATACAATGATATTTTCTAACAGGCAGCGTCATTACTCTGCAACATAATTTAAATAATCCCAGAAGCCTTATTGCTATTTTTTAAGGAGTCTTAATATGGGTATCATATATCTGACCATGAGTAGGGTGAATATTTGCAGTCATCATGCTATAGCCTAATAAAAGGGGAACCTAAAGTATCAAAAGCTCTGTTGTTTAACTGTCAAACCCAGAAGTTTAAACCAGACCTGACAATTCATCTGGCAGCTGCAGGAATGGGGACATGGGGGTTAATTGTAGGTGGAACAAAGCAAGGCAGGAGTAGAGGGGAAAAAAGGAGGAATTGGGGAGATTTCTGTCAATTGGAATTTTATAGAGAGTACAGGACTCTGATCAACTGAAAAGCAATGTGAGACATAGCACAGTCTAGGGAGTCAAGAAGAGGGACATACAATACGATGCCAACCTAGATATTAGTTACCTCAACCAAAATCTTTGGAGCCACACTTGATTCCTCTCTCTTATACCCCCACAACCAATTCCTCAGTAAATTCTCCTGGCTCTACTTTGAATATTTCTCTGATCCCTTCACCTCCACTATCACCCTCTGGTCCAAGCCACTGTCTCTTGCCTGTATTTTTGGAATAGCCTCCTAACAGGTATTCCTGCATCCTTTGCCTTCCACAATTGATTCTCTACACAACAACAGAGCATCATTTTAAATCTTAAGTCAGGCTGTCATTCTTTCTGTGATTAAGGCCACCTTATCTGTGATATTTCGTTATAACAGCCCTAGCAGGCTAATACACTTAGTTATTTGAATAATTGTATTTGAAGTAGCTCAGCAAGTGTGTGGAGCTGGTTATAGACCTTATTTGATTAGATACTCAAAGTTTTCTTCAGTATTCACTTCAAAACAAAGATTGTAATTTTTCCAAATTCTTTATGTGAAGGTTCTCTGTCATTATATTGTGGATTACATACATGTTCTGAACTGCTTATTATAATTTACAATGTCTATTAAGTGCTGTTTTCCTACTTAGGGACATGATAAGTGGGAATTTGAGTTAATAGTGATGTACTGGAAGATTTCAGTGTGAGTTTATGCACTCTATTTTACAATGTGTCCTATTTTAAAAAATAAAAATAAAAACCCCTCCATATTTGCAGCGTTGCAACAGATGGTACATTCTTGTAGTAGGAGAGTGATGTCCTCATCAAGCTGTTGATACAATTTGTGAAATTTAAATCCTAACAATGATTGGCATTACTAGGAAGATGTGTATTTTGAACAATCCCCCGTATTTTTAAATATTCTCGTCTATGAAACAGGGTCAATGAGAGAAATTACCTGACATGTGTTTGTTTCTATGAATACTTAAAAGGATGCCACAGTTCTGTTTTATTTGAGTCAAGGCATGAGGATAGCTGTTTTCTAGACAATACGGCATCATAGGCATAGACTTTTGGACTTTCCTCTATAATTCCCTCAAAAAACCAATGAATATGCAAATAGGGAAAACCCTATAGCTGTCTTTGAAATGAGGACAAAGCCATCTAGAGGCTCTTGGAGAAGTTTCTATTTGCTAAGATGACATTGATATAAGATTGAAGGAATAGAGACACCAAGGCAAAGGTGCAACCCTCATGGGATGGAATAGAATTCGTAAGAGAAGTAGGAAGGACCCTAACAAGACTCACTGGCACCCAAGCTCAGCAGAGTGAAGGCTGAAGGCAAGGGCAGTAATGGGCAGCAACTTGAATACCCTCCCAACTCTGCTGACAGGCAGCACTCAGGCCGCAGACCAGCTACAAGGCAGGTTCAGACCTTTATATAGAGGAGATGGCTTTCTTGGAGATCTGTCCATATCTGTTACAGCACTAGAAGCTAGCTCCTTCCCCAAAATCAGTCTTCTCAAACCTCAAAATTGGGAAGTTAAAAACAGAATATATAGCTGAGGAAAAAAGAAAAAGGAATATGCTGGGGTTTTTCTAATTAATCTGGGCCTAAAATCCTTTATTGGAATATTTGGGAAGAACCTCATCTAAATTTATGAAATGTATACAGTGTAGCTTTCACTTGACTATAAACCAAAATGGAACAAGCTCAGACCTCTTAGAAAGTCAAAAGAATAAACAAACAGAAAGATCAAGAGGCCTACATAAAAATGCCCTAATACCAAAGACAAGGACCACTCAAATGAACAGCTTAACTCTGAATTGGTCTAATGTGAAAAACAAACAAAATTTTTAAATATTGGACTTGTGACCTCAACATAACTCAAGAGGTTATCCAAGCAGTAACCACAAGCATTCTCAAAGAGGAAACAATCTATGATCATGCAGGATAGTGAGGGATGAAAATCATGACTATTAATTCATGAACTACATAGAGGCCGTGATTAGTCAATCAGACACTGAAGGCATTAAGTATGATGTAGAAAATGAACTCAAGTATTACTCAGGGAACTCATGTATGCTTTCTAAAATAAACTATATTATGTCTTAGGTTAAAAGAAGAAAGACTAATCAAAAATAATAGCTCAGTAATGAATTATCATAGCCAGAAAGGACTGGCCATGAGCTTTATAGCACATTAAATACCAAGAGATAATTCTCGATCAGTTTTGTACAGAGCCACAAAATTGATTAAGCAGTGAGTGTATGATCTTTGGAAATAATGTGCTATATTATTTTTTTTAGTATGATGGGTTTTATGTCCCTAGTTCCTCATTAAATTACCCAGGCTGAGAAAGACAAGAGAAAAGAAATTTCTGTGAATAAAGTTTAGTATAGGAACATCTTCAAAAAGGTTTAAGCAATCACTGGTACATATCAAGTTTGACTCATCTTCAAGATAAAGGCTTTCTTTATTTGCCTGACTCCATTTCTTGAGGGTAAATTTTCAGTGCCTCTAGCTAAGGTATAAGCAAGTATTGAGTAAGCCACTGATAGAAATTTTGAAATTAAAACTGTTGTGGTTAAATATACTCTAAATTACTACCAAACACTTATAATAATTAAGAAAAACAGGCTGGGCGTGGTGGCTCATACCTGTAATCCTAGCAATCTGGGAGGCCAAGGCAGGAGAATTGCTCAAGGCCAAGAGTTAAAGACCAGCCTGAGCAAAAGTGAGACCCCCATCTCTACTAAAAATAGAAAAAATT
>VBSM01002217.1:36831595-36912666 GCA_008086735.1 Cheirogaleus medius
AAAAAAAAAAAAGAACAAGAAGGGAAGCTTTACAGATTTCTTGCAGCTGTAGCCTCCTTCTAGTCTTTCCTCCTTCCAGATAAAGTTTATTAAGACACACTGTCATAGAATTATCCTTATGGCATTCAATCCAGCCAAAGTCCACTTATTGGACTTCTAAAAAAGTCACTTAACCAAAACCCCAATTCTATAATAAATCCTTTCTGATATTCTTACTAAGATGCCCACGGTTGCCCATGGTATACGTTCTTCCTTGCTCCATTTATAACTGATTTTTTAAAATTTTTTTTGGAATCTCTTTTGTTATCAGGCACCTTTATATTTAATAATAAAGTTTGGTCAGTTCCTATACAGAAGTTAAGATTTAAATTCAACAGAATTTCCTTATAATTGTTAATTAGCAATCAAATAAGCTTATTCAAGGAAATAAAATGCTAATTCAAGAAAAAGGTAGATTTTCAGGGAAGACAATGGGAAAACAATACAGTATCTAGAGGCTTTGAGTGCTTAAAATGCTCAGCTGTTTTGCTAAATGGATGAATGAATTATTAAACTTACTGCATTTTTCTCAACCTTTGAACCCTAATACATCTTTTGAATGAGTACAGGAAAGTCATATCATTATACAAATTGGTCTAAAGTAGACTGAGTGTGAGATCTCTGACTCCAAATATTTTGAGAATCCAAAGATATAGTTTCATAATTCAAAAGAAATTAAAAATATACATTTGGTACATTTTGGGGGACTTAGAACAAAAATAATTTAGTTTTGAAAAATTTTAGGTTAAAAATAATGAGAATCTAAACCATTTTTTAATTAAAATACTAGGGATTCATTTCCAGATGAATATTACTCCCAGCTTCTGCCCTCACTCCTCCACAGCAGTAACCAAATACACTGTTCTAAAAACTCTCTGCAGTTCTAGCCAAACCATCCTTTGTGTTATAGACTTCAGGCAGTTGGGTGGGAACTGAAGGAAGAACATAGTTTCTACCTACCTATTGCCATATCAGAGTATAGCACAGGCGATCAGTCGAATCCTAACTGTTATTAAGTGGCTGTGTGACCTTGGGTAAATTACTTAACCTCTCTATGCTTCAGTTTTCTTATTTGTCAATGTCAGATTACAGTTGTGCCTACTTCATGATATTGCTATGAGGACTAAAATTATTTAGTGAATTCCATATAACTACTTACTACTGTTATAAGTGCAGAATATTCCAATTGTAATTTAATCGGACAGCTTGTTCTTGATATCTGGTAGAAGAAAAATTTAGTTTCCATTTCCAAATGAAACACAAAAGTCAGAAAAATTTTCACTGAAAGACCACCAGCATTGGTGTTTGATTATCTTGATAGCTTCATGATATTATGTTAATATGACATGTACTGTATTAATAACCTGTTAATTTTAATTCATTATGATCTATTTTAAATGCATATGCATGCATGCATGTCTGTGTATTTATGTAGGTATTGCATATTATTGAAACTGCCTTATCTATCCTTGCAAGATCACATGGAATATAGTTAGAGGTGCACACTGAAGATTATGGAGCTGAACTGCCTGGATGTGAATCCAAAATCTACACTTTCTTATCTGTGTGATTTAGGGGAAGTTACTTAACCTGTCCTTATTTGGTTTCCCCAAATTGGGATAATTTAAATACCACCCGAGGGGTTTTGTGAGAAGCAATGAATTAATATTTGTTAAGTACTTGGAACAATATAACATTGCCTGGCACGTACCAGTAGTAAATACCAACAAGCATTTGTTATCAAGTAAATCACATTCCACTCCACCCACAAGTGAAACTCTCATTCTAAACCTTATGTTTATAATTCTTTTCTTTTCTTTATATATTTGGCTTGTCAATGTTTTTCAGCCAAAGACCACCAGGTACACACCTGTGGTTGAACAAGCTGGGCTTATTCTTATTACTCATTAGAGTGAGGAAGAACGCATACCTTGGGCAACTGCAGGCATCTGAGTAAGAATGTCAGAAAGGATTTATTATAGAATTGGGGCTTTAGTTAAGTGACTTTTTTAAGAGTTCAATAAGTGGACTTTTCTTGGATTGAATGCCATAAGGATAATTCTATGACAGTGTGTCTTAATAAACCTTATCTGGAATGAGGAATGACTAAAAGGAGGCTACAGCTGCAAGAAAGCTGTAAAGAAGCAGAACTCACCTCATATTAGCTGGGAGAGGGGAATGCTTAATATTCTTGTGGCTCTCACAGTGACCTTGTTTTTGCTTAGACAAGTTATGAAGTAGTCTTATTCTTTTTGTCTCAATCCATTATTGTTACATAGTGTGTGAACTGCTGCTCTCTGAAGTTGTTCATGTCAGCAGGATGAACACCATGGCACAGATGTGAGTGCCAAGCTGGTTCCTAAAGCACCAGGCCTAGCTGAAAGTGTCATTTCAGGCCCCTAATATTAGTGGATGCCTTCCTCTTTCTTGGACTTATGCATCCCAAAACCTTATCATATTGCTTGTTTTTTTAAAACTATATGAATGGCATCATTAAGTATATATTCTTTGATTGCTTTTTTCATTCTTTGATATGTTTATGGCTTTCATCCTATTGATAGTTATGCTCTAGTTCCTTTATTTCCACCTCTATAGCATTGACATATTGTCATTTAATACTCATTTCTTTTTTACTGGACACTTAAGTTATTACTAGAGATTTGCTATTGTAAACAATGCTGCGATAACAATTCTTGTAATTATCTCCTGAGGTAAATGTCTGAGTCTTTCCAGGGTATATGCCTCAGAGTATGCATATCTTTCCAACCATACTAGAGTATTCCAAATTATCTTCCAAAGTGGCCCAAACAACCGAGATTCCCACTAGCAGTGTTTACCTGTTTTGATTCCTTTACATCTTATCCAGAAATTGGCGTTATCAAATTTTTAAAATTTTGACAAACTAGTGGATATGTCATTTTAGATTATATTTCTCTATTAAGTCTGATAATCTGGCTATTCGTGGTTAAGTTTAGTTTCAGCATTCATTTATTTTATTTTATTCTCCTTGTTCTGATTTCTCTGTTTATTTCTCCTTTGAATGAATTTCAACTGTTTTGTTATTACACTGCTTCCCATGGTTCAGAAGTTATGCATCCTTATCCTGTTTAAATAAAGACATTGCCTTCAAATGTTAAGGTGCAGACTCAAATGAATACAGTTTATAATCATTATATTGGCCTTCCTACCTGCTTTAAAATATTTTGCTCTGGCTGGGCTCGGTGGCTCACGCCTGTAATCCTAGCACTCTGGGAGACGGAGGCAGGCGGATCGCTCAAAGTCAGGAGTTTGAAACCGGCCTGAGCAAGAACGAGACCCCATCTCTACTAAAAATATAAAGAAATTAATTGGCCAACTAAAAATATATAGAAAAAATTCACCTGATGGTGGCACATGCCTGTAGTCCCAGCTACTCAGAAGGCTGAGGCAGAAGGATCGCTTGGGCCCAGGAGTTTGAGGTTGCTGTAAGCAAGGCTCACGCCACGGCACTCTAGACCCGGTGACAGAGTGAGACTCTGTCTCAAAGAAAACCCAAAGAAAACCCCATATATATATATATATATATATATATATATATATATTACTCTGATCACCCACTAGCAACTTATATATTATGTAGGCTTGTATTTTAGTTCTGTCTTACTATTTATCTCTCTGTATTAATTTTCTACTGCTGCCATAAAAAATTGCCACAAACTTCACACCTTATCTTGTAATTCTGTAGGCCAGAAGTGGGAGATGCATCCCTGCAGGCTAAAATCAAGGGATTGGCATGGCTGCACTCTTGACTGAAATCTCCACTTTCTTGCTGGTTGCCAGCTGGGACTGTTCCCAGATTCTAGAGGCCACCCATGTTCCTCAGTTCCTGGCCCCTTTCTCCAAAGCCAGCAATGCCAAATCAAGTACCTTTTATGCTTTGGCTCTCTCCTCCTTTTTCTCTCATCTTACCTTTCTGACCCAGCTGGGAAAGGATCTGCGCTTTTAAAGACACAGGTAATTTGATTGGGCCCACATGGATAATCTAGGCTACTTTCCTCATCCCCAGGTTTAAATCCTTGATCAGATCTTTTCAGATCAGAAAAGTCCTTTTTGTCAGGTAAGATAACATATGCA
This sequence comes from Cheirogaleus medius, assembly GCA_008086735.1. Classification (NCBI taxonomy): domain Eukaryota; kingdom Metazoa; phylum Chordata; class Mammalia; order Primates; family Cheirogaleidae; genus Cheirogaleus; species Cheirogaleus medius. The sequence continues at coordinate 36,835,748 of VBSM01002217.1, forward strand.
CAGGTTCTAGAGATTAAGGCATAGAATCTTTGGGTGACCTTTATTCTGCTTTCCAGGCTCTCCTAATTCATCATGATAATTATGCTTGTACAGTCACTGCTCACTGTTACTCCCATTCTGTCGGGTTGGTAGGCTGTTCTTGGTTATTGGTATGCTTTTGGCCAAAGAATGACCAGATACACCAATAGCAGGCCAGCACGAAATGAACTTAATTGAGGAAGAACAAGATAGGGTTATAGAGCAAAAGCAAGATACATTTGCCACAGATGATAAACTGGCCCCTGTCATAACAAGAGGCCCTGGTTATTTTATGGTCTGGGGTCTTGTTTTATACTGTCTGGATTGGGCCTTCTTCATGGTTCAAACATCACCATGGAACTACTTTGATAGATAGTTAATGACATGATAATTAGCCTTAGGTTACTCTAGGTCATTTTCCAGACCCTATTGTGCTTGGGCTGTCTGGTCTGGGGGCTGGGGAATTTGTTGCATTCTTTTGCAGATTGGCAGGGTGTTCCTCCTTCCCCCAGGTATGGCAATTGCTTGGGGCAGGATCAAGGTGGGGCAGCACCAAGGCGGTGTGTCCACCCTCCTCCCTCTTCCCCAGGTGTAGCAATTGCTCAAGTCAGCACCAAGGAGAGGCAACTTCTTTTTGTCCCTAGAAGAGCCAGAGGTCCCTTGCTGTCTACCTAAAAATTTAATATTTTCTCTGACCATCATTTCATCTGGAATCTTAGACTTTGCTTCTGTGTTCCATTTCTTTTTTATGAGAGATTAGTTCTTTAGAAATTTCCTTAATGATGGTCTATTGTAATAAAACTCTCATTTTCTGTCTGAAAATGCCTTTTTTTGCCCCTGATGATTAAAGATCTCTGGTTATGCAATTCTGGGTTTCCCACTAGGCCATTAAAACTGAAAGTTCTGTGACTTGAGCAAGTCTTTTCACCAGGGGAGAGGCCATATTTAGGACTATAGTACTATACTGTATTGGATTCATGTTGTGTATTTTGGAAATCTGAGGATCTTCCCTACTTGTGATCCCGATTACATATAATTAAAGGGCTTTATTTTTAAAATAACACACTGGCTTTTGCTTTCAGGAAGAGAGAGAAGATGTTATTTTTCATAATTTCCCCACTAATTAAAAAAATTCCTGGAAATTATATAAAAAACAAATCGTAAAAAGGCTCTGAAAGTTGGAGAAAAGAAGACAGAAAAACTAGAGACCTCAGAGCCCAAGAAATGACAAGGTGGTGAGTTCCCTTGGTTTTCTTTTTGCCTCCCATATCTCAGATTTGGAGCTAAAGAAGCCAACAACCCAGAAATTCCAGTGGACATAAATTTTAAAGCCCCCAAAAGTGCCTGCTCTTTCTAGCCAAAGGACAAGCAAAGGACCAACCTGGCAAGACACAAAATTATAGACAATCACCACCCTACCAAGCCAAAAGCACAGAAAAAGAACATGGCCATACCCTTCCCCACACCAACAATGGCTTAGTGGGAGCCTCGGTTTCCACCCTTACGATGCTATAATGAGGTGCTCAACACTCCTGCTTGGTGGTGGCAGAGATGACCAAGTAGGGAACAGGGTCTTTCATCCCTGATAGCTGGTAATGAGCTCTGCATCCAATAATATTAATGAAGATAGTTGGGGAACCACAACAAACCCACCCACATATAAGTAACTAGAAGTTCCCCCTCTGTTATTAATGTAGGTTAAGTAAGAAACCTGGACTTCTACCTTCACCTGGCAGTAAAAATGTGGCACACGCACCCTTTTCCCATGCTGGAGCTGCATCATAAAAATTCAGTTTGAAAGAGAAAAAAAAGATTTTAAAAAGATCTAGAATCTGTGACATAATACAAAAATGTCCAGATTTCAATTGAAGTCACTCATCATACCAAGAACCAAGAAGATTTCAAATTCAATACAAAAGGACAAGCAATAAATGTCAACCAACACTGAGATGATAGAGAGGTTAGAATTATCTAACAAAGATTTTAATGAAACTATGATAAAATTGCTTTAATGATGATGAGCGTGCTTGATACACAAAAAATAGAAAACTTCAGCAAAGAAATTAAAGATATATAAAAGAGAACTCAGTGAAAATTTTAAATCTGAAAAATACGATAGCCAAAATAAAAAGCTCTGTGCATGGACTTAACAGAATAATGGAGGAGACAGAAGAAAGAATCAAAGAACTGGAATGTAGAATAATAGAAATTACTTAATCTGAACAACAGAGAGAAAAGATACTAGTCAAAAAAATTGAAAAGTGTTTCAGATACCTACAGGACTAGAAGCAAAGGAGAAAAAGGGCAGAGCTTAAAAGAAAAAAAATGTATTCAAGGAAATAATGGCTGAAAACTTCTCAAATTTGGCAAGAAATGTAACCTACAGACTCAAGAAGCTCTATGAATTCCATCAGGTTAAACCTAAAGAAATATACGCCAAGATGCATTATAATTAAAATCTGAAAAGTAAAGATAAAGAAAAAATATTTGAAATCAGCCAGAGAAAAACTCTGCCAATAGGGAAAAGAAAATTTGAATGGCGATGAACCAGAAACCATATAGGCCAAAATAAAGTTCCACAATATTTTTCCGTGCTAAAGGAAAAGAACTGTCAATTTGAAATTCAATATTCAGGGAAAATATCTTTCAGGAATGAAGGAGAAATAAAGATATTCTTAGATGAAGGGAAACTAAGAGAATTTGTTGCCAGCAGACCTACCCTAAAAGAACGGCTAAAGATAGTTTTCTAAGTAGAAAGGAAATGACAATAAAGGAAACTTGGAATTTCAGGAAAGAAGAAAGAGCAGTTAAATAAAACTATGGGTAAATACAATAGGCTTTCCTTCTCCTGAGTTTTCTAAATTATGTTTGACAGTTGAAGGAAAAATTATAACACTGCCACCTGAGATGATCCTAAAAATATGTAAAGGATATTTTTAAAACAATTATATTATAAATGAGGGAGGATAAAGGAAGATAAATGGAGGTAAGTTTTCTATACTTTACTGAAACTGTTAAATGATAATAGTAGACTGTGAATAAATTATATGTGTGTATATATATAATATAGATATATATCATATATAATATAGATATATATCATTTATATAATATATGTAATGTAATACCTAAACACTAACAGAACTATCCAAAGAGATGCATTAAATAGCACTATAGATAAATTAAAATGGGCTTCTAAAATATGTTCAAGTAAGTGATAGGAAGGCAGGAAAAAGAGAACAGAAATGAAAACTGGAGAACAAATTTAAAAAAGTAGAAGACTTAAGCCATAACATATCAATAATTACATTAAATGTAAATGGTCTAAATATACCAATTAAAACATAGGTTGGTAGAATAGATTAAACTATATGACCCAACTATTCACATTCTATAAGAAACTCACTTGAAATATAACTATTAATATATATGGAGGTTTAAAGTAAAAGAATGGAAGCCAGTATATCAAAAAAATATTATTCAAAGGAAAGAAGGGTTGGCTATGGTAATAATGTAAATTAGGCATCAGAGCAAATAAAATTACCAGAGACAGATAAAAACATTATGTAATGACAAAAGGGTCAATCCACCAAGAAAGCAAAGGAATCCTAAATGTGTATATGCCAAACAACAGACTGCAAAATATATGAATGAAACTTATGTAACTAAAGAAATAAACAGACAAATTTACAATTATAGTTGGAAATGAGAACACTCTACTCCCAACACTTGATAGAATAGCTAAGCAAAAAATCAGCAAGGATATAGAAGAACTCAACAGCACCATCAAGCAACAGAATCTAATAGGCATTTTTAGATCACTCTATCCAACTACAGCAGAATTCACTTTCTTTTTTTAATTTCAGAATATTATGAGAGTACACATGTTTTGGTTGCATGTATTGCTTGAGTCAAAGTTATAAATGTGCCCATCATCCAGATAGTGTACATTGTACCCATTAAGTGTGATTTCACCCATCCCCTCCTCCCCCCCCACCTGCTTGATTTCTGTTGAGTTTTACTTTCATATGTGCACGTGAGTGCTGATCAGTGCTGATCAGTTAGTTCCAATTTAATAGTGAGTACATGTTGTGTTTCTTTTTTTTCCATTCTTGGGATACTTCACTTAGGAGAATGGTCCCCAGTTCCATCCAGGTTGTTACAAAAGGTATTAATTCATCATTTTTTATGGCTGAGTAATACTCCATGGTATACATATATCACATTTTATTAATCTACTCATGAATTGATGGGCACTTGGGTTGATTCCAAATCTTTGCAATTGTGACTTGCGTTGCAATAAACATTTGAGTGTAACTGTCTTTTTGATAAAATGACTTTGTTTCCATTGGGTAAATACCCAGTAGTGGGATTGCTAGATCAAATGGTAGGTCTATGTTTAGTTCTCTAAGGAATCTCCATACTGTTTTCCATAGAGGTTATACTAGTTTGCAGTCCCACCAACAGTGTGTAAATGTTCCTTTCTCTCTGCGTCCACAGCAGCATCTGTTGTTATAGGACTTTTTGATAAAAGCCATTCTCAGTGGAGTTAGGTGATATCTCATTGTGGTTTTGATTTGAATTTCCCTGATAATTAGAGATTTGAGCATTTTTTCATACGTTTATTGGCCATTAGTCTATCTTCTTTTGAAAAGCTTCTGTTCATGTCTTTTGCACACTTTTTAATTGGGTTGTTTTATTTGTTTTTCTTTCTTATTTGCCTGAGTTCTTTGCAAATTCAGCTTATTATCCTTTTACTGGATCTATAACATGCAAATATTTTCTCCCATTCTGTAGGTTGTCTATTCACTCTGCTAATTGTTTCCTTGTCTGTGCAGAAGCTTCATAATTTAATCAAGTCCTATTCATTAATTTTTGTTGTTGCTGTGATTGCCCATGGGGTCATCTTCATACATTCTTTGCCTAGGCTGATATCTAGAAAAGTTTTTCCAACATTTTCTTCTGTAATTATTATAGTTTCATGCATTAGGTTTATGTCTGTTATCCATTGTGAATTAATTTTTGTGAGTGTTGAGAGGTAAGGATCCTGTTTCAATATTCTATATGTGGCTATCCAATCTCCTCAACACCATTTATTGAGGAGGGTATTCTGTTCCCCATTATATGTTGTTGTCTGCTTTGTTAAAGATGAGATGGCAATGTGTGGATGTTTTTATATCTGGGTTCTCTGTTCTGTTTCACTGGCCTATGTCTCTATTTTTGTGCCAATACCATGCTGTTTTGGTTACTATATCCTTGTAGTATAGCTTGAAATCTGGTAAAGTGATGCCTCCTGATCTTTTTCTTTTGTTTAAGGTTGCTTTGGCTATTCAGGCTCTTTTCTGTTTCCATATGAAGCATAGAATTATTTTTTATAGACCTGTGAAGAATGACATTGATATTATGATGGGGATTGCACTAAATCTGTAAATCATTTGGGGTAATATGGACATTTTAACAATGCTGATTCTGCTGATCCAAGAGCATGATATCGTTTTCCATTTGTGTATATCCTCTGCAATTTCCTTCCTCAGTGATTCATAGTTCTCCCTGCAGAGGTCATTCACCTCCTTGGTTAAATATATTCCTAGGTATTTTATTTTCTTTCTTGCTATTGTGAAAGGTATCAGTCTTTGATTTGATTCTCAGCTTGACTGTTGTCGATACATAGATATTCTACTGATTTGTGTACATTGATTTTATAAAGTGAGACTTTGCTGAATTTATTTATAAATTACAGGTGTCTCTTGGCAAAATCTTTGGGATTTTCTAGATATAAGATCATATCATCAGCAAAGAGTGATAATTTGACCTCCTTTTCTGCATTTGAGTACCGTTGATTTTCTTCTCTTGCCTGATTGTTCTGCCAGCACTATGTTGAATAAAAGTAGTGACAGTGGGCATCATTATCTTATTGCAGTTCTAAGTGTGAATGCTTTCAACTTTTACCCATTCAATGAGAAATTAAACATCCTACTGCTGAATGACCATTGGGTCAAGGAGGAATTAAGATGGAAATCAAAAGATTTTTTGAACTAAATGACAAAGGAGACACAAGTTATCAAAATCTATGGGATTCAATGAAAGAAGTCCTACAGGGAAAATTCATAGCCTTAAATGCCTACATCAAAAACACTGAAAGATCACAAATCAACAATCTAATGGATCATTTCAAGGAATTAGAAAAGGAAGAGCAAACCAAATCCAAACCCAGCAGAAGAAAAGAAATAACTAAGGTCAGAGCAGAACTAAATGAAATAAATAACAAAATGATTATACAAAAAATAAAAGAAACAAAAAGTTGGTTCTTTGAACACATAAACAAAATTGATAGACCTTTCACTAGATGACCAGAAATTGGAAAGAAAGAGCCCAAATAAGCTCAATCAGAAATGGAAATGGAGATATTACAACTGATACCACAGAAATAAAAAATATCATCTCTGTATACTATAAAAATCTCTATGTACATAAACTTGAAAATGTTGAGGAAATGGACAAATTGCTGGAAACACACTATCTCCCAAGGTTCAATCAGAAAGAAATCGAACTCCTGAATCAACCAATAATGAGCAATGATATTAAAGCAGCAATCAAACATCTTCCAACAAAAAGAAGTCCCAGACCAGGTGGTTTCCCAGCCTAATTTTACCAAACCTACAAAGAAGAATTGGTACCCATACTGCAGAAATTATTTCATAACACTGAGAAGGGAGGGATCCTCCCCAACTCATTCTATGAAGCCAGTATCACCTTTACACCAAAGCCAGGAAAGGGCATAACAAAAAAGAAAACGATATACCAGTATCCCTTATGAATATAGATGCAAAAATTCTCAATAAAATTCTAACAAACTGAATTCAGCTGCACACCAAAATAATAATAATAATCTGCCATGACAAAGTGGGCTTTATCCTAGGGATACAAGGATGTTTCAACATACTTAAATGTGACTCACCACATAAACAGAAGCAAAAGTAAAGATTATATGATCATCTTACTAGATGTAGAAAAAGCATTCAACAAAATTCAAAACCCTTTTATGATAAGAAACTTAGCAAAATTGGCATAGATGGAACATATATTAAAATTATAAAAGGCACATAGAAGAATTCACCTTTCCAAGAATCCATAAAACACGTACCAAGATAGACCATACTATTATCCATAAAATAAACCTCAACAAATTTGAAAAAATTAATCATACATAGTGTATTCTCTGAGCACAATGGAATCAAATTAGAACTCAATCACAGGAAGATAAGAATATAATTTTCAAACACTTGGAAACTAAGCAATACACTTCTAAATAATCCATATGTGAAAAAGGAATTCTCAAGGAAAATGAACTGGATGAAAATGAACATACAACATATCAAAATCTAAACTAATGCTGAGATAGGAATTTATAACACTAAATGCTTGCATTAGAAAAGAGAATAAGACTCAAATCAATAATCTAAGCTCCCACTTCAAGAACCAAGAAAAAGGGGAGCAAAAAGTGCTGAAAGCAAGCAGAAGGAAGGGAATAATAGATGTAATAACAGAAATCAATGAAATTGAAAACAGAAAAGCAATAGAAAAATCAGTGAAACAAAGAGCTGGTTCTTTCAACAGATCATTAAAATTGAAACTTCTAGCAAGGCTGATAAAGTAAAAAAGAAAAAAGACACAACTTGCCAATATCAGGAATGAAATAGGAAATGTCACTGTACATCTTACAGATATCAAAAAGGTAATAAGGGATAACAACTTTATACACATAAATTAGACAATTTAGACTAACTAAAAGGAAGGAATAAAAAAATAAAAATAAAAATAAAAATAAAGCACAACCCACTGCAACTCGCCCAATATAAAATAGATAATTTCTATCCAGAAAATGGAAGAGGCAATAAAGACAAAGACAGTTCACCAAAAAGAAAACTATAGACCAAAATGCCTCATAAGTGTAAACACAAAAATCCTTAACAAAATATTAGCAAATAGAATTCAGCAATATATAAAACAATTCTAATCTAAGACCAAGTGTAGTTCATGTAGGAATGCAGGGCTTCTTGAATTTTAGAAAATCAGTCAATGTAACTGACCATTTTAACAGGCTGAAGAAGAAAAATCACATAATATCAATCAATGCAGAAAAGGCATTTGACAAAATTCAACATCCATTCATAATAAAAATTCGCAGAAAAATAGGAATAGAAGGAAACATCCTCAACTAGATAAAGAGGACCTATGAAACCCTGCAGCTAACACTGGAACTAAATGGCTGCTGTAAATATTTGGTGTTCTTTAGTTATAACTGAATCACTCCAATCTCTCTATTAAGCATGGTCTTCTTCTTGTTTGTCTTCACGTGGTCTTGTTTTAAGGACACCAGTCATTGTATTTAGGGCTCTCTCTAACTCAGTAAGATCTTATCAACTAGTTACATTTGCAAATAACTTATTTATAAGTAAGGTTATATTCTTTTAGTAGAGCTTAAACATAGAAAACACAAAAATATTTCAGAATTACAGAAATGCACCAGTCTCTGTTTTTTGGTTGGATTTGGTAACCTCAGATAAGTTCAGGCATTCTTTTGTGACCTTGTGAAACACGTAATATATATTTAATTGAATACCCTTTAAATAATTTGAGAACAATAAAGTGTCTCTTATATTCAAAGAGATTAAAAATAAGGCTTTTTTAAAAAAAACTAATATATATTTCTTTGGAGCTTGTACTGGATAAACCATTTCTTAAGTGTTAAATTACACAAAAGTAAGGACTGAGACATTCCAGAAAATTCAAATTTCAGTGTTTAAGAATATTGTATCTGCAGTAAGCACTATATTATATAATAAAACACTATAGGAATTATATCCCACAAATATAAACTAAAACCGAGTAGTTCTCTGGAGGCTGTCCTTTACTTCATTCATCGACTCATGTTGATTCCAAATAACTCTTAGGCAGTTGCAAAGATGTAATTGACTTATAGCTTTTGAGGAGCTCGGCTAGTATTTGTGATTTACATTAATCAATATATACTCTATTTACAAGAAAATCTGTAATGAAAATCACCAAAGAAATAGAATTATACATACATACTCTCCTCCTGTGTTTCTTTGGTTAATGAAAAAAGCTTATATATATATGTATATATATTATATATATGTGTATATATATTATATATATAACTATACTTCATTTTTCAAGAATTATAGTATCTCAGTGTTTACTTAGTTGGTTTAGCAGCTGAGCATCCCTCAAGAGTATTTTCCTTCAGCAATTCTTCCTTGAGCCTTTATTCATCAGTTTCTCTTTCAATAGCTCAAGGTTTCATGACTGATTATTCGATTTGATTCCTTCAAAATACACCAGAAGCTAAAATTAAACTTACAAAGAAAATGACCAAGATGTAGACGCACAATGTTTTGTTTCCTTAATAAAGTCATGTTTCCCTCTTAGATGAAATAAATTTCTTCAGACTCTAATATTCCTCAGAATTGCATGTTCAGTAAACTTCACTCTATAGCAACTATTATTTCCAAAATAATATAATATCATCAACGTTTAAAGTGACTTTTTACCAATTGAAAGAAAAAATGGAGATTTTTAAGGTCTTCCTTGCACAAAACCTTTCATTTAAATGATGGTAAAAGATTCCACAAGTGAAAGTAATTACTTATATTAATTTCAGTTAGTTTTGCTACACACTTTAGGCTCTTCTACTCAGAAGAGTCCTAAAAAGAGTTCATTTTATGTGAAATATGTATTATTGATGTCAAGTTATTTTTTTATATTCAGAGAAAGGGAAGCATTTATTTATGTGTTCTGGCATTAGTGTGTGAAATACTTTCACTACTGAAAAGCAGTAAAATTAATACATTTTGGCTTCCGCTGATGTTATGATGCACATTGGCAGCAATCCTGATGAACTTGGGTGAGAATGCTCGCTGTGCTCATACTAAGCAAATTAGAGGTGCCCAGTCATTTATTTTCACCGCAGTGTGTGTTGGGGTTGGGGGATGGAGGTGATAAGCACCAACAGAAGGAAAAAGGAGAAATAAAATATGCAGAATTTTTTTCAGAACGAAAACTGTGGCAGTAAGAGAAGTCAATGATAAAGACTTTAGATAACATTTAGGATTGTGTGTGCAGAAATTTAGGGGATGCCCAAGTGCTTACAATTTGTCTTAGAGTTTAAACTGCAATCAGACATATTCAGTACTTTTATTTAAAAGTTAGGATGACATGGTTTAAAATATTTTAATTTCTATATGAACAATCCTGTGTAATTAGAATTTGAAAGTCTTTTCATGTAAGAGAATAAGAAATATCTAAGCCTTCATTATTTAAGTTCTTTATTCTATAAGCATTAGCTCTCCAGATTACCAGAGTGAAACAGGAACTCGGTTTTATTCAAGGAAATGTGTGACCAAGACAATTACTTGTTAAATTTTTTTACAACAAAAGTAACTATAGCTATTAGGATATAGATAGATAGATGATATACAACTAAACTTGATTGTCTTATACTGTCCATATAGTTTTAAATATCTTCCTCACTTAGTCATTTTTAACCAGTTCTGTGTCCAGAACTATGAGTATATCTTGATATTAATGTCAAATATATGTGAGCCAAACTGCATGTGTAAAAATTAGCAAAGAGGAGAAGCAAGAACAAACAACATTCTCCATAGTTCATTGGTCAATTTATGAACAAACATATAAATTAGTCTCTTTAGTAATTCTTAGTTTGGGGCCACATATGCAGATAATGTATTCTTTAAAAGTTCTAAAAAGAATTGGGTGAGTCATGCAGCTGGAGGTAGAGAGCATAACACCACTAGAGCTCTTCCTTCATCATGTGCACTTGGTACCTCTCAACACCTATGGACCAAAGGGACAGGAAAGTGCTCCACCAGAAGCCAGTTGGTGGACATTTTTTCCATGTATATTAAACCTACGGTCTCATTCCTGTTATCTTCAGTCTTTTAAACTAGATTTGAATTTCTTGGAATCTGGCTGTAGCATTTTAGAGATAGCCTTAAGGATTATTTTACTGACTAGGAAAGTTACATTCAGTATTATTCATTGCATGGCTTAATTAATGGTAAAATTGGCAGTCAAGCAATTTGTAAGACTTCTCCAGTTTCCTTTGACTGTACTATACTGCTTCTTCTTTTTTGCCCACTTCTTCTGTTTTTATTCTTAGGATGTAGCTGAGAAGCGTTGGAATGCTGTCTTGGTGGCACTTCCACTTCTTTAAGCATTTTCCTTCTCCATACAGAAAAATCATATTGTTGACCATAACATTTTCCTTTTGTTTCATTCTTAAAGATGTTTGTATTTTTCTCCAAACAGCCTCAAAACCAGTGGACTTGAAATTATGCACTGGCCCTGTCCCTAATACTACACAGCTGTGCCACATTCCTTGTCCAATTGAATGTGAGGTTTCACCTTGGTCCGCTTGGGGACCTTGTACTTATGAAAACTGTAATGACCAGCAAGGCAAAAAAGGTATGTAATGTTAATATGACATGTGTGAAATTTCTATCAATTGAGTCAAAGTGTGAATTATTTTAAAAATGATATTCTGTGTTCTTTGTGATTATTCATTTGTGATGTTTTCCAGAATGGCTAGGGAGTACTGATTTCAAAAGATGAATAATTACCTAATGGGTACAATGTATATTATTTGGGTGATGGATACCCCAAAAGTCTTAACTTGACCACTGTGCAATCTGTGCATGTAACAAAATTGCACATGTACCCCTTAAAATTATACAAATAAAAAATTAAATGGAAGAAGATAGACAAAATATTTGTTAATTTAGACAACACAATGGAGAACTTCTGAGGCAGTTTAGTGCAGTGGTTAAGATGAGCTGTGATATAAGACTGGTCTGGATTGGAAAACCTACTCTGTCCCTTGCTGTTCAGATAAGATAATTATTAATAGCTTATCTAAATCTTTGTCCTCTTATATGTTAAAGTGGCGTAGCAATTATCTGCCACTCAGATTGTCTCTAAAGTATCAATGATATAGTGAACATAAAGCACGAAATTCAGTGCCTGTCCCATAGCTAGTGCCCAATAAATAGAGCTCCTTATTACTTCAAAGGCAAAATTTTAAAAACTTGCTTACTTTTATGATGCAAATGATATGTCTAAGAGGAGTGGAAAAAAATGCAGTGGTTGACTTCATGGTGAACATGATGGGCTAATTTGCACGTGATCTTTCATGCAATTGAAAATGTTTTCTATTTTCTTTTAAAGGGCAATCTTCTAGTGATTCTAGTGTGTGCACATAGCAATAAACAGACTTATTAAGTTTGTTACACATTGCCAGGAAGGGCAACACTTAGGTACTATTAAAGCACAGAGCAGAATTTGAATACTCCATATTGGAGCCCAGATGGTTTATGTCTCTAATTCAAATTTCCAGAGAGTCTAAAATCAACTGAGGTTCAAAGAGACAGTTTATCTGGAACTATCTAACTTCTCAGAGTTTCCTTTTCCAAATTCGATCATGTGACCGTGCTGAAGAATTAAAAATAATAGCACTTTCATCTGGCCATGAATATTTCTGAATAGTTTGAGATTTCATTGTTTCTTTGAATATTCTATAACTATAGACTTGCCAAATGGACCAAATCTGTCTCTATCTCTATTTCTGTTTCCCTCCATCCATCGGCCCTACAAAGGAAATGGAAGTTACATGGCACTTCTTGCCTTATCTTTACTGTAATAAGCTAAAACCAAAGTCCCTCCTTTTACATTTCTGTTCATGCATCCATTCATTAATTCATTTAATAAATGGCTTATGACCTCGCATTTAGCTAGAGTTTGGGAGTTCACCAGTGATTCAAAACAGACATGACATCTCCCTCTACTCTTTCCAACTTTCACTCCGGAGTTTTATTCCGCTTTCTAAAATACTCAAGCCCTGACGGTAACAATAAATACTTTCTTTCCCCAATAATTCAGGCTTCAAACTGAGGAAGCGGCGCATTACCAATGAGCCCACTGGAGGCTCTGGGGGGACTGGAAACTGCCCTCACTTACTGGAAGCCATTCCCTGTGAAGAGCCGTCCTGCTATGACTGGAAAGCAGTGAGGCTCGGAGACTGCGAACCAGATAATGGAAAAGAGTGTGGTCCAGGCACACAAGTTCAAGAGGTTGTGTGCATCAACAGTGATGGTGAGATAGGTGTATCTATTGCATTTTTATGAATGTCTGTTTAACCCTGGAGATATGCTTTGCCCTTATGTTAAAATCTTGTGTCTTCTCTCATCATAACTGGTTCCATTTACAAACAGAAATTGCTACTTTCTCTCTCTCTCTCTCTCTCTCTCTCTCTCTCTCTAATGGTATCACTGGAGAGGTTCCAGGAACAGTCATAGGATATATTTTCATTTGAAAACAGAACAGGTAATGTAGAATAAGAATTAAATCATCATAAGGGAAAGAATTTATTAAATTGCCAAATTTAAAAATAACAAGAAAAGGTAACACTTTTCTAAGATATATATATGGCATATATATATACACATATATATTTTTTAATTTATCCTAGAAAATAAAATGTAAATAAAGAAAAGTGGTAAGGGTTGGTTAATTTGACTACTTGACTCTAGAAGTCTTTTTTTTTCCTCCCTGCTAACTGTGTCTTAGTGATATTATTTAATTTGCAGGCTCACAAGCCACAAGGCTTATCATAGCCTCAAGTTCCTGAATCAATCTGTTCTCTAGGGGCCTCCTCTCTAGGAATGTCGTGGAACCATTGGATGATGGTTTTCCACAATTTTCTTTTCCCCATCACAGGAATTACCTAGGACTTTTAACAACTAATTTTTGTTTGAAAAAAAAAAAATACACCGTCTTGTTGTAAGCTCTGTTATAAGATTTTTACATTCTTCCTAAGAGTGCTGCTACTGTTTGGGGGAGAACCCTGTACCCCTCATCAATCCCTGAGTCATACTTAGGAACCACAGGACTCCCCCTGACACAGTTTAAAGCCTCTGGACAAGATCATCTCTAAGGTTGCTTCTAACTCTCGAATCCTATGACTCTGCACTTCAGAGAAGCATGAGCACTAAACCCCAGGGTCCCATGGTTTGACAGTTTGTGCTGTTTACAGCATATGCAGAAACATTCTGGTGCCCCCTCAGGGGTACTACAACATCTGGTAACCGTCATAATTCCTTCCATTCTATTTTCTTCCAGCAAGCAGAATTGTTTCCTCCTGTGACTCAGTCACTGTTTAGTCGTAAAGAAAGATACTCTCTGGGGTGGAAGACTGACAGACACTGCTATTACTGAGAAATTAGCTTTTGTCTTTGTCCAGGGTCCAAGAAAGCCATGCAAGACAGTAGTAATTGAAATCTGAACCAGCATTTGAGGTTGAAATGTGAAGAAGGGGATTATTGCTCCCGATCGTTTATGATGACTTTATGTATTCTGCTTTTTTCTATGGTGGTATAATCAGTGATGATATATCCTCTCTTTAGCTTTTCCCTGTTCTACACTAAAGGGAAAGAAAAGTAGAGAGTAACACTCAGAGACTGGCATCAAGGAAAATAAAGCAAAAGAAGCACATTCTCTTTTACTCACATTTTAAATCCGTATTCGGATTAGACAGTACTCTATATTTTAATCTTCTGAATTACTGTAAAAAAAAAAAAAACAGTAAGGGTCATATTTAATTCCCTTAGGTGATAGCACTTCTTGATTTTTTTTTTCCTCAGTTCAAATAATTTTTTTGTCTTCTATAGACCTACAGAGAAATTAGGGCCCCAAGTATTGTACAAGTATATTTGAATGAAGCAAAAAGCTAAAGTGAAAAGTTCATTGTGCACGGAACTTCTGCCTCAGTGTTGCCCAATGAAAAATCACATCTAGTTCACTTAGTGCACTGATCTTCCTGGATATTTGTGCAAATTGAGTATATATGATATAGCTATTTAAAAAATAGTTGTTTATTGTAATTTTGTCAAGTAAAATTATATTGTAACACAAATAATGGCATCCTAACTTGTCTTAGGAAACACTAAAAAACAAGCAGAGGTATGAGTAAGATATATCTAGTTAGTTGTCTTGGAAAGTAATGTATGTTCAAACCTAAAAAGCAAAGTGATAACTCACAATACACATAAGCTGGTTTCACTTTGCCTAACAAGCAAGCATGAATTAAAAGCAGGTAAGTATGCAAAACTGATATTCAATTTGTTGTTATTGTCCTTTACTGGTACATCTCTTCCACCATTAAATTTTGATCTCCTGACATTAATTAGTTGTAGTGCAATTTAATACTTTAACTGGCTCAACTACAGGGGTCTATAAAATCAAGAAAATTATTTTTTCTAATAAATCCTAGAGCCTGCTCAAATTTGTATATAACTGAGATATAATTATGCTGATAGAATAAGAGCAAAAGCTGGAGACTTATAAATACCACTCCAATATTATCATGTGGTCACCTGGTAAGTGTTTAGCAGCTGCACCAAATGTTGTTTTGTAATTAAAGTGGGCCTAGGGAATTAAAGTTGATTAGTTGTACAGACTCTACCTCTAGGCCTGGGCTGCGGCTATAGATTTTGTTTTATAATTAAGTTAAAGCTCGACTAGGGACATGAAGAATTAGAGCCTGTGAACCTCGCAAATAGTAAAAAGACATCTTTTTCTCCCATGTTTCTCACAAATTTCACAACTTTGTTAATGGCCTCAAAGCATTTAAAATTTCTTTTTTTTTTTTTTTTCTTGAAATAGTCTTTGTCTAGGCTTCCAGATCATTAGGATTTCCTACTGCCATTCATCTTTGCAGGTGCCTTCTAAGGAGCAGGGTTGGGAAAGGTTGTAAGAGCCCTCAGGAGGAGCTTTATGTAGATTCCCTGACAGACAGGGGAGTGGAACTGAATTGCAAGACAAAAGAGAGCTCAAAAGACAATTAGACTCTCCAAAAAGAGATAAACATTTTATGTGTAATAGAAAAAATATTGCATAAAATTTAAAGCTCATCAGAAAAGCACTTCCAGATCTCTGAGCACAAATGCAGGAAGTACTCCAGAGGTCTGGGGGCTGGGGGAATCCTAAAGGATTTTATATCTATGAGAACACCTCAAAGCTGCTCTATGTAATTTTTTTGTGATAGTTGGGTGTTTTATTTAAAGGTGTAAATTTGGAGAGGCAAGCGTATTTTGTTTCCTTAATTGGTTGGTTAGAGGCTGAATGAAGCAAGGCTTTAGGCTGGAGATAGGAAAAGGAAAACATATTGACTTATTTATTACTTGAGACTATAAACCAAATATAGGTCAACAAAAATAAACAAATGATGCCATCCGTATTTCCTTATCACACACTGTATTTCAGATAACAGAGTATTGACACTTTTCCACGTGAATTTCAAAAACTCAGTTTTGTTATTTCGTTTTCTGTGTTATTTTGTAAAGCAGTGGACCTCAGTAGATTCAAATGCCTGCACTTCTGAGCTGCAAAAGTTAATCCATAACCGATGACATTAATGTGCACAGCTCACTTTCTACTTGACCTAGATTTTTATGAAACCAAAAAATATTCCTATGAAAGTAAGTCACTACAACAATTCATCATTACACAGTTATTAATGGTACAGTAGGGAGAGTAATGAGGGCCACCGGCTGGGGCCATCAGTGTGTATTGTGCCGTTCTTGAATGGGAATAACTGTTATCCAAAGATTCTCAGCACCACAGCAAACTGGCTGGATTCTATTAGCACTAAAGAAGACCTGTGATTAAGAACTTGTCGAGATGAGCATTGGAGCAAACCTTTATAGCAAGTTTTTCTGCCTCTTTTGAGAATTATTTCTGCATATCATCAGATTACGAAGAGAACTGACTGTGAAAATGCTTGGGGGAAGATGACTTTAATATCCAGGGCACCAGCTTGTCATGGAACTGCTTAACCTTTCTGATATTTTACCACTGATTTCTTCCTTCTGGAATGGATAGAATGGATAGGAATGGATATATTTCCACATATGAGTAAAGGAGAAGAAAAGACTTGAATATTTATTTCCTAAGTAGTTTATATCATACTCTTTGTTCCCATGTTGTAAGTATTAAGAGGACTATGAGGCAAATCATTTCAGTATCTTGAGGTAAATACTGGAATAAACACCTCAAAAATATTGCAAGTTTTTACCACTGAAGAATAAGACTCAATGTGGAGAGAGATGGAGCAAGATAGTCTCTATTTTAAGCCTTGTACTACAATTTGTATGCAATTTATAAGCTGTATAAATACAGAATTAATTTGTCCAAATATATATTTATTAAAGAGTAACAGTTTGGAGAGGTTCAGAGGAAAGAGAGACAGAAGTGGAGAATGGGGAGCAAAGCGTGCCTGGAATAGAAAGAAATTATAGAACCCGTAGTTGAGACTAATATTTTGACTGATTCAAAGTATTTGTAGATTCCCCCAAAAGCATAGGCCAGGTCAAGGATTAGAATGCATGCAGTTCATTAAGCATGTGCTCCCAGAAGAAACCAGTAAGAGAAGGAGAATAAAGAAGCAAAAAAGAGAAGGGAGAATGTGTCTTGGGATCCTAAAACTACCTCCAGATTCAGAGATTCACTAGGAAGATTTGGAGGATTCAGTATATGGTTGAGCCCACAGCTATGACTTATTACAATGAAAGGGTACAAAATGAAATCAGCAAAAGGAAAATGCACGTGAGGCAAAGTCCAGAGGAAACCATGCACAAGCTTCCAAGAGCCCTCTCCCAGTGGAGTCACACAGGATGTGCTTAATTTCTCCACCAATGAATTGTGACAACATGATTACAGTGCTGTCTACCAGGGAAGCCCACAGAGCTAGAGAGGTGCAGGGCTTATACCTGCAGTCAGCCATGTAGTCACCCTCTTCCTAGCACATAGGAAAATTCCAGAAGAAACTCCCAGAAGAAAAGCAGATGTTCAGCCTAAAATACATTATTAATACAAACACTTTAAACGCAGTGAGCCATCGTTTTCATTTAGAGAATGGTGGAGCTCTCCAAAAATTCAAGTACCCAGATGCAAGCCAAAGGCCACTCTTGTGAGTAAGACTATTTAAGGCTGACAGTCTCAGGACTGCTATGTTGACGCTTTTCTGCACAGAAAAAATACAAAGTTGTAGACTCAGTCTAATTAGGTCAGGCACTCTGGAGTGCAAATTAAACCTCAAAGATTGTGATTATAGAAGTAAAAGAGCTGGACGTTTATATTCTCATACCAATCATTGGCCCAGAGCTGCTAGCTGGAAGGAGGAGGGTCAGTCCCAGAAATATCCAGGTCTCGATGATGGCTAGACAACTCTAGAATCCAAGGGCAATCAGCCGAAGGTCAGGAATGAAGCTTTAGTGGCAGAGTCTGAGAGATTGGTGCAAAGATCCTGTAAAAGGGATCCCAGGGAATCCAAGTTGGCCAGCAACACTGTCCATTACAAGAAGAGAGCCAATTATAGTGGGAAGGAGTATAAAAATTGGATAAACTAAAACAAATCTAAAACCTGATTGTATTGTTTTCTATACTACAGAGGACTGCTCATGTGAATATGCAGTTTTCCAGTTTAGGAAAATGCTTTGATGGGGCATTTTGGTTGGCAGATGTGTGGTACTGTCTACGTTGCCTTCATAATAACAAAAGAAGAAGAGCTGAGTTGTTCTGCAAAATAAAATAGGAGAATTTTTAAGTTACCTCTGGCAGTATGGGGAGATAGGTAAGAATTTGGAAATAGTAAAGGAGGATGTGAGAAGGGTCTAGGAGAAGTGAGAGTAAGGATCTTAAGGAAGAAAGAGAAAAAGTTTGAGGAGGGCCGCAGCTAGCTAGAAATATCCTTTGGTATGAAATAAGTAACTCAGACTTAAAGGTTTATTCAGGATAGTACACTTTTCTTGTGATCATTATTAATAGCACCCCCTTTTGTTCTCAAAAGTGTCCTGATTTGACTAAGGAGTGATATGATCACCTTAGGAGTGAAGGATAAATTTTGGGACAGAGTAGGCAAAAAATTGGAACCAAAATTGCTACAAGAAACATTAGCTCCATGAAAATCCTTGGAAAAAATAAAAAGCCAAGAGAGTCTACTGCTACTTAGAAGGTTCCTGGATTACCCAATGGAATTTAAATAATTCTATTTGAATTTTAATGGAAAAAGGAACTTCAGAAGGCTGGGCAACCTGAAAACAGTAGATATTGAGATTGGTTAATATTTTAAAATGTTAGAATATCTTTTCAAGATCTTAAAATTGAAGAGTACATTTATAAATATTTTTGCTCATTTCTATCAGGGGAATACATTTTTTGCCATATCTTATAATTGTTTATCAGTGATGGACAAAAACATCATAATATGTAAGGGAGAGTGGTAAAAATGTAATTAAAATATATTTAAATATAGAATGGAACCTCAGCTAATTAAGATCTGCTTCTAAAACTTTGTTGAGAACTATGAGTTCAGATCAATTCAAATGTCTGTTTCTACAGATGAGAATACAATCTCAAATGCATGATCATTCTCTGGAACCAGAATCTACTTCTTAACGCAAATTACACAGCCATTATGTGGAAAACTGTTCTTTTAAATGTGAGAATACATTCTATAACTGAATTGTTTTTCCATAATTTAAGCAATAAATCAACTAAGAAATTTCCTTCTTGTAGAATTCTATGCCATTTAATGTGTTGGAAATATAATTAGGTTGGATATTATGCTTAAATCTAAGGTCTCTTACTTACAATTAGGATCATCTAACACTGTTGGTAGGAGTTTGTTTCCTATAATTGGGTTGAGATTCTCTATTAAATTTGTTGTAAAGATGAAAGTCATTATAGCCGTTTAGAAAACGTAAGGCGATTGGTTATTCTTCAGTGTTGATTTATAGTAATCACAATTTTATTTTAAACTTAAAAAATCTGGCATCAGACACCCTGATCTGTCAGCTCTGTGTGTATGTATGTGTCTGCATATTATAATATATTTTTAATAAAAATTATCTTTTGTTTTTAAGGAAAGCATCAGGATTGAGCCAATGTTCTTTTGAATAGCAATGTTGTAGCAAAGTGTAGGATTTTAACATAAAGGATGTTATTTTTTTATTTTTAAAAATAGGATAGATTTTGCAGGAACTTCAAATAAAAATTAAGTAAATGATTGTTTACATACCACTTAATGATATAAATTCCCCATTGAATGTTAGCTACCATTTCAAATGGCAAATATAAAACAGCCTTTTACTTTGTTGTAGATGATGAGGTGCCTGAACACAAGCCAGAGCAGCCAGTTTTCTCATATCTGGGTCATGAAAAGCCAGTATGGACAGAAACCACACCTTTCAGGCAAATTAGGCAGGAGTTTAATTATTAAACTCAACAGATGAATCTCATTCCTTACATTATCCAACCCTTTGTTTTCTGCTTCTCTTTTAATCTACCTCCTCTGCAAGACTTTGTCTTCCCAGGACTTCATTGATTCTACATTCTTGATTTTCTTTCTACCTCCCAGACCACATTATCATTTAACTATTGCTGGGTAACAAACCACCTCAAAATGCAGTGAACTGAAATACTAACTGAAATCATGAGAATTCCTCTTGATTTGGGGAAGTTCTTGTTCAGTTTTTACCTGAGCTCTCTTGAGGTTTGGCTATGGCTGGAAGGTCCACAATGGCCTCCCTGCCTATCTGGCACCTGGTGCTGTTGGTCAGCTGAGGTGCATTGATACTTCTCCAAATGGGCTCTTATCCTCCAACAAGCCAGACGCGCTTATGTCTTGGTTTTAGAGCATTACTTCAAGAGGACTAAACAGAATGTGGAAGTCCTCTTGTGCTCACACAGTATCACTTCTGCCACATTCTACTGGTCAAAGCAAGTCACAGTGACAATCCAGATTTAATGGGTAGGGGAAATAGACTCTATCTCTTGGTAGGAGACATTGTAAAGAATTATGGCAAACAATTTAATTTACTACAGTCAATTCTCTGGTCACAATTATTTTCACTCCTCCTGCATGAAAAATACACCCCTTCCCCACCCAAGACCACCAAAATTCCTATGCAATTCAATCATCAGGCTCAAAGTTCACTATCTCATGGTTTGTATCTGTTTCAAATATGGATGCAGCTCCTCAGGAACAGCCACTTGGGCGTGAATACTCTTGAATCAGAGGTCTGTGAACTAAAAACACAAGATATCTTCCACTAATTCCTCCACACATACAATGATGTGACAGGGACTGGAAAATCAGAATAGACTCTCTCATTCAAAAATAAGAAAAAATGGGAAGTAATCAGTAATTTCTGTCCTGTATCAATTCTGAAATCCAGCCTGTTCACCTTCTACCAGGGATAGGGAAATTTCTTTGATATGAATGTACTTTTATTCTCTTGGAGTGGTTCCCTAGTTATTGTTTACTTTGACTCTTTGCTCTTCATTCTGGGCTCTTGAATTTTACCCTAAAGTGTCTTTCTTTTTCCATGTTTGTAGCTAAAACTTTCTCAGTCTGCCTCTTGCCCATAGAAATTAGAGAGGCCAGATGATATTGGTTTTTTTCATTTTGAACTGTATCAATTTCTGTACATCTAAATTGGCAAAGTTTTATCAATAAAGCACTCTTAAAATGTTTTGAGTTTCCTATGAATCTCACTGGAAGTCACTCTGTGCCCCAAAAGCCATATCCATGACGGCTTTTAAACAAACCTCTTTTTACTTTGGACCACATGTGAGGCTGCTGTGTGAAATGCATCTGAGATTCTTACAAGTCCTTTTGTCTAGCTGAGACAGTCTTCTTTTAATAGGAATCACTTATATCTTTCTGTGGTGTTATCAAAGAATTGTTAGCTAGATCCTAGATTTGACTTTTTACCTTAGGCCATTTTGAACTCTGAAAATCTTTTTCTCAGAGAAGTAACGATGAGAAATAATTTTCCATTTCAGCTTATTGAGACATCCTCTAAATTCCAATTCATATTGAATTATTTCTTCTCTAGTTTATTACTTTACCCATAGAATGTCATTCTCAGGTTAAAAAAAAAATAAATGGACACTTTTAAACATTTTTCCTAGAATCTCCTTATCTAGCTCATCATCTTCATTAGATACATTTTTTATCATGCAACTTTCCACAAGAAACAGTTTCGCCAATTTTTCTATCACTACATGAGACTCTCTGTCTCCATCCTTCACTAACAATCTTCTCACCTATTTTTCAGCATTTACCCATCCCAAGTCTCAAAGCCAATACTACCTGTTTTAGGTAGTAAACGGTTTTGGTAAAACAGCATCTCATTTTCAGGCACTAAGTTCTGTCCCAGCTATGTATACTACACAATGAACCACCTCAAACTTAACAATATTTTTTTGTTTTTGTTTGTTTCTTTGTTTTGGTGTTTTCACAATTCTGCTGATTGGCTTGGCTGTGTTGTTTCTGTCTGGCCTCACTGATGCAGCTGCATTCAACTAAAGAACGAGCATGGCTGGAATGTCCAAGTTGGCCCCACTCCTACCACTAAAGGTGCCTCGTTTTTCCTCCAGGTGTTCTCAGTGGACTGGCTTCTTTTCTAGGTGGTCTTAGGGCAGTGTTCTAAAAGAGCAAAACAGCTTAAAGGCCGCTTTAATGCCTAGGTTCTGGAACTCTCCTATGGTCCCTTCTGCTACATTCTGGGGGTCAAAGCAAGTCTTAAGGTCAACTAGACTCAAGAGATAGTGGAATAGATTATACCTTTTGATGAGAGGTGCTTACCAGAATTTGTGGACATATTGACCTTCCACATGTCACTTCCTCTGTTTCCGATATGCTATATTCTTTCTTTACTCCTTCCTTAGATGCTGAAATTCTCTTTCAACTCTTTTCTATGGAGCCATACCCAGAAGCCCCAACCAAACCCTCTTGGCATTTCAAACTACTATATACCAAATTCAAACTCATCAACTTTCCTCCAAAATCAGTTTCTTCTCCAGTTTTTCCAGCCTAGTTCACAGAACTACAATTCGTTCAATCCTGCTGATAGAGTGACATCTGTGAAGAGACATAAAGGAGATGGGAAAGAAAGCCCCATGAGAATGTAAGAAGAGAGCATTCAAAGCAGAGGGAACATTAAATGCAAGATCAGGAGGTAGGAAATACTTTGTATATTTGAAGAACAACAAGCTGGCCAGTGTGTTGGAGTAGAGTGAGTTAAGGGGAGTGTATTGGGAGATGAGTTTAGAGAAGTTACAGAGTTACAAGACCATTCAGGGGCTTTGGCCTTTACTCTTGACCAAGATGGGAATCTACTGGAGGGTTTGAGACAAGTGATCAGAACTGACTTATGTTTTTGAAGAATGACTTAAGTTGCTTTGTTGAGACTAAACTTTAGGGGAGCAGAGAAGAAGCAGTAAGGAGGCTATCACCTCCTCTGTAATTCAGGTGAGAGATGAATGTGGCTTAGACAAAGGTTGCAACAATGGGGAGAGGGGTGCTAAAAGAATTGCACTCATTGTAAAGAACTGGGACACTTGGAGCAGGGACTCATCTGGGATCAGGTTTTCCTTCCTCTGGCATTACAGCTATCCTGCTATATATCTTTCCTTGATCATATCATTCAGCTGCTTAAAATCTCTTGCTGTCTTCACATTGCCTTTTGCATAAAGTCCTTCCAGAAATCACAGACTGTCCTCCCTGATCTTATCCTGCCCATGTTACCAGTTGGCTTTTCTGCCACTTCTTTTATCCCATTGTACATTTTATGAAATTTTGAATTTATCATAGTTATGTATAGTTTACTGTCCCCTAATAATCCTTCTGTGGAATAGGGATCATATCTTATTTATTTCTGTATGCCCCTTTCCTAGCACAGTGCTCCACATAACAGATGGTCAGTAAATCTCTGATCCATCACTAATTTCTTGCCTTCTTTTATCCCTAAACATCACATCTTTTCAAGAAATTTCTCCATAAGTAAACTTTTGTTATTGCCCTCACTGCAAATTCAAACTTTGCCTACCAGATGTCAGATAAAGCATGACACCAAATTGTACACCCTATTAACATCTCAGTATGCCTTTAAATTCCATTACTCTCAAGTCCCAGTACACTGGAGCAAAACAGCTACTGTATTTGCATAAGAAGAAAAATAAATACACAGAATGCTATAAAAACCTGCTATCCGAGGGATTCCTCTCAGAGCATTTTATCATTAGACTATTTTTTGTTGAGATTCAGTTTTCCGGAAACCAGTCATTACAACATTAACTCTAGGTTCACATGCTAACTTTGCTACTTTCTTTGGCAAGTTCTTTAAATTTTTCGTGACTCAGTTTCCTCATGTGTGAAAAAAGGTAGTTCAAATACCTGTTCATATTGTTGTGGGGTAAGAATGAGTTAATGTGTGTTAAGTGCTCAGAATTGTTCCTGGCACATAATACATTGCTATTTAAGTGTTTGTTGTTGCTATTATTCCTCTAAGATGAGTTCAGTGGTGAAAAAGTTAGCTATGGACAATTATTTTCTATTTTTTTTTAATTTTTGCTTGGTTAAGGATAAAAATTTTATAACTTGCTTATAACTGATCACATGATTTGCAGCCTATCTCATTTATTTTCATAACACACTCATGAAATAAGTGTACTTTATTTTCAAAACACATTTATGGCCTTAAAGAAATGAGTGCCTATTCTATTAGCTATCAGAAAATTATAAATATATTATAGTAAAATTTCATAATAGAAAATCTTTTCACCTATTTTACTAGAACCAGATCTCTGTATTGACATTTCTCTTTTCCACTTGTCACATGCTATTGATCCAAACTAGCATTGAGCTGGTAATGTCTTTTGAAGAAAACTAAGATTATATGAGTTTGACCAAATTTATGAAAATTAATTATTATAACTGTTATTAATTTTAGAGTAAATTAGAGTTGCACATTTCTTATTTGTATGATGTAAGTGCTATAATGAATGTGTCACACGAGGAGAATTGTAGTTTTCTTTTTTTTTCCTTAGAAAGATAACAACAAGTTTTTGACTATGGCCATAAATTGGACTTCACTTGATTTATATAAGATCAGAGAATATTGCTGTGGAATTGCAATTAAATATAATATAAAAAGAAAGTTGTAGTAATCTTTGACCTTCAAGACCACTTGCACTTAGCACTGCATTAATTGGGAGCTAGGGATAATAAATCTTCCAAAAACACAATGAGAAGAGATATTATTTAGCTGTGATACTCAATCTGAGATTTCATATCTAAAGGACACCTGTTGTTGAAATGGGGAATATGATATAAAAAAACCCCACAAGATTAATAAGGTACATTTTCTTAACTTTCAGTCTTGCTAATAGGCTAAAAGGAGGTAGGGAATTAAGTAAATTAACTAGCAAAATTTTAAAATCTTTTCTCCTATATTGAAAGAAATTGCTATATTGATGTAAAATTATAAAAGATTAATATACATATGTGTTGGTTGCCTCCTTAACATTCATTTATTCTCTTTTTTTATAAAATGTGCCTCTGCGTTTTCTTTGAGGAATGCATCTATCCCTTGAGGCTTGCTGTGATTTATCCCACCTCCTACCCAAGGCAGTCAGTGCATTCCTCCTACCTGGCCACAGAAATTGCTTTAAGGATGGACATGTCACCCAGTCCAGGCTAACAGAGAGAGTACATCCAAGGGCTTGTGCAAAAACAACTAAAGGAAACACTGGAGATGTCCAGAGTCACTACATAAAGTTGATAATATAAAAGGCAGAAAAGGGAGATTGAGGTATTTGTTGGTATCATCTGAGCCATTAGATCTATCCTCATGTGAAGCCATTGTTAAAGCCAATAAAAGTCTCTTCATTGTTTTTATCCTAAAAGAGTTCTAAGTGACACAGAAAAAGACTAGAAAGAAAGTCCCTGTTTTGAATGAGTGGCTACATAGGGTTGCACTCTTAGATGTATCCAAAATTCACCCATAACCAATAATTTGCTCTTTCCACTTTCCTTAAGAATATGTCTATAAAACCACTGAATTATACTGAAGAAGGGCCTAACATGGCTTTTTCAAACAAGTTAATTGCTATGGGAAATTTCTATGTAGAAAGTGTGTAGAGTGATGGTGCTGTTGGAAGAGTCATCTTTTAGGGACTTATTTTGTCTCTGCAGAGCATTGAATATTAGATTAAGACAATATCGACCTTACCAAAGCAGAGGTAGCCCAACAGAGAGATGATAGAGTGGCTAAAGTGCCTAAGAAATCTTTTATTTTTTTGACACTATTGTTCCAGCATAATTACTTTTCTATTTAAAATTCTTTTCTACCTTTTTGGCATTGCTGAGATCATGGTAGAAATGACATGAAGTCACAAAATGTTTGATATTTTTTATTAAAATTCCAAAATATCAACTTTGATTCAGAGCTATGTCAAAATTTTTAAATAAGAAATTTATGCAGAGAGCCTTCTGGATATTTAGTCTTAACTTCTCTAGGAAATTGCTGTAGTATGCACTCCATGAGAGAGCTAGAACTTTCCAGAAAAGTTCTGATCTTATAAACAACATTTAAACATCATAAACAAATTGGCTTTCTTATTGGTTAGATTTCCAAAAGTCTGTTACTTAGGCTCATTTATTCTTTAGTTTCATATTTATTGTATCTGCTATGTTCCAGGCATTACATGTTATGTTCCAGAGCCTGCTCTGTTCCTGGCATGATACTCACATTAATAATGATAGCTCCTGCCCATCAAGCACCCACTGTCTAGCTGGAGATGGGAAAATATGTCATCAAATAATTTTAATATAGTGTAATAGTGCTCAACTACAGATATGCTCAAAGTGCAAATAGGTAGAATAGGTAAAGTATACACTCTACCTTGAAGGATCACTGAAAGCTTTAAAAAGGAAATGGCTCATGTTTACTCAAAGAAAAAATAAAAATTCTTAAGAAAGTCAGCATATTTTAGGCTAAAAGCATGGCTATGCAAAGGCACAGAGGTGTGAAAAAGCTTGAGATGTTTGGGGATCTGCAAATATTTGGGCATGTCACTGCATAGTTTATATTTGAAAAACTAGAGGAAATGAATCTTTGTAGATGGGACCATGATCTTTGCAGATCATGCAAGAATTGGTAAGCCAGGTTCAGGAGATGGTTTCTTTCTACTGGAATTGAAAATGTTCTGTAGGGAAATGGTATAATAAGATTTTTTAGAAGTAGAACTCCAATCACAGCAGGGAGGAAGGGAGGTTGAGACAGATGCCCTTGATCTTTCTTTAGACTAAACCAAGAACTCTGTTTGGCTGTAAAACAGATTTGATCTAGGAATAATCCTGAGAATTTTATTGCAGTGAAATTTGTTTTTAATCAGTACTGTTGATGTTCTCTTGCTCTCCTGTCACACATTAAATTTAGAATATGGTAATGTATATCCATATGTTTGAGAGTCTCTGTTTTATGTGAAAGACCTTTTCACATTGTCATATACTAAAGAAAAGTAGGAATGTTCCAAATGAGTATAATCCAGCAAATAAATAAAGATAGAAGTTATATTGCATACTTTATTTTTCCTTTATTTTATAAAGAGTCCCTGAAATATAGAACAGTGTAGGTAAAAATATCTTTTCTAATTATTGGGAAAATTTATACCTGAGCTTTATATGCACCTCTGACATCTACATAAGGGTGTGAAATATTGATATATCACAATAATATTGGGAAAAGCTGTAAGTTATAAATATGTTTTATGTGCCAGGAATACTTGAAAAAATAATAGTACAATTGTATTAATTCTGTTACTTACAAATAGCAAGTTATTTAAGCTTCACGTTCCTGAAATTGATCTGTGGCAATATTGACAATGATAACTTGCTGATTGTTCTTACCTTTTTAATATAAAAAATTCATCTTATATTTTAAGTTTGACATGGAGAATATTATGGCATTTATGTATTGTGTGGTATTTTTAATACATTCATTTATAATGTCGTTCCTTGGCAGAGTGGATTTAAATTAAATAAATTCAGTGCTGTTTAGTACTCAGGCATGATCTATTGATTGTAGTTAGGGGAAAATGACAAACCAAAGTTGCATCTGAGTCATAAAGGAAAGCTTTACCTTTGTTCCCAGTATAATATCCTCTTGTTCTAATTTGATAGAAGCATTTTAAAATGGATTTGCTGATGGCTTAAAATGTAGCTTTGGTCAATAGAAAGGTTAATATTAAATGCAAAAAACATGATAATGTGTATGAAGAATGTGCCTTTCATCCCAGAAAATGGAAGTGTTTATCTCCTGCTAAAATTAAGAAAGGCAAGGCAGGCTCCCTGCTGTTTCTTTTAAAAATAATCTCATAACCATTTAATCAAATTCAGGAAAAAGAACAAATAAATAACCTTTCTTTTTGGAACTCTTCTTTTAGAGAATTGTATTGCACATTGATTTGGGGTATGCATGAACCATACATCCTGAATTAAGTATGTGTTGATTTCTTCCCACTTTTACCTTTTCTCATAGAAGAGAATAGCAATAAATCTTTTAATGTAGAGTGCTTTCCATTATTCTGGTTTGACTGGCCATGTGTGTGAAGAGAAGAAAAATCAAGTTCTGGAACTATTCAAAGTGCCCTGGAGAGTTCAGACCTTGTGGAGCTGTGTTTCTGGCTGGCGAGCCACATATAAAGACTGTAAACATTTTCACAACCAAATCACCTCTCTATCTACCTTAAATATTCATGTCTTGTAAAGTTGCACCATTCAAAAAAAAAAAAAAAAGATTATTCACCTGAAGGGAGTTAGTTTCAACTTAAGGTTCACTGAAATACTCAAAAGTGTTATTCTATGTGAGTGAGGTTTCTGCTTTTTCTAAAACCAGTACATGTCTTAACTTGCTCCAGCAGTCAAGAAGTTACCGAGCCCTGTTGTGCTGGGAATGAACATCATGACAGAGCCCAGAAGCCCAATTCTCCTTTTGGGGAGTGGTGCACCAAGCTTGTCATACGTGTAAATGTCTGCAAGGTGCAAGGTGCCCTCCTGGAGTTGTCCAATACACTGGCATTCAACTGTTCATGTAGGGCTAGATTCTGAACACCACAACAGAACCAGGATCCCATTCGTGTAGGAAGAGATACAGGAGGTTACCAAACATATGAGAACACTGGAACAAAAAGTGTAAATTGATGGAACAATGTCTCTTTTTCTCTGTATATATAGTAAAATCATTTAAAAAGAGCATCTAATGTTATGAAATAGAAACTTTTACAGAGAAAAAGTGGAAAGGTAAATTATTTTTATCTTTAGAATGTTTAACAATAGATATTATAAACTTCATATATGATAATCTATGCCACTTCTAGTAATCTATTCTGAGGAATAATACCCAAAATGTGGATTCTTATAGAAAAAAAACTGTCCATAGTATGTACTAAAAAAATGAAGTAGTCAAAAAAGAAGACCTAAAAAGACTACAAGAAAGAGTAGAGAACAATA
The DNA here is from genome assembly GCA_008086735.1 of Cheirogaleus medius. Lineage (NCBI taxonomy): Eukaryota > Metazoa > Chordata > Mammalia > Primates > Cheirogaleidae > Cheirogaleus > Cheirogaleus medius. Next base: position 36,865,221 of record VBSM01002217.1, read on the forward strand.
AAAATGTCTTTGTGCATGTAAAATGTATTAGTTCTAGCAATTACTATGAAGTAAGGCTATACAGTGTGTTCTGGTCTGTTGATCTTCCTATTCCTGTGTATTCGTCTATTCTTTCACCAGAACCAGACCACTTTTCTATAGTTTGATCATTTACTAATATTTAATGAAGCTATTCTTCCTTCTCTATTTTGAACTTTTAAAAAGTTGAAATGATTAGTCATTTTTACAAGTTGCAAATTCGCTTTTTTTGTAATTTTTTGACAGGGATAATGAAAAATTTAAATGAATTTAGGAAAAACTAACATCTTCATCACATATAATCTCTTCACCCAGAGTTGAGAATATCCATCCCTCCTTTATTTGTCAAGTTTCCTTTATTTTTCTTAGTAGTGATGTGAATATTTTGTTATGTAGAAAAAAGAAATTCTCAAGGAAAGGCTTGAGATGGTATGATTTTTGCTAATACTTGCATTTTATAGTGCCTATATCTCTCATGTAGTAATCATTTATCTAAAAGCAAAAGTCAATATATTCATATAGACTTAAGCTTTATTTTTATAGATAAGGGCTCAGAAAGCCAGATTTTTAGTTATGACTCTACTATTGAATAGTGCTTATATAATGCATTGAACTTTGTGTATCCTCTATTCACCAAAGTACAAAATCAATATAGAACTGAAAATGATGTGTTATGTATCTTTAGGTCTTAATAAAGTATCTTTTGCATTAAAATATGTGTTACTACATAATAAAACACCATTTTCTTTAACTTTTCTTTTAGTCTGGACATGTCTGAGATAGTTGATCTGAGTTTGTGTTAGGGTGTGAAGTCCATCCATACGCAATGGTAGAAAGAATTCTGACAGTGATTAGGAAAGAAAGAAGCATCAGGTTTATTTACTCCTTCTCCAAAGAGAAGGAGGGCACAGTGCCAGAAGAAAAAGAAAAAAAGAGAGGTGCTGGCCCCAAGGCCAAAGGACTCTGTGTCTTTATTAGGGCAGAATGAGGAGGGGTAAGGGTGATTATGATTGTAGCCCTATTAGTAGAGGACAGCTGAGAAACTGCTGAGTTTGTCCTTTTCTGTCTCACGAAGTAGGTTGATAACAGGAATTGGTTTCTTCTTTCTTCCTGATAGTGGGAGACATTTGTTGTCATCTCTCCTTGAAGAGGTGGGGGATGCTCATGTCTTGGCTGCCTGCCCAGGAAGACTTCAAGGCTGTTTACAAGGCTGTTTAAACAAGCTCAGAAAGATTTGTTATAGGCAGTGATGGTTCATCAGACAGCCTACCCTTTCCTCCCCTTTCCTGAAGACTACTTTTCCCTTTGGAATCTGAATTGACCAACTCTGGCCAATGTTAATGAGGATTTATACTCCTTTTGTTATCTTAGCTTCTTTTAATTTTTACGTAAACATCTCTGTAGGAGAGATATTCATGTTACTAACCTTAGAGACTGGGTTTGTGCTACTCTAAGTGACTGCCAGTTAGAAATTTTTTTTCTTTGTTAGCCCCATTAGTAAGCCCTTTCAGTGTATCAACCATCATAATCCTTTTATTTCTTTGGAATTCAAATTCTATAGAAATATATAACATGCCTTAATAGATGTAGTACAGATTATTCTGAAAGGGACAGTGAACGTGTAATAAAAGAAAAATATTGTATGCACCTGTTGATATTTTTTATTAAATATGTGCTATGCATTGATACTTTTACTTTCATATTATGGTGGAAACCAAAGAAACATTACCACAATAAAATTTTCCCATAAGAAAAGTGAAAGCAATAGGCTGATAGGAATTTTTAAAGAACGCCTCTATAGCCTTAATGTATATATTATATTACTATAATATATAGTAATATTACTGTCTCTATAGCCTTAATGTAATCTAGTTCTTATTTTCAATGTGTTATCACATTATTAAACTGAACCTGATTTTACCTCTTATTTATAATTAGTGATACAAAGTGCTCTAATAAGATTAAAATTATTCTTTAGCTGTCAACAAGAGATTTTATGTCAGATTGTCTAATATGGTAGCAACCAAAAAGAAAAGAAACAATCAAACATAAAAAAAAAACCATGGAAAAATGAGCAAAGTATTTAAAAACAGTATGTTTATATTAAATCTCTTTTATAAATATGAGAATATGTGAAAAAACTTGTATAAATCAACGCAAGGAAATATTTACCCAAAGAACATTTCAAATTATATTTATTTCCACTAGTTCCTAATTAGGCAAAAGTTATCTACTTCAATTAGGCATTTGCCCAGTGGCCTGTGGGGAAACATGCACTCTTTACAAGGCACTGGGGGAAGCAGGTGCTGACTTTTGAGCTTCTAACTAGGAATTCTGTCCCAGAAATAACAGGGTATATGAATAGGTTATTATAAATGCCCTAATTCTGCCAAATAGCTCTGCCTCTTTACTATTCTCTTTCAATTGAATTTTTCCTTCATAGAATCAGGGAAGATCCTACTATCAAAAATTTTATTAGGACCTAATTCTACTTTACCTAATTTTGGTCGTACCTTGCCTGGATTAGGACTTAAAGAGCTTAGAAACTCTAAATTTTAATATCAAAAATCTAACTCAACCCTATATTGAAAGGGTTTATGAAATCCTTTTAGAAAATAATTATCAGATATAACATTTTTTCCCTAGGAAAACATATTCTAAGTTTCTCTATACAATTGTCTTTACATGAATTATGTTTTACTGAATAGTTCCTATATCGAAACCACTGTCACAAACAGTGCATTGAAGTTGTGGTAACATTTATACATCGCAATATGTGATATATATCCTCCATGAAAATTGTAGGAATAAATTTACCTATGTTTTTAAATCAAGAACAGTTTTAGCTTTCCTGAAAATCACCCTATCCTGGGATAAATTTTGTAATTAATCTACTTGTATGTTGCCTGCTAAAAAGCTTAGAACTAAGATTATGAGGAGCCTATAACCAGTGCATGAGATTCCATATACACAAATATTTGTATGAACCTAATTTCTCTACTGCCTCTACTTTTTAAAATAAATGTATTTCTTATCTCTTTTAAATTATTATTGGCTAATTCTTAGGTTTCACAAGCCGCATTAAAAATTTTTTGGATCCAGATGACATATGAATTAGTTAATGTATTATGTTTCCATTTCTAGACACCTGCCTTATGAATTTTGAAGTCAGCCAATCAATAGCCAGTGAATACCTGATGTGTGGCAATATTCGTTTCTTTCCACCCTAAATCAATCATTTGAAGGACAAGTCATAAAATGGACACATCATGCTATGAAAAGTCCTTTTAAGCAAGTGGTCCTAACTCAGTGCCCTAAGATTGTAACCTTGGTGTCTCTAGAGAGTTCTATCTTAGAAATTACACTGGCAACTAGCAAATTTTTTTTTAAATTACTGGTTACATACAAAGTTCTTTGAACATATAATGCTATATAAATAGAATTGGCATGTTTAAGCCTTGAAAGGTCTGAAAGAATGAAAGGTGACCTAGGTGACATTTTGTAATCATAAAAAAGTACTACTAAAGGGACAACTCAGGTTGAGGACTCTTCTTTATCTGTCTTTGTATGAGTGTGTTAATCTGTATAGGTGGGTGTGTTCAGATGTATGAAGTGTCTAAATGTGAGGTATTTTTATTTTCACTATGTTCCTTAAATCAGGTTATTGGTGATATTTTAAAAATTCTCCAATAAAAGTACACAAATTTTAAATAATTCCATTTTGGAGAGCAACATTTTTACTTTTATTATTCTTTTTAAATAGTGCATTCAGCATTCCGATTTCCTATAAGGCCTTTCAGAGTATTTGTAGACTGGTGGTCTGCATATTGATCCCTCTTGTTTCCATGACTGGCATTGATTTTTCCTCCCACTGGGACCTTAGCCTGTCATCAAACTTACTTTTTCTCTTATGCCAAAATGACATTTGATTGGATTATTCAACAGAAGAAGGCTTCTATGGTTGAGCATAATCAATATGCTTGTGTTTGCTGATTTTATAGACCTCACAGTGACTACCTTCACTGAGAGCTGGAATGATTCAGGTCCTTATCAGATTATACTGCAGCATGAAGATTTTTTTACAATTGTAACCTCTTTTATCAACTTAAAATAATATTCATCATCTATTTTTAAAAATATTATCTTCTCATATGTAAATATGATATCAATGAATCAATAAACCATTTCAAGCACTTATTATTTGCAGGATACTGTGGCATATAAAACATACATGGTTCTTCTTCTAAAGGACTTTATATCCTGATGGCATATATAAAATATATGTATAAAGGATACCTGGCAATAAAAATCACATAATTAATTTTAAATGAGTCATACTATCAATAATGATAAAAGTAATATCTACCATTTATTTTAGCAACAATTATGTGCTAGGCTCGTTATGCTATGTTCAACTATGACATCTATCATATCTAATTTTTGTAACAACCTTTCAAAGGATTTAATATGAACTCCATTTTATAAAGAACTACTTTCATAAAATTAAGAAACTTAAGATTGTGCAGCTGGAAAATAGTTTAAAGTCAGCTCCATTTGATTCTGATGCCTGCATCATCTTGTATTCCAGTATATGTTACAGATTTCAGAAGTTAGAAATTGCTTCCAGCTGTAGTGGACAGGAAGCTTTAACACGGATGATGCAGATTGATTCAGCTTTTCAGGGTACAGGAATTCAAATAAATTGAGAGAAAGAGGAGGGAGTTCTAGGTCACAGAGGAAAAACACAAGATGGTGTGTAAAAACAAAATGAAGAGGAATACGTACATTCTGGAGAATTTAATATACTGATATGTCCAGAGCAGAAGTTTCTTCTGAAATTAGTTTGAAAATAAATTTGAAGAGCCAATAACATTAGAAGGGCTTGCATGCCACTTATTGGCTTGGAATCTATTCTTGAATGTGCTAGATTTATTTAAAGGCTTTTAAAGATAAGTATAAAACTATCAAGACTACTGACAGAACTGTAGGATAGATGGAATGTCTGAAAGTCTGGAAGTAGAGAAGAAACTTGGGAGACCTTTCAAGTAGCCCAAAGATACAGAGCTAAGTATCACAACCAAATTCAAGCAATGAACCTAAAAAGAGTATAGGTGAGTGACATTTTAAAGGGCAAATCAAATCTTTGTGGTTGAATACATTTGAGTAGAAAGCTGACTGAAATACAACTTCAAGGCTTCAGACTGAATAACTTGAAAAACAATGTTCCTGTGAAGAGATAGATTTATGTAATTTTACAGGAGCAAATGACTTTGAAGAGTTGTTTAGATGAATTAGTTTGATATATTTTCAGTATGAGATATTGGCAGCATAAGCAGGTTGAAAGCAACTAGCAAATGATGAATATGGGATAGACATCAAGTGGGACGTCAAGAAATGAAGTTTGGCTTGTGAAATGTATAAAGATATATTAAGCCACCAGACAAGATCTCTAAGAGAATATGTATGAAGTCAAATATAATTCTTGTCTGAGTTACTACTGTATGCGAAGTATGCAATGAAAAATGGTAAGATAGTAATTTTATTTTATCTTATAGAAAAGTGAACTAAGACTCATTATATTAAGTAAAAGTCACAGTTAGCAAGACTTCCACTATTGATAATGGAAAAGTAATATTTAGGACTAACTCTACTTCTAAGAACAATTAGAAAGACTGGAAAAATGTATTCATAGAAATGTTTGGAAGTGCTGAAAAGCTAACAAGGCAGTGAAGGAATTATAGGTCAAGGATCTGGGTAAAGTCCCAAAATATAAACTCGGTATTTGAGTAGTTTTAGCCCTATAGCTATCTACAATTCCAGAAGTGGCTGTGAGGCTGAGAAAATTAGCAGAGTTTTTAATAGCTTCGTAGGATAAAATAGTCAAAAATTATTCAGTGGATAAAGAAAATGTGGTATATATATATGTACAATGGACTACACTTCAGCCATAAAAAATAATAATGAAATCCTGTCATTCATGACAACATGGATTAACCTGGAGGATATTATGTTAAATAAAATAAACCAGGCACAGAAAAATACCACATGATCTCACTCATACGTGAAATCTAAAAAAAATTGATCTTATGGAAATAGAGAGTAGAATAGTGATTACCAGAGGCTGGGGGGTGGGAGGCAGAAAGTGAGGAGAGGTTGGTCAACAGGTACCAAGTTACAGTTAGATAGGAGGACATACTTCTGGTGCTCTATTGCACAATAGGGTGACTATAGTTAACAAAAATGTATTGTATATTTCAAAATAGCCAGAAGAGAGGATTTTGAATTTATCATTTCTTACCATAAAGAAATGATAAATGTTTGAGGCAGTGGATATACTAATTACTCTGATCTGATCATTAAAAAATGTATACACATATTAAAACATCACATTGTAACCCCATAAATATGTACAATTATTACATGTCAATTAAAAATGAAATAAAACTTTGAAAAAAAGAATTCAAAAATTAAGGCCACCAAGAAAGGGGGCCGCTAGTAGAATCAGTCTTTAGGGTGGGATATGAAAAAGTTCTACCCTACAATAAATCAAAAGAATAAATTAAAAATAGATCAATAGACAAGAGGTCTGAACCTCAATTTCAAAATACTTCAATCATGAAAATTGGATAAGATCGTCTAAGATTACAAATAGGCAAACATACAAATATTATGTGAGATTCTAATAAACTGCTTCCAATAATCAATAGAACAATCATACATACAAAATCAGTAAGGAAAACAATAATTTGAAAAGCACAATTAACAAATTTTACCTAAAATACTGTATCCAACAACCACAGAGTATTCTTCTCAGTACATATGTAATCTTTAAATATTATGAGACATAAAGCCAGTCTCAATATATTTAAAAAATTTCAAATCTTCCAGAATTTCTGGATCTAGTTTTCAGATCATAGTACTATCAAGCTAGAAATTAATATGTGTGAAAATTAAAAAATAATTTTCTCAAGTAACATATAGGTCAAAGAGGAAATCAAACTGCAAAGTAGAGTGTATTTTGAGCTGATGTATAATGTAATTACTATATATCAGAACTTATGAGGTGCACCTAAAGTGTAGAGGGAAATATAAAGTTTTAAAATCATATATATTCAAAATAAATGAATACCGAAAAATCACCGAGCTAAGTAGTCCTTCCATACACGTGAACATAGAACAAAAATATAAACTTAAGTAAAACAATAGAAAAGAAAAACATTTTTAAAGATTGGTGAAATGAGAAACAAAAACATACAATAGAGATTACAAATAAATGAAAATTTGTTTTTGGGAAAAGACTAATAACATTTGTAAATCCATACAAGAAACAAACCAAGAAAAAGAAAAGATAACAAGCACACATGAACCATTTCAGAGTGAAAAAGAAGACATCATTAGAGATAATAAAGATATCAAAAAAGTCAAAGAATATTATTAAGGACTTTCTGCCAATATATTAAAAAATTTAGATGAAAAGAACAGATTCCCAGAAAAATACAATTCACCAAAACTGAATTGTTATTAAATATCTTTTCACAAAGAAAACTACAGGCCCAGATGGCTTCACTAGCAAATGCTGCCAAAATATTAAGGAAAAAATGATGCCAATCTTAAATAAATTTTTGAGAAAATTAAAAATGAGGAACACTTCCCAATGTGTTCAGTGAGGCCAAACCATATTATTAATGCCAAAATTAAAGTCAAAATTTATTAATATATCAGAATTAAACCCTAAAGAAAATATTATCAAATCATATTTAATTATATATAAAAATAATAATACATAATAACTAGTTATGTTTTTTCTGAGAATATGAGGGTAGCTTATCATTCAAAAATCAAACAGTTGATTCAACTCATTCAACAAAGAGAAAAACTATACATTGTCTCAATAGATTCAGGAAAGATATTTTATAAAATTCATTCCCCATTCATGACAATAACATAACAATATAAGAATAAAAGAAAACTTCTTTAACTGGATAAGTATATGAGAAAAATATAAAACATGCATCATATGTAATGGTAAAATATTTAAAGCTTTTCCTCTGATATAAGCAACAGAGAAGGACGAACACTATCACCACTTCAATTAATTAATTAGTTAAATCAAGGTAATTTTTGTATATTAAACCCATATCTAACAACTATAAGATTATAATAAAAATTATAAACTATTCACTCTTTCACTTTTCAACAGGCCAAACTAGAGTTAATTCTGAAATTTATATGGAAATTCAAAGGGCTGGAAATAAACAATATACTCTGTAAACAGAAAAATAGAAGAATATGCTATTCCAGAGAATAAGACTTTTTTTAATCTAAGTAAATAAAGCATAGTAGTATTATAGTAGTATTGTAGTAGTTCCATAAACCAATGGAACAGAATACACAACTCAGAAGTAGAACTGCTAATTTATGGACACAATGCATGATAAAGTTGGCAGTGCAAAGCATTGAGAATTTTTTTTAAATAAATGATTCTAGGTCAATGGGATAGCAATAAGAAAAAAAAGAAAGAAAGAAACTTGATCTTTTTCTGAAACAGTACACAAAAATTAATTCCAGCTGAATTTTAAATCAAAATGTAAAAGGTGAAAATATAAAGTTTCTAATCTAAAAGATAATATAGGAAACTAATTTCATGACCTGGTATAGTGAAAATTTTCTTTAACAGCATATGAAGAAAAAGGATTCATAAATTGCATTAAGGTCAGTAACTTGTATTCATCACAAAACATTATTAAGATTATAGAAAGGCAAGAGAAAAAATAAGAAAGCTATTTGCTGATAAAGTTTTAATATTCAGATATATAAAGAACTTCTAGAAATCAACAAGAAAAACAGATATTCCAATAGAAAAGAAAAATAGGAAACTTGAACAGATATTTTTCAAACAAGACATCTTAAGCCAATAAATATATATTAACAATTCTCACTCTTGTTAGTAACCTGGTAATACCAACTAAAACCAAAATAATGTACCACTAGACATCAAAATGGCTAAAATTTAAAAGTGAGACAATTCTAAGAGTTGGGGAGGATATGGAATAAGAATATTCTCCAACACTGCTGGAGAAAAGTGAGTTTGCCATTTCCTAGCAAAAAAGGAGCATACTCATGACCAGTGACTTAGGAGTCCTGCTCCAAAGTATATACCAAAGAGAAATGTGTGCATGTATGCATTAAATACATGTAAAAATGATTCATATGAATTTCCATATGGATAAATTTTATTCATTTAGACAAACCTAAACAACTGAGTTAAAAATCAGAATAGTGGTTACCTTTATGGGGGTGAGAAGGCTAAAGAGAGGGGTCCTGATGGGGCAGGGGATTTCAGGGGTGCTGGTAATGTCTTATTTTGTGATCTGAGGGGTAATTACTCAGGCATTTGCTTTGTGATAATTAGTGAGCAGAATATGTTCAGAGTTTTACTGTGTGTATACTATGCTTCAATAAAAATATGTAAAACTAAAATAATAAAAATAGGAAAAAAGTCACTTAACCAGAAAATGGAAGTGAAGGATTCAAATTCAGGTCCACCTAACTCTAAGGCCTGTGAGTGATTAATATTCAGAAGAACAGTTCAGGTAATGAAAGCTTGGTTCATAGTCAAATTTGTTGAACAAATATGTCAGGAAGTCTATATTAATGGATAGTGAAAATGAAAGTATCAGTAAAAGCCTACAAATGAACTGTGTTGTTACACTATCTCCTATTCTCAATTCTGATTTTATTTATAATCCATGCCACAAAATTTGATAATTAATTATTTCCCATGAATTCATTTTGTCCACTGGACTAGCTTGTAAATTTCTGGAAACCATTAGCCATATTTAATAGGATTTTAATTTTTCACAGCACCTACTTCTGAGCATAACGCACATGCATGGCAAATACTTTTGGTGTAATACGATTTCAAGAAAAAAAACCCTGATACATACTTGTATATTGTTTTTTCTACTTTCTCTTCCTTGCTGCTACCAGGATAATCAGTTGGTGTACTTTGTCAGGAAAAGAATGCTCTCTTATTTTGTTCACTAAATGTGTCCACTGTGCCTAGAACAGTGCCAGCACGTACATGAATAGAGCTTAGTACTTACCCAACAATTCAGTCACACATGCCACGGTTCTGCTTCTCCACCAACTTAGAACACACTCTCCTGCCCATCTTTCCATTGCAATTCTCCCCGTTCCTCAAGAGCCAATTGAGCACAACCTTCTCTACAAAGTCTCCTTTGCTCTTCCCAGTCAGACCCAAATGCTTTGCCACCCACTGAAGCCGTGATTTCTTTGTATCTCTGTCACAACATGCGTGATGCTCTCCTCATACTATACTCAGTTGTGTACATGTCTGTCTCTACAACTCTAAGTGGACAATGTAGGGAAAGCAAGGGTGAACAAACAGGTGCTAACATTTTTTTTTTTTAATAGCTACTGTGTCTCAGACTCTGAGCAGAGGGTCACCTTGAGACTCTCAAAAGTTAGATAATGTGGCCATGGTGACCCATTCAGGAAGCACTCAAGCTCTTATTTGTCCCCAGGTCCCTCTGTCTCTGTAGTCAATTCCCTTTCCAATCTCCATGGCATCCACTGAGCAATGTGTTCATCTTTATCTGTGGTTTTTACAGCTTCTTGTCCAGTGTCCTCCACATAGGAGGTCCAGAAAGCTTTGTAAATTTGAATATTCTGTTGGTTCTTCAGTTATAAATATTGAATTTCCCAGAAAGGCATCTGATTCTAGATGAGAAAAATGCAGATTAGCATATGGAGATATTAAGTCTGTCAGTTTTTATAAAATATCAGAAAAATAAATCTATCAAAATTCTCTTCTCATTGTGTGCATCTCGTTGTATGCATCTTTCAAATATGCTTTCTATACAAGACATTTATGAAGTTGGGTTTAAAACAATGTAGTTGTCAACCAACTTCTCAGATCAATAGAAGGACCTAAAAAAGACTTAAGGTAAAAATGGCAATCAGAAGCTGACACCAAAATATTATACACTGGGCTTTTCTTCATTTGCTCTTATGTAATTTTCTTGCGCTTATTTTCTACTTTATATCCTTACTTTGTTATACTCAGTGTATCTATTTTTAATGACATAGCTGTGATTCAGGAGAGGTAACATTTCTAACCCTTTAAAAATGTAGTATTGTGATATTTTTATTACAATATGAAAGTATTTCTATCGTTTTTTTTGCTGAAATCATTGAATCTGTGAATGTGACAGATGGCAACACATTTTTCATCTAAAAATAATTATCGCAATGGGAAAAATACTATTGCTTTCTTTACTTTATTTTCATCGTGTAAAGACTTAATCTACAGGATCATGCCTATACTCTGATAGATGACAGCAATATAAATAGAGATGTGTATGTCCTCTTATCACCAAAAGTACCAGTGACATTACAGCACAATAGGTACCATATCCCCAAATCCAAACCCATTATTTAGCACACATGCTATCTCCTAAGGAATTATGAAATGTATCCTGATTTTCAATTAAAATTTCATATTTAATCTTTCAAAAATATAATTTAATTTCAGGTTGCCTATAAAAGAATAGTTCTATAGAGATTTATATTGTCAGTAAATATCCTATTTTTTTCTTAAGAAAAAGAGAAAAATTTTTCAGATAAGAATTTAAAGCCAAAAGATTATTTATAGCATTTCACACAGAAGCTGGACATTGGCCTTGGCCCTTGGACAAACAAGGTTGTCTCTGCATACAGGCAACGTCAATTGGCTTATGGAAGCCTTGTTTTATAGCATGATTGGGGTGGGGCACTATATTATATCAGCAAAGTAAACTTTCGTAAGTTTACTTTAGTAAGTTTACTTTCCCTTCTGGCAGAGCTAACCAATCAGTAGTAGGTCATCTGGCATCATAAATCAGTTCTAACAGAGTCTTTCCTAGCATACAGGGACATTTGCTAGACTTAATGAGCAACCATTCTACCTTTCCTTATTTCAAGAAATGGGTCAATGCATTAGTTTAAAATTTCTGATTTTATGAGTGCATTTTATGTATTTTATGTATGCATGTATTTTATAAATGTCATTACTTTAACTTTTGGATGTGAACTTATTTGCAGTAAATTCAGTAAATAAACTAATTAGGAATTGTACTTCATTATAGCTAGAAATACAGCTTAAAATAAAGATGTATACAAATAGTAGCTCTTAGCGATCTTGAATTTAGGAAGGGGAATTGATAAATAACTTTTAAAAATTGATCACAATGAAAAGTTATCATATGTATATAATTTAAACATGTTTCATACACTACTTATTCATTCACGGTATACTCTAAATCATGATTGATAGCATTACTATAAATATTTTGACAGGCTTTTCATGGGGTTTGGCCAGCCATGGTTATGAAATCACAACTCACTTAGCCAAAGCAATACTCTTTGCTTCTTCTCAGCAACTTGTGACCTTATATCCCTGCATAGTACAACCAAGATATTATGTATGAAAATCATTGCCAGAGGTGTCCTGAAAAGACTACTAAAATATAAATGAAGAGATCTGAATTCTAGGCCTAATTCTGCCACTTACTATAAAACATGAATTTCTCTTCTCTCACCACAAGCTCAGTTTATTCATCTCTTAAAGAAAAATGTAAAAGATCTCTGTAGCTTTAATTTTCCATAACAATAACTGGGCATTTGGTAATGAATTCAGCTAGATGTCGGTGCAGAATGTTGTTTTCATGATCAGTAGATGATGAGAGAAATTTTCGTATTGAGTAAATAGATCATATTTGATTGTTGATATTGTGCTTATTTATGGCACTATGGATTGTTAGGTTATCTGTCTTGAATATTTACAGGGTTTGCTTTCAACTAAAAGGTAGAATGAGTTTTTTGAGGTCAAGTTGAAAATTGTCAGAGGTCATCTAGAGATAAATAACAAGTAGGAAAATAGGATAAATTCAGATTTATCATCTCCTATAATTTGTTTCCACACCAATCTTGTTGGAGTGTGAATGTTAAGTTAAAGAATCACATACCCAGCAACTAACTTTAATGTTCTGAGAAGCCAATAGGGGTTGACACATTTCATTGTTTGAACTGAAACTAAAATCACAGTGACATTTTTTCCATTTTTAGTTGAAGGCATGTGCTTTAATATTTTCTGATAGGATGGGCTCAGATGTGACTTCTGAGCATTTATAAGATATTTTCTACAACTAGTGTTTTTTTTTTCTTTTTTTACAAATTCATTTTATCACTTATGCCATTCAAAGCAAAAGAAGACAGTTTCAAATAAGTATAAATTTGAACCAGCTGGTGATCTTTTCAGGATTGGACAAAAGCCACCTTCCTAGTAGGTTAGGAATAGAGTAACAGAAGTCAGTGTTACTGCAGGCTGGGCACTCCCATAGGTGTTAGTGATTCTAGCTTTGGAGCCTTCATGTGGTCATAGTCAAATGTCCCTACCTTCTTCTAAAGGATAAAATAATATTCTTGACAGGAGAAAGTAAGTACAGTAATTTATTTTTAGTTAAGCAAATAATCAGGTATATATAGTATTTTTATATAGTATTTTTTAAATGCTATTGAATAATTATACTGCTAACCTGTTTAAAATTTTTGTGAAATATTTGATGCATAGAAAAGATTGTATGTGGTGTTAAACATCACAAAGCATAAAGATAAAATAGACACGCATTAAAATGCTATCCAATTCAATAGAACTTTCCTAATAAAATCAAAGCTCTCCAGACCTCTCATGATCTCATTTCCCTAGCTCTACTCAACCCCTCTCCAAAGTGAATCTCTAAGTGAATTTTGTGTTTATCAGTATGGTTTTGCCACATCATATGGTTTTACCACATATGTATGTATCCCTAAGCATATTATATTTATATATTTTGAAATTTTGTATACATGATATTTATGTATTCAACAAATATCGACTGATTTCCTTCTCTGTGCCAGGCACTGTTTTAGATGTGGGGGATATCATGAGATTAAAATAATGAACCTGTCTTCATGGACCCTACATGCTAGAGAGGAAACAGACAATAAACAAGTAAATAAGTAAAATATAATGTGTCAGACAATGATAAGTGTTATAGAGAAAAATAACACAGGATTAGAGGGATTGAGCAATAAAGCAGGGCCTCTCTGAGGTGGAATATTTAAGCAAAGACAGAAGGGAAAGAGAGACTAAGCCCAGGTGGCAATGGTGAGAATTGGGTGCCAAATGGAGGGAAAAAGTGCAAAGACCCTGAGAAAGGAGCAGGCATGGCAGGGCTGAGGAACAGCAGGAGACAAGGTGTCTGGAGCTGAGAGATCTTTATGTGTACATCTGTGCATGTGTGTGTGCGCGTGTGTGTAGGGAAAGTGAGGGGGAGGGGAGTGGAAATGTAGCACGTTATCAGATCCTAAGGACCTTATAGGCTGTTATAAACAACACATCAAGTTGGGTTTTTTTAATTGAGGTGAAATTCACATAACATAAAAGTAACTATTTTAAAGTGTGCAATACTTTAAAATGGCATCTAGTACATCCATAATGTTGTGCAACCACCAAATCTATCTAGTTCCAAAATATTTTCAGCACCTCAAAAGAAAACTCCACACCCATTAAGCAATCACTCTCGATTTCCCTGACCCCTCAATCTGCTTCCTATTTCTATGAATTTACTTATTCTGGATATTTCTACAAATGGACTCATATAATATGAGACCTTTTGTGCCTGGCTTTTTTCACTTGTAATGTTTTCAAGGTTCATCTATGTTACAACAAGTATCGTACTTCATTCCTTTTTATGGCTAAGTGATATTCCATATTCCCCATTTTATTTATCCATTAATCTGTTGATGGATATTTGAGATGTTTCCACCTGGCTCTTGTGAATAGTGCTGCTGTGAATATATGTGTGCAAGTATTTGTGTGAACACATGGTTTCAGTTCTCTTTGGTAAATACCAAAGAGAGGAATAGCTGAGTCATATGGCAATTATAGGTTTGACCTTTAGAGCAGTGGTCCCCAACCTTTTTGGCACCAGAAACTGGTGGCAATTTTTTCAGATGGTGGGCTGGCAGGGGTGGGGAGAGGCGGAGCTCCAGCTGTGATGTGAGTGATGGGGAGAGGATACAGCATCTGTAAATATCGATGAAGCTTCCATCGCTGGCCCTCCCCTCACCTCCTGCTGTGTTGTCCAGTTCCTAAACTTTGTGGAAGATAATTTTTCTACAGATAAGGGAGTAGGGTGAGAGAAGGAGGCAGAGCTCAGGCAGTGATGCCCGACCCAGTTCCTAACACTCTACAGACCAGTACCAGGCCACTGCCTGAGGGTTGAGGACTGCAGTTTTAGAGGAACTGCCAAACTGTCTTCCACAGTGGGCTGCACAAGTTTACATTCCCATCACCAATATGTATTAGGGTTTCAATTTATCAACATCCTCACCAACACTTGTCATTTTTCTTTTTTTATTATTATTATGACCATCCTGGCGGGCGTGAAATGGTATCTTATTGTGGTTTTGATTTTCATTTCCCTGATGACTAATGATATTGAGCATCTTTTTATGTACTTATTGACTACTTGCATTTCTTCTTTGAATTAATGTCTATTCAGTCTTTTTCTCATTTTTAATTGGGTTTTTTGTCTTTTTGTTGTTGAGTGGTAAGTATTCTTCATATATTATGGATTCTAGACTTTTATCAGATATATGATTTCCAAATACTTTCTAAGAAATGCTATAAGTTATCTTTTCACTTTCTTGATAATGTTCTTTGGTGCAGAAAAGTTAAGCACATGATTTAATTAAGAAAGAGTGGGAAGACATTGAACAGAGGAGTGAGATGGTCTACATTATGTTTTTCAAGGCTCTCTCTGGTTGCTATGTTCAGAATAGAATATAGGCCACTTCCAGTGCCAGCCAAGATAGAATAAGCCTATCTCTCCCACTGATAACAAGAAAAGCACTGTGTAGAATACAAAAAGCAACTCTGTGGAGACTCTGCAAAGTGAACAATAGCAGGCAAACTGAGACCCGAATCCAAAACTTGGATAATAATTTGAAATGGGTGTATGTTTCACATTTTTGCTCTCATTGGCTTTGACCTGAACATAGATCAAGTCCCCTGACTACACATGGGACACCGACAGCAAAAACTCCAAGTGAAGCTATCTCTTGCTAGCCAGAGGACCTGACAGAGAGTGCTTGAGGTATCCACAGATTTGGGTTTTTTTCTGGTTTTTTTTTTAATTTAATTTTATTTTCCACCCCTCTTCTGAAGCCAGCCTCAACCACAAGGCTACACATCCATAGTTTCAGTGTGAGTGCCTTAAAATGTAAGAGCGGATCTCTCTGTCCAGAGGAACTGGGAAAAGGAGCTTCTGTTGTATGAAGAAGGTGGAGGCGAATCCTTGTTACATATTTCTCTCTTTTCTCCTGCTACTTCTCCCTGAAGACAGCCTCAGTTATTTGAAACTGTAAACAATGTAGAAAGCTAAAACTCTGTGAGAATCACATCTTTCACACAAAGAAAAGAAACTCATGTCTCCTGAAGATTTTAGGAAAAAAATTCCAAAGAGGAGAGAGCTGTATGTGAACTTGTGTGAGTACCAGAATCATCTCTAAGCTATGGATATGCAAAAGAGACTCAAAGAAGAATAGCAAATGCTTTGAGAACTGAACTACCATATAAACTACTCTCCAAGTCCCAGCCTAAACTCTGAGTGGTACTTGGCACTGGAGAGACCTAATTAACATAGCCAAAGCTTTGAAAAATAATCTAACATTGAAACCACTGCCTACAGAAGGCAAAAACAGAGCAGGTGGTCTGAACCTGACTGAGAGGAGTGCTTGCTAAAAACAAAACAAAAGAAAACACTCTCTGGAGGATTTTAATGGAACCTTGAGTCTCAAAACAAAATATTTTAAAATGTCCACAATAAAGTCAATATTATTTGACTCAGTACCATTGAAATCTGATCCATTCTCAAACGTAAAGACACTTACACGCCAATCTCAAAATTATCCAGATGTTGGCATTTACAAACAAAAACTTTAAAGTGTGAGTTATAACCATCCTCCATGAGGTGAAGGTGAACACTCTTTTTGTTTTTATTTCAGCATAATATGGGGGTACAAATGTTAAGGTTACATACATTGCTCTTGCCCTCCTTCCCCCCTTGAGTCAGAGCTTCAAGCGTGTCCATCCCCCTGACGATGCACATTGCACTTATAATGTATATATATATACCATCCCCTCATCCCCCCTTCCACCTGCCCGACACCTGATAAATGTGGGGTTTTTTTTTAACATTTTGGTTAGATTTTATAACTTTGCCTTTACCTAGCAAGGGTTAGAGGTATGCCCTTCCTTTCCACACTGTTCGCAACATCCGTCAGATGTGGGTCTACTCCCCCACCCTCCAAATCTCTGGTGAACACCACCACCCTTTGAACACCATATTGATAATCGGCCAGTACCAATTTGATGGCGAGTACATATGGAGCCCATTTTTCTGATCTTGTTTCACCTCACTTTGGATAATGGGCTTTAGCTCAATCCAGGATAATATAAGCGGTGCAAGCTCACTGTCGTTTCTTAGAATTGAGTAATATTCCTTTGTAAACATATACCAAATTTTAATAATCCACTCATGAATTGACGGACACTTGGGCTGTTTCCACATCCTTGCAATAGTGAATTGTGCTGCCATAAACATTCAGGTGCAGATATCTTTATAATAGAATGTCTTATGCTCTTTTGGGAAGATGCCTAATAATGCTATTGCTGGGTCGAATGGTATTTCTATTTTTTAGCGGTTTGAGGTATCTCCAAATTCTTTTCCACAAAAGTTGCACGAATTTGCAGTCCCACCAGCAGTGTAAGAGTGTTCCTGTCTCTCCACATCCTCGCCAGCATTTGTTGTTTTGGGATTTCTTGATACAGGCCAATCTCACTGGGGTTAGGTGATATCTCATTGTGGTTTTGATTTGCATTTCTCTAATGATTAGAGATGCTGAGAATGGAAAGATAAACATTCTCAGCAAATTACCCAAAATATAACAGTTTAAAATAACCAAGATTTATTATCTCACACAATTTCTAAGGGTCAAGAACATGAGAGTTGCTGAGCTGTATGGTTCTGGACCAGGGGATCTTATAAAGGTGCAGCCCATATTTTGGAGGAAAAGAGCTCAATGGAAATTTTAGAACTTAAAAATACAGTATTTGAAATTCAAATTTTACTGAATGGTCTTAATAGAAGAATGGATATGGTAGAAGAAAGAGACAGTGAACTTGACAATAAATCATGAAGTTATAAAATATACAGAACAGAGAGGAAAAAATATTGAAAAAAATCAACAGGTTTTAAGGACTTGTGGAGTAATATTAAAGGCTCTAATATTTGTGTCATTAGAGTCTCAGCAGAAGAGGAGAAGAAGAAAGGTCCAAGAAAAAAATATATTTTTAGGAATAATCATTGCAAACTTCCCAAATTTAGTGAAAGACATAAATTTACAGATTTAAAAATCTCAAAAAACTCTCGTAAGAAAAACTCACTCGCCCAGACATAGCATAATCCAATTAATAAAAGAAAAATCCTGATTGAAATAAGCATAGAAATCCAACACTTGACGTATAGAACATCAACAATCTGAATCACTATAGATTTCGTATCAAAAACAAACCATGGAGGCTGTATGACTATAAAGCAAAACATAATTATACCAACCCAATGTACAGTTTAAATGAGATAGATAACATACAAAATATGAAGTAAAAACAAGTATATATTCATACATCTAGAAACTTAATCTGTTCTGTCTAGTTATTTCTAGGTTGATCTAAACATGGGAAATACTTTATATAAATATTAATCCTTTATATTTAAATTAGAATTAAAAACATTTTGTTATAAAGCCACTAATGTTGTACACTCCCAAAAATCTAAGCATCATTGTGTAACCATGTAAACCAAAGCCTTCCTGGAAAATGCATTTCTTAAAAAGTTACTGTGCAATGAGACAACTGTAAAAAATTTACTTTTCAGAATCAAGGAAGATTTATAGGTAGTATAGGGTTCTAAATAAAAATACTGAGTGATAGAAAAAGTATTCCAGATATAGCTATTCTGATTCACAAAGGTTTTTAGAAGTATTTACATGACTAGGGAAAAAAAGGAGCTTTTTGCTTGCTTGTTTTGTTGGGTAATTTCTGTTTATTATATTTTATTCAGGGTCTCATGTTTCTTTTTTATTTTTGTTTTAATTGGTATATAATAATTTTTTATTATATTATACATATTAATAGGGTACAGTGTGATGTTTCAACAAATGTACAAATTGCGTAATGATCAAATCAGGGTAATTAGCATATCTATCACCTCAAACACTCATCATTTCTTTGTGATGAGGACAATAATGCTTTCAATCTTCACTTTCTAAATAAGTCATTTAACTTATTTTTAACTTCTTCAGATGTTGCCTCTTAATTACAAGATTTGTACCTACACTGTCAAAGTGGATCACCTGTAAATTGTAAATATTAATCTGCATATGCAGAAACAAAATGCAGCATTGAAAAGTTATTTGAGTTCGATACACTTCTAAACTTTGGAATCAGGTTAAGTGTAGTAGCCAAATGAATATGGAACACTCTTGTTGGATGAGGATGTATGAAGGAAATGTCTAATTTTTGCCTTTATGTTGTATAATCAGTTTTCCAATTATGTTTGTTTGTGTTTTTGAATGATTATAGTTCATCATTGCCCTAGTACATACCAATTGCTATGCATGCCATAAACCAAATATAATGTTCATATCAAAGCCTCAGAGAAAACTGTTTAGTTCCCAGGAGAATATAAAAAGTTAAGAAAGTCAAACTTTAAAGTTAAATTTAAAGTAATTGTTTAAATATTTAACAGTTAAATCTAAATTGTTTTTAAAAAATTATTTTATTATGGTAAGATTACTTAACATGAGATCTACCCTGCTACACTTTTAAGCATGTAATACATTATTGTTGTCTACAATTACAGTGTTGTATAGCAGATCTTTAGAGTTTATTAATCTGGCTTAACTGAAACTTTATGTCCATTAGTAACTCTCCATTTCCTTCTCCCCAACCCCTGTAAAACCCCATCCCACACTTTGATTTTATGAATTCGACTATTATAGATATCTCATATAAGTGGAAATCATGTAGTATTTGTTTTTCTGTGACTGGCTTATTTCACTTAGCATAATGCACTCAAGATTCATCTATGTTGGCAAATTTTGCAGAATTTCCTTCTTTCTTAAGGCTGAATATTATTCCACTGTGTGTATATATATACATATATATATATATACACCACATTTTCTTTATCCATTCATTCATGGGTGGATACTTAGGTTGTTTCTGCATCTAGGCTATTGTGACTAGTTCTGTAATGAACATGGGTAATAATAATATCTCTTTGAGAACTGATTTCTGTTTTCTGTTTGAAAAAATTACCCAGAAGTGGGGTTGCAGCATAATGTGGTAGTTCTATTTTTAATTTGTTGATGAACCTCCCTACTGTCTCCCTTAGCAACTGCACCATTTTATATTGCCATTAACAGTATACAAGGGTTTCAAATTCTCCATATTCTCACCAACACTTGTCTTTTGTTTTTGTTTTGGTTCCTTATTTATTATTTTTTTATGTATAACAGCCATCCTGACAGGTATAAAGTGGTATCTCATTGTGGTTTTGATTTGCATTTCCCTCATAATTAGTGACATTGAGCATTTTTTCATATATCTGTTGGCTATTTGTATGTCTTCTTTGGAGACATGTCTACTCAAGTCCTTTTACAATTGGGTTATTAGTTTTTTTTGCTATCGATCTTAGGAGTGCAGTATATATTTTAGAGATTAACCCTTTAGCAAATATATGCTTTTAAAATATTTTCTGCCATTCCATAGGTTGCCTTAATAACACATTGAAGATTTATAATAAAAACTTAAGATTCCTTCATATGTACATAGAAACATGAATGGTTTCATAATATTTAATCATTTTATGATTAAATAAACCATATTAGTATTATTAGATATATTAGTTATATATTTCTATGTAATGACTTTAGCAGTTAAAACAATAAAAATTATCTCACAAAAGAGTCAGTGAACTTGCAGAGCAATAAAAATATCATCTGAATTAAAGAATTATAAAGAAGAAGAATATTTTTGTTAGTTATTTCATATATAAATAAATGTAAACATTTGTTTGCAGAATAAATGAGAATCATACATTTATGGATTTAGCAAAATACTCATGCCTATCAGTTTCCCAAAATACTCATACCTATCAGTTTCCCAAATAACTCTTTTAGATGTTGTCATAACATACCATATAAAGTCATTGAAGTACTTTCTTTGAATAATTTTTAGATTGGTGAGAATTACAGTGATTTCTGTGTAGTATAAGGATTTATATTAAAAATTTAGAATGAATCTACCCCAGCAAAAATTTAAAATTGAAAATTTAAAACTTGGAATGAATATCCTTGATACCATATAGCCTTTGGATTATTCTTCATATTACCTTGGAGCTCTTCTAAATTTCTTTCCAGAAATCCTGACTTTAAGCCCCCTTTACATTATTAAGACTGAAGTCTTTAGGCATCATATTCACTTATTTACTCAGCAAATATTTAATAAGCATGTACTATGTGTTGGGCAATTTTTTAAAAAAAAAATCACTAGGCCTACAGCAATGACAGATGAGCCAATAATATCCCTGACCTTGTAGAACTTATATTTTAGGGGGAGGAAACAGGAAATAAATACACAAAAATGTACAATGCATCATTAACATATGAAAATTGTAAAAAGGATGAGAAAACAAAACAAAGAGGGGTGTGGTGATGATGAGTGTTAGGTGGGGAGAACAGTATTTAGACACAATGGCCAAGCAAGACCTCTCTAAGGAGAAAGTTAAATGGAGACTTGATGTCTGGTAGCAAGCCAAATATCCAAATTCAAAGAATAAGAGAATATCAGAGAGGAAAGTTTGACAACAACAAAGAAGGAAGAGCCCAGACAGCATGAATAATGCTTAAAATGTTCCAGGAGTATAGAGAGGCCAACATGGCTGGAACCAAATAAGGGAGGAGGAGAATGGTAGAGGTGGGCAAGAACTAGATCAAAAGTCCCAAGTTTAAAACTTGGAAAATAATTCCACCTTAATTGGAAGCCACTGGAAGGTTTCAGCAGAGAATGAAGTGATCCGAACTGTTTTGTGAAAGGATTATTCTGACTGTTGAGTGGAGAACGTACTATGAGAGGGCGAAAGTGGAGGCCAGAACCCAGAACGTGGCCGAATCAGTAATGGAATGATCAGGTTGCAAATGAACCAATAATGGCCACATAAAGCAAGTAAAGTCTTATAATTAGTGGCAAAAATGCATTGTCTTTGTCTAAGACAATATTTAATTACCGGAGAAACTTAAGAAATTAAAAAAAAAAATCAAAACCCTTGTAGGGCCCCTTGGTGAAGTTAAATGATCTGTGTTTGCTGCTGCTGGGCTGTGCTGCTCCTGGACAGCCTCTTCACCTCCTTTTGTTTATATTGCCCTTATAAAATTGTATTTAATTTGCTCAAGAACTACTTTAGGAAACAGGTACTCTTTGAAAAGCACTCTTAGATTCTCCACCCCGAAAGTCCAGATTCTTCTCAAGCCAAGTTACTGCCAGAAGAAGACACTAGACTAGATAATGAGCCCCATGGATATATAAATCTCAAGCCACAGTGCTTGTCCTAGTAATGCAATAACTGCACACATGGCAGTCGTTTAGCATGCTTCATTTCCTACTTGTTCTGAGTGCTTACCTCACTTTTGAGCATGTAAAATTTTTCATAACTCTCTTCACTGAACACCCCAATATTGTATGAATTCCTATTTTTCACTTTAATGGAAAGGATTATTCTCCCTGAACCCATCCAAGCCTTTTTATTATGTAAGTTCTCTGGTGCATTTAAGTGTTTGCCTTAAAAGTATATTCAAACTGCCTGCTTTTAATTTAGATGCTTCTATCCTTGGCAGGGCTTTTATTCTCAATTCAAGTGTGAGAAACACTTTGCCTTCTATCCTATAAGTTTTCTACTCAAATATTTTGAGTGAGAAAAAAAATCTTTAAAATGCAATGTTAGCTTTTGGAAACATAAGTTGTAGCTGTGTTCTTTTAAGTACTTAAGTCATTGCTCTTTTCAGTTGAAAAGGCAAAAGGAAATCATACTCTCATGTCAAATATTGGAAATGGATGTTTAGAATTACTAGCCATTTTAAAACATTTTGAGAGAAGAATTAGGACAATTTATGAAATGTGCTATAATATTTTAATTATCATTTTCTTTTATCAAAAATTTTTAGTCCCCTGGTATTTAGAATACCCAGTTCTTCTATTCAAAGCATATTTATATTTTATCATCCTCTAAAGCTTCATAAACTCAAGACTTTTCCTAAGCAGTGATATCCCTATCAAATCTGTTTAACTGCCCGCTAAACCAAATGAGAAAGTGATGACCACAGTTGAGTTTGACAATCAGGACTTCTGAAACATGCCTGCATCTCTGACTAGTTGCCTCATATATACAAAGATGATATAATGTACCTGGACAGTTATTCTTAGGATAAACATTTTCTGAGTAGAACGTGCTATTATGTATTAGCAATTATTGACAATACGTTACACTACAAAAATGTGTTTATCAAAAGGATGCCAGTGTTTTCCATGATATCTTTGGAACAATGCTGGATTGAGAAGTAGCTGTGTTTGAACTACTTTCTCTGCAATTACTTTATTCCTAATGTCCCCTGAAGAAATGCAATGGAGTACATTTCTATCAATACCATTAGTTTTAAATTTGAGTGATGTACCAAAACATCTGGACTATCTCAGCAGGTATATGTCTATTAAAATTACCTTTGACTTATGTTGGATAGTTTAATTTCTAGATTCATGGCATGTATATTATGTTCTGTAACAAAGTCTCTCATCATTTAGCTTCAGCTCCTTTTTTTACCTAGGTTCAATGATTATTAATTTTGGTTTTACTCTTGGTTGGCTAAATTTCTTTATTTGTCATATCTTGTTTTCAAAAATTTTCATTCTGTTTTTAATCCCATGCATGTTTGAGTGAGATTTTCTGCTTTTATATTTCATCTGTATAGTTTCTTCTCTTGTGAAAGTGAGATAGTATAATATTTCCTATTTCTAAAGATTAGTGTAAGCAAATTACACAGCCACAGGTGCCTGGCCCTTGGGAGAACTATAATTTTTCTTTATTTGTTTCCTTGGTACATCATATAGTTGGGCATAATGGAGGAATATCTATGATCTCTGTAATAATAAGTTGGCCTCATACATGAAAAAATAACAAATATTTCACCTCTAAACCCCATTTCATGTAATCACTGAATACCCAACTCTGTCATCAACTTGTGGTGTTTTCTGTACAATGGGCCTCATATCCTAATCCTTAAACTAGATCATCCCCACTTCTTGTCTTTCTAAACTTCTCTGATTTTATGCACACAACATCATTCCATTGGAGAATCACAATAGAAGGCAAATAAATTAAGCAAGTCTCCCTGATTACTAAGAGAGACAGCACAGTGTAAATTTAGGCAAATTAATCAACTTCTATGGCTACTAGTTTCCTTTTCTATAATATGGGTATAATAAGCATGTCTACCCCATAGGGTTGCTGCAGAATTAAAACCTATAAAATACTTAATATCTAGCTCCTAGCAATGTACAATAAATGCCAGAAATTATCAGTACCATATTATAATTTTATGTTCATGTTTTTTTTAGACTGGAAATCAGGAATATGGTATTTATATAGGAACGTAGCATTGCTGTATACTTCTGACTCTGTAGAACTTACTACTTTAAAAATTCATGATATTAGAAGACTAGCTGACAAGATGCTCCCATTTGGATCTCTATTAGTATTCTTTCCATTGACTTCCCAATAACTTGTCTAAAAATCTTAACTCTCCAAATCTCCTATTATTTTGATTCTGTGTATTTCATCTCATCCATTTCCCCCCTGGCTTTGTAAGTTCATCCAAACCCAAGCAAAGTAGCTTATTATTCCTACCCTCGGGGTAAAGACTTCAAAAGTCTTAGCACATTATCCGTGGAACTCATTCTGCCTGCATCTTCTCTCCTTGTTTGATCATGTAGGCAGCCTCTATTCCATCTTTGACATGTGCACATAAGCCAAACATTTTTTAAGATTTCTCTAGTCCAATAGTGTTTTTGATTTTTTTTAATGGCTTCTAGAGAGCAGTATCTTGGCACACAATGTTAGAAGATACAGTTTTACAATAGAAAGTCTTCAAATTGATTTTATGTTATCTTCATTGATACTGTTTAGCAACTTCTATGAAATTGGAGCATAAGAGTGCTGTCAGTTTGTAAGTGAATGTGATAATGATTTCCTTAGTATCCCAACTGATCTTTAGCAAAAGCATTCATGTGTGAGTAGTTTATTTCTCTTCTTCCTTTGTTTGCTTATTAATGTATTATTTTTACCATTTATTCTCATAAGCACATATGGTCAAAGGTCTTCCTAAAGCTTATTTACCTGGTTGTTATGTTTGTTCTGAGCCACAGATTATGAAAGCATGGTGTAAAACAGCACATACATACAGGGTATTAAATATAAAACAAAAGATTAAATTATAATAAATTAGATAAAATTTTATCTGAATAAGCAATGCTTTCTAACTAAGCCAGACTTAAAAAAAAAAAAAAACAACTTTTCTCCTATACATAATATTTCTGGCAATTTGTCAAGATGCAAGTTTGAAAAATGAAATGCATCAAAGGTCAAGTAGCTCATAAAAGCATTACTGAAATGTCAGAAACAATTACACTGCACAGAAGAATAAACCCCCAATGAAATTAAACATCCATTTATGAAAAGTCATCTCTGTACTGTGATTTCACTTCCCAAAGTCATTGATGGTTTCCAAAATTTAATATGTTACATAGAATTGTTGCATTTTAAGGGTAGATTATGCTCTGAAAGGAAAAGGAAAGTGTATTTTGAAAGATGCTCTAGTATAAAGACTTGGTAAAATATAAGTTCATTTATTTTACCAGCTATTTTCAAGTGCCTACAAGATGCTTTTGGCTGGAGATTATCATGTTCTGATGGAGAGAACATAGACTTTAGAATCCAGGAATATAGGCTTCAAATCCTTTCTCTGCCTAAATAGCTGGTGACTTTGGCCAAAGGGGAAACAATTTTGTTGGATTCTCTATTTCAAATGCTGTAAAATGTGATTTAAAAACTATTTCTCATTTGTATTGTCATAATGATCTTGCTTGGACATAGTACATATTCAAAAGTATAACAATCAATATATAACTAATATATTTTTAAACAAGAAAGAAACATGGTGAAAGAAATATGTTAGGTCATTTTATCTGGAATTTCAGTCATGGGTGGATTTAGATTGAGGAAAAGATTGAATCTCTTCAGTTCAATCCCATAGGTTTTTTTGAGAGTTTTTTTTTTCTTTCTGAAATTATAATAGAAATAATGAGAATTAAGAGAACAAGACTTGGAAAGGAAAATGTTGATTACACCCCAAGGTTTTATTCATAATATTTAACAAAATATTCACTGAACAAAGCATAAGCACTGACCAATTAGAATAGATGCCTTGATCAATTGGTTTTGTTTTTAAAAATCTATATGCTTTTATCTGTATAAGCTAGCACACACCAAATGAATATTAGCACCATATTTGCATCAGAAAATTGTGTAATATCTTTAGCCTAATCTATGTTTCAATTTTAGAGAATATTTATTCTCTCCTATAAGAGCAAAATTGCTATTAATGTATATGTAAACTTGTTTTTAGATTTTGGGTCAAATTATATTAATTGTGTATTCATATAAATCTGTGTGTGTGTGTGTGTGCGCTCTTTCAGAGCAGCAATTTTATTTTATTGATTCATGCTTAAATAGTCCTCCTAACACTCATCAAAATACCTTATAAACTAGATGGTATTACCCCCAAATGTCCCTATTAGGACACCGCTACTATAAAACTTCATTACCGTGTCTGTTCATAGAAGACCATGAAATAAAAGAGTCCAGGTTTACTTATGTCTCTGCAAAATACCTAAATAATTGCTTCAACTCAGAGCATGAGATGATCAACACAAAAGAGTTATTTGAGATAAATTAAAATATTACAATGGACCAATATTTTATACTTTTAATTAAATAACTATATATAATTTCAGGTACAAATATGACTATGAGAATTTGGTTCCCATTAACCCTTCCTTCTTACATATTAAAGTTTAAACAGGAATGAGTAAACAGAATAGTTCCCAAATACTAATGTATCAGAATCATTTAGGGGAATCTTTTAAAAATGAATAATCCTGATATCTTCCATCCAATTGAGTATTTCTCTTATGGGACCTGAAGACAAGTATATTTAGAATATTTCTGTCTTGTTCAGGATCCTTGTTCTCATTGTCCTTTAATTTTAACACGTGTTGACTGGTTCCTGAGTTTCCTTTTGACCCATCCCAAACCAGCTCTTTCATTATCGGTAAAGATAGGAACATTTCACAGAACATTCAGCCTTGCATTCTGCAAATATTCATTAATCATGATTGGTTTTGTTTGATTTTTTTTTATTTCAGCATATTATGGGGGTACAAATGTTTAGGTTATGTGTGTTGCCTTTCCCCCTCTTCCCTCTCCTCCCGGAGTCAGAGCTTCAAGCATGTCCATCCTCCAGACAGTGTTCATCACACTCATTATGTATGTATATACTCATCCCCTCCTTCCCTCTCCCATCTGCCTGATGTCCGATGAATGTTATTCCTATATGTGCACTTAGGTGTTGATCAATTAAAACCAATTTGCTGGTGAGTACATGTGGTGCTTGTTTTTCCATTCTTGGGATACTTCACTTAGTAGAATGGGTTCCAGCTCTATCCAGGAAAATACAAGAGGTGCTATATCACCGTTGTTTCTTATAACTGAATAGTACTCCATGGTATACATATACCACATTTTATTAATCCACTCATGTATTGATGGACACTTGGGTTGTTTCCACATCTTTTCAATTGTGATTATGCTGCTATAAATATTCGAGTGCAGGTGTCTTTTTTATTTTTAACAGCCTTTCTATCTCAATTGCCAAGATGATAATGCTGTTTTTCTATGAGCTACATGCATTTTTACTAAAAACTCTTATGATTATTATTAACTTTGAGCAACTTTTTATAAATGTTAACTGTTGGTAAAATGGGCTGGGAGTTCCTAACACATTTGTGGTTCCCAATGTAGAAGAGAACAGCTCTTAGACTGATTAATAGAACACTTTCCCTATTGCTGAAATTTTGTTTTCCCTAAAATTCTTTTCCTGTGATTTGTTAGCGGACATTCTACTACAACTATGAAGGGTCAGACTGCGATTTACTCAGCTGTAGCCCTTACCTTACTCTTTATGGTACAAACTTTTCCATGTTTCTAGACGGAGGTCATCAGAGGACAGAGTGGGAGATCTTGGAAAAGTTTCATGATGATGATTAATTCTTGGAATTAGTTTCTACTTCAAAGCCTTCCCACATAGACCAAGCTCTTACATTTATATTGTTCTCTTTTTCTCATTTCCAATCACTTAGCTTCTATTCCCTCAAAATACTGTTCAGGTTTCACTGCCTTAAAAATGTTTTCCTTTATGAACTGTGCCATCTCTAATTTATCCATCTAGTCTCCATCAGTGAGCCCAAATTTTACACTCTGTTTATTGGTGCATGTTTTTATGTGATAAACATAATAATTCTAAGTCATTTGCACTTCTCACTAATCATGGAAAGATTCCAAAGTCAGATATAGGTTTACTTAAATTGTTTTGTAATTTTCCCATTACTCGGTAGAGTTGTTTGCACATTGTGATCTTGTAATAACTATCTGTGGAATATGTGGAATAACTGTACTTTCTTTTTATTTTTATGAATATGAACAAGATCCCCAAAAGTAGGAGTACAGAAAGAGAGGCAGTAGTAATTATTGTAAGCAAGAATATTTAGAAATTGAAATTGGTTTTTAACCTAGCCCTAGTGGGTTGAAAAAGGCAGAATCATCCTTTTTCAGGCTATGAGGTCCACTGAGCCTTCTTGTTGCACCTGTACTCAGAGTATGGAAAATGGACTTCCCAGACAAGGTATGTCAAGTAGGGGCAGATGGTGGAATGTCTTAAAACACAGCAGACATGAATGCATGCTTGATCAGGAGAACTACAGGGAGTCATTAAAGGGTGTAATGTAGTCACAGCAGTGTGGCTGGCAAGCTATTTGGTTGATAATTTGCGGGACAGATTGGAAGTGTGAGAATCCGTCAGAAAAAGAATGTGAGGTAACCAAGACTTAACAGAAAAAGAAAAAAAAAAGAAAAACCCACTCCAAGGGCTCTCACCCACAAGGAACCCTGCAAGATTCCATGAGGGACTGATGGGATTAGAACCTGCAATATGCCTTAGTGTAGTGGAGGGTGAAGCTGTAGATATCAGCTCAGGAGTTGTATTTTACCACAGAGTAAATATAATTCTATTGAAGTACTTGATGCAGAACCATCTATTTACATAAGCTCTTAAAGTTAAATTAATTAAGCCAATAGATTATAATAAATGTGACTATTTTGGTGATTGTATTGATTAACTCTTCAACATGACTGTAATATATAATTTTCTCTCATTTATTAGCATAATTTCTCTCATTTAGTACTATAATGCAGCTCAGTGTCACTACATCATAGCGGTTCCAGGAGAAGCTTATTTTTCTTCTTGTCTAGAAGATGCCTGTGAAACCTTGATGACTGAAAGTAGTTGTGTACAGCTGTTTAACTTAATATTTTTTAAAGTCCATGGAAATTACTTGGCCCACAGAAAGGGGACTAGAGAAGCATTACAGAATGCCACATGTCATGGTGCTTCTGTTGATCACTGTGAGCTAAATATTCTGCAGTAAAATTTTAATCAAAAAAATTATTTTTTTCTTTTTGAGACAGAGTCTCACTCTGTCACCCCAGGTAGAGTGCAGTGGAGTCATCGTAGCTCATCGCAACCTCAAACTCTTGGGCACAAGCAATCCTCCTGATTCTGCCTCCTGAGTAGTTGAGACTACAGGCGCATGCACCATGACGCCCTGCTAAGTTTTTCTATTTTTAGTAGAGACGGGATCTTGCTCTTGCTCAGGCTGGTCTCCAACTCCTGAGCTCAAGCAATTCTCCAGCATCAGCCTCCCAGAGTGCTAGGATTACAGGTGTGAGCCACTACACCCAGCCTCAATCAAAATTTTTGATTGAGGCCCAAAGATATTTACAACACACTCTAAGTAATTTTAAAAAATATGGTCTATATCATTTAATGATCATAATTACACAAATTACTTTTCCTGTGATTTCTGTATTTCCTCACAACTTTAGTACTTTAACAAAGAGAAAACTATGAAATTACTGAATGCTTCAGATTATGCTCTGAGTCTAGTCTGGTATTTACCAGTAACATTCTACAAGTCTACTGATAAGCAAAATTTTAAAAAAATAATTGAGCACATCAATCAAGTTAATTGGAACACAATGGGGTTTAGGATGGAGCAAGCAGATCCATTCCCGTAGTGGTATGAGAGAGCTGGTCAACTCCTCCACTGACAGGGGTGCTGAAAGCAGGCATGGCACTGTTATATTGGACAACATTTTTCAACTATGTGCTAGACACTGTGCTAGGAAATTCATTTAAAAATTTCTTACTTTATGGCATAACAATACCATAAAATAAGTACTACTTTTAGGTTCCATTTGAGGATTATGTAACTAAACCTTAGAATAATTAAACAATCTGCTCAAGGACACATAGTTGGTAAGTTGTAGAGTTTGACTTCTAGTTAATACAAAAATAAATTTGGAGGATATGAAAATTAACATTGTTGGTAATGTCAAGCTCAAAAACAATTAAAAGAAATGAAGTCACATGAAAGAACTATTCAAAAATGAAAATATGAAATAAATCTGGGGAAAGAAAAATGAATAAAGCTTTGTTTAAATCTCAAATAATGGCAGAGATAAAGTTATTATTTGAATTTTCTGGAGTTTCTAGGGTGCTTTCAGTTCACTTTTTAATCACTGAAAATAAACAAAGCAAGATAGTCTGGAACTTTCATGGAGACAAACAAAAGTATAATAGGAAAGAGCATAAAAGTGAAGTATTAATTTTAAATAGTTAAATGAAGTTAAGAGAACATTTCTTATACCTTTATTCCAAAATCCGTGTGCTTTCATTTATGCCCATAGCCCATTGCACCCTTAGAGAATGTGCATAAAAAATGTGCCATGAACTTTTGTTAAACCGGAGCAGAAGTCATAGGTCCCATGTCAAAACTTATGTAATACAAGCACATCGTTTTATCCTGCCTAACCCCAAGTGAAATCCTTAACCAGAATTATTAGGCAGAGAAGTCACAGATGTTTGTAATAAAGAATTGTTTGCCTAATGCCCTGCTCACTAAGGGGGCAATTTACATCATGGGTGGCTTAAATTCAATGAAACAAGAAAATACAAAGTTATAGTTACATTTAGCCCTAAATTTTCATCATGTATTTACAATGCATGGTGTTATTTACTACACTTTGTTAGGATAGGCTCTATCTCCAGAATGAAGTTAAAGGTCATAGTATTGATTATATCAAAGCTTGGACTGGAAAGTGGATGCTACCGGGGTAAGGAAGGCAGCTTTTTCTTCAGAGTCGCCTGACTCACTTTGCTAGGGTCATAAGGAATGAAAAGCTGGACAGAGACTTGAGATAACAAAACAACGAAAGAGGTCAGGAAAGAGAATAGTGAGAATGTAAAATACAAACTTATCAAGAATGTAAAGGGTTTCAAAGATAATGAAAAAGAAGGAAAATCCTGAAAATAATTATATAACATTAAGACCCTAGATTGCTTAAAGATATTTAAAAGTCAATAGGTAAATATATAGCTGGAGAAAAAGAGAAGGCTAAAGATAATATTAATTATTATAAATTGGATATCAAGGGTTTATCAAAGTAAAAATTGCACCAAAGTTAACCAAGCAAAGAAGAATGTATTTGAGATTAATAAGGTAGGGAGAAACTCAACTCGGCAGAAACACTAATGCAGGAACGTTTTTAAGTGCTGGACTGAGCTAGCAGACGTACTAAAGAACATTAGAGAGCAGGGTGATCAATGGGATATGCCAAGAACATTGGGTTGTTTCTGAGTTTGCAGATGATTTTCTCTGTATTAGGCCATCTCTGTTCGCTAATTGGCACCCACGGAAGTTAAGCACTTACTCTCCTACAGAGACTGAGAGATCAGAGCACTATCAATCTTTACATTTCAAAGACATGGTTCCCAATTGCTTGAGAAAGACAATTTCTGGTTTGTAAACCTGTCAAGAGGCTGGGAAAGATTTACATACATTTCAAAGAAACAGAGAAAAAATTTACAAGTTTTCTAAAACAGATGCTCTAAGAAAAAGGAGGTTAGGAGCCTATAGTCAGGGAGAAACCTGTCTACAGTTTAGTCAAACTGAGAAGAACTTCAAGGCCGTCTTGGTCATGTTCTAGGAAACTAACAATTGGAAATGTATGAACACCAGTAAGCTGAGAGTGATTGTGGAACTATTAATACATACCTTGTGGGTGTTATATAGTTTATGTAAGGTGGTTATATGAAAATGTTTTCTAGAAACGACCATACAAATGATGAGATTCCATTCTTTTCCTACCTTATTTTCTGAACTTTTATTGGTTATAAATAAATAAGTTAATATGTAAATAAAGACTGTCACTGTCAAAAGTTAATGTGAATTTTTAAAACAATTTCTGAAGAACACAAAAAATATCAAAAACTCAATCATAGTTCTTAAGGTTACTGTGGATTTTGTATAGGTCCAAGAAGATAAATCTAACCCCAAAAGGACAATACTAGGAACTCTGTAAATAGTGTGCTTTTTAATCTTGGCTCTGTGTCTGTTTTCTCTCTGCTTTAATTTCTCCTTTCTCCTTCCTCCCCTTTCAATTCCATTGTAATCATGAGTTTTGATTTTGCAGTCAAGGTGTTTTGTATATAGTACCACTGTGCCTATAAAATCAACCATAAAAGCTACACATTTATATGATTTAAAAAAAATTAGGATAATTCAAGAGGCATTTACAGAATAGTGCTAAACAACATGTATATGCTTTGCATTAAAATATAACTTATGATGTTTAATATATTAGCTTTTGTGTTCTTGACTCAGCTCCTAAGCTATAAAAACCTTGAAACTATAAAAACCTTGATAAATCATGGTCTATCTTTTATATTTCATTTAAGCTCTAACACAATGAATGCAATATACTTTCAGTATATACTTTTACCAAGAAAAAAGAAAACTGTTCTCTGATCTCCGTTCTCATTTTGTGTTATTTCTATGGAAATCTTCATGAGTTTTTATTGTAATTACCTTAGGCAGATGTTCCATTCTCTTTATCCAGATAATAAGAGACACAATAGAATAAAAAAGGTTAGTTTGGAAGAGTTCATGAAAGATTTTTGTGGTGTTCATGAAAATAAACCAAACAAGAAGATGTTGAGGGTCACTTTAAAGATGTCAAAGTACATGTCCAAGTTTATTAAAATGATGAATTTTGAATTTAAAATGACATTTGTGAAGAAAGGGAAATTAAATGGGGGAATATTAACTTAAACATTTAACATCATTTTAAGTTCATAAAAATAAACCCAAGCATTTTCATTTTATATCTCAACCTCTTATGTAGGGTATCACAAACAAATTTAAACAAGATATGCTTCACTTAAGGCTTCAGAGTTGGTGTAAGTTGTAAAATGTATACAAAGGTTCATTCATTTAGTTCTGTATTATATATTTTATGTCAAATATACATTTTTTTCAGATTTAGTTAAAATGCCTAGGCCTTCGTGGTTGAAAAAACAAGCTGTATAAATGCAAAGCAATCTTTTGAAACTTTTTATGTTGGTGCATGTCTGCTAAAAAAGATTGTAAATGTAATGCTCAAAGGCAGGCATGAGGAGGAATCTAAATGTTTATGACATAATGATCGGAATCTAGCTAAGAAATTGTCCTCAGAGAGATTAAAGAAGGAAGAGAAGTTGCTTTGTCTTGTGCCTCCACCAGTGATAGAACTACAGCAATCACAGTAGTGCTAATCGGATGTGTCCACCCAGATTTAATGGAATACATACTCAGACACCGAATTTCAAATAGTTCTATAGTGGGGACACCTGGTGGTTGAATATGGCCTAACTGTGAGACAGTGATATGGAAAAGTGGAATTTCTGAAATGTTAAGCAGCAAAATTTCCATTTTTTTACATCTTAATAGAAGAGTATATTTAGATATGAGCATGTAATTTACTCCTATATATTCTCTGAAGTAATGTCATGCAAAAAAATTCTTATCTAATCAAAATAAAGTTTATCAATCCAAGGCAAGTTTTAATGTGAGGAAGAAACATGAAATTATTTTCTGCTACTCTTGTAAGACCTTACTTCCAGGATCATTTCTTGTATAAAAAGTAAGATAAATTTACCAGCCTCATAAAGTGGCTGGAGATGACAAGTTGTGTACTTGCCTGTGATAGCCATAGACCCAACCAACTTTTATTTTATTTTTTATTTTATATTTAATTTTTTACCTAATGTTTCCCAGATGATTTATACCTGGAATGCTGGAGATGTAGCTTTAAAAGAGCACAGTTCCTAAGTTTCCAATTAGCTGAGTTGATTAAAGCATTCATTGAAAGGGAAACCAAAGATTTGAATGATTCCATATTCTCATAGACCCATTGTTGTTTGTTCAATGGCTATGAGCCAAAATATGCAACCCTGGACATGTCAACAATGCTTATCTTTGTATTTGAGGCAGTGTGTGGCTGGCACGATGCATCGCTATGTTGAGAAAAAACTTGAGAGTGCCCTTTTCTTGGCTTCTTTGTAGAAAAAGGCTTATCCATTATTTACTGCCTTGGCATTTCAAGTTCTCCCTACCACCATACCAGTTAAAAAATAGGTTGGGAAATGGGTTAGAACGCAGTTCAAATCTCTGCTCCTTTAGTCAACCTTCTGCAATTTGAGACAGTAACAAACTTGTCAAGTCTCACTTTCCTGTAAAGTAAAAAGCAGATATGAATACCTATGTCAAAAAGTTACTGTGAGAATTTGCTGAGATGATGTGTGTGCAACATGCATAGCACTGTACCTGACAGAAGATAGGAATCCAGTAACTCTTCAGTGAACGAATATTTTCAGCCACAAATACTCTGCGTGAACAGTGTGGAAAGAGAAGCGCCACAGAGAAGCAAATGGCATTAGGTGTGAAATCCAGGTGAATTCATTTTATACAGTTGCCCTTTCAAGAGGCAGTCTGGTTCTAATCAAACCAGAAGACAGCAAATGCAGAAAAATCCCAAGGCAATGTTTCTTAGATTTTATGTGCATGCAAATCGCCTGGGGTTCTTTTTAAAATGCAGGTTATGATTCAGTGAGTGGGATCCGAGAGGCTGCATTTCCAGCAAACACTCCAGGTGACATATATGCTGCTTGTCCACTAAATACACTTTAGCACAAACCTAGAGCACTTGAGTGCATGACAATTTAAGAAATACTGTACTTAGATCCATATTTGTCTAGACCAACATTCTGTTTTCTAGCACATTTTAAAATTAATTAATTTATTTATTTAACAAAAAGTTATTTATTGCTTACTATTAATATATGTCAGGCAGTGTTCTAGGTTGTAAATACCAAGTAATGAACAAGACAAATAAGGACCACACCCTCATTTAGTCTAGTGGTAGGGCCAGACAATAAACCTATAAATAATTAAAATGGGTTATAGTGGTGATTATATCTATAACAAAAATAAACTGAAGTTACTGGGAGAGTGCGTATGGTTAATGAAGGCCTCCTCTAGGAAGGAGCAAACTGAACTGAAACCTGGATGTGAAGAAACAGTCTGTTGTGTAAAGATCTGAAATTTTCATACCAAGTAAGGAGAAAAGTGCAAAACCCCTGAGGCAACAATGAGCTTGGTTTGTAGGAGAAAAGGGAGAAAGGCCAGTGTGGCTAGAACATAAAGCTTCAATGTGAATGTGAGACAGTGATCAGAGGTAATGAGGGACAAGATCACAGCTGCCAGAGTTGGGGAGAGTGCAGAAACCACTCTGAAACCATCAGGGAAATCTCAGAAGTTGGATCTGAGGTGGGTCTTAACAGCTCCGCACAGGATTAAGGTATATGCTCTCTGGCTTGAAGGAATGTGCATATAGGAAAAATACATCTGGCTAAGCAGAACAAGATGAATGAAAAAGAGCTAAAATAAGGTATGTGACACAAGTTGAAAAAAGAGTAATTTAAAAGATTAGAAAAGTCAAAATTGCACATCACTTTGGTTTACTCTGCAACAAACAGAAACACATCACTTATGCCAGGCAAGCTAATCTAATAGCAACTTTTGGCAAACTTTTCATTGCCATAGAATAAATTAAATTTTTCTAAGTAAGAAATGACTAGGTAACTGTTAATGAAAAAATAAAACTATAATTCTTTTAAGAATTATAAGAATATAAGAATTATAACTATAATTCTTTTATAGCCCCCATCTTTCCTTGCTTTTCACAGAACATTGGAAACAAAACTAACCAACTAAGCCACAGAGTTCAGACTTTTTCTTATACTTTCTTTTGGTCATTTATTTATAATTCTATTGGTTGCTTTTGACATTTATTAACAGCAATAGTATTTTCTTTCTCATTGGCCTTTCATATATCTCATTTCATTCATTCGACAAATACAAAAAAAGTGAGAGAGGGCAAGATGG
Source organism: Cheirogaleus medius (assembly GCA_008086735.1). Classification (NCBI taxonomy): domain Eukaryota; kingdom Metazoa; phylum Chordata; class Mammalia; order Primates; family Cheirogaleidae; genus Cheirogaleus; species Cheirogaleus medius. Next base: position 36,902,176 of record VBSM01002217.1, read on the forward strand.
TACAAGAAAAGATAGCAATGAAAGAAATAAGATATATGCAAGCCCTCCTTGCACTAACAAAAAGCCTAGTAGAAAAATGTCATCATTGTATAAATTGCAAAATATTAAATGCCTACACTATCATGATTTTTGTACTCTACCTACCCACCTATATATCTACTATCTAGCATATTGTTTTATTAAGATGCATGACAAACTCCAAAGCTAATAAAAGCAGAATTCAAAAGAGATTCTACAGATCATAGTAAATAAAAAAGAATGAATGGTACAATGTTGGCTCAATTGTAATTTTAATGAGCCTCCTTTACTAGGAAGGAAGTCTGATGATTTAAGGCCTTGCATACTAGTGGCTATTAACACATAAGTGCATTCCAATTGACTTCTGATTTTGTCTAATGATTCAAGGCCCTGCAAGCTAGTAGCTATTAACATGTTAGAGCATTTCCAATTGACTTCTGATCTTCTGTCTTGTTTTTCAAATATATGAATAAAGGAGTGTACATTAAAAGGATGCTCCTAATCCTCCATCAGTGAGAAACAGCTTGGAATTCTTTGTTCAATAGCTGTAAGGAATGGCCAAGTTAGTTACCCTTTCTCACTGGAATGACTAGCACAGGGCACATATTCTTTACGTATTCACCCATAAATATGGTTATGTTCTGTGGCAAAATAGCAGGTTAATTTTTGCTTGTTTGTGTGTTGTTTCATTGTGTTCCCTTGACCTCATTAACATCCTGTGTTAACCAACTAAGCCAGAGTTCAGACTTTTTCTCATACTTTCTTTTGATCATTTATTTATAATTCTGTTGATTGCCTTTGGCATTTATTAACAGCAACAGTATTTTATTTCTCATTGGCCTTTTATAGATCTCATTTCATTCATTCAACAAATATGAAATGAGTGTCAATTTTTTGTCAATCTCTAGAGTTTCAAGGGCAAAGTGAAGGAGTGGAGTGAGATGAGCCAGGGAAGGAAATAAGAGCCAGGTCATTCGAGGTCTTGTAAACTTTTAGGAAATCTGACCTTTATCTTCAGAGCTTTAGGAAACTAACGAAGAGCCCGTTAAGCACTGGAGTGAGGCTGTCTTACTTCTGCCATGTGTTTGCCTTGTCTTGTTTTCCTCCCTCCCCCATTGTGACTGCCTCATGCAGGGTCTTTATAAGGCTTTCCTGTCATTTATACTTTCTGGCTATTTCCAACTAACAAACTAATTTTTTTATGAAGGAAAAAGGTTGCTAATTATACAAAAATAACTTCTCTGAGAGACACAAGAGACTTTGTAAATAAAGACACCTATGAGTTGGTATGGATACAGTCATTATTTATCTGTATGTAAATCTTGGCCCATCTCCAATAAAAGAATAAAGGAGGGGAACATACTTCATTGATACTCGTTATTGCAACTTAATGAGTATAAAAATTACTTAATGGCAGGTATCCATAGCATAAAAATATTTTCACCAGTGTGCTTAATCTACGTACCTATGCTTCTGATAATAAAAGAAACCTCATTTAGAGATGTGTGTGTGTGTGTGTGTGTACGTGTGCGCATGTGCTTGTTCTTGGTATTCTTTTAACATCTGGCTATGGTAGGCAATCCCTCTTTGGCTTTGTTTTTAAGTAAGAACAAAGGAACAATAACCTAATTTATCTGGGTGCCCATCTGGTTTCAACTGCTCATTTTACATTGATTTAACAATGATGGACTGTTGGTGATCATGTCTTTCCCAGGAGAAGAAGTTGACAGACAGCTGTGCAGAGATGCCATCTTCCCCATCCCTGTGGCCTGTGATGCCCCGTGCCCCAAGGACTGTGTGCTCAGCACGTGGTCTACATGGTCCTCCTGCTCACACACCTGCTCGGGGAAAACCACAGAAGGAAAACAGATACGAGCACGGTCCATTCTGGCCTATGCAGATGAAGAAGGTGAGTCACCAGCCTCAGAAAGAACCTACGTTCCTTTTGGAAGTTGGCGTGCATTTTTTTGCGTGTAGCCTGGATAAGATGATATTCTATGAAAATCATCTACCAGAAATCCAGCAACCCAAGGAGACTTAATATCTGTTGATGTATTGGGCAGTATGATTCTGTTCCCCCAAATTAATCTTGAACATGGATCTTTAATGAAGGAGAAAAGACTTTTACAAGTGAACTCTTTTGCTTTTTCCAACATTCCTAGTAATGCAAGCTCTTTCTAAGCCAAAATTTCAAGCCTGTGAAAAAGTCTGAAAATGGCTCCCCAGATTCCAGGTGTTTCCTTGTTGTTTCTTTATTTCAGTGGTCATTTTTACCCTTTGAAATCACATTCTACCTTCACATAAAAAGGCATGTGTGTCCACTAATAAAGTTTATTTGAAATCAACACAAGCATAGCTATTGCTTGACTGAAAATTACAAGGATTTTCTACCATTCCCGTTTCTGAACATAGACCCTGATATCCAGAAGTCTCCTACATAGATTGTGTTCATTTTGAAAATATGTTGCTCCTAAATCACTTCACCCTATTGGATAAATAAAGGATGTTTGTCACATACTCATACCTCACTTGCAAGCTTTATTGTCAAGAAATACAAGGCTCTTGGTAATTGTCTCTCAAGCTGCTATCCAAATGCTAATTTGGCCTCTGTGTGACTGGGTGATATAATGTCATACTTAATCTTGTCATTCTGGAAAATAACACAGGAGTGAGAAAAGCATAGAAGTAAATCAAGTTATTTCACATTAAGGCATGTTCTTTCTCAAGAATATAAGTGTGTGTTATTTAAATACTATCAAGCTAAATGACCCTTCTCTTCATTCACATTTAGCACAGATAATGGTTTCTATTTGTAGTAAGCATGCGTTTCTTCTATATATCACCCCAAATAATCAATTTGGGCAGAGTTTTGTGTTGTCTATACTTTTTAAAAATTTTTCTGTTTATGAAGTATTTTAATGATAGAAACCTGATACTGTTCTTATTTATTCAAACTTGCTATCCACATATGTAATAACTATGCAAACATACAAACTACCTTGGCCTTACCACATGGGTATTACATGAGTCAAAAATTTTACATATAAAAAGTGTCTCTTCAGGCACTGTGGCTCATGCCTGTAGTCACAGCTACTCGAGAGGTTGAGGCAGGAGGATCACTTGAGGTCAGGAGTTCAAGATTGCAATGAGCTATGATTGCGCCACTGCACTCCAATCTGGATAACAGAGTGAGACCCTGCTCAAAAATCAACCTATGAGAAAATCTAGAATTTTCTTTATAGTGTCCAAAACTTTTTTCTATCAAATTTAATTGTTTGTATAAAAAAGTTTATCTATTGAAACATAGAATCTTTTAGAGGGGAAATTATATTTCTTGTGTTGTCAAACAATAACCTTGTATAGATTATATTCAGACTTCAAATTCTATCAGCTCATATTTTGTCTTGGGCTTCATTAAAATTAGATCTCTGGTCACCCTGCTTCCTGTAAATTCATTATACTCTGCAGACTCTTGCTGTGTGACTAGTAATGAGTGACTTTTCACCCCTGAGTCACATGGCAAGGATTTTGCCATGCTTGCAGAACTCACCAGATCATTATTTCTGTAGACATGATGTTTCACACTGAAAGGTCATGAAATGTTTTAAAGGAGAAATTTATGATTGCTCTTTGATATGTGTCATCCACTTAGTTTGAAAGGGTAGGGCTTCAATAATTTTTAATTAAGTCTAGTAGCTGCATCGTAAGCAAGTCATGCCGGAAAGTTATAGCTGTTTATATAGTAAATCATAAGGGCATGAATTCAAAACATAATTTTTTAAAGTTTTATTTTGTTTTTAATTGACACATAATTGTACATATTTATGGAGTACAGTTTGATGTTTTGATACAATGTATGCATAATATAATAATCAAATCAGGTAATTAGGATATCTATTACCTCAAACATTTATCATTTCTTTATAGTGAGAGCAATAAGAATCCTCTGTTATAGCTATGTTGAAATATATAATACATTATTACAAAACATAATTTTAAATGGAAACCATAAAGGAGACTCTGTCAATCAATGTGGGATCTGCTGCTATTTGTCTCTGTTAATAACATTTAAAAAAACTGATTAATTATATGAAATATTTAATGAGTAATTTATCCTTAAAAGCCTATTTATTGAGTTCCTAATATTTACTGAACACTGAAACACATTTTCTCTTATTCAAAATAAGACTTTCACAATTCTGAGTTATTTTAAAAATGAGTTAACAGCTATATCTGTAGGAAGTTTTAAAGTATGTTTCCCTGCCAATCAGATAATCCTTTATAATTCTGCACAAAAGTAGGTCTTTCTATTATTCCTCAGGGGTTAGTGCTTTGTATATGTCATAAATCTTAATTTTCAATGGATCAGAAAATTGCTGTGATAACTTTAAAGGAAAATACTTTATTAATAAAATGATATATGGAGTGTTTAGACATGAAATTATATGATTTTCTGGGAAATAACTTACAGGACAAGTCCATGTTCAAAATGTATCTAGATTTATGAAATATATGCTGCAGGCTATACTTTTGTTTCTCTCAGTCAGAACTTTACCTTTAAATATTATACTGAAGATTAGATAACCTCTTATAATTAATAAGGATCGATTAGGTTGTGCTGCAGTAACAGACAGCCTAGATGTTCAGGAGCTTAAAAGAAAAAAAGATTTATTTATTTCTTCCTCATGGGAATTTAGCTACAGTTTGGCTAACTCTCCAGGACAGTTTGTCCTCCATGAAACAGGTGCATGCATGTCTTCCAGCATTGCACCACTTTATGGAGACCTGCTTCCACGATCTTCATGCCAGAAGATACTTGGAGAGTTTATCTGTTGATTTAAAAGCTTCAGCAATTAAATTCTGCCATCTAGTAGTTATTTATGTCATTTCTCACACTTCAGTGTTAAAACAATTCATATAACTACACCTAACTAATTCAAGGGGAATTGGGGAAATATAATCCTACCATGTGCTAGAAAGAGAAGAGTACTGGCTAGTGGTCTTGCCCCTGATTTACTTGGTCTTCTTATTGTATATCTGTGTGTGTATATGTGTCTATATCTATATTTATACACATAGATATATGATAAAGGACTTTTCCATATTTCCCCAATTCAGTAGATAAAATAGGACTCTCCATCGTGAAGATAGTATGCCTTTATTATTTCTTTGTTCCTCCTAAGTGAATGATAGAATAATAAAAGGCCCTCTTCTTCCTACCGTATTTTCTTCTTTTTCCTTTTCTTTTCCTTTTCCTTTTCCTTCCCTTCCCTTTCCTCCCTTTTTAGGCTCTTTCTCTCCCTTCCCAAATAATTCTACCTAAAAAGCCATTAGGTGGAGCCAAGCAGTTGGGCATCTGTGCCAGCAGGTAGGAGGTCCACGGTGGTCCAGAGTGGGTTGGCAGAGCCCAGCCTGGGGGACAAGAGCACCCAAAGTGGGTAGAGAGAGATGGCTTGGCGTGGAGTTGCAGAGTCACGGAATAGGGTAAAGAGCAGGGAGCACATGGGTTGTGTGAGAGGGTGGAAGAGGGTTTCTATAATGTGAGTAGCCTGGTGCAGGTATCAGATTATGGGGAGAGTGGTGATGAAGATATCCTGTGGGTGCAGCAATGGAGATGGCAGTGGGAGATGGAGGAGAGGAGGTTAACCAAAGAAATACATGTATTTACAATAATAGGAGTCAGGTTTTTTATTGCTGGAGAAGGAAATTACAAGTACGTTAAGAAAGAAAATTGGATTAAACCCTATGGCATACTATTGGAATTAGAAATTATCAATATAAATTCATGGTGTTCAGTTTATAAAGATAGAGATAGAGATAAATATAAATGTAAGTGTGTGAATATATATTTATATATAGATGTACACATATTATATACATATATACATTTATTAACCCTACTCACTGAAAAGACCTAGAGCAGCAAGACCTCAAATGCATTTAAGTACATGCAGCACGAAGATCTTGGTTCTTAATACCATTCTCCAAAAAATTGAACCAGGGCTCCTTGGAGAAATGGCTGTCATTCCAGGGATAGGATAGGAAAAGTACAACTTGTGCCTGGAGGATCTTGTGCCAGAAAGTAAAGAGGAGAACGTATCAAAAGACTACAGAAGGCTGCTTGAAGTTTTTCCCACTGTCCACATATGCAAACTATTTGAATGACAAAATCATGATATTAACAGATCATAACCCATTAAATAAAATAGGAAACCATAGATCCATACTTGATATAAAGAAACAAATAAATAAAATATCTGATGAAGAGAATTATATTTATATAGTCTCAAGTATTTCCCTGATGAGGAAATCTGACAGACACAATGTTAATCTAGTGACCAAAGTTAGCTTTATCAATAGTGTATCAAATCAAAATCTTATGTCCCTGATGTGATACAGTAAGAACATGACATCACTTCCTAATGGCCTAGAAAAAAAATTATTAAAATTAATTTTACTGAAATTTTCATATTGGTTCAAAATTAAACATAAAAACAAAATAATAAAATAAAAACAATTTGTACATAATTACATTCCATGCAATATTGAATAACATATAACTAATTATCAGCAATACACAAAAATTGTTATTAAAGGCTTATTGAAATGTCATTTGGAAACAAAATCACAAGTGATGGCAAACTAGAGATAGTTGATATACTGCAAAAGGTAAAAGTAATCCTTTTCACTTAAAATTGTGTATGTGTGTGTATTTTACTTCCTAAGGCTTGACTTCTGGTTAAACAAAATTGGTATTTCACTTTTTTAACATTGTATGATACCCTGAGGCAAGAATCTTCCCTGTATTGTATAAAGTGTAGGATTTGTCCCCAAAGCTACTATATTTTTAGGAAATTTTAAAAGGAAGCACTCTTTTAATACTTAAGTTTGGCATGTTTTTAATGTAAATAGTGTAGCAGAGTGAATTTGAACAAAAAATTAAAAATTGATATTAGATTTTTAGGCTTCTCAATTTTTTGAGCCTCTGTTATAAATCCTCAACAAGCTTCATTTAAAAAGGCAAAAATGATTTTCAAAAAGTTTTCCACTGAGTATAACAACTTCTGTTAATTCTCATTGTGTAGTTAATTATCCTTACAGAGCAAAAAAGGGAAGACTATTTATTTTTACAAAGTTCAAAATGACCTGATAGAACTTCATTGCCAAATATTAATGTGCCTGTACACCTGCTTTATGCATGCAGAGAATAGATACAGATTGAAACAGAATTAGGCCATTTTTTTCTCAAATAATTAGTAGTCTTCAAAAAGTCATATTATACAATGCAAAAACATTGAGGGAAAAATACTTCAATTTTAACTTAGTCAGTTTTTACAGCTAAATGATTTACTCCTAAGTGCCAGGGAGCATTTGTATTTCCTAGAGGAATTTCAAGAACTCAGGATTATACACACACACACACACACACACACACACCCCTGGTTTCTAAGTATTATAAATAGTCACTTCCATCCTCCCACTCTTGACCTTGGAGAGGGAGTTCTGCTTCAATCGGTTCCTTCATGACCGCCACACAGGATTTATGCAGGCTCTACTGTGGGAAGTCTTCTCCCTCTTTCTGCAAGAAAAAACAGGGGGCGGGGTGGGAGGTGTGCTGCAGCAGAATCTCCTGAGGTGCCCTGTCGCTAATGCTGTTCCAATTCAATTCCCCCAAAGTATGCCCTTGCCCATGTGCTTTTCACCCAGCAGTGGTCTGCTATCAAAGGGCTACAATAGTAGGCAAAGTTAGAAGCACCTTTAAAACTCTAATTCACAGTACCATGATAATAGGACTCTTCATAATAATAGCCTCTTCAGAACATGAGCCCAGTCCACTTCCTTATTCTTATTGCCAGTTATTTTCCTTTGTGAACTCTACACTCTAATTGACTGTGTCAATATTGCTAATTTGTAGGGTCACACCTGCCTGTGTGATTTTGCTTTTATTTATTTTTTTCTTCTACTTAGATGAAATTCTTCCTTTGTCCCCTTCCCAGGATTGTGCTTGTCAAAATCCTACTCCTTCAAAACTCATCTCAATGCCTCTTTCTATCTGAGGCATTTATCAGCCCCCAAAAATGTAAGAGAATCTTAATCCTTTGAATCCCAGTTATACTAAATTCCTTTCTTAACATAATTATTACATTCTATCTAGAGTTATACTCACTTATATGCTTGTCTTATTCATCTACTCTTTTCCCCACTGGATTATAAGGTCCTTGAGCATAGCAGGAACTATTTCTAACCCTCTAGGTTTTCTTGGAAGTATCACACATAAACATTGCAAATCCCACTCAACATACATGTAATCAATTATTGCTTTGAACAAGGTTCTCTTTTTATTTCAATAGATTTAGGATACAGGTGGTTTTTTGATACATGGGTGAATTGTACAGTGGTGAAGTCAAGGCTTTTAGTGCACCCATCACTTGAATAGTATACATTGTAGCGATAGGTAATTTTTGATTCCTCATGCCCCACTCACTATCCCCCATCCTGAGTCTCCAGAGTCCATTATACCTTTCTGTATGACCACATACATCCATTGTTTAGCTTGAACTTATAAGTGAGTACATGCAGTATTGTATTTCCTTTCTTGGGATAGATCCTTCACTTAGGATTATGGCTTCCAGTTCCATCTGAGTTGCTGCAAAAGACACTATTTCATTCTTTTTTATGGCTGAGTAGTACTCCATAGTATATATATTTAATATATACCACATTTTCTTTATCCACTTATCAGTTGATGGGCACTTAGGTTGATTCCATATCTTTGCAATTGTGAATTGTGCTGCAATAAACATATATGAGTGCAGGTGTCTTTTTGATATTTTAATTTCGTTTCCTTTGGGTAGATACCCAGTAGTGGGGTTGCTAGATTGAATGGTAGGTCTACTTTTATTTCTTTGAGGAATCTCCATAATGTTTGCCATAGAGATTGTACTACTTTACATTCCCACCAACAATGTATAAGCATTCCCTTTTCACTGCATCCATGCCAACATCTATTGCTTTTTAACTTTTTATTAATGGCCATTCTGACAGGAATAAGGTTATATCTCACTGTGGTTTTAATATGCTTTTCCTTGATTATTAGTGATGTTGAACATTTTTCCATATGTTTGTTAGACATTTGTTTATCTTCTTTTGAAAAAATGTCTCTTCATGTGTTTTGTCCACTTTTTAATGGGGTAATTTGGGTTTTTCTTATTGATTTGAGTTCCTTATACATTCTAGATATCAGTCCTTTGTCAGATATACAGTTTGTAAATATCTTCTTTCATTCTGTGAGTTGTCTATTTACTCTGTTGGTTATTTCTTTTGCTGTTCGGAAACCTTGTAGTTTGTTTAAGTCCCATTTATTTATTTTTGTTTTTGTTGTATTTGCTTTTGGGGTCTTAGTCATAAGTTATTTGCCTCGGCCAATGTCCAAAAGAGTTTTTCCTAAGTTTTCTTCTAGAATTTTTATGGTGTCAAGTCTTAAATTTAAGTCTAAAGACATAAATTAACTCCATTTTGAGTTAATTTTTGTGTCTGGTGAGAAATAGGGATCCAGTTTCATTCTTCTGCATGTTGCTCTCCAATCTTCCTAGCATGATTTATTGAATATGGGGTCCTTTCCCCATATATGTTTTTGTCCTTTATCAAAGATCAGTTACTTGTAGATGTATGGTTTTATTTCTGGGTTCTCTATTCTGCTCTGTTGATCTATGTGCCTACTTTTGTACTAGAACCATGCTGTTTTGGTTACTATAGCCTTGTGGTACAATTTGAAGTTGGGTAATGCCTCCAGATTTGTTCTCTTTGCTTAGGATTGCTTTGGCTATTCAGGCTCTTATACCATATGCAATTTAGGATTTTCTTTCTAATTCTGTGAAAAATGACATTGGTATTTTGATGGAAATTGCATTGAATTTGTAAATCCCTTTGGGCAGTATGGGCAGTTTAACAATATTGATCCTTCCGATCCATGAGCATTGGATGATTTCCCATTTGTGTCATCAACTATTTCTTTCATCAGTGTTTTGTAGTTCTCCTTGTAGAGATCTTTCAACTCCTTGGTTAGATATATTCCTAGGTTTTTGTTTGTTTGTTTGTTTTTGCCCCTCTTGTAAATGATATTGCATTCTTGATTTGATTCTCACCTTGGGCTGTTACTAGTGTATAGAAATGCTACTGATTTGTGTACATTAATTTTGTAACCTGATACTTTACTGAATTTATTTATCAATTCTAGTAGTATTTTGGAGGAGTCTTTAGAGTTTTCTCCATATAAGATCATATCATTGGCAAATGGGGATACAAACACCTCTATGCATACAAACTAGAAAATCTAGAGGAAATGGATAAATTTTTGGAAACATACAGCCTCCCAAGCTTGAATTAGGAAGAAGTAGAAATCCTGGAACAGACCAATATTGAGTAGCAAGATTGAATTGGTCATAAAAAAAAACCCCAGCAAAAAAAAAAAAG
>VBSM01002217.1:36912860-36973524 GCA_008086735.1 Cheirogaleus medius
AAAAAAAAAAAAAAAAACAATTCACCACAGTCAAACAAAGTTCATCCCAAGGATGCAAGGATGGTTCAACATATAAAAATCAATACATGTGATTTACCATATAAACAGAATTAAAAACAGAATCCATACGATCATCTCAATAGTTGCAGAAGAAACACTCAATAAAATCCAGCACTCTTCATGATAAAAACCCTTAACAAACTAGCCATAGAAGGAGCATACCTAAAAATAATCAAATGACAAACCCACAGTCAACATCACACTGAATGGAGAAAAGTTGAAAGCATTCCCCCTAAAAATTGGAACAAGACAAGGATGCCCACTGTCACCTCTTCTATTCAACATAGTATTGGAAGTCCTAGCTAGAGTAATCAGGCAAGAGAAAGAAATAAAGAGTATCCAAATCAGAAAAGAGAAGGTTCCTTCTTTGCATAAAATTAATCTCCTAAACTGTAAAGGCATCAATGCCAGAACCAGAAACACCATAGCTCTGTTCAAATGCATGCTGACAAAGCTTGTATGAACTTGACGTAGGGAGAAAAATCACTTTTTCATTTCTAAAAGAGATGTTTCACATAATAGATGGTATTTTTATATGAGAATAGAAGTTTATTTATGTAGCAAAAATTTCATTATCTTATAAAATTTCTTATTCTTCTTCATTATCTTCCACTTTGATGTAATGATAAAAAAAATCTAAAATGATATTAGTATGAAATATATATTTTTATATGTAAGATGATTTTTAAAAATGCTTATTACTAATTTTGTCATAGGTCACATTTTATAATTTTCCAAGTACTATGGAAATATTCCCAAATGTCTGAAATGAGATCTTTCCATAAATAATAGATAAATTCAATATTATACCTGTCAATTTTTCTACCTTAAAATGATCCCCGAACAACATGATGATGCTACAATGACTGATTACTCCACACAATACTTTCAGAACTGCCACCTCATTGTTATAATTAAGATCACATCGAGGCGTATCTGTATAAGTATACTAACAGCAGACCAAAAGTGCTGATACAGCTTTAATGTGGATTGGGGCAAGGAAATAAATAGGCTTTATGTCTGTAAACTTAACAGCTATCTTGCAGTTACTGGACACATTATGCTGATGTTGTAGAAGTTTTTTTTTTTATTCTGATTTTATTCCAAAGCCAACCAGTCAATTCCACGTCAAGAACAATTTAGAGTTTTAAAATTACAATTCAAACAGCATACTTACTCTCACAGAGAAAATGGGATAAACACATTTTTTATAGAAGATCAGTAATTTTACTATTAAATATAAAGGAATTGTTAATTTTATATACACACACACACACCCATGTATATACACACATACACATACACACACACACATATAAATATTCTATAATTAGCCTGTGTTTGTCTGAAAGTTAAGATTGGATAAATCTAGCACCTCGGGGAATGGATAATAGGAGTGCTCATTTACTTCTCCAGAATCCAATTAGTATGTTTTAGGATTCATTTCTATTCAAATCCTAAACTTCTTTGCAGGGGCTGCCAGGGTTACAGAGCTGTGTGATGGAGGATAGGATATGAACAGTGACAGATGATTTCACCTTCATGAAGCAGGGAACATTAATGAAATGCTGTTTAACATGGGTTATTCTGATGTCGAGCCCACATTCGACACTGCATAAATGATTCTAAATTGCAGTTAAGTTCTCACGTAAACTGCTACTGATTTATTTGCTGAATAGAGGTTGTCCTTAATCATAGGGAAGTGATACCCAAGGATCAGCTTAGATTGTGGCCACTGGCTTTGTTTATGACTTTTGCCCAAATCTCAAACTTCTTGAGCCATCTTCCATGTTAGGCTCACTACTTATCACCTTTTCCTTTCATTTTTAACTTTCTGAAGCTTGCTTTCCTAATATCTAAAACCCATCTATTACTATATTCACTATTTTCTCCATTTACTATATCACAAATATTGGTGATGAGCACTGAGAGTTCCCACCATTTCACATCAACAATGATTTATTTTCTGTTCTAAAACGAAATCCAGACGCAGCATAAGTTTCAGTAGGTCAAACTGTCAGTAAAATGAGCAAAAAATTTCTCCAATGCCCTGTTTTTAATACCATAAGACTTTTTATTTTCGTAATTGGCACCAGAAATAGCACAGTGGTAAGAAACCAGGCTCTATAAATTCCTCATCATTACTGTGGTCACATCATTTAAGCTGTTTGGACTCATGCACTTTAATAATCTTTATCTCACAGGACAGTTTTGAACACAAAATGAGGTCCCACCTACAAAATATTTATAACGCAGCTACCGCATGAAAAAGGGTTCCAGAATGATCACTCCCACACCATATTCTATTGAATAAAAGATGCTTCTATTTTACCCTTTAACATCTCTGGAATTATCGCGTCTTACATTGGGTGTGTTTTAAAGTTGCTGTGACCAAGCAACAATTATAACATAGTTGTCAATGCTTGTACATGTGAACTTTGTGGTTATTCTTGGTGGAAATACCAATCTCGTGTTGCTTCTGCCAAAACAGACAAACAAAAACAGCTAAAGACCAATTAAGGAAGAAAAGTAAATCCTAGTTGCTTGCTTAAAACTTTTATTGACACCTTCTGGGGCAATTAAGAATGCTACAGCATCAAAACTTAAGGTGAGTATCGGTGTCTTGGAAGAAAATTCTGAAGATAAAAGGGGAGAACTCTTTTTAAGAAATCTTGCATCACCAACACTTTTGATATCACAGAAGATAACACTATATGGGAGAACACAGACTTCAATGAGTAAATTTAAAAGTGACTTGAAGGATTTAGACTCCATGTAAAGAAGTTTTAGGATTACTTTTCCTTTTAATGCCAAAGAGTGATATAAAAACTATGTAAATAAGTCATACAAACCTATTTCAATAAACATACAACAAAAATTACAGTTGAACAGAAAGCACTGCATTATAGTTTAATTTGTAGCATTTCTTTTTCTGTGGGACACATTAAATTATGGTACCCTGCACAGCCAATATATCTTATATTTGAAGAAATATGAAAATATCATTACTCAGTGGTTTTTCCAGTAGTGCTCTGGAAGATCATAAAGTATCATTCAATGTTAATAACCCTGTTTCTAATCACCCTAAAACATAATACATTTAAAAAGCAGCATTTTAAAACCTTCAATTAAGACTTTCAATTTGGGGAATAACATTTGAAAACACACTTGCTATTCTCCATCCATACAGTCTCAATATCCATGTTTCTCCTGGTCAACAATCACATGGACTTTAGTTGTACCTTATTTTAAGCTTCTCTGGAGAACAGTGGTCTCTTTCTTTAAGGTCTTCCATTGTCCCCTAATACAAATCTTATGTGTACCACATAGTTTATACTCTAAGCCACACCATGCCAAATGAGATAAGATTAACATATAATTTGCTTTCCTAACAGTGTGCTGGTCTCAGGCTATGTGCTAAATCAGTGGCAGGTATTATTATTGTTGTTAGACATGTTAATTCCAAGGAACAGAGAATGATAAGGTTCTGTTGGTGCCATATCTAATCTGCTATCATTGTCCATTTTTATAGGCGGAGTTCGCTGTCCAAATAGCAGTGCTTTGCAAGAGGTGCGCAGCTGTAATGAGCATCCTTGTACTGTGTACCACTGGCAAACTGGTCCCTGGGGCCAGTGTATCGAGGACACCTCCGTGTCGTCTTTCAACACAACTACAACTTGGAATGGGGAGGCCTCCTGCTCCATCGGCATGCAGACAAGAAAAGTCATCTGTGTGCGAGTCAATGTGGGCCAAGTGGGACCCAAAAAGTAAGGGCTTTCGAATGACGACAGTAAATCCTGTGGTCAACCATGCAGAGGATTGGCTAGGGCTTCACTTGCTTCATGAAATGGAGCATTTGGATGCTTGTCATACCTGTCCTCAAGAGTAAGATTTGTTTGTTTTGAGTGTCAGCTGCTGATAAAGCTATAACAGCTTTAGAGTCTTGTACCTGGGATCCATAAATTCTGTAGAAATCTTTCTATCTGGTACCTACTTTATGTTTTATAGTATAGCGCTTTCTGCTTTTATTAAGCTAGTGAGGCAATGAAAGAAGTGCTTGCTCTAGGCCTGGCTGATCAATAATGACAGTATACCAAGTCCTAGCATTGTAGGTCACCCATGACCTCCTATATACCCGTAGGCTACAGAGGCTGCCAATCTAGTTTAATTGGGTAGTAGCCTTCTATGATCTGCCTTTCATTTCCCCTTGAAAATACTATATCAAAAATACCGAGGCCAAACATTATATCTTTCCATGGTTAAATGAATAAGCCATTTACTTCCAAGAGAGAGCCTTGGGATAGGATACGTGTTATGATAAGTAGAAAAACTATCAGTTTCTTATGGTGGGAATGAGTACTGTACGGTAATAACAAGGCAAACACAATTTGCTACAGGGGAGAACAAAGAACTAGAGAGTTGGTGTATTATATGTGCCTTGTGAGAAATAGAAACTAAACAAGTAATGGCATATCTGGGCTAATCAATTACTAGGGAAAATTAATAAATCAACTCTAAAAAAAGTTTTTTGGATAGAGTAAAACCTCTTTATCTTTTGAAAAGTTAGACAGCATAATTTTTTTAAAAAAATTCAAATCATCTTAGCCATGTGAAACAAGAAAAATAAAACCAGTCAGTTTTGCATGGATGTAAAAGTGGCCTTCTATTTTCTAAATATTCACCTAAGGGGTTAAAAATTGTGTGTGATCTTAAACCTCCTACCTTACTAATTTTGGCTTCAGTTTTCAGTCTGTTGAAAGGATTTACTGAAAAAAATAATACTAATCTAAACACTCAATAAATGTTAGAAATTATTGTTTTCTCTTAAGAATTTGAGATACTTCTTAGTGTTCCAGAGCAATGAAAATAATGTACATGACATATGGAAAACTCCAGGGGGATAAATAAGAATCCCATTATGAGTTATTTTTACCTGGCCAGAGTTGCAGACAGTAGGGATATTTTGCCCCATATTTTATTTGTTTATATCTTTTGAAATAAGGAAATGTATTGGAGAATATATGCCAAAAGAGATTTGAAAAAAGTGAGAGACTATTTCACATGCTTAAAAGGTAGCCCCAAACCAATATTTTAATAGAAATTATGCTAAGGTTTTTATGAATCTAACTCAGGAAAATAAATTACAGTGTGTTAAAATTCAATGGTGGTAGCAACAGGAATAGAAGTCCCAAGTCCTGGAGGATTTGGAGTCTTGCTAGAGCAAGAACAGAGGTAGAAATAAATATTCACTGCAGAGGTGCAAGAAGAGGGTTACTGTACTGAGCTTCTAGGAGTAAACTCTGTACCTGTTCTACAGTTAATCACCTTTCAAATGTTACTGTTGACATTTCCCTCACACAAACTGCAAAATACTTTTGCTGAGTACTGGATGTACAAACCTATGTGTGAAAGAGCCTGCTGGATTAACATCACTAAATAATTCAATTGGAAGAGTATCCTAAAGCCCCATGTCAGATCACCACAATAATCCATTGAAAATTTGCTATATGCTTGCAGCTTTTATTCAATGACCGGGATACATCTATAGATTTGTTAAATCAAATGGATTTACTTTGCCCTTAAATTTTTGGAAAACGAAGCAAATACTGTGAATTCAAAAGAAAATGTTATTGCCCTTCTTACTTAATGCTAGGCTAAATTCAGTGAATACTTTCTAGTACTAGGCATTTGAAACAAAAATGCAAATAGAAAACTTGTTTTAAACTTCTCTTAATAAAACAGATTACTGTGCAATGGTAAAATCAATGTTATTGATCTTATCTATTCTCCCAGTAACAAACTTCAACTCCTATCACATCTGTTTAATTTGACCTTGAATAAGATTTGGGGGAAAATCAATTCCTTGATTTAAACCACAAACACTAAATACAAACAACACAAAGGAGAAAAGCAGCATGTTGACTGAGCCAATTACCTTGCCACAGGAAGTCTGAATTCATTTTATTGGTTGTAATCTAGGCTGTGTAATTTATCTTTGTGTGTTCATTTAACGACTTTGTTCTTAGTGATTCTGTTCTCCACAGTTAGCTAAGTATCTTGCTGTGGCTATTTCTAAACTCAAACAGAATATTTGGAGGTTGTCAATGATAACATTGTAAATTCCATTGATTTATTCAGGGATAATATTTGAAGAGCATGCAGTTAAAGTTGTTAAAGTTGTAAAACTGCTTCAATGAAAAGGAATGCTGTCAATAATAATTACTGACCAATAATTCCATAGCTCCAAAAGAATTAACTGGATTATATGTGGGGTTTTGCCCTACAATAGCTCCTGGTTAAGAATGGAGAATAAATTGTAATTCTAGTGATTTACAATCTAAATTATAAGAATACATTTACTTCTGTGATTCACATTTAAATTTCTTTGTTGTTCATAACTTTGAATAGTGATCGCAATTAGGAAATCCAAGCTTATCCTCAAGGTAAACGAGGGAGATTATTTATTTTTGAAACATTGAATCCTATATACTTTTCAAATTCACTTCCAAAAAAAACCTTATGTTTTAAAGTGAGAGAGGAGAGCATGTATCTATATAATTGAATAGAGCATAATATTTACGTATGAGAAATGATATGTAGAGAACTATCATAATACAAGATATATCAAAAATGAAGTGTCAGCAACATGCTATAAAGAAATTACAAGAAAATAGACTAATGATGCTGATTTTTTTTCACTCAGAGTTCAATTCTGAAAACATAATTAACTTACTTGATAAAAGACAATTTATCTTGGACTACATAGAATTTGACTTTTCCTATATGGAGTATTTTTAAATTCTATTTCCCCCTGATTTGCCAATTTATTCCAGCAAGAGTTGTGCTGGTTGTTTGGATTATTTCTTCAGTGCTTGTTAATTTACTTGGCAGGGATTTATATGACCTCAAAAGAGAATTGCTTAGAAATCAGAATGGTTACTTTGAATTATATGAATTATGTTATTATTTTATTTTTCTAATATACATATTTTTCTAGTGTTAATGCTCATGACCAACATTTGGCTACTTGCAATAGTAGTATTAGACCATGAAAATGCAGAGAAAAATTGGGAAATTTAAAAATTATATAATAAATATATTTTGAACAAGACAGTATATTTAAAACCTATACATAAGCTTCCTATTATCTCTTAGGAAGTGAAAACCTTATGTAATGTAAGACATTTCAGTGTTTTGTCATTCTTATCTTTCTCTTGTCTTCCTAATAATAACATATTTTTGCTATCTTTTTTAAACAATAATTTAGTTAATGTTACTATAATTTATGTCAAGCATACAATATTTTGTTTTTCTTTAAGTTATTGAGTGACTATTTTTATTTTATTTATATTCACTTTTTTTGCTCCAAAAAAGATATTATAGCTTATAAAAATATAAAAAATATTTTAAGTCCCATAATTTAAAACTAGGGATAAAATGGAAGGAAAAATAAGAATAGATACATTAAGTGAAGCCAGGAATAAAACAAAAACTGCTTATCATAATAGTTTATATACTTCTAGTAATACTTATATACTTCTTATTATTTATTATTAAATATACAGCTATTAATAAAACATTGGTTTTGAGCATGTACTATGTAAAGAATATATTCCATTATAATTTATTTTATGCTATACATGTTTTTTAAAAATAAGGAGTGTAGAATAACCTGGAAACTTATAGTAGGCCAAAAGCCTATGTAGTTATACAAAGATATAGAATTGGATCCTTAAATTAATATTTATTAATGTAGATATTATTATAGAATGATAAGATATAATTGTTGTATATTGTTCTAGACAGCATAATCACTATTAGTAAATCTACACATCCTGCCTTGGGAAGCTTTATTGAGGTCCAGCTTGAAAGAATTCATTTAGTTGTGTAAGTGTTGTCAAAAGTAAAAAGGCTGCTGGAAGTTAAATAATACAGATCGGTGACTACTTTTGCAACTTTAGCAATGAAAATCCTAAAGAAATTAAATTATCTACTTCTCTGGCTTACTAGAGAAGCCTAATCATTTCCCTTTGCTTTTTCTAGGTGTCCTGAAAGCCTTCGGCCTGAGACAGTAAGGCCTTGCCTGCTGCCTTGTAAGAAGGACTGTATTGTTACCCCATATAGTGACTGGACATCATGCCCCTCCTCGTGTAAGGAAGGTATGTATGGTCTGCAGAGTTCTGGAGGCTATTGACCTAGAAAACCCACTCAATGGGGCTTTCGAGATTTTCTGGCTGAGTGATGTTTGTGAATCTTGCACGGGGCTGTGTGATCCTGATTTGGCATGCATGCCATAAATTTTTTTGTTTCCCTCTAGAAAATAACATAGCTTTAGAACATCAAACAAATTCGTTTTAAACAAAAGACTGACTTGAAATTTTATGACAGATTAAAGTGATAGGATTCTAGACTTTATTGTATTAATAATGTTTCCTTTTACATTAATTCTAAAAGGAAGTACAGTGGTCTTGTGTATTTTAAAAAGAATAAACAGTATTCTTACCAATACACATGGCTTCCAGCCTACTTAATGGCAAGAAATAGTATGGGACCATCGGCAGCTCCAAAGACAGGAATAAAAGAAAGAGAGAAATGACCAAATTGTTTCCCTGTCAACATGTAATGTGTCATGAGGCATTTACAAGATAAGTATTTGTTCCCAGTTTCATTTAGTTTTGTTTTTATTACTTACAAAGACTCCTTAGTATCAAACCAGATACTTAGATAATTCTTTCTCTACCCTCCAGGACAGGGTCTTTCCTCATTGCTGCTGAGAAAGGTATCAACATTCTCCAGGTTGCTTACACAGTAAACTGAGCACATTTTCTCTGCCGCAAATGCCACTGTCTCCTATTTCTTGTTTTACTTTCCTAACAAATAGAGATAATTCTTCTTGAATTCCTTTTGTGCTTTTATTTTATATATGCTCTGAACTCTCGCTAGAGAGATTCAATTAAGAATCAGCTTTTAGTTTAACAAACAATTATTTTAAATTGCCCAAATTTATTTAAATCCTTTAGATATTATAAATTTAAAAATGGATTTTTTTTTTACAATGTGATTGTCATTTTATGCAGTTGAAACGTTGAGTTCCTTCTTATGATTTTTCTATGGAACACTCTTGAAATAGCAAATAAAAATGATCAATAACAGAAATTTTTTATTTTAAAAATCTTTTAAGGCATTTAAATCACTTTTGAGGAAAAAACAGAGTTATAAGAATTAACTTGTTAAACAATGTTAATGGCATAACCTTACAATGCAATGGTATTGTCTGACATTTTAATCTTGATTTTCTTCCTTTATTCCTTTATTTTCTTAAAAGCTAAATAACATACGATATCCCTTGGTTTCACCACAGGGACAGAATTGGCAATAGAATTGTACTTTCTTATAGGTTAATATTTCTGTAGTAATTGTTGGTTATTTGTTACTTCAGTTAAAAAGGTTTTTTATTACATGGAATGAATACACTTGCAAATTTTATTCTTGATGTTCTTATGCTTGCTCTTTTGTATTAGTACAAGATAAGGTCATTTACTAATAATTTCAAAATACATACAGTTACATTTATAACCAAATTCTTAATAGCTTAACATAAATCTTAAGTGAATTTTTGAAAGTGGGAAATCTTTGCCTTTTCTTTATATTGGATATTTCCTTGTATTGTGTAAAGTACTTTAAAATAAAAGTTGACTTGGTCTAAAGTATTTCCAAGAAATAAAGTTAAAAAATAACAGAAAAGATTTCATTAAATTAATCCTAGAATAGTTACTCATAAAAATGAAGACTCAGAATTGTTCTCATTTCTTTAGACATTTATTTGAAAATAATTTGGGATATTAGAATGTATCCAAGAACTAGGAACCATCTTAATAGCCTATGAATTTTCCTCTGGAAGTTCTTGAAAATGCATTTGTGATTGTGTTCTGTATTGTATGGGTCTGGAAAGGAAATTTAAAAAATAGAGTTTTCTTACTCATAAAAATACCATAATTGAAAATCAAATAATGTGATTTTTAAATTTGTGATTTTTATAGTACTAAGAAAATGATTTACTCTTCTCTATTTGATCATTTATAAAATAAAGAATTTATGTGAAAAACATAATACACTTTTAAAAACTTTTTAGCAGAGAGATGAAGGAATAAATAGAGAATGCTACACATATGTTAACTAAATTAATACTCATATGTGCATATATGCATAAGTACTTAATGAGTTATTTATTGATTCCTTTTTATAACTAGCATACTAACAGTCTTATAGAGAAAACACAGTCCCTGACCTCAAGGAAGCTTTTTTTTTTCCTTACCATGTTTCTCTTATTTTTCTGTATTTCTCAAAATATGGAAAACAATTATGAGCACAGAGTGGTCAAATACTTTATAGTAGTATAATTAGTTTACACAAGAAACAAAAGACATTCAACAAAAAATTAAATTTACATTACTTGTTTTTTATCACATTTAAAATATATTAATAGAACTCAGGCTGTGTATGGTGGCTCACTCCTGTAATCCTAGCACTCTGGGAGGCCAAGGTGGGAGGATCGCTTGAGTTCAGGTGTTTGAGACTAGCCTGAGCAAGAGTGAGACCTTATCTCTACTAAAAATAGAAAAAATTAGCTGGATGTGGTGGTGCACCTCTGTAGTCCCAACTACTTGGGAAGCTGCAGCAGGAGAATCGCTTGAGCCCAGAAGTTTGAGGTTGCTGTGAGCTGTGATGACGCCACGGCATTCTACCCGCAGTGACAGAGAGAGATTCTGTCTTAATAAATAAATAAATAAATAAAAGAAAAGAACTCCTCTACTTTGACTTGTTAATATAAGACTTTGATTCAATCACAAGCTTTAATGGTACAACAGAAAGGTCACTAGGGAAGGGAAGGGAAAAATCATTGTTTTAGTTTTTGGATATAGGAATGAGTAGTGAGTTTCATGATATAAAGGATTGAGTGGACTATGAATCAGTAGATCTGGTCTGGACACTGACCTTGGACACTTAGAAGCCAGTTGACCTTAAACAAGATACCTAAGTTCTCCAAGCCTTGCTTGTAACATCTAGGAGTGGTTCCATGGTTCAAATGAGATGGTATATGGTAAAGTGCTCTATGCTTTGTGAACCATTTTCTAAGTGATACAACCTTTGATGTCCAGTCCACAGTGATTATAAGCTCCTATAGGAAAGGCACAGCACCCTACTTATGGTCAGTATTTAGTCAATGTTTTAGTTTAGCATACTGAAAGCAGTACCTCTGAGAAGTTTAATTACATATCAATGTGGCAAAAGCATTTTGATCATGATAAAAGAAAATTTACTAATATCACATCCTAACTGATCATTATTTATTGGGGATTTGCTAAACAAGTTACTAATTATTTTCAAATGCTTCATTGTGTCATTAAACATCATATGTATTAGTTTAAGCAACCATTTTTTTTTTAAATTCTACTATGATTTTTCAAGTAACTATAATGTTGCCAGGCAGAATTCTGCATGTTAGGAATTAGCAGTAAACAAGGAAACTAATGGTTTCACTCTCAGAAAGCTTATATTCTAGTGGGATAAGATAAACAAGGCATTTAATGGTTGTTGTAATCTCTTAATGAGTGAAAAAGATTAACCACTGAGCATAAGGGTTGGGGGGAAGGTGCTGTAGATTTAAGGAGAGAAAAGATGTAACATAATTTTGGAGATTTCAAATTGGGTAAATTAGTAATATGCAGTAGAATTTCTAGGCAATAGCGAGTGTCCATTTAGTTATGTATTTAAGAAGAGAGTTCTCTGTTGCCAGAGTTGCCAGTGTTTCTCCAGCCATGGTTAGCTGCCTCAGTGCAGAAGAAGTGTAAGAAAATAATCAGTTTTGGTTAGGGTTGGGGCTTTTCTAGGAGAATACAAAAAAGAGACAGGCAGAGAGGGAGCCAAGAGTGTTAGCATGGAAGTACTCATAATAATAATGGATTATAGAATCTAACTTGGGCTGGATGGAAATAAGGTCATGAAGAGGATGATAGACAGTGAGAAAGTGATAGGAAAAATACAAGGCAGTCTCAGTTGAGTGACTAGAGTACTCACCATTAGTAAGATGAGAACTAAAGTAGATAAACTTCAAGGTTAGGAGTAATGGTTAGAAAGTAAGATGTATGACAATCAGTAACACAGTTACCAATCATGATAAGATCAAAAGATGAGCAGATGAGAGAGTAATTGATACAAGATAAAAGAAAAGATCACTAGACAGAAGGAGATACAATAATTCAGCATCCAGAGGACGTTGGTGGTATAGTGGTGAGCATAGCTGCTTCCAGAGTCCAGTGTCATGAATGGAATAGCCATGTGGTTATCAAAGCCACCAAAGTGGTAGCAGGGGTAAGAAGAGAAAGAATCACAGTGAAGGATGTTCTAAAGTCACTACTGAATGAAGTGTTTCTAGATGAGTGCTATAAGGTAGGTAACTGATGGTAAAGTTGGTGACAGGAGCTTAGAAGAGGTGGAGATTTTTAAAGGTGGAGTGGGGAGGAAAGGCTAGGAAATAGCTAGATGGAGCCAGCTTCTGCTGAAATGTGAAGGAAACTTTCCAAGAAGAGATTGAAGATGAGAGACTGTGTGTTCCAGTGGGTGCCATGGGGAAGGGTTAGAGGCGGGAGAGGAATGAGAAATTGAATCGGGTTATGCGTGTAGATAGTGCTGTGGGCCCAGGTGATGATGGAAGGTCTGCAGTTGGGGAGGGCTCATTTCTTGTGGGGAGTGACAGGCATGTGAGGTGTAATAGATTTAGTTGGATTGGTCCCTTGGGTCGGAAACTGCTATAAGTTAAAATGCATAGTGCCACGGGGAGACTCTTCTCTGCTGGAGCTCCTGGGGTAGCAGTGGCCCAGAAGTATGAGAATGTAGACTCGGGAATTGGCTCTCTTGGAAGGAAGAGGCTCTCTAAGAGGCAGGTTGATGTTTCACTGAGCGCAGGTCATGTCATGGGCAACAGGAGATCAGCCCTGCCTGTTTTATTTGGCAGCTCTATGTTGAGTCTTCTAGAACAAAAAGTTTTTAGAAACCCTAAACCTAGGCACTCATTTTAAAAGAATAACTGTAATTGTGTATTGAGGATATTAAAAAAAAAAAGACTGGGGAGCGATAGAAGGGGTTGTTGTTGGATAACAGTGCCAAGATGCTTTGTGCTCCCAAAGAAGCCTTTTCTGTTTTGCCCGTAGACTGAGAGTAATGAGACAATGGTGTTATAGAAAGCCAGCCATTTGTTATGAGGAAGATAAAGCAATGACATGAGGTTAGTTTGGTTTTTTCCTTCATTATTTGGTAAAAGATGGGAAAAATCCAAGCGTCACTGAAATTGCACCAACTTCCTACCAGAAGTTTAAAATGCTAAACAAAGTTAAATGTTCTAGGAGAGGTAATTTGCAACAGAAAATTAATTCAAAGATGGAGTGATTCTTTTTCATTTAATTCTTCAGGTAAAGCATATATTTTATAAGGGTTTTGAACTCATTAAAATGTGGAGCTTTCTTTCTTTTTAAAATCACTTAAAGAGGTAAAATTACACTATAATATTGCAGAAAATGGAACACAATAGCTTAGGATTCCAGAAAGAACTAAAAGAGTTATTTAAAAAGTTACTCAGCCCTCTCCCAAGATATGCGTTGAAAAATCTACACTATTAAAGGTAAGTATTGAGTAGAATGTAGTTTAACCCTCAACCCAATGTACTTGTTAACTTTTTCTTTCCAAATTTTCATAAATTATTTGTAAGCCTTCTTAAAAATCAATAATTTTGATCAAATAATATATTTGGTTGTTCAAATAATGTATTTGCTCAAATTCTGTTTGCTTTTTTTCTCGCTGAATTTATTGCCTTGAGAACTAGAAGGGATGTTGCAGAGACATCTATTCTACCTTCCTGAATCAATAGTGCACTAGAATTACCCTCAAAGATCTGAAAACTACCTTTACATTTTACCTCTTGCATGAAACATTTCCCTTTCAATTTCCTGTCACTCTGCTGTTCCAACCTGCCATCCACCCAACTCCCAGCTTCGCAAATCAGTTTTGCATGCCTTTTAAATTCTTCCATCAAGTAATTTCTCTGATAAAATCCATCTTGAATGTCTTAAGATATCTGAAAAATGCTGTAACTTCGTGAGAGATTATGTACTAGCTGAATCCGTGTGCCCATGATCACATAATCATTTTCTGGATATGTAATCTCTTTTATCTATTCCTATCCTAGATAGGTATTTTCACCACAGACAGGTGCCTTTATTTTTCCAATGCTCATTATTTCCAACAAGAAAAATTATAGCTTATTTTTTATTAATCCTCAATGCACAGACTTAATACCCATGTGCTTAGTACTATAAGGGAATGGAAAGAAAAAATAACAGATGATAACTAATAATCCAGGAGAGAATATGTGAAATAAATGTGTTTGCTCATTCAGCAAATATTTATTAAGCACTTACTATATGTGACTATCGTTCTAGGTACTAAAACACAAAGATGAATAGAAAGACTACACGTATTATACTGCATATAATAAATTGGGTATAAATACATACAGGGAAGTATGAGAGGTATAAAATTCCAAGTTTGCCAGCTCAAGTTATTAGTGAGACACTTTCCGTTTTTCTTTTTTAATGTGTGTTATAGCTCTCCCTTTGTCCCTGCTCTGATAGGAGGGCTCGATAACCTGGCTGAGTTCTACAGAGCTGTTACTTTGAGTGCACAAGCAATTTTTTACCTGTGAACTGAGAAGAAATAGACCTCCCAGTGGGTAAAAACATGAATGTCATGACACTCCCTGTGTAACCCCATTAAACTTCTTCTCTAGGTATTATGGCTTTGAAGAGTTTCACTTTAATCAGGTCACAATCTCTATCCTGTGAACTGCACAAGGTTAAGGAATTTGAACTTTTTATAAGAATAAATGGATTGCCATTGTGAAATCAATTAAGGAAGTGAAGAGTCATCATAGTGTTACATATCAAGTACAAACTTGCTTGTGAAATTTGTGATGAGAAGGCACTAGAAGAATGGTTCAGAGTTGTACTTTAAGTGACATTCTTTCCAGTCAATAAACAAAATAGAATCGAAGCACTAACATTTGCTTCCCACATTGGAACAGCCCTGGCTATGCACCAGGTGACATCTAGTTAGTTAATGACTAGGAGCTTCAGTCTATTAAGGGCCATGGATGCTGGACTCAATCCTCACCTCCACCCCCTACCCCAGTCCCCAGATCCCTTGGTCTCTATCCGTATCTATTTTCTAACTGCAGGTTGGAGAATAATTGCCTCTAAGAATTTTGACCACCTGGGGAGCAAAGACCTATTTTCCTTTCCTCCCTGTTAAAAAACAAACACACAAAAACCTCTCTCCTTCCCCCAATGCTAAACAAAAATGAGAATGGTCATTTAGTTTTTATGTGTTTTAAAAAAAAGATTAAAGACAGATCATAAACATAAAAAAAAATAATAGAAATTGCAAAAGAAAGATAGATCCCCGTAGTGAATGGGGGAGGCGGCGAAGGGAAGAAGAAAAGAAAAATTATACTAGAAAATCAGGTAAGGTAAGCTCCTGCAATTGAGAAGAAAATTAGCTCTGAGATTCTAGTGACCAAAGCAAAAAATAGAAGCACAATGGATTCTTAACAGATTGTCCAGGGAAACAGAATTTTTCCTAGCTCTGAATTATTAGAGGAATTTATCAGCTGGGCCTTAAAATAGGGGTCATTTGGACAACATAATGATTGGAGACTGCATTAGCAATTTATAAAAGTCCTATTGACAATTCTTAGATCTTACCTAGATTAATCATATTTGATATGTAAAAGTTGCAGCTGGCATTCAAGCTACTATTGTTACAGTAAAAATTCTACGACAATATTTTCAAATACTTTAATTCCCTGCTGCCTAATACTTCCAGCCCCCAATTCCCTACTCCATTACCTGTAGTATCCCAGGTATTCATTAAAATAGTTATGCAATCATTAATAGCACAGGTTTCCCCCTGTGATGGGAATAATTCTAAAAAGTTCCATGTGAATCCAGAATCATAAGTTACAATGGGACATACAAGCTTAGGTATTCCAGTAGTTCTCAAACCTGGCTCTTCATCCCAATTACCTGGCAAGCTTTTTTAAAAAATCAGATTCCAAAACCCAACTCTCAAAGATGCTGATTTAGTAGTTCTAGGTATAGGCCCAGACATCTGTTGTTGTAAAAGAGATTCTCCTATGAAGTCAGACACTTAGGAATCACTAATTTGATCCATTCTCTCATCTAATACAGGAATTCTCTCTAAACATGGCTGGGAATCAGTTGCCCAAACCATGTTGAGGGATGCCCTAACTTCACGAGAAAGGATGTTTCTTTGTGGAAACATTCTAATTGTCAAATCAGATTTTTTTGCCACTACTGCAATATCTTTAAAAAGGTTTCATTTCATTTCTGATTAAACTTTAATTGTTAGGGGGTGCTAATAACCCTTTAAAAATTTTCTGTTCCTGTAGTCTGTGTATCAGATATTTAAGGATCTTGCAAAAGAATGTAAATGCATCAGGGGAACTCTATTAGCATAATTCTTTAGGGAATTCTTGTATAAGTGAACCCTGTGCCATGCAGCCATCCTTAAAGTAAGGATGTTTGTAAGTTAAAATATATTTTATTAGAGTTAGCAAGTTTCATGCATTATCTGCTTTTGATACTAAAAAATTTCGAACATACTTATATCAGTAATACTGTCAAATTGATATCTTCATTGAATGTAAATCTTAATTTTTTCCCATTTTTTACCATAATTTGGAGTTATTTACTTACAGAAGTTATTGGTATTTTCACTGCTTTTTAAAAAAGTCTGCCTGTAAGAAACCACTTTCATTTCACTACTTAGAGCCCTGATGTTTAGAATATGACCTGAATTGAAGATCCTAGACTGTTTAACATGAATAATAAATGACTGGAATAACTTAGAAGTTATGCATTTCAAATTAAGTGAATAACAAAGAAATAAAATTTCACATTATAGCATTGGATATATTCTCCTAAAGAAGATTCATTACATGTGTATGAGTCCCATGTGGTAAACAGGGCTAGGAGAAATAGCATGAAAATAAATTTAAGGTAGAGGAAAATAAATTAATTAGATCTGTCATATTCCTCAAGGGGAAAGAAATATACAAAACAGCAATTACTTTGTAACTGCACATTAGGAAGGCTAGTTGACTGTGGAACTTTTCTCCATTCTTCACATTTTTAAGTATGAATTAATCGGGTTTTCGATATAAGTGGTCTTTGGGAGAATTTAGTGAATGATTAGACTAGATGAAACCTCTCATTCAGGGATGTCAAAGCATGTGTCACCGGCAGCAATGTAATTTCTTCACACAGACTGGTATTTGGAGATTCTTTTATTAGTACAAAGTACAGAGGTTAAAAACCTGCCTCATTGCAGGGGACTCCGGAGTCAGGAAGCAGTCTCGGCATCGGATCATCATCCAAATGCCAGCCAACGGGGGCCGCGACTGCACGGATCCCCTCTATGAAGAGAAAGCCTGTGAGGCCCCTCAAGTGTGCCAAAGCTACAGGTAATAGGGTTAGAGAAAAAGCACTGTGAGCAATGCGTTCAGCAAACGCTTCAAGTCCACATCCTTTCAAAGGATGAGGAAACGAAGTCAACAGCGTTCCTTCCACAAGCTCAGTGGAGTTGGGGATGTTTATAGCTGTATCTGCCATTTCTTGTCTCTTTAGAAGAGCTGCTCTGCTGCTGAAATTATCTCCAAGGAGACAAATAACTATGTAAATTTCCAAGCTATGGTATTAGCTCCAGGAGTTTGGGAAAATGTCTTATGTTGATATAAACTATAAGAAATGCAGAAAGTGTTCAATAATTATAAAACACATATGCTTTAGGAAGCAATTCTTTTTCACTTAGGAGAACAGCCTAAGCATTTTCCCCTGGCTCCAGAGAACACCTGTTAATTCTCATAAATGCTTATATTCTGGCTCAGGAAATGACATCTCTAGCTCAGTGATGCTAGCAAGATATCTGTTCTGTTCATTTGTGATCACCCCAAAGAATATTATAGTTATTGAAGGTATATATCATCTTGATAATTTATTAGAGAAATTTGGTCCCCTTCCCATTAAGACAGAAAGTATCTAACTAAAATCTGATATAGTATATAATTGCAGTCCTGACAGCAAATGAAATATTATAGCATCAATAAATGAAAAATATAATCACAAAATATTAATTTAAGATGAAATGGATGGCAAATTTGCCTAATACATCAGTCTTTAATTCTGAAATGACAAATAGTATAATTGTATGTTACACCATGAATATTGACAACTATTAGCCCAAACTTATTTGTTTTTGGAATTTGTTTTTATAAAGTGTATTATAATTGCAATTGCTGAATTGCTCCTACAATGCTAATCAAAAGAGCACTATACAAAAGAATTCTGACTTGAATATAGTTTCAAAACTTGAATAAAAATTATTTAAATGGAATGCATCATTTTTGGTGCTATCTGCTGCATCTCCGAACAGTCCCAGTCATTTAAAAGACCAAATGTTCTCTGTGGAGCATTGTAGAACTTGACAATGTTGTGCTTTTGTTTTCACTGCCAAAGAAAGTACTTTTATATTTAATGCTCCTTCTTATAATACCTTGATGGAGCTCTAAATTAAATTTAGATAGGACTGAGCATTGTTAAATCAATTACTGTTTGCAGTGGTCAAAGTCATGTTTTCATGCTGCAATATCTCTGTGATTTGCCTGACATTTTTGCTTCCTCTCTACTGGGCTTCTGCTCTTTTCTTATAGATGGAAGACTCACAAATGGCGCAGATGCCAATTAGTTCCTTGGAGCGTGCAACAGGACAGCCCTGGAGCACAAGAAGGCTGTGGGCCTGGACGACAGGCAAGAGGTGGGAAGCCCCATTGCACAGTTCATTTCTCCAACATCACTAGGTTTAAACACTATCTTGATATGTTTGTCACTTTGATGCCATGCTTCGCAAATAGAACAGAGTGGTTATGAATCTGCTATGACCCATTCTACAAAACACAATTACGTGGAAACTTATTAACTTATCTTTTTAAATTGTGTCTGTTGTTCTTTGGCATTAGCTCATAACTCCTGAATTTTCCTCTCAGTCATATATAGAAGAAAATTAGACCAAGCTTTCAGTTATGACATAGATGGTACACCGAAGCTTGATTTTTGTTCCTATTTATTTATTTATGTGTTTGTTTTATTTTGGTTCTGAGACAGGGTCTTGCTCTGTTGCCCTAGAATGCAGTGACTTCATCATAACTCACTGCAACCTCAAACTCCTGACTCAAACAGTCCTCCTGGCTCAGCCTCCCATGTAGCTGGGACTACAGGCATGCATCACCATGCCCCGCTGATTTTTCTGTTTTTTATAGAGACAGGGTCTTGCTCTTGCTCAGGTTGGTGTTGAACTCCTGGCCTCAAGTGATCTTCCTCACTCAGCCTCCCAAAGTACTAAGATTACAGGCATGAGCCACCATGCCTGGCATTTTTGTTCCTTTTTAAATCAAGGTATTCTGTAATACTTTTGCCTGCCACCTTAACAATCAATAAGAT
Source organism: Cheirogaleus medius (assembly GCA_008086735.1). Lineage (NCBI taxonomy): Eukaryota > Metazoa > Chordata > Mammalia > Primates > Cheirogaleidae > Cheirogaleus > Cheirogaleus medius. The sequence goes on from VBSM01002217.1 coordinate 36,932,549, forward strand.
TTGTATCTACTTGTCTACATGTATGCATACAATGTGATATAATTGGTTAACATTCCCAGAAGTTCTCTGCAATGACATTCCAAACACTGTCATGGCTATCTACAATTCTGTTCATATTCAGTTCTGATTTTTAAACAGCAGATTTGTTTACTCAAAATTTGTAATATGTGAACTGCAATCTGTCTGCACCACTAAATAACATGAAATCTTGTGAAAATGGGTGATGGGGATGTTTCAAGCTTGCCATAATTATTTACTAGATATTATAGGAATACATAAATCCCAAGCTTTGGAATATATTGTTTATATATTTACTAAATTCAATCTTTAAAGCAGTACATGATTCTTCTTACTCATATTTATCTTTGGCATATAGTTCCAGCTCTATACTTAAAATATAGCTTAATATGTAATTGAATATGCAACCACCTTTCTTTAATGCATAAAGATACATTTTTCACCCAAATTTGTAGTTATGTATTTCATGATGATAAAAGTTTGAACATATGGAGCAGAAATACGGTTTTTGCTGATTTGATCTGAGACCCCATTTTCCTTATAGTGAAAAAATTGCTTTTCTATTTTGAGAAAAAGTGCTTGTTCTTTTATTTAAAAAAACCTCTATTTTCATAATCTTTATTTTAGAAGTCTTAATTTGAAACATAAGATTTCACTTATAAATAATAACTACTTAGTGATTTTTAGGGTTTATTTTATTTCCATAATTCTCATTCTATTTCTCCCACTGTCAACTTTGAGTAAAAAAAATAACTCTGGCTCCTTTTACAGTTATAGGGACTTAGGTATATAGAATTGAAAGTCATTCTCCCCATTTCAAATCATCCTTAGAGAAATTGAGTGATTTGAGGTCTTCTTTTCATGGCCTGCTAATTCTTTCTTGAATCAAGCATACATTTGTGTACTTTCTGGCTCCTATATAGAGTTTGCAATGAAAACGAGCATGAGTTTGGCAATCAGGAAACCTAAGTTTTAGTCCCAGTTCTTTCACTAATACAGTGTGAGTCTTACTCATCCCGTCCCCTTTCTAGGTCTCAGTTTATTTAGACAAAAACCAAAGAGAGAAGTCTGGACCAATGATCTTCAAGGATTATTCCAATTTTCATAACTATAATCTATGCTCAAAATATATCCAGAGAGCAAAGTGTGAGATAAAATTAGGTAAAACAGATGAAAGACATATTTTTATAAAACACCACTGGAGGAGATAGAAGATATGGCAGAAGCAGCACAAGTATGAAAACATTTTCAGTTCCAAACTCTCTTACTTATAATTTGCACAACCTTGGATGAATCATTTCCTCCCTTTAAGGCTGAGAACACAAAAGCCTGACAGCCAGCACTTGGTGTGTATTGTCTTCATTAAATGTTAATTCCTTCCCTCTTCCTGTTCATTCATAGCCCCAGTGAATGTGCATGTTTGTACATATCATAGTAGGCATGAAAACAGCAATATTAACATGGGCCTTTTGTTTTTTGGCATACAGTCTATACAGAAACCATTCTTTCTGTGATTACCAGTGACCTTTTCATTTCCAAATCTGAAAACCTCTGTTCACTCCTCATCCTAGTGACTGCTTTGTAGTATCTAATACTGTCACCCATTCCCTTTGTGAAGAAGGGTCTTTGGCTTCCTCAGTGCTACTTTCTCCTGCCTTTCTGATTGTTCCTTCCTTAGTTTCCTATTACTGGTGCCTTTTTTTCTACCTGTACTTAGACAGTGCTTTCCAATCTTGGCATACTTGTCAGATACTGTATCTCAGCAATCTTGTCCATTTTTAGGATATCTTGGAAGAAAAAGTTGCAAAATAACAAGTCGGTTTCTACATAAATATACTCAGAAAAACCCCTTTAACTTCCATATGAAAACAATCTTTTCTTTGCTGCCCCAGTAGATGAACAATTTCTTTTTATTAGAGCCTTTATTTCTACAGAAAATGAAATGAGTAGAATTAAAAGTATAGAAGTTTTACTTCTTGCTAATGTCAAGAAGGCAATTTTTATTTTCTTTGACAGTCATGGCTGTTTTCAGAACTCTGCATTATTAACCTGCCACATTCTTGCTATTTTCATCTTTGTCCCTAGATAATCAGAGATTTAAAAAAGAGAAGAAAACAAAAACACAAAAAAAATGAAACTTGTGTTTTTTTTAATGATTAAAATAATTGTGTAGTAGGCATTAAATCAATCAGCAAAGACTATAAAGAAGGTACTCGTATTCTTTCCATTACATCAGATTTTCTAATTCCAGTTGCTCCTTCACCTGGGATTGCATTCAGAAGATTGCATAGAAAAAAACATGAGTGTTAGGAAAGGATGAAGACACTCAGAGCAGGGAGCTTATATTTGTTAGGGAAATGAGATCACTGGTAATGTCACCCAACAAGTAGGAGTTAAAAACTAAAAATGGTCAACTGCAAAACCAATCATTTGATGCTACAGAGCTGGGACTTGACTTGTCTCATAATATTAGAAGAAGTAAAAAGAAGAAAAGAAGACAAAATAAGATCAATTCTATAAGCTAAGTGTTTGAGGTAAGAAAAACAAAAACATTAAATGTGTTCACAGGAAAGAGGGTAGATTGAAGCTCTGAAGATGTGAGCGGGAGCCTGGGGTGATTTTGTGGCAGGCTATAAATGTCAGGATCAGTATTTTAGACCTTGTTCGATAAGTGGTGTGAGCAAGGACCCGATGAAAGCAGTGTTTTATCTGTCAGCGTGTACAGAATAAATTAGAAAAGTAAGACACATGGGCCTGAATGCTAGCTAGTACGCTGCTGTCGAAAAGCAAGGGTGAAATAATAGAAACCGCAGTAGTGAAAATAGGCAAAAATAAATGGATTTTGTAAGTATCACGAAGAAAGTATTTTTACAACTTAGTGGCAGATAATAGAAGGAAATGATAGAAATAAAAGAATCAAAATGATCGTATGATCCTCAATGCTAACATTTTTAGCTTAAGAATAGTTTTATTGATGAAAATTCTTAGGTCTAAAAATAGAGCTGATTTTGGAGATTGTACATTATATATTTTACATTTGAGGCCATGGCAGGGTTAGCCAAGTGAAAATATCCAATAATGTATTGGAAATGTAGAAAAGTAGCCGTAGAGGTAGCTTAGGATGGCAGATGGAAATCTGGATAACATTTCCATTAAGTGATTTGCTGAAGCCACAGGAACAGCTAAGGTGTCTAAGATATACCCCGAATTGTATATAGTAGTAAACATGATTATATTTCATCATTAATAGATTTCTTTTCTCTCTACAAACATTTGAATTTGTAGACTCTTCAAGTATTTTTTAACTTAAAGAATTTAACTTAAATGTTATTAGCTTTAAATTATTATGTTCTTCCTTGCATACTCACTTGCATAATATGTGAACTAAAATGCAACATAGCTGACTTTACCACTCTATGAGTCTAAAGATAAGAATATTTATTGCATGGCTTTTAGCAAAATATCTGTCTATATCAGGAGTCAGCTAACTGTGGCCTGTGAGCCAAATCCAGCCCAGAGCTTGGTTTTTGTTTTTGTTTTTGTTTTTATTTGGTTTTTTTAAATAATTAAAATATTATTGGAACACAGCCACAGCTATCTCTTTGTGTATTGCCTATGGCTACTTTCATGACAAGGCAAAGTTGAGTAGTTGTGACAAAGACCGTATGGCTCACAAAGCCACAAATATGCACTGTCTAGCCCTTTACAGAAAAAAATGTGCTAACCCCTGATCTAAACTCAAAAGCCATGTAATCAATGATGTAGTCACAACTTCTAATGATAATGAATAGTTATTACCCAATGGGATCAGAAAATCCCTGGAGATTATCTTGTCACTTGGGAAGAAGAAGTGTACAAATTCAGTTCAGCAATAAAGGAACTAATTTAGAGTTAATAGAGCAGTAGACTTTAAAGATTGTGACAATAGTAAACTATCTGCCTTTAGGATGAAATTGCAGCATTCTTTGAGGGGGAGGGTTAGGAATAAAATTTTGACTCTAAGAAAGTAAAAATAAAAATTAAAAAAAGGGTTAAAGGTGAAACCAGAAAATTCATGGGATATGGAAGACAAGAGATAAAAATATTTCAGGCCTCATTATTCACCGTCTAGAATATTATAAATCATACCCCAAAACTGGACATTAAGAATAAATTTACTAAATATGGATAGAAAGGAAAGAGTGTGTGTCTCATATAACATGCAACATTCAGCACAACACTTAAAAGGTCACCTGTTATGATTCAGTTTTTCTCGAATTATTAGAACATTCTATATTAGTTGACAAATAGAACACAAATTCTCTTACCAGCCAAGCATCCTGGATCTTTTCTTATCAAGTCACCTGTACCTACTTTTAGCCACCTGCTAATAATAAAGTAGCCATTATAGACTTTCATTTTTACTATTAATACTATTAATAGCACAATTGTTCCAATTGTAGAAACTATCTGTCATGACATGTTTCAAAGGATTTGGGAAGCAATTATGTTCCCAGAGTCTCTCTTTTTTTTTTTTTTTTTTGGTAGCAAAATTTGGATATCTTTATAAGCACACAGAAGAAATTAAACTTAAAAATCATAAGTGATTCTTCATGCCATCCATAAAGAATCACTTATCATATTTCAGATATTTCTTTTTTACCAAAATTGAGCATATACATTTTATAAAAATGAGATCAAATTAATTTTTTCCACTTCAAAATATATTGTGGATATCTTTTTTAAGTGAAAAATAAGTTTACTTCAAAGTATTACAGGGATACAAATGTTTTTGGTTACCAGAGTCTTTTTAACAAATAGTTTTAACAAACTGCAACTGCTCACAATCTCAGCTCTGACACTCTCTATAAAGCAAGTGAGAATCACCTTTACCCAGAAATGAGTTAAAATAACACAGAAGTAAGAATATAGGTAGATTCTATTTTAATCAACTAAATGCATTCTTGACAAAGTCTATATTTTACCTATGTCAAAACCATATGAAAATGTTTTCTGATCTATTACGTTAGAACACAAAGTACTTTAAAAGAAAATTTATATACTCCAGAAAGTTTGAAAAACACATAGGAATTTATGTATTTATGACCCAAGTCTTTTATTAATACCTTTGAAAGGAAAAGTGAAATAATGGTGAGGCAAAATTTTATATCAATAATTCCCAGAATCACCAGTAATTTTTGCCCAATCTTCTCTAAATTAGATTACTCTGCTACATGTAAGATATTTTCTTTAAGTTGATCAAATGTTTCTATAGAAACATTAGAAATGCTTTATGAGATAAATACTTAAAACTTCGTGTTAATAGTTGTATTAGTTTTCTCAAGTTGCTATAACAAAATACCATAGACTAAGTGGCCTAAACAATAGAAATTTATTTCTTATAGTTCTAAAAGCTATGAAGTCCAAGTTCAAGGCACCAGCCAATTTGGTTCCATAGTAAAGACTGCTTCCCTGCTTCTTAGCTTGCAGTCAACTATCTTCTCTTTATGCCCTTACATGGCAGAGAAAGAAAGCAGGAGAGAAGGAGAGAGAGACAGAGAGAGAGAGAGAGAGAGAAAAGCTATCTGGTCTCATAAAGTCACTAATCCCATCATGAGAGCCCACTCTCAGGACCTCATCTAAACCTAATTATTTAATACCTCCTGAAGGCTATATTTTAAAACATCACACTGGGATTAGAACTTAAACATATGAATCTTAGGGAGATAAACTCAGCATATATAAATAGTGAAGAATTAGTGTTGTTAAATAAAATTTCTTAGTGTACAAAGCTATTTAAGTTTTTAATATTAAGCTTTTCCAGGAAGCTGTGAAAACGGGATAACTCTAGTTCCTCAAAGCCCTTTCAAACTTACTGATCATTCAATATAATTCACCCTTTCATAAAACAAATCTTTATTGAATGCATGCTACATGTTTCATGTTGCTGTTATGTTACTAAGCCCAGCCTGCTGAGAAAATAAAGAATGTTTCAGTTAATTTATGGTGGTAGGAAATATACTATAAGCATACATGGTTTGGGTTTCAAGGCATATTAATAATACATTAGTTGTGTATATACACAATAACCACTGAAGAATTGGAAAAAAGAAAAAGAGGAATAAACTAATGTGCATAGTGAAAGAGAAATGACATTTAAATTTAGAATGGCTTATGTGGAAAGGCAAGTAAAATCTTTATGTATGGGAACAGCACGTTGACCAGTTTGTTTGCCTTGCCTAGGATTCCTGTAAGTGAGTTAGAGGCAAGGGGCAAGGATGGATTTTTTAAAATAGAAAATGAGAAGTAGTGAAGGATTTTAGCAAGGCTTTGGGTATTGAGAATGGTATATTCCAGGAAATTTTATCCAAAGGCATAAGAATTAAAAAGAGAGAGGAGAAAGAGCTTTTAAAGGAGGAATTGACAGGATTTGGCAACTTTAAAACTTGAATCATTCTTTAATCTCATATGGAAATTTTAAAGGGCCTTTGAAATTGGCATCCTTCCTATAATATTGTTAGTAAAGAGAAATGCAAATAAAGTGAAATATGTTCACATTCTATTTAACTTTTCAGTGAATGGACAGCTTATATTTGCTTCATACTATTCAAGTCACTAATAAATACAATTTTAATAAAACTGTAACTTCTACTGTCTTTTTCTCCCTGTTCACATTTCTATAGTTCAAAAGCTATTTAGAAGGCTGAATTATTTTTTGGTCAGTGACCGTATCATTGAGCCATAAAAGCTATAGATAGAGTTACCATTACACTTGCATTAGAAATAAAATATATGGCTCATAATAATGACAATTTGGGATGATTTGCTTATTTTTTTAATTTCAAAATATTACAGGGGTACAATTGTTTTTGGTTACATGGGTAGCTTCTATAATGTTTGAATCAGGGCTGTAAGTGTGCCCATTACCCAGATAGTGTTCATTGTATCCGTTAGGTAGGTTTTTGCCCATCCCCTTCTTCCTCCTTCCCACCTACTTTATTTCCACTGAATTTTACTTCCCTCTGTGCATGTGTGCCCATCAGTTAGTTCTAATTTAATAGCGAGTACATGTGGTATTTCTTTCTCCATTCTTTAGATACTTCACTTAAGATAATGGTCTCCAGTTCCATCCAAATTGTTACAAAAGGCATTAACTCATCCTTTTTCATGGCTGAGTAGTATTCAATGGTATACATATACCACATTTTGTTAATCCACTCATGAATTGATGGTCACTTGGGTTGATTCCACATCTTTGCAATTGTGAATTGTATTGCAATAAACGTTCTAGTGCAGGTGTCTTTTTGATAAAATGACATCTTTTCCTTTCAGTAAATACCCAGTAGTGGTATTGCTGGATTGAATGGTAGATCTACTTTCAGTTTTTTGAGGAATACTGTTTTCCATCGAGGTTGTAATAATTTTCAGTCCCATCAACAGTGTATAAGCTTTCCTTTCTCTGCATCCACAACAGCATCTATTGTTTTGGGGCTTTTTAATAAAATCCATTCTAATAGGGGTAAGGTGATATTTCATTGTGGTTTTAATTTGCATTTCCCTGATGATTAGTGACATTGAGCATTTTTTCAAATGTTTATTGGCCATTTGTCTATCTTCTTTTGAAAAGCTTCTGTTCATGTCTTTTGCCCACTTTTTAATGGGGTGTTTTTTTTATTGCTGATTTGCTTGAATTTTTACTATCCCGAATATGCCTGATCTTGTCTGATCCTGAATTTGCTTATTTTTTTTCTATGTAGCTGTCCTAAGAAGCAATGTCATCACTGCCAAGTAAATGTGTATATGTTATCCCAGTGTTTATTACTCTGTGACATCTTTATACCAAGAGTATGATACAAAAGTTGCAGAGATTTGATGCAGGGATTTCACATAAATGACTTCAAATTTGCTCTTGCTCAATCTCCATGTTGATCTTCATGCTATATCCCACCAAGTATACTTTTTGGAACTAGAGTTAATAATCCCCAAGATCAACCCTATCTATCCTAATCCCCCAGCCCTTCTTCACTCTCGCCTGCCAAGGAACATCCATTGTAATGTCAGCCTGTCACTAAGATCTGACATAATTTGAATGCATTCTCAAATCTATACCATAAAAAAGAAAAAAGCTTCAATAATTTGCCTCACATGGGAGGGGCCCACCTGGCCCTGTGAGTCCTCACCGTGCATCACTTATTGATTAGAAAGATTATAAAAATAAGTCTAAAAATGAAAAAAGAAAGTTCTAATTATCCCCCTACAAAAATTTAGTCTAAATGCTTTTTAAAATGTGAAATATAATTATTTCACTACATTTTGTGCTGTAATTTTTTGTGAGCAAATATGCTTAAATTTTATGCTTAAATTAAGTGGTTTAATCTATGTTGCTTAAAACTGGTCCACTATGTTGTTGCCCTTCTTTTTTTAAAGATTACATTTTAGAGGTATTATTGCGGTTAGCCCCATAATATCTGGGCCAGTTTATCACAGCAGCACACATAAATCTGTTAATTTTCAGAGAGGGAGAGAGAAAGAGTTCTGTGATAGAAAGACAAAGAATAGAAGTGGAAAAAGCACTAGGTAGAAAAGCGAGAAGGAGCTTACTTTAAATAAATTTTATTTAGACATAATTTTTACAAACTTCTTTTGGCTGATGTATTTATTAATTACTACCCAAATTTTGAAATCTTCATATATATAATCCATTATTTAAAACTTCTGAATTATTTCTATTTTAAAATATTTTTCTCCAATTTCCCATGAATATTGGCATCCGAGTTGATTTGCGGATTTTGATTTTGTTTTATATCTCTCTGAGAGTCCTGTCATAAAATGCTTATTAGCATTTGCTGTGTTATAAGTAGTAGCTCATAAAATAATCTTGGCACCATGCTGTGTCTGTGAGGGTTCATGGATTCTCCATGTGTTGAAATGCAGTGAACCCTTCCCAGATCCCAACCAGGATCTTCCCGACTTCAGTCAGAACTCTTCCACTGGGAACTGATTATTTCCTGGTAAATTCTTATACTAGGATTTCCACGTATACTGTGAGCATCAGTGAGACTGGGGATCATTGGTAAATATTTAGGATTAATAAAAAAGAAAAGTGCATTTCTTTCCATTGTGCCAGGGTTACATTCTCAAATCATAATTAGGATGTGTAATTTGGCAAACTTGTCAGTGAAAATTTCTTCCAGGATCATTATATCCACCTAGTAAACAACTGGAGGTCTCTTGCATTATTTATAGGTATGGTCTTATTTCTAAGCACAATTAGGTCTCTTGGTAACTAGCTCCGACTCACATTATTCTTTTTCTTTTTCCTTTCTATATGATTCACCCTCACTATTGCCATTTTTTCATAAAAGTGTAGGAAAAATGACTCATCTAATCGCTCAATCAGATGAACATATTCTATCTCTAATGCTACCCAGACACTAGTGCAGTGGGATAAACCATGTTAATATCACTCAATTTAATAAATAAGGTCTCAAAGCTCCTTGAACTCTTTGCTACATATAATCCAACAGCTTTCACTGCACTAAGGCATTGATCCTATTCTGTTTCCTGTAATGAACTTCTGTGTGCACATTTCAGATCCAGCAATTTATTTCACTCTGATTATTCAAACAAAATGAGAACACGACCTTACGTGCTGAAGGATAATCCACTAACCAATAGAACTCTCCCTTTCTGTGCAACCTGAATAATAAGGGAGTTTCATCCCTCTTAAGGAAATGAAAATGAGCAATTATATTCAGAATTCCATTAGATTTGCCTCAGAGCTGCATCCATAGCCTTCCGTTATAAACTCACATATGCATAACACATATATCCATGTCCTTTTAGCTCAAGCAGTGTTATCTATTCCCTTTCATTCCATAAACCGTTTATTATTTGTCTCTTTAAAACAAACTAACATTAATACATTCCAGCTTAAAACTCAACTTACATTAAAACATTCTATTAATAGAATTGATTCTACTAATTCTACTTATTAATCTTTTTTATTTAAATTTATAGGGAGTTTCAAAGACACACAAAAGCAGAGAGACTAATATAATGAGTAGTAGTAATGTAGTCATCACTGATTCAGCTTCAACAGTTTTTACTGTGTTGCTATTCTTGTTCATCTGCCATTCCCCACACACTAAAGAATAATTTTGCTGGAGTATTTTAAAGCAACTCCAAGATATAATATATATCATACATAAATATTTGATTATTTTTAACATAACAGCAGTATTATTATCACACCAAACAAAATTAATAATAATTCTTTCATATTGTCTAAGATTCTGCCATTTTTAATTTTCCTCTATTTTTTCAAAAATGTCTATCTATAGTTAGTTCATTCAAATTAGGGTTCAAACAGTTCTGCACATTGCATTCGGTTAGTGTATTTCTTAGGTCACTTTTAGTCTAACAACAGTTCTAGTCCCCTTTTCATAGTATTTATTTGTTGAAGAAACTGTCTTTCTTATTTGTCTTTATAGCATTTCCTCAATATTGACAGGTTAAGCTTGCTTAACTTCATTTATATGTAACTCACAAGTTAGTCGTATCAATTTCTCCCACGCTTTCAGCCTGCTGGGGGCAGCCTGTCCTGTGCCACTTAAATAAAAGTTGTTGTGCCTTAAATAAAATAAAATTATAAATGAAATAAATGAGGCCGGGCACTGTGGCTCACGCCTGTAATACTAGCACTCTGGGAGGCCAAGGAGGGTGGATTGCTCAAGGTCAGAAGTTCGAAACCAGCCTGAGCAAGAACGAGACCCCATCTCTACTAAAAAAATAGAAAGAAATTAATTGGCCAACTAGAAATATATAGAAAAAATTAGCCGAGCATGGTGGCGCGTGCCTGTAGTCCCAGCTACTCAGGAGGCTGAAGCAGAAGGATTGCTTGAGCCCAGAAGTTTGAGGTTGCTGTGACCTAGGCTGAGGCCACGGCACTCTAGCCGGGGCAGCAGAGTGAGCCTCAGCCTAAAAAAAAAATTTTTTTTAATTTTTAAAAATTAAAAAAATAAAAGAAATAAATGGATATAATCAACATAGAATTAAATATGAAATTTTACTTTAAAATAATTATTTTGATTTTTGCTGATCTCACTAAGAAGGTTTCATGGTGAATTATTCATAGGGCAGCGTGATTTTTGGCCCATCTTGTTACCATGGGCTCAGCTCAAAGGAGAACTTGCATGATCATTAGATACAAGAGGTACATGCTTCACCTGTAAATACAAATACAATTGTCTGGGTATATATAGCTTTCCGGTGTGCTGTGAAGCTATGCTTAGTGTGATCCATCATTTCTACAGTTAAAACCACCCTGTTTTCAGTGTCTTAGAAATGACATTTAAGATTTATAAAGTTGAGAGAACAGGTGGTTTCCTTTCCAAACATTTATATTTTCTTCACCCTAATAGCAGGAAGTTCATTTCAAGATTGCATTTCTGTGTTTGAATTGTTTTGTTTCCTCTAACTCAGATTGCAAACAAGTTGAGATGTACGATAAATTTTCAATATATTGTACAAATGGTGCTGTTGCTACTTGTTTGGATAACATTGTATGAGTAATTCTTCCCAAAAGTACACTGTCTAAAAATCTCAGATAAGGGGAGTGGAGTGCAGAGTTGGGTTCTGAGAATAGTTAGGGGAATTTTACACCTTTGTTTTCTTTTCAACTAGCTGAACCACTTAAGATTTTATGTAGTGCATGTATATGGGGAAAAGGAATTATGGTTTATGTGAATAGTGTAGATCTGCACAATATAAATTAACTTGTTTCTAGAATTACGTTGGTAGTATTATTTTATTTTATTTTTATTTTTGTTTTTGTTTTTTGTTGTGTTTTGGTGTCACTTAAGGGTATGATAGTTGGAACGATTCTGAAATAAAATCTGTAAGAAAGACCCTTAATGTGGAACCTAAGGCAATTTCACTTAATTTCTCAAAAGACTCATATTCAAGTCTCTGGTTCAGGAAACTAAATTGAGTGAGTAGGTAAAAGTAGTCTTATTTAAAAGAATCCAAATGGGGTTTTATAACTTTTAATGTTCTTTTAGTTATAAACAGTGCAATCCTCTTCATAGCTTAGGATTCTAATATGTTCAAATCTCTTATTTTCCAAATTAATTATTCTCAAAGATCCTATGTATCCTGATTAGTAAAAAAGCCTAATATCTTCCTCTTTATCAATCCTTCCTTATGAACATCCTTGGGGCAACTTTTCCCAAGAACCATCAGCACTTGCTAAGTTTAAAGTGTTTAAAGGGTCAATTCCATTTCCAAATGGCAGGTATAGAAAGAACTGCAAGATCACATCAGCTTTTTAGTCCTACATCATGGGCCTTCCTCATATGCTGTGCTACAAATGATGCTCTTCAAACTATATGGATGCTCTTTTTTTTATCTATTCCCTAGACAAGTCCCTATTATGTCCCTCTTTGAACTCCAAGTTTGGAGCTCTTTTAGTTCATACCTACGTGCTCATTCATTATTTCCAAAGCTTCTCATGGTGCCAGGGTGACTGGGTACGAAAGGACTTTCTGTCTTAGCCACAAGTGTCTGCTAGAACCTTCCCTGTGCCTTGAATACTCAAGCTAGTGGGTCTCAAACTTGAATGGGCATAAGGATCACCTGAACAGCTTGAAAAACATGCATATTCCTTGCATAATAGATATCTCATACTAGAACTCTGGATAGGTCCAGTAATTTTCAAGTTCAATAAAATTCCAGGTGTTTCTGATGCTACTAAAAATACATTACCTACTAAAGCAGTGGTTCTCATACAACCTACATATTTGAATCATCAGAGAGCTTAAAAAAGATACTAACGTGCAGGACCCTAACCCTAACCAAGGAAATAAGAACATTTGAGTTTAGCAAGGGCATAGGTATGTTTCAAAAGCTATCCAGATGACTACGATCTGCAACCAGACATGAGAACCACTACCTTAGACAGTTATGATAAACACAGAGCTCCAGACAACTCCTGCAAGTGGTAAAATTCTCTTTGGGGCACTTACTGTTTTTTTCCTGTCATTTAATCCTCATTAAAGCCACTGCTGTCCACCCTACCAGGTTTTCATATTTTTAAAATTCAGATGCCCCTGCTTTTTTCATACAAATTGGCACTTCCAACGTTATGTGTACTAAATGAAAAAACATATAGCTAAGAAAAATAGGAGTACTTATCATATTGAACAATTAAGACAAACCTTTTATGTAACTCTTCCTGAAGCAGTTGTGTCAAGTTGCATTCAACTACACAGAGAAAGTCTTCGCTTTCTGAAATAGTTAGTTATGTCCTTTTACACACCCCGTTACACAGCCCAGCACTGCTGGGTGTTAGGTTTTAGTACATAGATCCAGGGAGTGTTGTCTAACCTGGGGCCCTCTGTGCCCTCACGGTAATCCAAGGTAAAAATTGTCAGGCTCCTTCAGCTCGATTTCGTGGTGATGGAATCCTGAGCAGGGCGGAGATCAGCAGCTATTTCAGCCCAGACACTCAACCTGAAAAAGCCATGTAAGGAAATCTGAGTGAGGCCATTTAAGGTAACTTAATGAAGACTTAACTTTAGGATTAAAGTTTAAATGTTTCATCTGCTTCCTCAATTAATAAATGAATTATTTTTAAAACTAATGGGGGAAAATGGCAGAAGGAGAAAGGGGACTTTAAACATATTTGCTCTTTTTTCTTTAAGAACTGTTACCTTAAAGCAATTTTTCTATGTTTAATAAGTAATAAAATTATTTATTGTTTTAAATAATTTGGTAAACATCTTGGGAGAAATAATAAATATGAATTGAAATTATTTGATTATATTTTTAGAGTTCATGTGTGATTAAGGAAATATTAATTATAATATGATAAGATTATTAAATATTTCCTTTTTCATTTTTAAATTCAAGGTTAATGTTTGTGCATGTGAAGAACTTATAGAAAGAGGGGATAAAGGACTTAGACACTACCCCATCCATTAACCATTCCAAAGCCATCCCCATAAACTTCCAATGTAATAATAATAACCAAAAACACATGCTTACTGTGCCAAGGCAGTTTCAAGACAAGTTCCATAAGCACTCCTCTCTACCCCAACCTAACAACTTATTTACTGCTTCTAAGACCCTTCTATATAGAAATTCTAGAGTGTCCAATGATATAAAACCACGTTAGGGGTACCTGACGTCTCCCAGTGCCTCTATGAATATCCTGTGTTCAATATAAACTGTTATCAGAACCCATGTATGATTTATTTTTCTCCTTAAAATTTCATTTCTAAATATATCCCACATATGGCATGAATTTAAATCCTTAATACATGTAAAAATCTTACTAACTACTGAGTGTGCATGTATGTGTGTATATATATATATATATATATATATAATGTGCACTTTTCCTTGCCACAAAAACACTGAAGATTATGTTATTAAATAAACTTATAAGACCAATTTAATATCTACTGTGATTATCAGAAACATTCCTATCAGATTTCTATGGTAAATAAGGAATTAGAAGAGGATCTCTCTGACTGCCTGAGCAAATACTAGGTAAACTTCTAAGTTATAGAGTAGTTAGACCTTAGGATTTCTTATAAACAGCCTTATGCTTTTCTTTTAGCCATTACTTGTCGCAAGCAAGATGGAGGCCAGGCTGGCATCCATGAGTGCCTCCAGTATGCAGGCCCCGTGCCAGCGCTTACCCAAGCCTGCCAGATCCCCTGCCAAGATGACTGTCAGTTGACCAGCTGGTCCAAGTTTTCTTCATGCAATGGAGACTGTGGTGCAGTTAGGACCAGAAAGCGCACTATTGTTGGTAAGAATGATTGGGATGCCAAAGCCAACACAAGTCAGACCGAGAGAGTTCTGACAATGCATTTGAAAAACACAGGGATATGCATTTTTGTTGGTATACTTTATACCTAATATGTCAATGGATTCAGATGTGTATTTCAACATAAGTTGGTAGTGATTAAAGCATCATGTACTTTTAGTAGAAAGAAAAAGCAGCCTTGAGGATTCAATCCCACCCCCTATACAATACACGGTAGATTATTTTTTGGTTTAAACATGTTCCTTTAGTGGACTGCCTACAGACTGTAAAGCACTTGGAGCAGAGATTTGGGGGAACAAGAGAAAAAGGTGCCACTTCTTTTACTTAACCCATTCTCACTGTCAGAGCCTCAGATTATCCTTCATCTCCTAGAAGGAGAAATATAACATTAATTCTGTATCTGGAAACTGCATTTCAAAAGGAAGTCAATGACAAGAAGCAGGGATATGAGCAAGAGCAGGAACCATCATTCTGAACTAAAACCTGGTGCACTTGAAAATATTGTCAGTGCGAAAGAAACCTAAAAATATCAGTGCTAGTAGACTATTCAGAATTTAAGTTATAAAATGAACCACCTGTGTAATAAAGACTATTGAAAACTACATAATGCAGCTTATGAAAGTTAGAGATAAGTATATATAACTAATTATATGTAATGTAATTAAAGAGTACATAACATGTAATGTTATATATGATACATAATATAATAAATATAGTACAAATATATATGATATAATTAAAATAATTAAATGTATACTTTTTGAGCACATTTACAATTGTTATACAGAGGAGGATTTTTAAAGAGAATTTATTTATATTTATATTCAAACCTTTTAAATATTTTATTCTAATATTAAATATCTTAATTTTGACTAGTATTATTTCCTACATTAATCACCAAGTGTATCAAATGCTTACTCTCTAGAAATACTGAAAGATGCAAAATCATAATCAGAAAAGTAAAGCCAAAAATCTCATCTTTTGAGTTGTAATCCTATATAACTATACCATCTATTTGGAATTAGAAAAAAACGTTATGTAGTCCAATGTGATGACTCTCCAACTCATATATTTGTACATATCATAAAAAAGAGGTTTATGCAGTTACCTCAAAATCCCCGGTCAGTAAAATACATGATCATTCCAGAGGATTTTAATCATTTTGGAGAGTATAAAATTTAACACAAAAGTTAATGCCTTATACAAAATGGATTATTTTTAAATGAAAAAATAAGACAAATTTTACTATGCAAAGCACCCAATATCAACAAGATCCTGTATATTTAATAGAAAACACTGTATGGGGTGAGAAAATATCATTTAATTATAGGCTACTGTAAAATATCATTAAAAATGGGGAAACTTAGAAAAGTAGAAAATTTAGAGAAACTTGAAATTAATAATGGTGTTTTCCAATGTAAATTGTCTGGTGGTTTCTCTTCCACAGGAAAAAGTAAAAAGAAAGAAAAATGTAAAAATTCCCATTTGTACCCCCTGATTGAGACTCAGTATTGTCCTTGTGACAAATACAACGCACAGCCTGTGGGGAACTGGTCAGACTGTATTTTGCCAGAGGGGAAAGTGGAAGTGTTACTGGGAATGAAAGTACAAGGAGACATCAAGGAATGTGGACAAGGATACCGTTACCAAGCAATGGCATGCTACGATCAAAACGGCAGGCTTGTGGAAACATCCAGATGTAACAGCCATGGTAATCCAATTTTTCTTCATTGTTATATATTTTCTGTCTTTGGAAGTGAAGATGAAATACATATGTATCATGGTGGAGGGAAAATGAAGGTTTACAGAAGTATGTTCTAAATTAACACTGGAGCATCACACTATGCATATGTCATTTATGTCTAACAGGACATTTGATGGCATTGTCTCATCTTCCAGAAGTTGGCAATTAAGTTTCAAGATAGTGACAGCAAAAATGGTATCAGAAAAGTTTATCTTATCAAGATCCCATTCATTCAATAGACCTAAGAAGTCTGTGTACAGAAAGGGAGTGAGGAGGAGATAAGATCTAAATTCAGTTTGACATTAAAGTTTTAAATTAGACAGATTTTTAACAACCAAACTGGTACCCAAAATGTCATTAAGTAACAGAAAAGAAAGGTGGAAAGTAGTAATTAGTGAAAACTCAAACATCTGGTTATGGTTATTCTCCATTGAGTTGAGATTGGCAAAATATATGTATATATATATATACACACATACATATATATATACATACATATTTATATATACATACATACATACTCCTAGGAAACTGTGCTCATTCATTTTCTAAACCACAAAAGAAATTTACAATGCAGTGATAATAATTGAGCTGCCAAAAGTTTGTGAACAAGGCCATCTTTGATCAGAGTACATACCGAACTCTTTAGTTTGTAGTCTTAATGTAGCTATCATTAAGCGATATTTCTCCATTATTTTTTATTTTAATGCATCGGTCTTTTTATAATGGAATGAGATCAGTCTACAGTGGGTCAGCCTGAATCATGGAAGTCACATATTTGCAAATACTGTACAAAGATCTCCTACTGTCTTGATAGAGGTGACCAAGGAAGGATGAGTTAAATTGCTAGGAGAAAGGAGCATGGCAGTTATCCTCCAACCTTGCTGAAATAACTTCTGCTCTTGTAACTGTGCTGCTCCAGTTTTATTATAAGATTCAGAAAACAACAAAACTAATAAAGCCATCTCACATTTATAAACCATCAAGGTATCATGGTGACACATTTATTGAAATCTCTTAAACATCTCCTACAAAGAAGTTTCTGAAATCCTTGTCTTTTTTTCCCTTATCTCACCATTCCTACTTTATCAAAGCCTAGTGATATGCAAAGAAATGATAAATGTTTGAGGTGACGGACATTACAATCACCCTGATTCGATTGTTACACATTGTGTGTCTATATCAAAATATCTATCACATGTACCCCATAAATATAAAAAAATTACCATCTAAACCATCTTTAAGTGTACTGTTCAGTAGTGTTAAGTACATTCACGTTGTTAGGCAATCACTCTACAGATCCATTTTTTAAAGAATAAATGTTATTGTGTATATTTAAGGTAAAAACAAAAAACTCTAGTGATATGAACCCCAAAGAATCTACAATATTTAAGCTCTAGATGTATTTTTCGTGTTAATATATGTGCATTGCTAAGTTGAAGATTATTCCATTCACACAGAACAATAACTATAAAAGAAAAAGGGCTTAGTATTTATAATAGGTATACTTTGAGAAACATCTCTAAGAGTAACTGAATTATTTTATTCTTTATATTAAATATTAATAACATAGGTCTTATAAAGTAGATACCAAGAAAAATGTAAATACCTTTCCTATTTTGAGGTGATAATATAGAAAATCATAATTAGTCATTAAAATATAAAATTAGAGATCACTTTAAAAATGTGTTTATCTTGTAATACACCATATAAGTGTCTGCTCACATTTTAGCTTGTTATGCATAGTGAATTACTAAGATAATCATTTGTTTTTAACATTACCTGTGAGCTTCCAAAATAACTTTCATATATTCTCACTTTTACCTTGGTCTGTTAATTAGATGCATGAGAGCTTCAGTGAGCCACTTCACAGTCAATCTTATTTTTAGAAAAAACTTTTAAAATATTCTGCAACTCTCACGAAAATGTTTGATTACTTAAAAAAAAAGTAAAAGAAAAAAATAGTTGAAATTAGCCAAAGACAGTATACTTCTTACCTTACCATTGTCAATTCAAAACATGAAGAATGCAGTACTATATTCTACAGAAAGGCACATACAGAAAGAAAGATATGTCCCTGATGGCACTGAACTTCATAATGATTGTGAAAGAATCTAAAAAAAGATCCTTAACTAAGTGAACCGTTCCAGCTTAGTTCTTTGGTATGTCCTACATCATTCCTGTCTCTTTCAAACTGATCTATGATGGGATGTCCAATGGGTTATATTAGTGTTTACTGACATATTTACTCAAAGTCTGGGCAAATTCAATCTCTAATGCCTGATTTCTTTGGAAATTACTACTCTCCTTAAATATGTTCTGTAAATTCTAATGATGTTTGTGGAATGTTATGACAAATCAACTTTCTAGATGGATGAGTTTTAAGTGGCTTTGGAGAAAGCCTCTTCCTATTTTCAATTTAAACATAAAATTGATCTTCACGTGTGTACAGTGCAATGACACTAATCCTGTATTCAATATTGGCCTTAGGGCATCTCTGTTTAATCATTTTGTGCATCTGTGGATAATGTTATCAGTTATTATACTGATAAAGCAGTTTGACTTTCACCTATTTATGTGATTTTAGATTATTTCTCAAGTGCTCACCTTTTTTTGGGTTTTAAACTCGGGGCACAATTCTATTAGGTTTGAACTTCCTCATAATAATAGACTCTGTGCTGAAAAGTGATATAACTATACCCTTAAAATCAGATCTTCAAGTATACCTTGGGAGTGACATAAATGTTCATTTATCATGATACATGCTATTAAATAGAGTTACTGCACAAATGTTGATATATAAATATATTTTTTGGCATTTATGTCTCCTAAAAAAGTAGTACAGATTACATATATTTACTTTTGGTATTAAATCTTGGATGGTGTCGCAATAGCCACAAATTTTAAATCATGCAAAAGTCAAATCACACTGCTAGAATGCTGTAAGATCTCAATCAATTGGTTGACTAGAAATTTATTGAGTGCCTAACTACACAGTTAGGCACTCAACTCAATAACTTTCAAAATTTCACAAATCAAGGGGTTAGAATTTGGGGAACTTTTTTTATCATATCATTTACCCTTGATATTTTAAAGAATCTTAGAAGTAACTGAGCTCTTGCAAGGTATATGTGTACAAGATTTCCATTTAAAGGTATGGGATAGAATTTTATTGTTCCACCTTCCAACCTGACCCCGCATTCCCAAATCCCTTTCTCCTTTTCTACTTTTTGTATTTCTAAATCATGTCTCACCCTATAACATGCCACATAATTTACTTAATTGTTTTGTTTATTATTTATGTTTTATCTCCCATGCAAGAATGGAGATAGATGGGAAAATGTTAGGCTATTTTACTCACTGATATATCCTAAGCAACTAGAACAGTAGCTGCTCAGTAGAATTTGTAGAATGAATATATGAGTGAAAAACTAGAGAGAATCAATTTTTCAATAGAAAGAGTTATGCCCTGCAGAGGTTGCAGTTGATCTACAGTCAGGCTAACGCACTTTATTTTTTCCAGACAGTGTCCTTCCCTCTGTATCACATTTCTGGGAAATAATCAAAGAGATCATTGAAAATAACTAAGATCTTTAGAACAAGTAAGAGCTACACATGCCACAAACTTTCTATATGATACTAGTCAAATATTCATGCTTCTCTCTACCCACCAAATGGGAGGAGAAATAATTGTCACACACCCATTCCACTGAGTTAAATCAATAATATCCATATTTGAAGGTCTCTTTTGTTGCCATTTAAAGCTTCCTGTTCAGACTTGCCTGATTTGTATGACACTGAGTTTGGACAACAGCTTAACCTTTTGGTTCATGTTAGTAATTATGTCAATTTATATTTTCCCAAACTGTGTTTACAACTGTAATTGGGAGTCTGGGATATATATTTAATTTTCTTTGTTTCCACTCTCCCTTCCTTGGGAAAATAAGGAATAACATCTCTATTTGATTTATCTGAAAAGGATACTTTGAAGGTGAATTGGATAAAGTATAAAACCACCAGACACTCCAGTCTTAAGCTCTGTGAGCTTCATAATTCCTTCCAGACACTTCTCTTCAATCTTTACCCTCAGGAAATTTGTCTTTGCTATTTCACATAGGCAGTTTAAGCCAATAAATATTCTAAAATTGAACTCAATTATATTGTGATGCTTTATCATCTGTTACTATCAAGTAAGCAGAAAGGCTTATCTGATGATTTTTCCTCCTGAGCCCACATTGTTTAACATGCTTAGCTCTCCTATTGCCTAGAAGGAAAATATTGCTGTCAATACCTATCAAATACTTGCCAACATTGAGAGACCATGAGGAAACTCAAGAATGAGTTATTAGGTTAAATTACTTGTCACCAAATGTTTTCCTAAAGGTGCAGATAACAAATATTTTAGGCTTTATTGGCTAAAAAGTCTCTGTTGCAATGTCTCACCTCTGCAATTAGAGCATGAAAACAGCTGTCGACAAAATGTGAGCAAATGGGCACAGCTGTGCTCCAGTAAAACGTTATTGACAAAAGCAGGCTGCCAGCCTGGGCCATTGTTGGCATCAAGGATCTAAACCCCACTCAAAATGTGGTATAGACCAGCAATATGAATATAAATGAGAAACTGTTGGAAATGCAGAAACTCAACCCACATTGCAGACCTACTGAGTCAGAATATGCATTTTGACAAGATCCCCAGGGCTTCTACTGCACATTTAAAGTTTGAGTACTATTGCTCTGGATTATGCAGACATTTGCAGAGTGCTGATGCTTGGTAGGAATCATGTTTCCACCCGAGAGGGAAAGACCTCTAGAGATTCCCCCTTTAGAATCTCAAGATGATGCTGCCTTGTGCAAAACAATCAACACCTGATAGTTCATCTGGTTGCCAGTTGTGGGGAAGACAGCTTTTGGAAACTTTTGACATTTATAAGAATGGGTCCTCCTAAGATGAAAGTTTATTTAGGTGCAATTTTATAAACAGAATGAGTCTGTAGGATCTTCTGTGGAAAGTATATTGGCAATTTAATGATTGCCCTAGGAAAGTGCTAAGCTTCATTACAGGGGGGATAGTTATAGGAAATATTTGTAGATAATTTCCTTCTCTTATAATGAAGGGTAGAATAAATATATAGGTATACCTATTAGTGCAGGCTCAGTTACAGACCACTGCAGTAAAGTGCATATCTCAGCAAAGGGAGTCACATGGTTTTTTGTTTGCCAGTGGATATAAAAGTTATGTTTATACTATACTGCAGTCTATTAAGTGTACAATAGCATTATGTTAAAAAATAAACATACATTAATTAAAAAGTAATTCATTGCTCAAAAATGCTAACAATAATTTGAGCCTTCAGTGAGAAATGATCGTTTTGCTGGTAGAGGATCTGGCCTCCAGTTGATGGCTGCTGACTCATCAGAGTGGTGGTTGCTGAAGGTTGAGGTGACTGTAGCAATTTCTTACAATAAGAAAACACTGAATTTTTCCACATTGATAGACTCTTCCTTTCAGAAAGATATCTCTGTAGCATTGGATGCTGTTTGATAGCATTTACCTACAGTAGAACTTCTTTCAAAATTGAAGTCAATCCTCTCAAACCCTGCTATTGCATTATTAACTAGGTTTATGTAATATTCTAAATCTGTTGGTTGTTATTTTTTAACAATGTCCACAGCATTTTCACCATGAATAGATTCCATCTAAAAAAAACCACTTTCTGTGTTCATCCATAAGAAGCAATTCCTCATCTTCTTAAGTTTCGTTATGAGATTGTAGCAATTCAGTCACATCTTCAGGCTTTGCTTCTAATTCTAGTTCTCTTGCTATTTCTACCACATCTGCAGTGACTTCCTCCACCGAAGTCTTAAACCCCCTTCAAGTCATCTATGAGGGCTGGAATCAACTTATTCCTAACTCCTGTTAATGTTGATATTTTGACCTCCTTCCATAAATCGCAAATGTTCTTAATGGCATCTAGAATGGTGAATCCTTCGTTTTCAGTTTTGCAATTTAGTTTGCTCAGATCCATCAGAAGAATCACTATTTATGGCCTTACAAAATGTATTTCTTAAAAAATAATACTTGAAAGTTGAAATGACTCTTCGATCTATGAGCTGCAGAATGGAAGTTGTGTAAGCAGGCATAAAAAACATTAATCTCCTTGTACATCTCTATCAGGGCTCTTGAGTGACTAGATGCATTATCAATGAGCAGTAATATTTTGAAAGATATCTTTTTTTTCCAAACAGTAGGTCCTTACACTGGGCTGAAAATATTCAGCAAACTATTGTGTAAACAAATGTGCTGTCATTCAGGCTTTATGGTTCCATTTGTAGAGCACAGGCAGAGTAGACTTAGCATAATTCTTAAGGGCCCTAGAATTTTCAGAATGGTAAATGTGTATGGACTTCAACTTAAAATCACTGGCTACCTTAGCCCCAAATAAGAGAGTCAGCTTATCCTTTGAAGCCAGGCATTGACTTCTTCTCTCTAGCTATGAACATCCTAGATGGCATCTTCTTTCAATGGGAGGCTGTTTGGTCTACATTGAAGATCTTGTTTACTGTAGTAAACCTTCATCAATGATCTTAGCTAGATCTTCTGGATAACTTGCTACAGCTTCCACATGATCATTGCTGCTTCCCCTTGCACTTCTATGCTATAGAAATGGCTTTTTTCCTTAAACCTCTGCCAGTTTTAAACTTTTCTTCTGCAGCTTCCTTACCTCTCTCAACCTTCATAGAATTGAAGAGAGTTAGGACTTTGCTCTGGATTAGGGTTTGGTGTAAGGAAATGTCATGGCTGGTTTGATCTTCTACGTAGACCACTAAAACTTTCTCCATTTCAACAATATGGCTGCTTTGCTTTCTTATTCTTGTGTTCATTGGAGTAGTAGTTATAATTTCCTTTGGGAACTTTTCCTTTGCATTCAACAACTTGGCTAATTATTTAGCACAAGAGGCCCAGCTTTCAGCCTATCTTAACTTTCATCATGCTTTCCTCACCAAGCTTAATCATTTCTAGCTTTTTATTTCAAGTGAGAGATGTATGACTTCTTTCACTTGAACAAGAGGCCATTATAGGATTATTAATTGGCCTAATTTCAATATTGTTTTGTCTCCAGGAATAAGGAGTTCTGAGGAGAGGGAGAGAGACTGGGGAATGATCAATGCAGCAGTCAGAAAACACACGTTTATTGATTAAATTTACCATCTTCCATGGGTGATGTTCGTAGGCACCATAAACAATTACAGTAGTAACATCAAAGATCACTGATCACAGATCAGCATAACAGATATGAAATTAATAATAAAGTTTGAAATATTGCAAGAATTACCAAAATGTGACACAGAAACATGGCACAGAGCATATGCTGTCAGAAAAATGGCACTGATAGATTTGCTCAACACAGGATTGACACAAACCTCAATTTGTAAAAAATGCAATATCTGCAAAGCACAATAAAGCAAAGCACAATATAACAAGGTATGCTTGTATAACATTCTAATATTGTTACATTGTTTCTTCATCAAGTTTTATCGCCCCATGTAATGCATTGGATATAAAGCACTTAATGGAAAATTGGCAGTGAACACTCTAAAAAAAAAATCAAAGCTCAATTCGGATTTGTCCTTTGGAAAAAAGTCATATTTTTACTGAAGGAATTCCATATTAATTGAACTTTAATCAGTAAAATCACTCTACATTTCACAGATCAATATATTTTTTAGCAATTTATTATAGCACTTATGTTTAAAGAGACAAAAATCTTAAAATCATAAAGAAAACATAATATATCTGTCAAAACATCACAATATATCAAAGTATTCAGGGGGGAAAAAGTCTATTTTAGTCCAGTTAGAAAAATGAGAGACCTCTAGGTTTATTTACTGCTCTGTTGATAAACGGAATACAATATTATATTAAAGTTCAGAGTACATTTTACTTTGTGCATTCAGTAATCATGATTCAATGACTCTAAAAGTATCAGGACTTTGTACTGACATGCAGACATCATGCTGGCCTTCCCACAGCTATTAATATAATACTTTTTTTGTAATTCACATATACCCTTTTAATTATTTCCATTTGTCTTCTAACTATAGTAACAAATTATTCAGAATAGTTTGTCTAATGCCTTATTAGTATCAGATTAATTTCCCTTTAACATTAATTTTAAAATATAGTGATTTGTACTGATTCTTCTATGCTTTCTCTTTTTGCCTGCTATGCTTGTGAATGGCATTACAGAGGACCTTCTGGACATTAATGAATGGCTTTAGCAATTGCTTTCACAGGCATAAATGGGATTCAAAGTGTGCGCATTAAAGTCTGATATTTTGCAAAAACTTTTTCTAGCACCCAAATTACTCTTATAAAATTTTCTTCATAGTAGTTTGCATTATAGCCCTTATTATTAAGAATACAAAGAAGGCTTTACAAATTTTTCAAATGAAGTGAAGCCTTTTAATAAAATATTTTCATATTATAAATATAGATTACCCTTGTGAGGCAACATTTAACATTATTGCCCAATTGCCTAGGCAGTCTACATCCTTATTTTGCCACCCTCTCACAGTTTTGATACAGATAATTTAAAAGCAGGTAGAATCAATGATCATTGCTAACTACTACAAAGAACTATAAATACCAGATGCTGTCATATAAGTGAGGGACTCTAGTTCACATGCCACAGATACGAGATTGGTTTCTATTAGAATTTGTGGGAATCGAAAAGAATCATCATCAAAATTTAGAAAAGGAATATATCCCAGATGAATTTTAAAAATTCATGTGATGCCCAATTTACAAACAGATTTTAGTTTAAGAGTTTGTGCCTCTAAGTGGTGGTGTGGAGCTCAAGGTACATTTGATAACAACAATTATAAATATGGGTAGAATAGATTCAGAGGATAACCCACATGGCCACTCAACCATAATGTAACTGAAATGGGTTACGTTTTGTAATGGAATTCTACCAAAGATTATGTAGGTTTAATATTAGAGGTGAATTAGAAACAAAATTGCAGGAGAAATCATTCCTTATGATAGTGGATACTTGTATTTGAGGAAGAACATGTTTAATTAAACCAGGCAGAAAAGGCAATAAATAGAGTCTTGTAAACAAGCTGAAATGGAGGACTAATTTAGTCAAAAAGCTTTTTCAGTTGGTAGAATTTATTTAATGTCTAATTCATTTCAGAATTTCAGTGTCTCATTTGATAGCATAGGTGCACATAGGATCGCTTTTGCAATTATCATTTACAACTGGGATCTTTTTTCCTTTCAAATGTTAAAGAGAGGCAGAGAGTGAGGGACTGACTTTTCCTGTGGTAACTGGCTACAAGTTTAAAGAGCCAGGAAAAGAAGGAAAGGTATCTAAGGATACTTGGGTACAAAGAGAAAGCCATTGCCGAGGGTGGAATTTAAATAAGGTGTGGAGAGCAGCACCCAGCTCACACAGACTCCCTGAGGGAGCACGTAGAGATGATGGAGAGACTGGCTGGAATCTTTTCTGCATTTGTGTCAGGCATGATGGAAAAGCATCTGCCCTTATCATTTACTTTTGTGTACTCCTGTCCTGACACCTCCTACTTAATAACGTAGTTTTCAAACTGGGTTCCCTGAGGCCCCCCAGGCCAGGCTGTCAAACATAGCCTACAATTTATCCTGTGCACTTATTTAGCTTTCCTTTCAATTTTTTAGGATGAAAGTGTTCCACTGCTTAAAACAAATTTAACCGCCAAGAACAATTCATTGTTTACAACAATCAACAATAAAAAATAAAGAAAATTGATTTTTGCCTTTGCCAGCGACTCCTGCCACTATATTTTACACCTCATCCCTTCTATTAGCCTCTGGCCCCTCATTCCCTCTGATATTGCAGATAAGGAAAAACACTAATTTCAATGAAATTATGAAGATGTGATAATTTTGGAGATATCTATGGTAGTTTTATTGATATTGTTATAGCCTTACCACATTCATTGCCTGCTTCTCAAGAGGAGCACTACACCAAGACAGCAGGTGTTGCAGCAGAGATAGAGTTTAATATGGCAGGTGCTATGCAAGGAGATGGGAGGAAGTTCTCAAATCTATCTCCTTGAGAATGGGGAAGAAAGGGGTTTTAGAGATCTTTTGGCTAGCAAAGGGATAAGCAATTGGGTCTGCTAATTGGCTGGGTTTGAGGCAGAACCATAGGGGTGCAGAAATTGTCTTCTTTGCTGAGCTGGTTCTTGGGTGGGGGTCACAAGACCAGTTGAGTCAGTTCCTTGGTATGAACCGCTGGTCTGGGTGGGTCAGCTGTTCCACCAGAATGCAGGGTCTGGAAGATATCTCAAAAACTAACTTTAGATTTCACAAGGGTGATGTTATCTATGGGAACAATGAAGAAAGCTAAGAATCTTTATGACCATCAGCTATATGACTCCGGAGCAGTAAGCAATTCTAGGAAAGCAATCTAGGGAACAATGGCTGGTTTTATATATCTATATCTATATCTATCCACACACATTTCCCCCACCACAGTTCCCACCTTGTGGCCCTTTATTGATTTATAAAGGGCAGTTTCAATATGGCAATAGAATTGTACATTACTTATGTAGTATTATATTACAATTTATAGAGAAACAAAATGCCTTGTGTGAATACAGATATACATTCTTTTTATATTAGGAAAACCCTGCAAGTTCAAGAGTTTTAAAACTCTATATTGTATTAGTTGAATTTAGTGTCATTCCTAAAATGTAAGTTTTTTCCTACTTCAAAGCATCATCAAAATGTTCAAGCAGTGAACAAGACTTAAGCATAGGAATATTTTTGTATAAATGCATGAAGAAGGCATTAAATATTAAACATAAGCATATCTATGGGCTCAGAAAGTAAACCTTAGTGCACACCCACTAATTTGTGTGCATTTTAAATGTAATTTTTTAAAGAAAAATCTTTACTTGAACTTGCTCTTAATGTTTATCCCATTTCTGCATAGTTGCATTGAAGGCCAATGTAGCCCTTATGGAAATTTTAGTTAATCTGTATATAAAACAAAATTGACTCCCCTTTGGTCTTTTAAATAGATATTTTTAAAAACCGAGAGTTTAAACACATAACACTTTACCCTGTCTTTGCTGAAATTAATGTCTTGTAAACTTACCTGTAAGTTTGACCTTTAAACCTTTAAAGTATAAAATAATGTAAGAAGAAACTTTTGTAAAATTTTAGGGTTTTTTCCTTTGGTTTGTTGGTTGATTTTGCACTTCCATATATGGAAATGGATATTGCAAAAAGTCTACTTTTAAAAAAGTCTGCAAATTCTCTATGGTTCAAAACATGATTCAAATTTCAAAGCCTCACAGTTATAACCTTTCTGAATGATCCGTTTCTCACTGGTCCAGTGAGATGCTATAGGAAAAAGTCAATAATTATAGAAATGTGGTATCTGAGTCATTCTTCTAGAAATTCAGAGTTTTATTTAGGGAGAAAGTCAATAAATACCTTAATCTATATAATTATTCCCAAAGTTTATTTTGGTTGGATAAGTAAACTATAGATAACAGATGCTTACAGAAATAAATTTATTTATTTTCTCTTTTAGCTATATATATATGTGTATATATATATATATATATACACACAATATATATTTTGCAATACAGTTCTGACACAAACTACCTGGAGTTAGGCCAAACTTCACAGGTTAAGGGCTCAGTGTGCCAGAAGACTGCTCTCACTTCAGGCATCAGCTGCAAGTTCTGGAGTCCCCAGCCAACCTTACTTCTGACAAGCTGATTATATATCTGTGGGTTCCCACTACTGCCTCAAGCTCAATAATTCACTAGAATGACTCACAGAACTCAGAAAGACACTATACTTACCATTGCAATTTTATTATAGCAAAGGGATACAAATCAGAACCAGGCAAATCAGACAGGTAAGTGATGTTGGAGGGATCCAAAACATGTAATGTCTATATTCTCTCCCCATGGGGTCAGGAGGCATCTCCCTCTCAGCACACTGATGTATATTACCAAACGGAAAGCTTACCTGAGCATTGGTGACTACAGTTTTTATTGGGGTTTCATTACATAGGCATAATTGATTGAATCGTTGGCCATGTGGCTGAACTCAATCTCTCTCTCCCTGGAGGTCCCTCAGATATTGTGTGGGTCAAAGCTTCAATTCTTTAATCACCTGGTTGGTCTTTCTGGTGTGATCAGCCCCCCTCCTGATATATCTCTTTAGCGTAAACTCACATGTAGTTCAGGAGCCCACCATGAATAACAAAGACGTCCTATCACTCTATCACTTGGGAAATTTCAATGCTGAGAGGCCTGCCTTCCAGAACCACGGACAACAGCTAGCCAAATTCTTTATTATATGACAGAGAGCTCAGGTGATAGGTATATCAAAATCCTAGACTTCTCCACTATGCAATTCTGCCATGTAACAAAAAAACCGCTTGCACCCTAAATCGATTTAAACAAACAAACAAAAGCAAAAAGAAGTAGCTTTGATAATGAACTTGTATATAGATAGACCTAAAAGATCTGAATGAGTCCAGTCATTAAGTGAGCTCCCAGTATTGAAATAACAACAATAACAAAATCTCACAGCCATTCATACTGATGTTGAAATTTTCTGTAAGTGCAAACATCTATAAATCTATAAAACAAACAAATAAAATTAAAGTTAAAACAATACTTTATTGTAGTTATATAAATTTACCTGGGTGCTTCATCATGATAATTAATTGTCTGAAATTTATTCATAAGTTTTCATCTATTGAATATGTGAGTTTGGGTAGACTATTGGAATATAGGCATTTGTATATATAAATATTAGTTTAGTCTCCCCTGGTTATCAAATTACCAGTTTTTAATATATATAATTGTTAAAGAATATTCTGTCCATTTGGGAAGTTTTTACAAAATGATTTTTTAAAATTTTTTCAAGCCCACAAGGGTTGCCATAGATAAAAGTCTAATTAAATTTTCTCATTCCTGGTTGCAGTCATTGCGTATAATACACAATTTTAAGTAGGAGAGATTTTTGAGGTCACTTTTGAGATTAATCCAGATGTTTCAGATAGAGTGCCAGAGTTACTCATTCACACAGTTGTAAATCAGATCCAACCAATATTTTCCATCTGCTTTCAAAAGAAATTCTTTAATCCATCAACAGTGCTCCTTTCAACAGCACAATTTAGTAATTGTGAAGGTTGTTGAAATCTACTGTATCTGCACATTCATAATTCAAATGAATGCAGTGTTCGGATATATCTCAAAGGCAGTATGTCCTCTGGTTGCCACTTTAAGCCTGCTCGTATTTCGTATTCATCTCAACCTGAAAGCAGCAGTCAGAACAGGTATAGAATACCAAAAATATGATCAGAAGCCAGGAGTTTGATTTTTCCAAGTGCCAAATTCGGTGTTGAACTGCAAAAGTTTTAATATCCTAATTGCGAAGTCATTTATTTTATTCCATCATCCTCAGAAACCATAAATTGCTATAAGATGCCAGCAGCTTATTTAGCCTTAAAACGCTTCAAATGTTTCTCTATCTTTCTATCCCCTGTGATTGGTGTTAATTGCCCTCAAAAATGATCTTAGCAGAAAAGGCAGGGGAATGCTTATCTAGCAGTTCACTAGTAGCATTAAGGATTTTAATGGTGCTAGATAAACATGACAGGCAATTATTGAATGTTGTCAGACACTGGAAAATAAAAATGAGATGCTAGGCAATATACCCATTTGCAGCTTTATCTTTATCTCAGTTTCTAATTTGTATCCTTTAACAGTTTAATAGATTGAGTTTTATTTGAGAGATGTTTTCTGGAATATGCTATTGGAAAATCAGACATAAAAGTTTTATATCTCCTTCCTTAATAATACAATGCGAATCAGTCTAAAGTCATATATGTTAAATCTCACTGATGTCATAATATTTCAACAGATAAAATGGAAAGAAAGAATTTCCATCTATCTGTTACTCTGTAAAGTAGTGACATGAAAGATCATGTGATTCTATTTTCAATTACGGCTACTGAATAATAAAAGGTTAAAGGTTTATTTTTGACTGTCACTTTGCATTTTATCAAGATGGAGAAATGCAGTTCTTCTAGAAATATTTTAATAGCTTATTATGTTTGGAGTACTAATGTCCTTTTGCCAAAACCACTGACAATATTTAGATATGATTGAGAATTTTTGAAATTTGTTGTACTTTTACAAATATTGTTAAATAGTTTGGTTATAATGCCATTGATTTGGAAATGACTTTATACATTTTTAAGTTTGATTCTATTTATTAAACTGTTACTTTTTAAAGGAAAGCAAATTATTACTGGCCTGATCAGGAGTTATTTTTTAGGCATCTCATCCTAGTTTAGATAAATTTATTTACTAACTGTGCTATAGAAAAAAGAGAATGGCATTTGAAATATATTTCAACTCAAAATAGTGAAAGGGGCTTATTTCCCCACCTCAAGTCATAATTAAAGTCAAAGTATGAGGTTTTAATAGGTCAGTGAAATTTCTTTGAAGAACAGCTATGCTTTTTAAAATTTCAGTAAACACTATTGCAAAGTACTCTTTCAATTATTTGTTGGACTTTCCTCTGAATCATTATCAGTACTCCAATATCAGAAGTACATTCAAAACTTAGCGTTGGCATCTTCTTTCTGTCTTCAATGTCTCACATGTCTCACAACTGAAAAAACCCCAACTGGCACAGCTGGCTCCCATAATATTATCTGGGACTAATCCCCACTTTTGAAAACTCTTTCATTATATCCCACTCTTCATACCAAATTTGCAATCCCATTTTTTAAATGTCTTTATTCTTCACTTACAATAAGGTTATACCCTCTAACTCATCAGTTTCTCTCCTAGAAATATACCCAATAGAAATGTATACATATGTTAACCAAAATACATGTTCTAGAAAGTTCATAGCAGCACTGTTAATAATGGCCCCATATTGAAAACTACCCCTATGCTCATCAATAATAGAATGACTAAGCCATAGTATATTCACACAATACAGTGCCACACATCAATGAGAATAAACAACCTTCAACAATATACAACAAAATGGATGAATCTCATATTGTAATGTAGACTGAAAGAAGGCTAGCACAAATAGGTATACACTATATGATTCCATTTACCTAAAACTTTTAAAAAGTAAAACTATTCTACATTGTGAGAAGTCAGAATGGTGGATGCCCTTGTAAGAGAAGATAGTGACTAGAAGGGGACACAAAGGAGGGTTCCAAAGTATAGTTTTCAGGGGTGTGTTCAGCAAACTTTATGCTTATGAAAGATGCACTTTTGTGTATGGAGACTAAATTGAAAGTTTAAAACAAATAATGCATATCTTTGATGAAACTATAGGAGATAATATGTAGAAAGATATGCCACAAATCTTTTTCTCTTCCAGATTTTCCTGGTTCCACCTGTGTCTTACAATTGTGTTCCCCAACTTCAGTCATATACACTCTCACACCCACAAATGATTACAACTTAAAATGGTGAAACCTGAGTAATCTCAATGGATTGTATCAATATCAATATCTTGGTTGACATCATATGCTACTCACCATTGGGGAAACTGGGAAAAGTACACAAAGACCCTCTCTCTATTATTTCTTGCATTTGCATGTGAATCTATTAATTATCCTGATTTTTAAAGTTAAATTAATAAAAAAAAAAGAGGGGGAGCTGAATAAACATAAGAAAATATATTAATTTCCAAAAATCAAATCCTATCCCAGGTGAACTCTATTAGAATGTCAGAGGATGGTGGAAGCCTATACTTTTATCATGTGTCTCAGGTAATTTATGATTAGGCAAGGTTAGAAAATGCTAGATAGTAAATTGGCTGGCATTTTAGCACTGTTTCAATTAAGGACAGTTTGGGCACAAATTTATAGATTAAATTTGCAATTTGGGTTTAAAGGTGGTCTGATTTTCCTATAATTAAAGAAATCAATGCGTATTGTTTCTTTTTAAAATCTATTAAATACCTAGAGTAAAAAAGAATAAAATACTTAGGAATAAATATAACAAAATAAGTTCAAGACTTGTACACTGAAAACCACAAAACATCATGGAAGGAAGTTAAAGGAGATATAAATAAATGGAAAGAAATGCCATGTACCTGGATTAACATGGCGATACTCTCAAATTGATCAATGATTGTGGTGCAATAATTCCTATCAAAATCCTACCTACCTTTTTGTGTAGAAATTGACAATCTGATTCTAAAATACATATAGAAATAGAAGGGATTCAAAATTGCCAAAACTGTCTTTAAAAAGAAGAACTAAGTAGAAAGACCCATAATTCCTTATTTCAAAATTTACTACAAAGTTACAGTAGACAAGACAGTGTGGTACTGGCATAAGACTAGATATAGATATAAATGGAAAGGAATTTAGAGTACAAAAACAAACACATTTATAGTCAATTGATTTTTAACAAGAATGCTAAAACAATTTAGTGGGAACAGAATAGTCTTTTTAACAAATGGGTTCAGATAACTCGACGGCCATATGCAAAAGAATGAAGTTGGACCGCTACCTTTCATCATATACAAAAATTAGCTCAAAATAAAAATGCATGTAAATATAAGAGCTACAACTGTAAACTTCTTAGAAAAAACCTTAGTTTAAACCTTAATGACCTTGGATTAGGTAATGATTTCCTAGATATGATACCAAAGCAAAAGCAACCAAAGAAAAAGTAGATAAATTACACTTTATTAACAAAACTTTTGTTCTTCAAAGTATACTAAAATAAAAAAGATAAATAATAACAAATTGGACAAGGCTTTGTAAAAATTAGAACAGTCATACATTGCTGGCAGAATGTAAAATGGTGCAGTCATTTTGAAAAAGTTTAACATCTCCTGAACAAGTTAAATAGAGAGTTGCCATATGAACAAGCAATTCCACTCCTAGGTATATTTTCAAGAGAACTAAAAATTTTTGTCCACATAAAAACTTGTATACACATTCCTTAGCAGCATTATTCAGACAAAATGTGGAAACAACTCAAATGTCCAAGGAATGGATAAACAAAATGTAGTATATCCATACAATGAAACCTTAATCATTCATACAAAGAGAAAGTACTGACGCATGCCTAAAAGTAGATGAACCTTGAAAACATTGTACTAAGTGAACGAAGCCAATCACAAAAGATCACATAATGTTTGATTTCATATATATAAAATGTCCAAAATAGGCAAATCCATAGAAACAGAATGTAAATTAGCGGTTGGCAGGGAATGAGGAAAGGGAAAATGAGACGCGTTTGTCAACAAATATAGGATATTTTTTAGGGTGATAAAAATGTTGTAAAAATTAGATGGTGGTGATGGTTGTACAACTCAGCAGATATACTAAAAGCCAAAACATGAGCTGATTTTCATGGTATAGGAATTATACCTCAATAAGTTTTTAAACCTACCTGAGTTTTCTAGTGTAAATTGTTTATATTATAATAATCTTCAAAATCATGTTTCCGCTGTTGAGATAAAATGGTAAGGCAGAGTTTCTTGTATCAGAAACTACCTCTCTCCACAGTCAGAATATTATGGAGGACAGTCATGCATTTGATTCTTGACTAGAGGAATTTTGTTTTTCCACATATTTGCCTTGAGAATAGTAATGATAAGCTAATATTGTGAAATGCCAAGTTAGTAGTAAAGGACTATTCAAGACAAATGCTCCCATTTTTCAAAACAAATCTGTAGACTATTAATTTAACCATCTGTGTGATCTGATAGAATGAGCACTAGACTAGACCTTAGAAAACCTTGCCCCATCTCTTATTGTGTGACATTGGACTTGTCAGTCATCTCTCTGCATTTGTTTTCTTCTCTGGTCGTTAGAATATCAATGCCCACATATTTATAAGATTTTCAAGAGAATCAAATGGATACAAGATATGAAGGTGCTTTGAAACTGACAGCACTGTGAAAATATGAGGCATTATTTATATAACATCTCTCATTTTTCTTCTTCATACTTGATTTTCAAAGAAGGAGAAACATAAGGTGCTAAGTTAGATGGTTCTTTTTGTATATTGATTGAAAGGGGCTGGCCTTTCTTCTAGAGGAAAAACATTGCATGGACTCAGAACCCTGAACTTATATGATATTAACAGATAGGGTTTTACAGAAAACTATGTTCTAATTTTTTTAATATATCATTCTGGCAGCATGAGAATGATATGGTAGCAGACAGGTTATTGTCAATTAAACACGAGCTGTCAGAAAGTCAGAAGTGTTTAAATATGGTGAGCATGAATCCTAAGCAGATCATATGGCAGCTGCTCGGCTGTTATTTTAACAGAGTCGTCATATGTATGTGTCATTTTCCCGCAGAATTTAATTTGAGTCCCTAACAACGGAGACACCTCTGCATTTGCGTGCTGCTGTCAAGTCAGACTTGGAATCTCTAAATGAGCTAGAATGGCGGTGGGTGGCAGTGGGAGAGTGACAGGTGGGAGAGATGGTTCTTGTCTCATATTCCTGCACACAGGTTACATTGAAGAGGCCTGCATCATCCCCTGCCCCTCAGACTGCAAGCTCAGTGAGTGGTCCAACTGGTCGCGCTGCAGTAAGTCCTGTGGGAGCGGTGTGAAGGTTCGCTCTAAATGGCTGCGGGAAAAACCATATAACGGAGGAAGGCCTTGCCCCAAACTGGATCATGTCAACCAGGTATTTTCCACCATTGAGCATATCAAGATAATTGTTGAGATTCGCAATGATCTGTTTTTGTTTTTTTTTCTCTCTCTAAAATGGAGCAGGGTAAATAATAGCTCCTGAATAAAAAATTTCACCCGTTGTATTTTTAGAATGCTTGAGTAAACACATGTGTTATTAAAATCCCACGTTAGAAACATTATCTATGTTTTCTCTGGATATTCAGTACCCTGCAAGTGTATGAATATTAATATAATTCAGTGTAGAGAAAAATGACACCTGTCTTTGAAATAATGTCAAGGTATTTAATCTGTCATAAAATTGTATCTGATTTGTAGGCTGAGATTATCTCATTCTTACAGCTCCCTTAAACTCTCAGAAAAGATATCCCAATTACCAACTAATTAAACTAAAATCAAAGAAAGTATGTGGGCTTGGGTGTAAAATTGGGAAAAATATACTGTTCGTATGTTTAAATTTGTTTGCTATAAAATAAGTTGAGGAAAAAGAAATATAAAGATGGACTCAAAGGTGCTATAAGTATGCTATCAATTTAGTCATTGCTCATTTTCAATTTTATTTGGAACATTATTTGTTTTTGGATGCATGCTTCCTTAGTTACTGTTAATAGTTGTTACTTGTATTCTATTGGAGATAAGAAGTAAAAAGCCTAATGAGGGAATCGTGATTGATTTAAATGAAATGTAATGTATCAGACCGTTATTATCAGGTTTGGCCCCCATGTAAATTAACAAAGAATGAGCTTCATATACTGTGTGTAAATGTTGAGTTGTATATTTGAATTTAAGTTACAATCAAATGAACCAAGTCCTTAAATATATAGAAATGTTTCATTCATACACATAGGCTAATTTTAATCTCCCAGCATACTGCTTACCAGTACACATACTTTCCTTCCTAAATAAACCTGACTTTGTTCATAAAAACTTTAGAGAAAAACAGAAAGAACTTTTTAATAAAATAAAGATGAGACAGAGAATTAAATTTCATTGAAAGTACTCTCAAAGAATCTCAATTTTTCCAAAGCGAAGTTGCTGAATTTATCTTTTAAATGCAACTGAGAGTGAATAATATACTCCACTGCTGCCATCTACTGGTAACTGAGCTTCCCTGTCATAGAAAGTTTTACGTTCCTAAGATGCTAGTGAAATTTCCCAAGAATATAATTCAGTTCCATGATTCTAATTATATAATTGTAAAATAGAATAACTAAACCAAAAAGTATATAATACAAAAGAATATTTCTCTACAAATTTTAAAACCTTGAATTTCCAGGAGCAAATTTAAATTTTAATAAATTATGATCTACAGTCCTAATACAGAGAAATTCTATACATATTCACACCCATTTCTCTTTAGTGTGTATGTGTATGCCAAGGTAGATCTGCAGTTAAAATAAGCTGTGTTGCCTTAACATTTTCTTTAATGGTTAGTTTCCAAAGGTTCAAGACCTCGTGTCAAATTGTCTTTGTTGTGAAAAGCCTTTAGTCTAAACAATTTCTCTGTCACTTTCCAACTCTGATATAATCTGTTAGAGTTCGATAGGGACATTTCTGTACTTTTTATCAGTTTGCTAGGGGGTCTATTAAGACATTAACAACTAAAAAAATCAGAGCTAAAACAAGACATAATTGACTTTTGAACATCCAACTTTGTGTACAAATGTTCCAAATAAAAACAGAAATTACTAGAGATTTATGTATTAGTAAAATATTTAGGAAAAGTAAAGAATAAGCAAGGTTTTATGTTATTGTTAACAATTATAAATCACATAGATTTTTACTGCAATTATACATTCCTCAGTAAAATAACCAGTGGTCCATTGGCTTGAAAATGGTCTCCAAAGGTCCATTTTCCAGTTGAGAAAGCAAATCCTCAAATCCTCATTTTCTACAAAACAGATGGATCAATTGATTAAGACCAATCAATGGATAGATCCATTGCTAGATAAATAATAGTCCATTCACAAGTTGGCTTGCAAGTTATTTTCAATATATATCAATTCCCCGAGTTATGTAATCTGAGGTCAATTCAGTTTTCTAAGATTCTTTTCATCCTGCAAACATTTGTGTATCTTACTTAAAATGTTATAATCCTTTATTCGAAAAAGTAGGCTTTTGTATATGGATAATAATATTTGAAACTTACCCCACAAGTTCTTCTCATGATATACTGATATTTTTATTTATCTTTGGTTCTTTCCCTTTTCTTCATTCCTGTTGAACACTACCCCAGGCACAGGTAAGAACTCTTACAGCTCATGGTTTTTAATAGAATGCATTTTTTTTAAAAAAAAAAATCTGATTTCTGAGAATGCTTTTCTTTTCCTGCTATTGTCTTTTATGTTTTATAAGAAGAAAATATCACATTTTCCCTTAAAATTTTTTTTCTGTAGCTGTTCCCTTTTTATTTCCTAGCATAGTCACCTGCATTTCACTATTTTAGTAACAAGGCCTGAGGTGACAGAGTGGAGAGAACAAGATTCACTACACTAACCTTGACAAGACAATGACACCCCTTATTAAAATTCTTACGCTTTTCATAGGGAGAGGGAAATGGTTAAGGTGGGCTGAAAATGGGTGGGTGGAGATTGCTCTGAACTGGTTTGTATTCACTTCAATTTAGTAGATTAAAATGAAAGCCATCAAAGGATTAGGGAGGACAGCATTGTTCCTTCCCTACAAGTTGTAGGGTGATGTTTTACCCTGTGCTATTTAGTCCTGTTTTAACATAGCACCCAAATGTGAATGTGGTCACTTACGGCAATCATTACAATGATTGGAATGTAATCTAATTCCAACAGTGCATATTTTTTATTTCTATTTGGGATAGATCTACCGTATTCATTTAACTTGAGTTTTCAGTCCACTAAAATTGACACAAAAGAATGGCTCCAAAGGGCTATTTAAGTCTATATGTTCTGTAATTAGTTATGTTTAATATAAAACATATATATACTATAGTTTCTGTGTGTGTGTATGTGTGTGTAAAATAGGAAGTAAAGTTTCACTATCATAGATTATGAAAATATTTTAAGAGATTTTTCTTTCATGGTTGAGCCAGCTTGCTTGCAGTAGATTATGGGCGATTTATTTCGTTTATTTAGGTATTCTCATTGAGAAAAGAGCATAATTGGTTCATTGTTCTAAAAATCCTGAAACCCAAGCATACTACCCAAAACATGTGGCTTATGGACACCAGAGCACTGACAATTTGCTTTGTTTCATGTGGCCCTCATTTCTTGGGGCTGTAACTATATAATGAGATCAATTTCAGATTGCCTCCAAGGCCTAAATGATTGAGGATTAGTTTTAAGATGGTTTTATTTTTGTATTTTTTATCTTTTATTTAGCTTTCTATATGAAACACAAGAAAAATAAATTCTCATTGTTACACATATTTATCTGGAAAAGAGGCCAAATTATGTTTATGTGGAAAACAGCTATGTTTTTATGCTCATTTAATTCATCCATTCACCCATTCATTCATTTATTCAACAAATCTCTATTGAGTGCCTAGCATATGAGCACCCCTGAACTAAGTATTGAAGACACACAAAACTGTGAACAAGACAGGTGGTCCAGAAAATTACAATGCAGTGTGGAAAGGGTCAGTACAGAAAAATGGGTAATGTATCTATTGTGGTCCAGTGGGTCAGATCTATATTTGCAACATACTAGCAGAACATCAGACTACAACAGGGCTAGCCTCAAGAGATTTCTGTCTGGCTGGGCATGGTAGCCCATGCATGTAATCCTAGCACTCTGGGAAGCTGAGGCGGGAGGATCGTTTGAGCTCAGGAGATCAAGACCAGCCTGAGCAAGAGTGAGACTCCGTCTCTACTAAAAAAAAAAATAGAAAGAAATAAGCTTGACAACTAAAAATACATAGAAAAAATTAGCCAGGCATAGTAGCACATGCCTGTAGCCCCGGCTACTCAGGAGGCTGAGGCAGGAGGATCGCTTGAGCCCAGGAGTTTGAGGTTGCTGTGAGCTAGGCTGACGCCATAGCACTGTAGCCCGGGGGCAACAGAGTGAGACTCTGTCTCAAAAAAAAAAAAAAAAAAAGGAGATTTCTCTCTATTGCTATTTTAGAATAGTGAGAAATGGAAGTAGCTTACCCATGAAGTAATGATTGTTGTGCTGTAAGAGTCTTCCCACTCACTCTCATGGGATTCCCTGAGATCGCTGAGACTCATGTGTGTTTCAGGTGTATGAGGTCGTCCCGTGCCACAGTGACTGCAACCAGTATATATGGGTCACGGAGCCCTGGAGCGTCTGCAAGGTGACCTTTGTGAATATGCGGGATAACTGTGGAGAGGGCGTGCAAACCCGAAAAGTGAGGTAAGACCAAGCCCAGTTACACAGAGAATCAAGCAACCGTCTCCCAATGTCACACGTGCTGACATGAGCACCCACTCCCCCCAAGTCCCCTGATTAAAATTGTCTTCAGTTTTGTTTTTAGGGAATCTGTTCATGGAAAAGTCTTAGAGGATTTGCTTCAAGCAACAATTTATAATATTCTGGCCTTCTGATTTAGGAAGCTTCACTTCAAGATACTCTTGAAGAGAGGGAACATTATATTGAATCTGAACTAATGCGAATTTTTAACCCCAATACCTTTTTTTCTTAAAGGCCAAATATATTTCTAAGTGCATTTTTAAAATAATCTATTTAAAACTCTTGCTCCTTTATATCAAACTCTGGGGAGTCTTCCCTGAAACCCCTGGCTGGTTCTTGCCTCTCACTTCTTCTTTAGCTACACTGTCCAGTAGACTAGCCACTAGTCACATCTGACTTCAACATGTCAAATTAAATTTAAACTAATTAATATTACAGAGAACTAAAAATGCATCTCATCATTCACAATTCCGTATTTCAAGTTCTCAGTAGCACTTGAGATTATAGAAATTATAGTGAAACAACTGTTTTTTTTCAGCTTTCCCTTCAATTATCTGTGTACAGTAGAATTATCTATTTCCTTTTGATTTGTAAATAGATATTCTCAACATTTCCAAACATATTCTAAACACAGTAACTTTTAAGATCCATTTACATTTTCAGTAAACATCTTTAATGCAAATAAAGGAAAGAGAAGGTCAGTATTGATTGTGATCTCTGATCATGTAATAATGTTCCTGCTTGTTACTGATTGAGTAGCACACCTCCCTAACCTTATCCTCTGCTAATTAAGGTCAAAATGTCTTGCTTCAACACAAGCATTGGATGACATTTCAGGATAGATGAGTCTATAAAAAAGCTGGTTTAAATGTATCCAATCACATTCTTCCTCTTTTAAGATGGTCTGGCTTATCAAAGAGTGGGTGGTAGAAGTGGTTTGCCCTGGCAGGAAGGGATTTTTTTTTTTCACTGACATTTTTTAGAATTGCCAGCACATGGTGATAAAACAGACAGATTTAGTTACTGTTATTGTTGCTTTTTAATTCTCTGCAGACAATGCACCCTTTTATTGCCACACCTGTGATGGGCCTCTGCTCCACCTTTTACTTCCAACTTGGGTCTATGCTATGTCTTTCTAATACAGTTTAGTTTTCTCATAGAATAATTCTTGCTCCTTAGATAGAAGAAAGGCCAAGAATTTCAAAAAGGTGGCCAGGCATGGTAGCTCATGCCTGTAATCCTAGCACTCTGGGAGGCCGAGGCGGGAGG
>VBSM01002217.1:36973624-37039475 GCA_008086735.1 Cheirogaleus medius
AAAAAAAAAAAAAAAAAGAATTTCAAAAGGCAAATGAATTTAAAATGCCTTCCTTTGGGCTGAGAACTTGATCTAAATATTTATTCTGTATTTAGGATGATTTCTAAAATTATTAACACCAAATAAAATAAATAAAACCTATAAATATTCTGAATGCCAACAGTAAGGATTTTTTTTTAGCAATTGTGGCACATTCAAGCAGTGGAATTCAAATGTAGTCAATAATAATGTATCTTAGGAAAATAGCTAATGACACAAGATGTTCATAATATATTGTTGATTTTTTAATGGTATAAATAGTAGATAAAATTTGCTCCTATTTTATAAAAAGACAATGTATGTTTAAAATAATAGTCCATTAAAAAATTTAAAAGCAAATAAATATATTCTGTCAAGAAATTATTTGAATTTTTATTATTTCTTCTGATTTTCTTAAAGTGAATATATTACTTATATAATACAAAATTAAAGAAAGAGAAAATGAAGATTTATTTGAAAATGAAGATTTATGTATATAACTACCTAATAGCATATTGGACATTTGTTATTAACTCTGGATCAATAGGTAATTTTACAAGTTAATCCTTATACATTGTGTCAGTACCTACCACGAATGTGATCTTTTCATAGCAGCAAATCAAACTTTTAAGCATTGAAATGCTCTGTCAACCCCATGTCCTCTTTAAGCTCCTATCTACAGAACATTTTTTAAATGCTATTGAAGGTAGAGCTTTTTCCTGGGAAACTAAAATTCTCCCAAAAAGATTTATAATTTGACTTTTTCTGTCAACAATGAAGTCATATAAATATCTACCTCTGCATATTTTCGTGATTGCTTTTTATGTATTTATCCAGTATACAAAAAAAAAATGCAGAGGTAGGTATTTGTATAGATTTTTTTTTTAGGTCACAAACCCAATTAAGACACGACCAACGGCACAATTTTCCAGTCTTTGAATGTATCCCACAGGGAAAGGACATTTCTCTTAAATTCAGCAGCACTGTATAGAAAGGTGACTCTGCAGAGTAGATTTGTGAATGTCCTGATTTACTGATTGTAAATCCCTGCAAAAAGTTGGGATTCCAGGTATAATTGGTAATGTAATTCAATTGACATTTTAAAACATTGCAATAGGTTTGAGAGGCTTGAGAGCTCAAGACTTCTTTTTCATCTCCTGTAATGCAGTTCTCTTCCCAAACCACTTAAGTTGGCTGACCTTCTCCAAGTTGTACATGAGGGATAAAGTTTTTCTCCTCCACTGCAGGACTAAAGTGCCCAGAGAGATGATTAAATACGGTAAAAGTAAAGTCTGGTACTAGCCACATTAATTAGATTCCCAAGAGATGAATAAAGAGCCCTTCATCATGGCATGCAGTAGAATAAAATGGAATATAAGGTTTGAGTTTATTCTATTGAAAAGAAAACTAACAACTTTTAAGAAGGTCAAGATGTAGGAAGATCCAAATAACCACATTTAGAGAATTTGTGCTATTACAGTTATAATTGTCTTTTCACTTTTGGATTTCTTTTAGGGTTAGCAGCAGATGGGAGGCTATAATTACTTTTTAAATGACAAAACAAATTGATAAATGCCTCTAGTTATCTTCAAAAATGCTTAATGAAGCCTCTTACTTAGAGGTTTCAGTGTACCTGGTTTTTTGCAGTATATAACTCAACTCTACCTTCTCTATAGAATACACCACTTTTGGGGGAAGAAAAAATGCATTATATGCCAAAATTGCAACCCCTCTATGAATCTCTTTGGACCACTCCTCATTAGTTTCTGCCTTATGAATTTCTTCCTTTCAGAGGAAGATCACCTGACATGCAGAGTTTATACATACAGTATATGTAAATGTATCTTATATTTAAAGTTTATGATCACGCATGCAAACATATATTTTTAAATCATTCAGAAGCACTACAAATATTTGGGGGAGGCAGAGATCCTTTTAAGTCCCCATTTTTGGAGAATTTTATTCATTAGATACAAAGTTTCCTGCTCCCCACCCCTATAATTATGTCTTAAGGAGAACCACCTGTCCTATGGGTTAACCGTTATTCTAATTGTCCTGATTTCTTCATTTCTAGAAGATATGCGTGTTTTCTGGAAGATATGTATGTTCTCTTCTAGGTGCATGCAGAATACAGCAGATGGCCCTTCTGAACATGTAGAGGATTACCTCTGTGACCCAGAAGAGATGCCCCTGGGCTCTAGAGAGTGCAAATTACCATGTCCTGAGGACTGTGTGATATCTGAATGGGGTCCATGGACTCGATGTGCTTTGGTGAGATGATTGTACCATTTTGTTAGTACAGACCTTACTTAATTTCTTGTTTTTATACAAAGAAAACAAAGGCAAAAGAGCTTGCTTAATTGCTTACCACTGAAGCTTTAAAGATATAATTAAGAAAATATAATGTCAATGTGAAATCTGCCTGTGTGCCATATTTACCAAAGCATGGTGTGTTTTCTTGGTCTCTTCATTCTCTAACTGTGCCATTTAAAGTCAGCAATGTTTCCTCTCACAGAGGAACAGCTGGACCTCTTGTGAGCTTCATGCTCCTTCTCAACCCATCCTTCTATCCTGGCACAAAAGGCCTTCAGTTTTCCCTATAAATACACAACATGTTAAAAAAAACTGCAGTGGTGATAATGATTCCCTCCAGGTAAAAGGGAAAATGAGTGAGTGCTAGTAAAAGTACTTTAATAGTGTCAGGTTATTGTCATTCCTTGCTTTTTGCCCAATCCATTTTATTTAAATGGTAGGAATAATCTTTCACACAGTGGGGGTACTGCAGCCGGAGTATTAACACTAAAAAGAAAAAGATCCCGGGTAAGAGACTGGGTAGAAAGAAGAAAGCTGTGCATCAGTGAATCTCATTTTGCACACTGACTCTGTGTCCTTTGGGCCTGGAAAGCCAGCTGAGAATTTCAAATCACACAAAGCTTCTA
Source organism: Cheirogaleus medius (assembly GCA_008086735.1). Lineage (NCBI taxonomy): Eukaryota > Metazoa > Chordata > Mammalia > Primates > Cheirogaleidae > Cheirogaleus > Cheirogaleus medius. Next base: position 36,976,582 of record VBSM01002217.1, read on the forward strand.
GATTTCAACAGCCAGCAGGGGCTCTTCCAAGGGACACTGGGAAGAAAGTCATTTAAAACAAAACTGGCTGCTTACGTAGAACATTTGGCTTACCCTTGGGCACCTTTGAAAAAATGTATGTTTCTAAAACAGCGTTAAAAGCATGGGAAATATATATATATCTAATGTGGATAATTCACTGAAATACTATATAAAACAGTTTCAAAGAAGAGTCTGTGATGTATGTTTTACAAGGAGAAATTGATTTTCCATCTCAATATTAACATTATTAAAGATGCTGATTGGCAGTCAACTGATACAGCAGCAGCAAAACAGGGCTGGCAGTTGACTTTAATGCAGGTTAAATTGCAATAAAAAATCAACTGTTTTGCAAGAATATGCAACTGATTTTCTGTTCTAATTTTATAGCCTCAGATTTGAAGTTACCCCAAATAGTTGTACTGGATTCTACATTGTCTAACCATGTTTATAATTGTGAGGTTCTTATTGTCTCGGTTTGTGTTGCAAAGAGATTCCATTTTTTAAAGTAGGGAATATTGAACATTGGCCACTTGTTAAGCTTATTAACAGGGGTTCTAATAACAGGAACCACTAAATTGGAACTTTGTCCATTTGGTTTCTGTTTTAAATGAAAAAGGATAATTATTTTAGAAGAATAATTGAAGCTTTACCATGTACAAAAGAGAGTTGATAAAATGCATTTCACACCCCTAAGAATTTGCCAATAGAAATGTTTGGATGAGAATGAAATTCAACTAATTGAATAATTGTGCTTCTTGGGCTTTATATTTCACCTTTAATTTACCATGTTGCCTCACTCAGGCTTTCATCAAACAAACATAGATTAAGCATTTTATGCCTACCAGAAACTGCCTTAGGTGTGGAGAACACACAGACATAAAAAACATAAGTCTTCTCTCAGTGTACTCACTCTGTAGAAAGGAACAAGGCCTTTATATCATTCCCATCATATCAGGACAGTAAGTGTTATTCCAATGGTGTGACCAAAGTACAATGGCTCAGAGAAGGAGGAAGCAATTATGTTAGATCTGTAAAAGTCTAAGGAGGCTTGTCCCTACCTGCTTCCTGTTCTTAGAAACCTAATGTTTTCAGAAGACCATATTCTTTGTAGGAGAGTGGCAAGCCCATCTTTCTAATACAAAATTGTGTTTGTGTATATGTGTATGTGTGCTTTAGGAAAACAAATGTCACTAATACCTAGATAATTATTTAAAGTCATCTTTAAATTAGTTTTTTGAGGTCTAAGACACTATATATATAAAATATATATATAATATGTATATATATATTACTAGCATTTGACAATAAAGAATGTCACCATATATGTATGTGTTTGTGTAGCTGTAAGGTGGTATGTGTATTAGTATTTGCCACAAAGCATCTTAGGCACCTTATAGCTAGATAGGATATCAGAATCTCATCCAACACCTTCGTTTTATACTCAGAAAAACTGAGGTGTAATGAGGTTAACTGCCTTGTCCAAGTTAACCAGTGGCTCAAATATTCTACCTCCTGTTCCAGTGCTCCCCCTAAAAACACTAGCTGCTGTGTGGCTGAGTAGTCACCTTTCTGAGAAGCTGTGTTGTTCTTTTTAAGCCTTGCAATCAAAGCAGTTTTCGGCAAAGGTCAGCTGACCCCATCAGACAACCTGCTGATGAAGGAAGATCCTGCCCTGATGCTGTGGAGAAGGAACCCTGTAACCTGAACAAAAACTGCTACCACTATGATTATAACGTAACAGGTATGTGGACATCATCTGATCACAGAGTTAAAGGCCAAATCTCATGTGGGTCAGCCCTGAAGCGTTCCCATCAGTATAGTTCATCGCCATCTGTGGGCCTTTTGGACATGCTGCTTACTCTCCCAGAAATTATTATTTAGTAAATAAGAGAAATATTTATCTGTTCTATTTTTTCATAAACATCAAGATATAAAGAATGAAAATATCACACAAACATTAGCTCTTAAAGTAGGTTGTGAATATTTTAAGAGATCCTGTTTAACACATCCTCCCACTTTGGGAAGGTGCAAACAAAACAAATATTTTTACCACAAATATCAGCTTTAATGAAAGATCTCTTTCTTTTTCAGAAGATGTTTAATTGCTATAACATACTGTGACAACAGTTCTTGGGGTGTGTGGGCAGTTTATAAACATGAACAGTTTTATATAAAAATGTCAGCAATCTTAAACTTGAGAAGTATTATAAGTCAGTGCTATAAAAGGTGCAGATAAAGAAAAACGCATGAGTATTTTCAGAAAAACAGGCTTGTTATAAATTTCATAAAATGTATTTAATCTCATCAACGCAAATACTCTAGGAAAGAAAATATTTTATTGGTTCATATGATTTGGGACAACATTCCAGCTTACTTTGGAATTTTTAACACTGTAACAAACTCAAGTAATGGTACAATGACACATAACAGTCATATTGGATTTTTCTTTTGGTTTTTCTTTTTAATTACTTTTGATGATACAAAGGAAATCAAGGTTCTCTGGGACATGCCATGTTACCCTGTAAGAAAAGATGAAAGAATTATTTAGCAAAAGACAAAGTGATTTCTGAAATAAATAAGTGTGTATTTTAGTGCACTCTGTATTTAGACAGTAAGTGAAATACATGGTGTTTTATTTGAATATAACTACATAGTTAAAGTACCATCCACTAAAATTATGATTATTTTGTTATATAAAAATAATGCCAAGATTTTAAATTCTACTTTTATTAGGAAAAAAGGTTTTAAGTGACATTGATCTGTAAGCCAAAGCCATTTTTACAATATCGCCAAACGGCTAGCTGTCAAGATTGTCAAGTAGACATCTGCCTTCAAGAATAATCCCTGTAGCTATGTGCAACCCCAGCAATTCCATTTGACTCCTGATATGTTCAAAGCTGGGACCCATATGCTCTGCATGTGGGATGATTGATTATGAGGCTTAGGAAGCAGTTGTGAATTAAGTATGGGATTCAGGTCATCAAAGTTTCATTTGAAATCTGTTTCATACGTAGCCTTCTGTTCTGATGGGCTTCATTCCTTTCAGACTGGAGTACATGTCAGCTGAGTGAGAAGGCAGTTTGTGGAAATGGCATTAAAACAAGAATGCTGGATTGTGTTCGAAGTGATGGCAAGTCGGTTGACCTGAAATATTGTGAAGAGGTGAGTGGATGCTGTGTTTTATCTTCGTGAGTAAATTTTTCCCTAATAATTTCAAGTCATGCTGAGCCAAGTGACCTATGCTCCTTGAAGCTTACTGCCAGCAGATGTTTTTCTGCACTATTCACAGGCTGTTAAATATGCTCTTGAAAAGAGATAATGTCCAACACTACTGATTTCTACATATAATTTCCTGTATTTTGTCCTGCTTGGAGCCCAAAGGTATGCTAATTAGCCTATTCTGAAAGAAATGCTTGGGGAACAATAAGTAATCAAGGTGAATAAAGGCAATAAATCTTAATCAGACTACTCATCATCTTTTGTAATTTGCTATGAATTTTGGGTAGTGCCTGGGACACCTGCCAAGATCCATCACTTATTCTTTGTTGCTAAACATTGATCACATGTGGTTGGGTGGCAGATTTTGATATTAGGATCTAATACTCAGCTATGAGAATCTAATTACTCAGGTCTGATTAAGAGAGAGCTTGGAATTCAAACAAAGGAATGGAGTCTGCCATTATTATCTTTTAGGTACGGAGAATTGTACTGGTAATTCTCTAATTGATAATAGTAACATCGTCATAACTAGATATGAGCTTCTGAAATGTGAGGAAACATAGTTGGCCTTTCTTGGTTTTCATGAAGCTACATTTCATGGTGTAATAATTTTGTCCAATTTCCATACCAAAATAGTCCTCCCATTCCTGCCAAGTTTTGACTCCCTATGCATCTGAGATTTAAGGGTCAAATACCAGCCAGATCTGGAATGACCAGAAAGAGCTTATCACATCATTAGAGCTCAGTAGACATGGTTGCCACTACTTCTGTTTACACATCATGAAAGTTATTATAAGCCCACAGTAAATTGCTCCAACTCCTAAAGGAAAACTCTAGATGAAAATATTTTAATTCATTTGATATCTTTATCATGTGAATCTAACTTAACTTTTTTGTATCTCTGTCCACGGAAACAGAGCTTCCACATGTGCCAAGAACACATCTGTTTTAAACACAAGTTGTGTAGTTAATAAATGCTGCCTTCTATAATCTTATAACTTAGTCTATTTGTACCCTAGATTTAAATAATTGAAAATTTCACACTTGAATTATTTCAGTTTAGAAACTGATGACATTGAAGTGACATAGCTATTATAAAAAATAACATTATTATTAATGAAGACTATTACAGTCATATACTGGCTGGAGAGCTTCCCATGATCTACTTCTAGTTGATTAACATGTCCCTTTTTTTTTGAAAATGCACACATAAATACCCCCATGGGTCAGAATTAAACATAAAATAAATAGCTCTGAGAGCTTTTTGAAAGCTGAACCGAAGCCATACATGACCAATTTTACATTATTTCATGTGACTAAAGGACAAAGCTATAAATAGGGTCTTGATCTCTTAAATAAAATATGAGTAAAAACCTGGAAAATAACTAATTTAAATTATCTGTGAACCTATATAAGTTTACCTTTATGTGCAAATATTATAATATTTAAATACTGCAGTTACAATTAGGGATTCAAATCTTAACATTCTAGCAAACACTATCCTAAAGGAGTTAAAATTTGAGTGTGTAAACCCTACATTCAGTGCAACAGTAGTAGGTAACACTTGCTGCTTCTCTTACAGCCACAAAGAAAGGTGGCATTGCTACCCGACAAAGAGGATAATTAAAGTTAAATACACCTAGCATTTATGTAGTATTTTTATCTGGGGTGTTTTTCAGACATTTACTGAAGTTTACTCTTCTGTTACCAAGTAACTGGTTTTTCCTTTCCTATTCTTTGATCCTTAAATAGATTTCTTTTAATTTATTTAGGTGCATATGTTTAGGAAAATATGAGAGAGAGAGAGAGAGAGAGAGAGAGAGAGAGAGAGAGATATTCAATAAATGTAAGGAAAAGAGTAGTACCGGGTTAAAATATCTAGTTCTAGTGGATACCCAGAAAAATTGTAAACATACATCCTCTTCTTAATTCTCTAATGAAATAAGTCTGTAATAGTTCAATTCTGTGATTCAAACTCTTCCTCCATGAAACTATTATCTGCCTTAAATGTAACACATTATTTTCATCATAAGCACCTCAAGATTCTTTTCTTTAACCTCTCATAACTTTTAAGAGAATTTTTAAGACTTTAATTAAGTGATATGGTAAAAATTTTCATCCAAATACTCAGCTCTGTCAAGAATTACTAGTGTAGACTAAAATGGGAGCGCCTGCAGAGGGACATAGGACACATGGCTTTTATCTCTATCAGTAGATAACTTTTAAAGCCAAGACCTATACTTGAAACACAGCACAATGTTTCAGAGAAATTTTCTTTTGCCATCTTCTGCTGTATAAATTAGAAAATATAAACTTCTCTTTCATGTAGAAATAAAAAAAGGTCTTGAAAAGTCCAAGCATTATCAATTAAAAAAATTTGTATTCTACTAACAAGTTCTTAAATTTTCTTATTTCAATGCTACTTTGTACCTTAGACTTTTTAAATGTTGGAATTTACAGTAGAAGAATTGGAAACCTCATCATATAATGTAAAAGTAGAATATTTAAATGATAAGTTACAGAGCCCAAATGCCAATAAAATGGCACATTATTATCTGATGAGAAGTTTAACACCAAAATAACTGAATTTTACCTGTTAGTTTCTAAGATCAGTTTTAGAAGAGAAAATCTTTGTAAAAAATACACATAAAATGTTCATAATTAAAAAAATATTCTGGGAACTCACATTTCCTTTTGAGAAAGATAGCTTAATTAAAAACTGATTTTTATATTATTTCAATACATTATGTCATTGGTCTTGAGTGGTAATTTGTCTTTAGAATCTTTCCCTTTTGTTTTACAGATTAACACAAGTATATAAAAAAAATAACATCCCAAAGGTAAAATTGCAGATCTAAATATTGATGATATTTTTGGTTTTTAACTAATGGAAAGTAATTGTGTGTGTTCACTTATTTGTTCCTTACTTAGAGAAATTCAACCAATTTGGAGATTAAATCTACTTTTTTCCATCGATTATTGAAAATGTTCAAATAACACATAAGTATGCAGGCTCAATGAGCAGGGCCCTCCATTCCTCCTCTGCCCTTTTATGATTTTAACAGTTTGGTGTTTGTCCTTCAGGTATCTTTTTATGCTACTATGCAGCTTTCTTGTTCTCCCTTCCTCTCTTCTCTTTCTGGATGTCTCCCCCCATCGACAATATACTGTGGCCATACCTCTGTGTAAGTACAAATATATCTCCCTTTATTCTTTCAGCTCGGCCTGGAGAAGAACTGGCAGATGAATATGTCCTGCATGGTGGAATGCCCTGTGAACTGTCAGCTTTCTGACTGGTCTCCTTGGTCAGAATGTTCTCAAACATGTGGCCTTACAGGTTTGTTTGTACCACAATTAGTATTAGGTTAATGGCAAGAAATATGAAATAAAATGTCCCTCTTGATTTAAGTCAAATCTGATAATCTTCAGAAGGGTGGGACTGGATGTTTTTCTTTCCAAAACCTCTGAGCCTTACTTGTTCCTGGATCCCTTCAGGATATGTCACTGTGATACCTTCTCCAACAAGATACGTGTTTGCACAACTATGACATATCACTAAAGTTGCATCACTTTATATCTCCTAAAGGAAAAATGATCCGAAGACGAACAGTGACCCAGCCCTTTCAGGGTGATGGAAGACCATGCCCTTCCCTAATGGACCAGTCCAAACCTTGCCCAGTGAAGCCCTGTTATCGGTGGCAATATGGCCAGTGGTCTCCGTGCCAAGTGCAGGTATGAAATCTCAAGAAGTTGCATGAAGGCGTGTATTCTTTATCTGCAGAGACTTGGTTTCAGAAAGATTTTTCAGAGCTTACAGATGGCAAACTTCTTAAAGATTTTAGATGCCTTGCTATTTTACCACCATTTAATTAGTTTTGATAACAAATACTCCCTGCCCTGTACTTTTAAAATCATTTAGAGACTGATTCATTTTAATGAAAATTTATTTGCCTGTCTTTTGCTAGAAAACAAATAAATTGTTCAATGTATGTTTTATAGCTAGTGCTCTACAGGGCTTCTTCCCTAATGTTTCAAATGTTTCTCTAACTGTTCATAAATCAAAATTAGTGGTGCAAAGATGATTGCAAGTGATGAGCTCTGTCATTAATTATTTCTCTTTTCCTAATTAGTTATTTCTTCTCCCATCCCAGGAGGCCCAGTGTGGAGAAGGGACCAGAACAAGGAACATATCTTGTGTAGTGAGTGATGGGTCAGCTGATGATTTCAGCAAAGTGGTGGATGAGGAATTCTGTGCTGACATTGAACCCATTATAGATGGTAATAGAAACATGGTTCTGGAGGAAACCTGCACCCAGCCTTGCCCAGGTAGCAATAGCAAAACAGAATTTGTACTTTGGTGATTTCTTTCTAGGACCAGGGTCAAGAAGGGCTGCATATGTAAGTTAAGGGATGTCAGCTGTCTTCTTATTCAGTAATATCTATGCTAACAGTCAGATGCTGTACCTGTAAGCAAAAGGGATCACTGCCTTGTTACTGTCAGATAGGGGTGAAGTCCAGGTCTCCTGCATGGCCTCTCTTGACACTCCTCTGGAGTTTTACCATCTGCAGGGCATGATAATTAAGTCTTATGCCCATGCTCAACAGGAAAAGTATGAAATAAAAGTTGAGAAAATAGGTATTAAAGATGACCTATTTGGGATTTCCAGAAGGAGAGAATAGAGAAAGAAGGAGAGACAATATTTAAACATATAATGGCTAAAGAAAGATTTAAGTCCTCATAATGACAGCTTATTCTGGGTCCTGGGTAGAACCAACAACAAATTCACACCTAGATACACCATAGTTAAAAGATAAAATGAAGAAAAATAGAGAACCAGTAAAGCACTGAGAAAAATTTTAAAAAGCAGATTACTTGCAACTGAAAGACAAAGTAATAGTATGGAAGAAAATATTGAAAAATATTATACAGATTCAATGTTGACACAATGGGTGCATGCAGTAAAATGTAGAAAGCAAATGTTGTATATCAAATAGTGTAAAAAATTGGCAGATAATGATAAGCTAATATTTAGGAATTTGAGTTTGATGCAGAGAATTGTAAGAGAAATTTAAGGTCACAATAAGTTAGGAAACTCATCCTTTAGAAAGATAAGGAGGCAACAATTTATTAGTGACCTGGAAATAAACAAGATTAGAAGTGAATTACCTATATTTTATCTCCAAATGTAAAACATTTATTCTCCTAATTTGCTTATAATTATTATAAGAAAAAATACATCTCATTAAAAATGTGTTCTTTTAATAAGATCTCAAAAATATTAAAGTAAGGATTCAGCAAAAGAATAGTGATTAGGCATAAAACATTTTCTATGTAAAAGGATATGATTTAAGAAAATTTTAAAAGTGGACAACATATATTTTCAAAAATTAAAAAAAAAATGAGATTGAGCCCATATAAGATGGAAAAGCTGAAAACGTGGGCTACACATCTATTCACTCATAATTTACTCATTCGTTAGTAAAAAAAAATTATTTGAGATGATAATATTGGTAGTATGTATTAATAGTTTATTATTAAGATGAACTGAATGAAATTGTATAGAGCAGTAAATAAAATAACCCATGATAGAATCTGAGGACATTCAACTGTAGTATTGGTCTTTGTGCACACATATATTTTTTTATCTATTCCAGTTTAAGAAATAATGATTATTTTAAAAAGTCAAAAATCTGAATAGCAACTCCTCTTCAATGGGTATAAAGTTTTATTTACATAAGGTGAATAAGTTCTAGAGATCTGCTGTACAACATTACGCCTATAGTTAACAATACTGTATTGTACACTTAAAAATTAAGTGGCTAGATGTCATATTAAGTGACATTACCACAATAATACAAAAAATATAAAATAAAATAATAAAATAAAATCTTACTTTCTAGAGCTAGGCAACGTGTTGCTTCTTAGACATTCCTACACCTGCCAATAATCACCTTTTTTTGATCCAGCAATTCCCCTGTTTCATTTCCTGCCCCTGAAGCTGACCTGATCTCATTCAAGATCTCACACACAATTCAATTTAATAAAACCATTTTGCTTCACAGCAGACCCAGCTTGAGGCTGTGGCAGCAGGTGAGGGCTCTGGGCAGGACCAATGACTGAACCTTTGGACTTTGATGTCCTGAATAGCCACAGAGTCAACAAAAAGTGATCAAGGCTGAAAGTCGGAACGCCTACCTACTCCACAACCAGATCTCCAGGGTTTGGTTGAAAAGGATTTGCTGAGCAGAACTGGCATCCTCGCCAGGCACCGGCGTGTGCCTTACTATGGAGACTCCACACGTTTTCATTCTACTTCCTGCAGGACGATCACCCACTCGTTTGACATTTATTCCTCAAGTATGAATAGGTCAGGTCTATATATGAAGTTGGAGATACAATGGAGATGAGCAGACCTTGTACTCAATATGGCTTACTTTCTAATGGAAGGGACAGTTGCTAATCTCAAAGTAACATAAATAACATAAGATTATAAGTGATTTGAAGGAAAATTATAGGATGTCATGATAACATAGAACAGGGCAAACACACTATTTTAATTAAAGTAATTACAAATCCTGGAGGAGGCTGTTCTTCTCTTATAAATTACAATCTATTCATTTTGGCTCCTCTCTTGCTGGTTTTCACTAATGATTAGTTTTGAAAGCTAGCAATATGTAGACTAATAAGCATTAAAGAGTAGAATACTGAATTTGGAAATATATTTCATGCATTTAATTGTCATATCTTTGGCAGGCATAATGTAATTTTATTATTACAATGGTTCATGTGGTCTAAATATAAAAGTATGTTTAGTAAAAAGGAGTGGCTCACTTTCATTTGCTGTTGTTAGATCTCTGAAGCCTGACATGGTTTATTTTGGGGTGATAATCATATAACTCACAGACTATCTTTAAAAGATTTATTCAGTTTTGTTGCAAAATACATGATGTTAAATGTGAATAGCCAAAGAGGTAAAGCTTACCAATAAAAAAGTGTGTTTTATTTCCGTGTAGTTTGCAGTCACTGAGGTGAAGTTATATTACATTCATATTGACAGGAAATTTTTTTTAACTTTAGCAGTTTTTTCTGCATAATTGAAAACTGAGTAAGTCAAAAGTGGCATTTCCTAGGGGATAGAAGTGTTTCTAAGACATTTTTAGACTACTTAAAAATTTTCATTAGCTTTTTTTCCTTAGTATTTCCAAAACTTACTAGAATTTTCCATACTTCAGGAGTACCAAAGACATTCTAATAAAGGTCTACAAAAATGACTCTACTTTACTATTATTACATGTATCTATTAGTCAATAATTCATATCTTGCCAGGATTTCTTAATCATGACACAAGAAGTTTTCCCATTAATCAAATCTCCAGGCAACTTTGTGCTAATATTAGTCATCATCAGCATACTATAAGGCAATATGAATTATTCATGTAATATGGCTGAAATAATTAAAGTGATAAGAACCCCTTATGGATTTGTGTCTGTCATAATTAACTGTGTACTCTGACCAGTATCACCAAGTAGTCAGTCCTGAAGAATGGATGGGTATATGGTAAAGGTGCATTTCATTAAATCTTTTTTTGCTCTTAAAATGGTTGAAGATGTTGAACACATGGATGCACTATGCCCCAGCAATTGCCCTCCTGGATATATAGCTGATAGAAATGCATATATAAATTCATCAAAAGGCCTGTACTAAAATGTTCACAAAAGCAAAAGAGAAAAAATTTATATCTCCCCACATGCCCATCAATAGTAGAATGTTATCTAAATTGTGGTGTATTCACACAATGGAATAAAGTAGAGTAAGAATGAACAAATTAGAAATACGTAATATATGATGGTTCTAACAAACATAAATAAGAGAAAGAAACCAGATACAAAAAAAAGTACATAGGGCACAATTTCATATGTCACGTGAGGAAAATTTCTGAGATTCTGGGAATGTTCTGTTCCTTAATTTGGGTGTTGATTGCATGATTATATAATCAGATTGTGAAAATGCAGCTATCTGTGCATTTATGATATATGATTATTTTTCATGTTGATTATTATTCAGTGAGTAATTTTTTAAAGTGGGAAGTTGATTGAAGACAGAGACCAGAGGAAATGGCAAGCATTTTCCAGTACTACAGCTGCTCAGTTGGTTCTCTGACCTCCACTCCACTGAGAAGAAATAGAAATAAAACATAAATACCAGCTTTATCAGCCGTGGACTTCAAGCTCTTTTGAAATGATGAATACCTGGATGACAAGTTCTATGTATATTTAGGTTTTCTTTGAGTAGTACCAAGTGCTTAATAAACCCCTTTACTATGGTTATGATAACAGTGGTGGTAGGTTTTAATCAAATATTTGTTGTGTCTTAAGAGGAGATGAATCATAATAGGCAAGTCCCTTTAGGCCACAGTTTACATTTGATATCATTGAGCAACACATAGACCAATGACAGCCACTCAGAAAATAACAATATTTATGCAAAATTATAAAACTACATACAAACTGGGAAAGATGAAATACTTATTGTAACCTTATAAATATTACATATAAACATTACCCCCAGTAGGGCTAGAATTAAAATTACTGTCTGGCTGGCTTTTTTCTGAGCGTGGGTATAAACTACAGAACTGTTTTACAGGTGACTGTTATTTGAAGGACTGGTCTTCGTGGAGCCTGTGTCAGCTAACTTGTGTGAACGGTGAAGATCTAGGCTTTGGTGGAATACAGGTCCGATCCAGAGCAGTGATTATACAAGAACTAGAGAATCAACATTTGTGCCCAGAGCAAATGTTAGAAACAAAATCATGTGATGGTGAGTGCTACAATTCATGAAATCTTTTCATTTTAGTTTTGTGTTAAGCAAAAGCACAAGGTAAAGAATTTTCTGTTAAATAAGTAAATTTGCTAAGATCTCACTTACTTCTGAGAACTGAATTAAAGGTATGATTCTAAATTCTAATGATTTAGAGAAAGGGAAATCTCGCCACCTTTCATAAATTATATATAAAATAGTGTAAAAATGTTTCCCAGTTTTATGAATTAAAGAAGGCTGAGATAATTAGGAACACATTATTTGTGTACCTATAATAGTCATAATCAGGTATGAATCTAATAATATCTTTGATTTATTTAAATAAAATGACAGAATTAAGGAAAGAATGCAAATCCACAGCAAAATGAGAGATTTTACTATATTCTCAGAAATCGATAAATCAAATTTTGGTAAAAATTAATCATTTTAATCTGAATTTGACATGAATATATATGAACATATATGTTTATATGTTTTTGTGTGTATATACACACATATATAGAATCATTCACTTAATACAGGCCATATATGACATATTCATCAAGAACCACAGAGTATTACTTGTCATAGTTTGTGAACAACACAGGGAAAGTATCAATGAAAACAAAAGAATTAATATCTAGTGGAAAATGTGGGGCTCAACAAACAACACTTTTATTCATACTCTTGTTCTGAAATAATTAAGAAATATGACACATAATAGCAAGTAAGAGGCAAAGTACTATCTTACCAAAGAGTTAGAGGAGAAAGTTTAAAATGTTGAAGAACACCTAGAATAAAAACCAAATGACCTAGATGACTTAACCCAAGAATTAGATAGAATTATCCACTCTGTCAATTTAATCTTCTTAAATTTACCAACTAGATAAAACATTCCATATGCCCAGGACAAGGTAGGTAAAGAGTAGAGAAGGGTCAAGGGTTATAATAAATGAAATAACTCTCAAAGCAAGAAAGAGAATTATTCACCCCAAAATGACAATGAAATAAAATTAGAAATCGATAGCAGAATTACAAAAAAATCCCCACATGCACACGCAGAAGTAACAACCAAACCCACATTTCTAGAGCATTACATACCAAATGTTATTTGAGATGCAGCAAAGAAGTACTTAGAGGAGAACTTGAAGCTTTAAATGTTTCTATAGAAGGGATACAAGTTAAAAATGAGCTAAGCTTTCGACTCAAGAAATTTTTTTAATGTAAAAAGGAAATAGAATGTAACCAATATGGATAAGTATAAATTCAATGAGATAGAAAATAAAGAAACAAGAGATAATCAACAAACTCAATAGCTTGTTTTTTTGTGCAAACTAACAAAATAGACTACCTCATGGTAAAATCAATGAAGCAAAAAAGAGCAAATAAAGTTTACAAAAATATAGTTCTGTGAATTGTTTTTGCTAATAAATGTAAAAACTTAAATTTAGTATTTATTATAATTTATCAAGGGTAATAGAGAACCTATACCATGGATTATATCACTATTTTCAAATCTATCAAATATGTTACATGCAGACAGACTTAAACTTGACTTATGAGTTTTGCCAAAATTTAAAGAAACAGACAACTTCTATTTATATGAAATCCCTAATAAAAAAACAAAGTTAAATGGGGAAAAAAGTGAGGAAAATCTCCCCAACTTCTATGATAGTATAACCTTGACAATAAAACAAGTCAATAAAAATCAAGTTACCTATGTAAATTGACGTCAAAATCATAAAAAATAAAATATCAACTAATAAAATCAATGTATTTAATAATATTGTGAGTAATTATAGTTAATTGCAGAAATAAAAAGATGACTAAATATTAGAAAAACCTATTAATGCAACTCATCATATTAACAGGAAAAAAAAGAGAGGATTTTTAATACATATTGAAAAAGTATTGATAGATTTCAATCCTCATTCACAATAAAAACTTACAAACCAAACTTGAACTTGAAGGAAATATTTTTACCCAGAAAATGATATCCACCAAAACTTATAACAATCATGACATATGGGAAAACATTAGAGACATTTGTTTGCAATTAATAACAAAACATGGATGCCCACTTTTGCTACTTCTTTAACTCAGTGAAGGAGGTTCTAGCCAAAGCATAATCAAAACTTTAATAATTGAAAAAATAAAATCATCATTCTCATATTTTGTGATTTTCACATTTAAAAAAATCAAAAGAATTTATAAACAAGTATTTAGAAGTAAGAAGAGAGTTCAGAAACATTGCACAATTAAAAAAAATACAAAATAGTCTTTTTTATCAAAAAGACCAGTTATAAAATTTAATTGGAAAAAATTTGCATTAACAATAAAAATAAAATTATTAGAAATACATCTAACAAAAATAATGTAACATAGGTTTGGAAAAAATTTTAAAATCTTATTGGAAGACATAAAGAAAGAACTAAAACATTGGTGAAATAGACAATGTTCGTGGATAAAAAGTTTCAATATTATAACATGTCAATTTTATACAAATTTACCTATAAATTCTATGCAATTTGAATTTTGTCAATGTAATCAGAGAAATTGATTCTAAAATTAACTTGGAGAGGTTAAAGACCCAGAAGATCACAGAATGTTTTTAGGAAGGAAAAGTGAGAGAAGAATTCAAGGGACTTACATAACTTTATATCAAAACTTACTCTAAAGCATTAATAGTTAAAAAGAGTGATTGGTCAACAATAAATCAATTAGACTAATGAACAGAATAATCTCAGGGACAAATTGTAACTTATATAGGTAAGTGGCAAAGTGAAAGTTGATGGGGGGCAATGAGTGGATGAAGAATGTTGCCACAATTTCTTGTCCATATAAAGTTCTTAAAAGTATGTATCATATAAAAAAACTATATTCTAGATAAATTATAGACCTAAAGTGAAGAATAAAACTGTAAAACACTTAACAAAAATATGAGAGAATATTTTCATAAACTCAAGGTAGAGAAGAATTTCCTAAATATGACACCAAAAGCACAAATGAAAGTGGAAAAGATGAAAAATTCTTATAATTTAAATCTTCTACACAATAAAATAGATCACAAATGAGATTACCTGACAAGCCACAGACTAAGAAGAGATATTTGTGAAACCAATTAATTTCAGAGGATTAGTGTCTAGAATAGAAATCTAAAACTTTGGCCCATAACAATATTATAGTCTTAAAATTATTGAGAATCCCAAAGAGCTTTTTTTTTGTGAGAGATATATACAATTTTAAAAGTAGAAAACTGATAAATGTTTTAAATGTTTATTAATTTATTTAAAATAATAATTTTTTTTTATTTAGTATCTCTGGTAAATAGGTAATACCTACAATGCTTTAAAGCAATCCTCTAAGTTCTCATTTCTCTTATTTGTAATTTGTCATGGCTCACTGAAAAGACATATTATAGCTTTCAGCTGATTCCAAGTGAATGTTATTGAAATGCACACAGCCCCCAAATGAAATAAACTGTTCCCCAATGAAGTATTCTTTCTAATAAAAGTATTTTAAACAAATGAATGCAAGACCTTTCATGTCTGAATGGACTCATATGATTAAATTTTAACTAAATTAAAGCACAATGTAAAATAGGGTAAGTGTATTAGTATAAAAATATCCAGTAATACACAGTAGACATTTCTAAAATGAGGAATAAGTAAAAATAAATAATTTTAATGCTTTAATTTACTGGTGTCTAATTTGAGATTCCCAAAATGTCAAGTATTCACTTGCTTGAATCAGTTTCTGCGTCACATGCTTTCCTAAACAAAATGTGCTTATCAATCTCTTAGTTATAAAATAATTATATGTTATAAGTAGCATATTTCTCAAAAAATAAGTTTCTCGTAACAAAAAGAAAATAACTTTAATGACAAGAGAGGTCTTGTTTAGATTTTTGCAAATTTCTATAAAGTCTGACTTAAGGAAGATGTTGAATTCTCTTATCTGCTTCTGGATTCAATCTATTGCAATCTTATTTTAGTTTATAGTATATGAAGCCTTGCAGTTGAAAGAGAGAAATCCTCACACACACTCTGAAAAAAATGTCAAGATCTCCTTAGGTCTCTTAACTGCACTGAGACTCACTGTTCTAATATAAAGAATTAACCATAATTCGATGAGAAAAGGCATAGATGTCAGCGGGAAAAAACAAATGGCCAAAAGATATAAACAAACAATTTACTTAAGAGGAAATCCAAATGCCCCAAAACATTTGTCTTACTGTTTAATACCTTTAGCAATCAAGGAACTTCAATTTAAAATGACAAGATAGCTTTCCATACCTACAAGACTGACAAAAAAAATTTAAATCTGGCAATTATAAATGTTCGTGAGTATTTAGAGCGGTGGTAATCTGTATCCACTGCTGGTGGATGTGTAAATTGTCACCTTTTGGAGAAAAAAAAAAAAAGAGCAATATTTAGTAAAGTTTCAGCTAAGCATACAGTGATACCCAGAAATTTTCCTCTATATATTTACCTTAAGGCAACACCAGGAGACTTGCATAAGGTTGACCACTGAGGCTTTGTTTGAACAGCAAAAATTAAAAACAACCTAAAAGAGGAAATAGCTAAATAAATTATGGCATTTAGTACAGTGGAATTCTATGTAGCAGTTAAAATTAATTGACTGTATCTACATTAAAAATTACATAGAAATATTTCATCTGTGACACTATTAAGTTTCAGAACAATATATAGAATTTGATACATTTTTTAAATTTAAGACTACATAAAAATAATACTATATTTCATTTATGTGTATGTGATGTGTGTCTATATACACACACATATATATATATATAGTAAAGGAATTAAAAGCATGGCAAAGAAAATCATACATCTCATTCAGAATAGTGTGCATTGCTGGACAGACAGAGGGAGATGAGATTAGGAAGGAATATAATAGGATGTCAAGTTTATTTCTTATGTTTTATTCCTCAACAAGCAAATGAAAACTAAAGCAAATATGGCTAAATGGTAATATTTGTTATAATTGCATGACTGGTAACTGAATATTTCTTTTATTTATTCTCCATACCTGTCAGTATGTTTGATATTTCATAATACTTTTTAAAAAATTAAGTAAAATTAAAAACCCAGGTTCCCACCAGATGGTATGACAGAAGACATGGAAAATTAGTTGGGATTTAGGTGTATAGCTGCAATTTTATAACATTTGCATGGCAACTGCAGGACAATAATTTGACATTTGAATCATCAGAGATGGACTGCTTGTCACTTTTCAGTTGTTTATCAATATTTTATTAATATTCTATCCCCATGATTGTCCTTTTGGGTAACAGAATGCTTCTGTTAATGTTTATCTTGACCCTGCAGATGGACAGTGTTATGAGTATAAGTGGATGGCCAGTGCTTGGAAGGGCTCTTCCAGAACAGTCTGGTGTCAAAGGTCAGATGGTGTAAATGTAACAGGTAAACCTCCAATTTCTCCTTGTTCTTTGAAAGTCTTCCCATAACATACATGTAATTAGTTAAAGAAAATAATGAAGGAAACACAGATACTCTTTCAGTATTCAACACCTGGTTGGGATTCAGGGCTCCTGAGCTATATACCTGTCTGGTGACCAGCAACAAATTATTTTATTTCATAATGTTTCAAATTTTCCCTCACCTACCCCTGTTAGATATTAGTGCTGGAACTTATTTAATTAAAATACTGTCTAACTCTAATAAATGCTTATTATAAGTAAATAATTTTCAGGATATTTTTCCTAGAAATTTTATATATTAATAAGTCACTACATGTTAAGAAAAAAATCAATTATTTTTTTACTGTTTCTGCTTCTGTGCCTTGAAGGCAACACAATTATATACCAAAAATGTCACAGAGAGCATGATTATACATATCCAAATATCTTGCTTAAATTTAGAAATTTATGATTTAGAGGGGGTTTTTTAATTAAGAGGGAAGAGCTATTGGTAAACTCAAACCCAGACTATCGAAGCAGCTCACATACTATGTCCCCATTCCAAAATTATCTTATATCCAAAGAAGAAATCCAAAGGAAGAACTTTTTATAAATAGTACTTGACCCAAATGTATGTGCAAAGAGCTACTCTAATCTGCAATTACTAAGAGTTTCTTTATCTGAGCCCAGTAAATGCATGGGATCCCAAGGACCCCTCAAAAGGGGAAGAGACTTGGCCCCAGATAGGTAGTGAACCACCCTGCAAATTTCCTAGTAAGAAATGAAGGTCAGAACCGGAACCTCAACCCCAGGCACACGGACTTATTGCCTCTTCTTAAATAATTTCTTTTTATAGATCTAGTCCACAGGAATCGCCATAGCATAGCAGCAGCAGGAGTATTGACAGTTACCTGTTCTGGGGGACCTGCCAACTTGCTGCTGTGTTTTGAAATTCCTGTGGGGAGAAAATGTAATGTGCATTTGGATGCCTTTGAGCAATGTCCATTTATAAATTTAACTTTAATATATACAGTAATATAACAGGAGCAAGATCAATATAGTTTTTGAAGAGTATCAATTTTTATATTGAATTTTAAATTACCTGGATTTATTGAAGCCTAATTACTGATTTCATCCCTATGGAAACTGAATCAGGATGTCAAATTGTATTCTTGTGAAGATATGATTTTTTATACATGAGAAAGCTGCATTAAGAAGTCTTTGATAATAGCAACTCCCAGCAGACATGCACATAACAGAGAAAAGACACTTCCTAGGAAACCATTTGCTCTCTCACAGTATTATTATTTGGGAGAAAAATCTGCCCTAAGCACCCCACTCTGAGAGGTGTGGAGTAAGAAGAGCCCTGGACAGGAAAGCATGGGCTTCCTGAACCAGGAGATATCAATAGAGGTCATCCATTAAACTCAGAGATTAGAAATGAATGTCTCCATTCTTCTTTAAACTATTCAGAGGCAATTTAATAGCTTCTCCTATAAGTTTGAATTTTTTTTCCAAATATGGATTCAAATAATATTTGTCTATCTTTCTTCTACATGTTAAAAGTTCTTTTCCCACTGCAGTTGGGGCTATTCCCCAATGTAAAAGTAAGTTAGACCTTAAGAGATTTACCTGTAGAAACCATATTTTTAATTTCTTTTCAATATAGGAAAGTGTCCAAGGTATTTCTAATACTGTTTTGTACCAAAAAGCCAATGTGTAAATGATTTGTGATAAACTCTGTATGCGTTCTTCTTTCATCTTTTAGGAGAGGTGAGATTATGAGAAATAGGCAAGCATGTAAAGTATATTATCTACCTTGATCAATTGCTTTAATTTATGAATTTTTCCTTCTAAGAAACTCAAAATATTGCTTTCCTTTTTCTTCATGTGTTTAATGATAATAACTTCAATATGGCCAATTAACTGCAATTGCCTGGCAATGACTAACTGCTTATCTCTTACAACTTTTCCACGAATATTTTCTATTTATAATATTGGTAAAAAGATAAAGAATTAGCAATAGACACATTTGATTAAATTCCAAAGGATCATCAGTTCCATAAAGAAAAACTTTGCTTTGCTAATGTTCTGTTAAACTGAACAAATATAGTTTGAAAATATGAGTTTCTTTCATGTCACCAATGTTTCTCTATGACATCTATTCCCATCTTAAACCTCACCTACAACAACTGAGGCACAAATGATACTCTACTTGAAAACAAAGAAGAAAGAGGAATAAATAACTGCAATATCAAGTTAAAAACCACAGGGCACAACAAATGACTTAGTAGTTATACATTTATTTTCTTCTCTCTACCTCCAAAATATCCTAAATTGTCAGAAAGAGTGATTTTACTCAAAAAGAAATATACATTATAAAAAATACACTTATGAGGTGGTCACGTAAATTAAAGAGTTATCTCAAGGGACATGAATACTACTGTTTTGAATAACCAAGAAATATTTTTAACTTTAAAAGAAAATTAAGTCTGCCTTTCAATTGCTGGACTTAGCTTCAGGAACTCCTGACTGAAACAGTTTGTATACAATTAGTATTTTCAAAATAGCAGCTATAAAATCAGCCTTGCATCAAATGCTTACTGAATACCTGCTAAGTACCAGGCATTGTGCTGTTACCCCTGGGTAAGAAGTGCCTCACATTGCTAAATAAGTGGTCAAGGTTAACCAAATATTTCACAGTCAACCACTGACAGAAAAATCCATGGGATTCCCAAAGTGGTTCAAGACTCAAAGACAAGACACTCACAGCAGTGTATTTTTATCTCAGCAAGAGATATTATTTGTCAAAATAATGATTTTCTATTCTGCAGGGGGCTGCTTGGTGTTGAGCCAGCCTGATGCTGACAGGTCTTGTAACCCACCGTGTAGTCAACCCCACTCGTACTGTAGCGAGGTATGTGCAAATGCATCAGGGCAGACAAGCCGGCTTCCTCCTTTGTCATCCCCGTCTCTCGTGCAATCGATCCCCCTCCCAAGAAAAAGCATGTCTTGAGGCACAAAAATTCTATTTTTAGACCTCTCCTTTTATCAATATAAACAATTCTGAATATACTTGCTTTCACTTTTAGAATAAATTTCTATATAATATTTAATACAAAAAATGGATTCATTTTTATGGAATGAAGACAGAGATTACTCGTACTAAATTCCCAAAACAATCCTTGTTTAAAGCCTTCTCTTCCAGTTGGGTCTGCTATGCTTTCAGAGATTACCTTGCATGCCAATCGTCTTATTCTTCTGCAGACAAAAACATGCCATTGTGAAGAAGGGTACACCGAAGTCATGTCTTCTAACAGCACACTTGAGCAATGCACACTTATCCCTGTGGTGGTGATACCCACCGTGGAGGACAAGAGAGGAGATGTGAAAACCAGTCGGGCAGTACATCCAACGCAACCCTCCAGTAACCCAGCAGGACGGGGAAGGACCTGGTTTCTACAGCCATTTGGGCCAGGTGAAGTGACTGGACAGTGTTGATGTAGAATTGCTTAGTTATACATTTAGCTAATGCCAAATGATTAAAAAAGTGAGCAAGCATTTTCATGTGAACTATTTATTATCTACATGCATTTATTTTGATATTGCCATCTATTCTTCTATTTTTTACTGTTCTGCAAAAGTATTCATGCTCGAAGTTCAGAAAAATGAAATTACTTTCTTCCGAGAAAAGTTTTGGGATTGATATTATTTATCTTAACTCCAGTCCTAAAGTTACAAGTATAATTAATTTTATATTGAACAAAGAAATCTAATAATGGAAATATGAATTGGGAAAAAAGTGTCTTGTCATTCAGAACTGGGGCAGATGAGAATATAAAGTCATTCCAGAATTTTTAGTTTGATCATAAGAATGGTAATAGCTTGAACCTTAAATAGGAACTTCAGGAAGGCAGTCCTTTTCCAGGGGGGACTTGGTAGTCAGATCAATTTTTATCAGCCCTAAGACTCAAATAGACTCAGTCTGTGCTAGCACCAGATACACAGGGGCCAGGATGGAGCCTTCCCTTCTAGATGAGATAATCCAAACTCGGAGGCTGACCAGACCTTTTCATAATAAACAGACATCTCTTAATGTATCTAGTCATGGACTTAAAGCCAATAAAGGCAAAAGCTTGAAGACCTGATGAAATGCTATTCTCTGTTCTGCATGCTTTCTCTCCCCATTTGGATTTAATCATACACTCATTCCTACAGCTAACCCAGTGCTTGAAAATGTGCTCTAAGGGCTATACAGCAGCTAAGATCATGCCACTTTTTCTCACACCCTGGAGGAATTACTAGTCATGACTAAAGAAAATCTCCAGGTAGAGCCAGATGTAGTCTACTTTATAATTCCATTAGAAACATGAGAAAAGAAAGAAAGAATCTGCATAACTAACACATCTCTATTTTAAATACATTAAGTCAAAATACTTTTTCTTATTGGAGAATCAGTACTGGATTTTTATAGTATGCTGAATATTTGGGTAATTGGCTTTTAACCACATTATCACTGCCTTGGATAGGCCTTTAGCTGAAACTGTTTTATTTTGCAAAGCTGACTTGTCTGTGTAACCATGGGAAGGAAACTCTTCTCTCAGTGTTCAAGACATTGGATCGGCAAAGACCAGAAGCAATCTTGGCCTTGACCAAGAATTCAAGCAGATCTCCTCACATCAAAACCAGTGTTTTTTTGTTTTGTTTTGGCTTTGTTTTTAAAGACCACATTATTGTCATTATTTTTAACTTATGAGGCTGGGCAGAGCTGGATTGGGTGAGCCGGCCCTCAAACTCCACAAATGTTGTTAGCAGAGGTCAATTTATTTCTAACAAATGAACCTCTAACTTGCTCTAACTCCAGGCAAAAAAATTCCACACTACCAATTTGCTTTTGATGCTGTTCAAATACTGAATAAATCAGAGTCTCCATGAGTTCAATTGCCCTATCTATAATTTTAACACTAATATCATATCATTTAATCAGATGTATGCAATAAAAAATATGTGTTGATATGAGGATCAAATTAAATTAAATTAGGTAGCATCATTAATAGCATCTTGTGCTTGAAGTTTTTTCAGAGTATAAAACTAAGAAGTTCAAAGAGAATGAGACCAGAAAACTAAATTTTTATACAAAAGGTCCTATCCTGTCTAATTCCATACAATAGAAAAGATAGGAAAGAAAATATTTATAGATCCTTCTATTAATATATGTAAATCAAAATAGTTATTTCTGCAAAAGATAGTATCAAGCCAATTTTAAAGCACACTATAAATGTATACTAGATAAAAGATTATTAATTCCAAAAGTTAAATATATTCACTTTCATTTCATCTGGAACAAAAATGTTAAAATGACAAAATTGATGTTTAAATACCTGTCTGTATCAACTCTAGGTTGTAGGACTTTCTTAAAATTGCATTATTTTTATCATTTTCTATAATTGCCATTCTCAATATAGATTAAAAAATCAGAATAAAGGGTTTATATAGCATTACATATGTATTGAGTCTGAAGTAAAATTCAGATCAGAAGCAGCAGAAGTTTAGACATACAAACTTGAAATCTGATCTCAAACATTATTAATTACTTTTCAATTCATTTTTCATTGATAACTTATCTTTCATGAAGCCGCATCTAACTCATAATAGCAGTTTTGCATTAAATCATTAATGGTGCCAAAGCACTAATTCATTTTGAGTTTTGAAAGAAATTGATTATATGATTGATTATATAACCATATATTGATTATATGGTTATTACTCATAATTAAAGACTGTCTCTTATACACCAAACTAATATAAATTAATAACTAATATCTATTCTTCTTAGATGGGAGACTAAAGACCTGGGTTTATGGTGTAGCAGCTGGGGCATTTGTGTTACTCATCTTTATCGTCTCCATGATTTATCTAGCTTGGTGAGTGTTTAAATATTTCAAAATCTAAGGGGATAAAGAATGTCTCTATTTCAGACAAAACACTTTCAGTTGACCAAAACACAGAACCAGCAAACTAACATCTCAAATAAGAATTCTGCATTTATTGAGTGTTCACAAGAAGTTCTAAATAAATATGGCATTAGTCCTAGATGGCCTAAAAGCTACCAAATTTGAGCCATTTAGTTTCTGTAGATGAGCCAGAACCGCACTATGTCATCTTCTCAAGTATTTTCTCTTGTAAGTATGCAAAAGAATGTTGCTTTCTATGGACTGTGGTGAACTGTAGATTTTTATATTGAATTACTGCTGGAGAAAGACACAATGTTAATATCTAATCTTATTCAACTATCTTTTATATAAATTATGTGTTATTTATAAAGGTTTCTGGCCAAATACAAATGATTATACTATGATGTTATTTCTATTGTTACTACTAAAGGAATTTCACCTAATAACTTATCTTTTATAGGATAGTAAAATAATTGAAGTTTATTTAAAGTTTATTTGGAGCATAAAACCGTGCAATCCAAAGAGATCAGAAAATCAAATTCTAAGTTTGAATTTAGGCAATGTAAGCAATTAGGCAATTTAGGTCTATCAGGTTTTTTTCTGTTTTTTTTTTTTTTTTCATTCCAAGCAGTCAAATTTACATTTAAAGACTGATTTTCTTTCTCTCAACTTCAATGAATTTTTTACAGCAAAAAGCCAAAGAAACCCCAAAGAAGGCAAAACAACCGACTGAAACCTTTAACCTTAGCCTATGATGGAGATGCAGACATGTAACATACAGCTTTTCCTGGCAACAACCAGGTTCAGCTTCCAACTTCGTAATAAATATCCAGAGGCCACGATGAAAATATCCAAACTGTGTGGATTAAAATGCATTTTAACTGCTTAAAAGAGCATCATAAAGGAAAGAGTGAAAATCATACTGCCACTGGAGATATTCAAGACAGTGCCACTTACATATGGACCATCAACCTGAGAATTCTAGGAGATTTAGTTGAATACATGCTGCATTCTGAGAGTTCTGTCATCTTTTCTGAAATCTACCAACTAAAAAACCACTTTCGTCTCTAAAAAATAATGGTGGAATTGGCCAGTTAGGATGCCTGATACAAGACTGTCTGCAGTGTTAACTTGTAAAACTTTCTAGCATGAAGAGTTTATACAAAGATCTCTACAATACTATAGTCAAGCTTAACAACATGTATACTCAATTGAATGATGCACATTATTATGTCAGATTATTTACTTGTTAGTAAGTAATTTTAACAATGAATAAGAAATAAGCTTTAAGCTAAGCAGAAAACCCATTAAATAAATTCAGCATCTTGGTGGTTGATGGTAGCTTTTATTGACCTGCATTTCAGAGATGAAGACTCTTTTATAAGACTTTATTCTTGTCTCTCTCCAAAGTATGAATGCTGGACATGTACTAGTATCTTAGAAGAAAGAGTCCTCAAGTTCAGTATTTTATAGTGGTTATTGTCTGGAAAACTAATTTACTTGTGTTAATAATAATACGTTTCTACTTTCCCTAATTTTCAAACTGGTTGCCTGCATCTTTTTTGCTATATGGAAGGCACATTTTTGCACTATATTAGTGCAGCATGATAATGCACTTACCCAATATTGCCATAGAAACTGCCTCTTTTCATATGGGATGAAGACATCTGTGCTAAGAGTGTCATAGAGACATTTGCGAGCTCTTGTATCCTGAAGAGAGTAAAGTTCAGTTTGGATGGCAACAGGATGGAATCAGCTATTACACCTGCTGTATACACTCTTCCTCATCACTGCAGCCATTGTGAAATCAACAACATGGCGGTAACTTAAGTGTTGAAGTCCCTAACCCTTGAACCCTCCAAAAGGTGGATCCCTCTAGTTGGTTTGTAATTGTTCTTTGAAGGCTGTTTATGACTAGATTTTTATATTTGTTATCTTTGTTAAAAAAAGAAAAGAAAAGAAAAAAAGGAACTGGTTGTCTTTTTAATTTCAAGCAGATGAGAAAATAATGTATGTAATGACTTTTGTAACAAAAAGAAAGCAAAATTATGTGTTGATTTTTCTTTCTCCCTGATTTGTTTTCCCAGTTTCAGATTGGACTGTCATGCAGGCAGTATTTCAAAATCCAAAGTTTTTTGTCATTCTTACTGGTAAAATTTGAAGCAGTCTTTTTAATGTATGATTTCAAAAACTAAAATTTTAAAAAGAGAAGAATAAATATCTTGTCCAGGGCTTCATTAAATATCTAGACCAAGATATATTGGCAAACTTTTTCTATAAAGGACCAGATAGTAAATATTTTCAGTCAGGTCAATGTTGCAATTTCTTCATTTTGCCATTCTGCTGATGCGGCCATGGATAATACACAATAAGAAAAAGAATGAACATGGCTGCTTTCCAATAAGACTTTCTTTACACAAACAGGCAGCAAGCAACCTTTGCAGGTCATAGTTTGCTGACCTCTGGTCTAGATGTTTTTTAATGTTAACTTTCCATGGTGTCATCTTTAGTTTTCATTCATTTACCCTTTGACTGCAATCAGTGTTTAATTTCAAAGGTAAAAATTTACAGTCATTAAATTTACCATTATATTGGAAGTACATGTATTTTTCACAGATGTAGCCCAGGGAATGGCACAGTGGAACAATATCTAATTTAGCAGACTTCTTTCATATGAAAAGAAAATTCAAAGGTATCATTAAAAAGCAATACTATTTTTCAGGAAACATTATTGCAACAACCTTTGGGAGAGAGGAGGACATTAGGTTTTCAGGACTGAAAAAAAAAAATGTGTAGCAAGCTATTTTATCTTAAACATAGCTGTGTTGCTATAAAAGTGGTTTGGATTGGAAGGTATTTTACCTTCATTACTGGAGTTTGACCTCCCCCTGCTGTTCATTGGAGTATTTGCAAAGATTACAAAAGACATCAGGTTAAGATGTCATTATTCATGAGATGAAAAGATTTCTATGTATTTTGATAAGAACTAAATACAGTAAGCACTAATTCTTTACTCCGCATTCACTGTATTAGGCAATGCAAATCATTTCAAAGAGAACAGGTAGTCAGGAAGATGAGAATTTTACTCTAAGTCAAGGATTTAAATAAAGAAAATCATAAAGACATAATTTATTTCATCTGTTTTATTGAAGAGGAAGACAAAAGTAATATTGCTACTGTAAAACTTTGATTGTCAATATATATACTCAGGGGTCTTCCAGGTAATCTTCAAGTTGATCTCTTTGGATAAAATAAACTCCATTTGTCCAAAATGGTTGAGAAAGAAACTATTGCTGTTACTTGAAAACTTCAGTTAACAGTCTTATGAAACTTATGTGATACCTAATAGTTTTGAAATGTGGAATAGAATAAAATATTGTTCCTACTAAAACTATACTTAAAATATTGTAAAATGTCATTAATTCAGAAGACAAATCAGTATCATCCTACCTATATTGTAAAAAATAAATGAATTAAGAGATCAAAAATTACAATGTTATAAAAATACAAGATGTTTTCATTCATAAACCGATTACACTTTACAGTATATATATATGAGATTAGGTTCCATGTAACCTAACACTAAGGACCATATTGGAAGTTCATTGTTAGGATAAATACTGGATAGCCTCTTGTTAGAAAGGTGGAAAGAAAGGAATGTAGCTATCTGGCTATTTTGGACAAATAGGAGGTGACTATGTTCTATATTCATGTTTATAACATGAAAATGGATTTTTTTTGTTGTTCTTGGCATTAGTCAATAATGAGTTAAATATTTTACTGGAATTTCATCAAAACCTATTCTTCTTGTTTATTCTAAGAATTCAAGAGGGGAATATAGTAGTAACTTGTCTATTGACACTTTTGCCTTACCAAAATGGTCTGTGAGCCCAAAAAAGATTTAGAGCTACTATTCTATAATTATGAAGGTACGCATTTTAACACAGTTTTATATGAATTTGTTGGACCATTTCAATAGAGACCATATAGAAGTGGTATAACTGATCTTTCTTGAAAGAGGCTGATTTGCTTATTCATCAATACTTAATCTAATATATTGACCATGATCTTCATTTCAAAGTCTTTTTGAGGACACTATGGTGTAGCTTAAGGTAATTGAAAAGGAGTTCATAAAAGTATGGTTTTTTAATTACTTATAACAAAGCACAAATTACTTATAACAAGGCAAATATTTATTGACACATGTAAGACACTCTGCTAGGCACTGTAAAAAAAAAGTTAGTAAAGGCTTTTGTATACATAGGTACCTAGGACATTCAAAAGAAGGGAAAAAATGCTTAATGAGTGAAGATAGCACTTAAACACATTGACCTTTACTCTAGATTTGTTTTTAAATGTGGTTAGTGTTTTTCCGTATGTAATGTAAGTGTCTTAGGCCATGCTATTAGGAGTTTGATTTTTCTCTACCTTCAGCAGTCATTGTGGCTTAATCAGAACCCTGTTAAGTTGCTGGACATGTCAAGATAAAGTCACTTCTCTTACAGGAAGCAAAGAGCACCTTTCACACATTTATTTATCTCCTCCAACAACCTGTATCGTTGGTCCTTTCTGATGATTTTCTCTGCTTGGTCTCTCTCTACTCTCTTATCAACAGCTAATGTCATCCACTTCCCTCAGAGTCACCTTCTAGTGAACATGTCCAAATTTTTAATAAGAAAAAAAAGCGAGAATATCTATATTTCCTTGCTATTAGAACCAAAATGTCACTGAGAGTGTGAACATCTTGATTGAAACAGAACACACTGGTCAAAGAAATGAATAAAGGGGAAATGAAAGATGTAAAAGGGATGCAGGAAAAAAAGTCCTTTTCTGTAAAAATGTCAATTTCTACACTAGCTTTAGAATTGCCCTGTTCCCTCCTATTCCTCCGACCTCTATCTCGAGTCTTGTTCACTTCCCACACTACGTGACAGTGAGGGAGGCCTGTACCTTCCAGTACTGTACAGAAAGTGGAGTCCATTCTCAAGCTAATTTGGAGTCTGAATAGATTTGCAAGAATCATGCTTCCCAAATGACATGGGATCTCACTATTTGTATAAATATTACCAAATTCAAGTGTTTCTTGTTCTGTTTCTCCTCTAAGATTGAAGATGTTGAAAGGACAGTTGTCCATGAGCAAATCTGTGAGGAATCTTGTCAGACTGTGATCATTCCTGGGACTAGTTAAATGTGAGAACTACAATACCCACCTATTCCAGGCTCACCTGGTCTTGCCCTCAGATGGCCCTGGCTGCAGGACAGGATTTCAGGCATCTGAAACTGGAGTGTGGACAAAGCAAGTAGTTATTCTTTCATAAAAAGAATGTTCTGCAATGTGATATAATAATTCTATATCTAGCAGGGACACTGAAAACTGGTTATGTCTACATTATTAAGTGAATAAAACAAATGCTAACTGAACAGAGTTAATTTTGCAGTTTTATTTTTTTGCACTTCTACCAGGTCTTAAAACAGGCAATGTATGAAGACTTTTGTTTTGTGGGAGTCATGTTTTCAGTGATCAATAATCTTATTTTATTTAGAATATATTGAATGTCAATTGTATTGTTTTGTCATTGTTTTCTGTTTTTTAATAGTTTCTAGATTACCTACTTTTAACCATCAGTGAACTTTTCCCAACTATTTTTCGGGAATCTATTTGTGTTTATTTTTAGACAGTGAAAATTTAGATTCCCTTTCTGGTACTTTTTCCTGTCCATTTCTATCAAGAGATTTGAAGCAATCAGTATCTGTCATTGTAAAATATAAGTTTATTAAATTCGCAATCTGTCTTTCTATAAATTATAATCCCCTAAATGTGTATTTTTTGTTAATTTAACAACCTGAATATTTATTTTGTTTAAATATGGAGGCAGCTGTCTAAGAAGTTTTTGTTAATATTACTTTGTAAATTATGTAATGTAATTTATTTTAAATTATGTACATTTACTTTTTAATGCACAAAATGTCTATGTACAATTAACTACAGATTTGCAAATAATGTCACTAAGCTTTATTCAGTTAATACAGATGGCATGTGAAGATGTAATATGCTTTTTTACATTTTCATATGGGTTCTTTGTAAATAACTATATTGCTGACAAACATAAACACGGAAATCATTTTCATTCTAATCATGTGTATCTGTGTTTTGATTTGCATCATTTGCTTCTTAAATGTGGAGTGAAAAAAAATTTCAGTGATTACCCAAATCCTTTTACTACTGTATTGCCCTTTCCCTGGATCTTTTTCACAACTCCAATTTAGAAAGTATGAGAAATGCAAACTTTTACTTTAAAGCTGAGGCCACCAGATGAATCAGCATGGGCAAAGAACCTCTTGGTTTCCATTCAGTTAAAAAAGGGCAGCAGCAGAGGAAGACAGAACACAACGGAGTATGATTCTTCCTGTCCCATCGGTCGTGAGGCAAGCCTCTCACTGCCTCTTCTCCCTGTGTCTACTCATAAAAAAATTAAACCCAAAAATCAAAGCAGGAGTTCACACATTAACAAATTCAGGAAGAGATGCACAAATCAAACAAATTACTGCCAGAGTAGTTTGCAGTTAAAATATTCTGCATATTACTACCAAGATTGTTTGCAGTTAAAACATCTACCTAGTAAAAATCAAATCCAAAAATCAAGGCAGGAGTTCACACACTAACAAATTCAGGAAAAGACGCATAAATCAAACAAATTACTGCCAGGATGTGTGCAGTCAAAGCATTTTCTGAAATAGCTATTTGCTAAAATATAACTAAGCAGGGAGTCCTTTAAGCTCTCGGTCTATGAACCACTCAAAATATGCAGCTAGTCTGCAACATTTAAAGAAAAAATGATGATTTCCAGTTGTTTTATTTTCTGTATTGCTCATGACAACTGAACCTAGATGAAAAAAATTTTATCACCCAGATATTTTTTCTATGTATCTGAATGTTCATAGTCAAATTGCTAACTTTATTTTTTATTTTGCAACTCCAATGTATGTCCTGCAAACATAAACATGAACATGACTGATCTACATTTGATACTAGTTTTTTTCTGTATCTCTACTGACTCCTTTCATTAAACTCTGAATATATTTCAAGGAACAGCCGAAACACACTTGCGTTTACATCTTTCATCAGTGTCAGTTACTCTGAAAAGATGATATGTACATACAAAAATGCATAAATGCAGTCAGGTTGTTTGATATTGCAGGGGTTTTTTTTCATATGACTTCCCCTCCTCCTTTCCACCTGCCTCCCTAGCATGTCCCTGATAAGTTAATTCAAATTAACAATCTGACATGTATCATGCCATTTTTTTCTCCTTGATCATATAATCTTGTAAATATGATGGTAGTAGTGATCGAGGAGGGGAGAGGTGTGAGAGAGAGGAGAGAGACAAATGGGCTGAATTTAGTAGATACAATTAGGAAACAGTTTCATTTTTTTCCCAGCTCTTCCTCTTTTCAAACATCATAAAATGTCTGTCCCCTCCATCCTCTCCTTGGCAACATCTAAGGCAAATCCCATAGTTTTCTGGCCACAATTTGAGTTATGAAAAAGTCCCCAATCCAGGGTAAACAAAACACCAATACCTCTCATTGTTTTCATTCCCTTGACTACTAGCAAACTTGAGCAACTTTTTATATTTTCATATATGCATTGGCTACTTGGATTTGGTCTTCTATTATTAATAAATATGATTTTTCAAATGGCAATTCTGGTAATGCCAAAGTGGTTGTTAATTTTAGGCCATCAACTAAATTTTCATTTTTCAGTAAAGAAAAAATGCACTTTCTGCATTCTGTTTTCCCATAATCTTTTTTTTTTTTTTTAAATCTCAGGCAATGGTGCTCTAACCATGGCTATGGCCACTTCATTGTTCGTCACCTGTTGTGAGGTTAGATATTCTCTTTCTGCCCTTGCTAGCTCCTGTGCATGCTCACCCACCTCTCCTGCTGACCCTTGAGTACAGTGTTAGGTGGAAGTGATGAAGCTGGAGCCCAGTCTTCTATCAAAACTACACACTTTCCTCCAAGCTTAGCTTTTATTATTACCTCTACTTGGAAAGTCTTCTTCTTGATCAGGCTTGGCTGCTCTCTCACTCCACACAGGTCTCTGCTCAAATGCCACATCCTCTGAGAAGCTTTCCTTACTACTCATCATTGTCTATTCTTCAGATCTTTTTTCTTTTCTTTATGGCACTTGATATTATATATTTTTGTTGCTTTTATTTTTTCTTTCTGTCACACAATGAGGAAGGTCAGGTCTTTATCTGTTTTGTTCCTTGCCTGAAATGATGCCCAACATATAGTGAGAATAATGAATTCTTGTTGAATGAATAAAAGAATTAGCAAACAGCAAAATTTATGGATAAAGAATAGTTAAGGGTAAATAGCAGATCAGTTAGAAGTAGGCCACCAAGGTTAAGAGACCAACTAATCCATCCAAAACTTGAAGTGGTCAGTACACTGTCATAAATACACTTCATATTCATTTCACAAGGCCAGAAGTATGTTAACCTGAACAGGTCAAGATACACAATGCTGTGACATGAACAAAACAGTGACTGAGCAGTTGGAGAAATAAAAACTGAGAACTATATCACAGAGGAGTGATAGTGGAGGATTTTCCAGAAAGATGTGGGATATGGGATTTGCAAAACTGTACTGAAAACAGACTTTATGAAAGAGAGAATTCTATTGCCCCTTTCCCTCATTTTTAATTCAATTGCATTGGAAATTCCAGTAGGAGTTGGCGAGGGATCTCAGAATACTGGGAAATGAGGAAAAGGGCAATTGCAAATTTCTAAAAAGCCTTTGTTCCAGAATACAAAAGCTTTTGATTATACTACTTAGTCTTAAACTAAATTCATTTATTTTATGATGCCAGTAATAATCAAATTATATACTATTTGCTTCAAAGCAGAAATAAAATGGAAAAAAAAAACAACAGAATAAAGTGACAATTCAAAGTGCTTCCTCAAATTCCCATAATTCTCTTGGGAAAAGGAGACGTGGGACATTCAGTAACCATGTAAATACATTAATAGGCCATTTAAACCTCATTCCTTGTAGGAAACAATGTCTTAATTTCTTTCAGAAGTAAAATGAATTTCAAAATCAGTCACTCAGTCGAATCAGTCCAGAAAGTACTATGGAGGAGAAAGGGAAAATCTTAAGGGGAAGCATCTTAAGGCTGTGCCCCAGTCGTTCATGAGCACGGTGAGTATAGTGAACACCCTGACAAACCACATCCCATGACTCTCCAGCTGCCACGCTGAGAGCTAATGTATAACTGTACCATTTTACCATTAAAAGTTTTCACACATTTATGATATTTGTCTCCTAGGGAAGTTTTTTAATGTTTATCACCTTTACAATTCCATTCCCAAGGAGTTTTAAGTCATTTCTTCTGATGTTCTGTTGGCACTACTTTGCTATCACAGGGAAAATGTCTTATAAAATAAATCAAGAAGCATCCTGGCTGTAGAGTGGAATAAAATTAGAGATCAATTCCAACAGAAACACTCACCACTTCACAAAGTCATGGAAATTAAACAATCTATTGCTGAATGACTATTGAGTCAAGAAGGAGATCCAGATGGAAATCAAAAGATTCTAGTAACTGAATGATAACGAGGGCACAAGTTATCAAAATCTGTGGGATACAGCAAAGGCACTCCTGAGAGGAAAACTAATAGCATTAAATGCTCACATCCAAAAGACAGAAAGTTCACAAATCAACAAGCTAAAAACCATCTCAAGGAACTGGAAAAGGAAGAGCAAATAAGTCCTAAACCTAGAAAGAAAAGAAATAACTAAGATCAGAGCAGAACTAAATGCAATTGAGAACAAAAGAACTATACAGAAAATTAAGAAAACCAGAAGTTGGTTTTTCAAAAAGATAAACAAAATTGACAGCCCTTTGGCTAGATTGACAAGAATTAGAAAGGAAAGGACTCTAATAAACTCAATTAAAAATGAAAAGGAGAGGTCACTATAGACATCACAGAAATACAAAACATTTTCTTTGAATTCTATAAAAATCTATATGGCCGAAAACCACAAAATGTGGAGGAAATGGACAAATTCTCGGAAACACACAACCTCCCAAAGCTCAATCAGGAGGAAATAGAATTCTTGAATAGAAAACAAAGAAATTGGAGCAGCAATTAAAAATCTTCCAACAAAAAAAGGTCCTGAATCAGATTGGTTCACACCTGAATTTTACCAAAGTTACAAAGAAGAACTCATGCCTATAAGCAGAAATTATTCCACAAGATTGAGAAGGATGTTATCCTTCCCAATTCATTCTATGTCATTCAATATCAGCTTTATACCAAAGCCAGGAAAGGACACAACAAAAAAAGAAAACTACATACTAATATCCCTCATGAATATTGATGTAAAAATCCTCAACAAAATCTTCACAAACCAAATTCAACAGCACATCAAAAAAAATAATTCATCATGACCTGATGAACTATATCCCAGAGATGCAAGGCTGGTTCAACATATGCAAATCTATAAATGCAATTCACCACATAAATAAAAGCAAGAACAAAGACCATATGATTCTCTCAATAGATGCAGAAAAAGCATTTGACAAAATCCAGCACACTTTTATGATAAAAACTCTTAACAAAATAGGCATAGATGAGTTATACCTTAAAATTATTAAAGCCATATATGATAAACCCACAGCCAATATCATACTGAATGGAGAAAAATTGAAAGCATTCCCATTTAGAACTGGAACCAGACAAGGTGGCCCACTATCTCCACTTCTATTCAACATAGTGCTGGAAGTCCTTGCCAGAGCAATCAGACAAGAGAGGGGAATTAAAGGTGTCCAAATAGAGGCAGAAGAGGTCAAACTCTCACTCTTTGCTGATGATATGATATTATATCTAAAAAATACCAAGGATTCAACCAAGAAACTCCTGGAATTGATAAATGAATTCAGTAGAGTCTCAGAATACAAAAATCAAGGCACACAAATCAGTCACAATCATATACATCAATAACAGTCAAGCCAAAAATCAAATCAAAGATACAATACTTTTCACAATAGCATCAAAGAAAATTAAATATCTAGGAATATATTTAACAAAAGAGGTGAGAGATTTATATAAGGAGAACTATGAAATGCTGAGAAAAGAAATCATAAAAAATGTAAACAGATGGAAAATCCTACCATGCTCATGGATTGTCAGAATCAATATTGTTAAAATGTCTATACTACCTAAAGTGATCTACACAATTAATGCAATTCCTATCAAAGTACCATCATCATTCTTACAGATCTAGAAATAATAATTCTATGCTTTGGATGGAACCAGAGAAGATCTTGTATAGCCAAAGCAATCTTGAGCAAAAAGAACAAATTGGGAGGCATCAGTCTACCAGACTTCAAGCTTTACGACAAGGCTATAGTAACCAAAACAGCATAGTACTAGCACAAGAACAGAGATATAGACCTTCGGAAGAGGATTGAGAACCCAGATATAAAACCATCCTCATATTGTCATCTAATCTTTGACAAAGCAGACAAAAATATACACTGTCAAAAAGAATCTCTATTAAAAAATGGTGCTGGGAAAACTAGATAACCACATGCAAAAGATTGAAACTGGATCCCCACCTCTCACATTTCACAAAAGTTGACTCATGATGAATAACAGATTTTAACCTAAGTCATGAACCTTAAGAATTCTAGAAGAAAATCTTGGTAAAACTCTTATAGATATTGGCCTAGGCAAAAAATTTATGAAGAAGACCCCCAATGCAATCATAGTAGAAACAAAAATAAATATGAATCTTCTGATCCATAGTCAGATGCATTATCCATTGAGCCACTGGTCCTGTGCTCAGAACAAAAATAAATAAATGGAATCTGATCAAATTAAAAAGCTTCTGCACAGCCAAAGACACTATCATTAGAGCAAATAGACAACCTACAGAATGGGAGAAAACATTTGCATAGTACACATCTAATAAAGGGTTGATAACAAGAATCTATATAGAACTCAAGAAAATTAACAAGACAAAGTCAAACAATCCCATCAAAAAGTGGGCAAAAGATATGAACCAAAACTTTCCAAAGAAGATAGACTAATGGCCAGAAAACATATAAAAAAGTGCTCACCATCTCTAATCATTAGAGAAATGCAAATCAAAACTATAATGAGATATTACCTAACTCCAGTGAGAATGGCCTTTATCAAAAGGTCCCAAATGCTGGCATTGATGTGGAGAGATAGGAAAACTCTTACATGTCTGATGGGATTGCAAATTAGTACAACCCCTGTGGCAAATAATTTGGAGATATCTCAAAGAACTGAAAATCTAAATACCATTCTATCTATCCATCCCACTACTAGGCATCTACTCAAAGGAACAAAAGTCATTCTATAATAAAGACATCTGTA
This sequence comes from Cheirogaleus medius, assembly GCA_008086735.1. Lineage (NCBI taxonomy): Eukaryota > Metazoa > Chordata > Mammalia > Primates > Cheirogaleidae > Cheirogaleus > Cheirogaleus medius. The sequence goes on from VBSM01002217.1 coordinate 37,012,435, forward strand.
CTCAAACGTTTATGGCAGTACAATTCACAATTGCAAAGACATGGAAACAACCCAAGTGCTAATCAATACATGAGTGGATTAATAAAATGTGATATATGTATACCATGGAGTTCTACTCAGCCATAGAAAACAATGGTGATCTAGCACCTCTTGTATTATCCTGGATAGAGCTGGAGCCCATCCTTCTAAGTGAAGTATTGCAAGAATGGTAAAACAAGCACCACATCTGCTCGTCATCAAATTGGTACTAAGTGATCAACACTAAGGTGCTCACATGGAAGTAATGTTCATGAGGTGCTGGTCAGGTGGGAGGGGGTGGTGGGAGTGGGTAAACTCACAACTAATGGGTGTGGAGCGCACTGTATGGGGGAAAGGCACGCTTGTAGTTCTGGCTTGGGTGAGACAAAGGCATCATATGTAACCAAAATGTTTGTACCTCATAATATCCTGAAATTAAAAATAAATAAATAAATAAAATAAAATGATTTATCCCAGGGGGAAAAAACAGTGCTTACAATAGTGGTAAAGAAAAAAAAAAGAAGAAGAAGTATCCTGATCCTGGCTATAGAAAGAGATATAGTGGACAGGATTACAATCTGATATTTGTATAAAAGACCCTTAAAAAGTAATGTTAGTATGCTCATGAATTCTAATGTCTACATGAAGGAATCCATAGGAAAATCTAATTAAAATGTCTCCTGCAATGAAGCATAAAATGACAGACTGAGGCTGTATCTGGTAGTGATCATGATAGAAACGTGCTTTGCAAAAAGATTATGGCAATATTTGTTCAATGATAAAAACTAAGAGGCTTTTGGTACAATTCTCTTCCCAATAGGCATCATATTGGCTTTCAAAAATCAACAATTCCCAGCCAGAAACAATTAAATGTAATTACACATTCATAATGAAAGCAGATGTAGCAATAAATTGGTGCATTATCTCACTTAGATGACAACACCATGTGTACTCTCAGTCCATTGGTACAGAAGTATTAAGAGCACTACCTACAACTGAAAATGATCAGATCCTGAATATTTTTAAAAGTTTGCTAAGAAAAGGAAATAAAGGAGGGACCAAAAACCTCTATTGAAAGTTCCAATTTACTTTCTGTCAGGATATGGGAACAGGGCCAGAAGAACTGAGAAGGAAAAAAAAGCAGGTTTTGAACTTATCAAAAAGATTCCCATGAACATTCATAGTTAAAGAAATGTCATTTAAAATAACGACTCACATGGAAAAAATAAAATTTGACAATCCACTATCTTATCAAGTATATATGAAAAACAAAGGTTTTTTATTTTACTAGGGGAGGAAGTATTAATTAGTAGAAGTCAATAAAGGACAATGTAGACATTGTTTTTTAATTATAAATAAACATACTCTTTGGCCTGGTAATTCCATTCCTAAAAACTGATCCTAACATATAGAGATAGATAGATGATTGATAACCGGATAGATAGATAGGTAATGTATTTGTGTGTGTTTGTGTGCATGTGTAGTATATATAAGTGCATTCACGAGTGAATAGAGAGACGATAGGTGATTAATATAAAATGTGTACAATCATATAGTATAAGAATATTTATTGTATCATGTTTGTAGCTGCAAAAGTATGGAATCAACATAAGTTGACAGAAATAATGGAAAATTTAAATAAATAAATTATCGTGCCTACATAACACAAGATCCTGTCTATAAGATCACCTTATTTCTGTCTTTAACTTATCAAAATTGAGGACTGGCAAAAATCAATGAGAAATTACAGCACACACAAATATCCACAAAATATTTCTTAATTATGCTTTTAAAGTGGTCCTCAAGCTATTTATTTTTAATGCTACAACCATTGATTGAAAATTCAGAGTCAAGATTTTTGGTGCAATATAAAATTAAAATACATTTCCTCCTAATCATGCATTTGTAAAGCCACCTTAAGAAGCAATTATAATCAAGGGCCCTTCTGTATAAATAAAATAAAAATAATGCTAAATATTTGCCATTTGGGGATTGACCTTTTTTCCTGCCTAAGTCCCTATCTTCCAAAATAACTTTTTAAAAAAATTTTAAAACCCTCTGGCTTATTGTCCTAATGTGAGAATGAACTTTGGAAGCACCAAAGAAATAACAAAAAAAGAATTATCTCACATTTTAGCAATTGCCTGAAGTTAAATTTAATGAACTGAAAAGGAAGGTTTCTGCAACATTAGAGCAGTTAGGGGAAAAAAAATTTTCCTTTTCTGTCTGTAGTGGTCGGTGCTTACCAGATAATGAGCAAACCATTTGCAGCTCATCTGGACTTAGAAAAACATAAAACACCAACTTGGAAGCAGAGAGAACTGATAATTGTCTTTCTGATTACACATCCAGCCTCAATTTTTGAGGCTAATAACAGTATGTAGGGAAAAAACTCTCAAAAAGTGTACATCAAAGACCTCTGGGGGAAAAAAAAGGAACAAATGCTTATCTAATTGGATTATCACCATGTAGCTTCTGAAACACTCTCTTAGAACTTGGCTGTGAAGAACAAGAACAACAGACACATAGAAAGCTTTTATCTTCCATCCAGAGTTAGTTAGAGGAAGTTGAAAAATACCAGGAACCTAATTATCAATGGTCAATCCAAGGGAAGGTGTAATGAGAATGTTATTTACCATGTGAAAAGGCTCAGTTCTAACTTTCCCCAATTGCTTCACTAATATGATAACTGCTGGTAAACTATATTTATACTACAGTATAGGGAGAATTACAGATAATGAAGGCCAAGTGTCTGAGAAAACCACTTGATTAATGAGATGTCTGAAACCTTCTCTCAAATACATTAAGAGATGTAGTGTAAATATTCACTGAATATAAGCAGCAACATGTGATATGTGGCTCTCTACCCATTCATTCAGTAAAAATTATTGAGAGTATACTATGTGCCAGGCACCATCCTAGGCTTTGGAGAGATAGCAGAAAAGAAAAAAGACAATAAAGAAATAAAGAAGTGCAATATGCTAGTTGGTGAAAAATGCCATAGAGAAAAATAAAGTAGGGTACAAATAATAGGGAGTGCTAGAACATGGAAGAAGAGATCCCCCTGACATAGGAACACTGAGAAGAAATGTGAAGGAAGAGATAATTGAGAGAAACAGAGGTCCCAGGCACTGAGAATATGTGCAAAGCACATGAGGAGGAACATGATTTTCTCATTATAGAATTATAGAACAAATCCAATGTGGATAAGAGAATTCTGCCTAAGAATAATGGTGGGTTGCTCAATGGGGAAACATCCCCCATTATCTCCTTAGATATTGTGCAATATGATGATTTCTGTCCACTTATGTTGTTTCCATACTTTTGCAACTACAGACATGATACATTCATATAATGAATACTATACTGATTTGTAATGTTATGTTAATGAAGAATTTTTGACATGGAAAATGTTTATAATGTTCCCCAAAGAGAAGTGAGATACAAATATTGCACATGGTAAAAAATACTCCTGAGAGTGACCCAACCATAATGGAAAGTTGGAAAGAGAAGACCTGGGTCCGAGTTTGTGTTCATCACTTATCATCTCCGTATCTGAGAACGAGTCACTGAGTCTCCTTATACTTTGGTTTTTTCTTCTTTATAAGGGGAAGAGAATTATACCTCTTCTGCCTTCCTTAAACAATTATAAATAAAATCAAATAAAATAACGTGAATGCATTTAACATACTTTATAAATGCTATTATGATTGGCGTTATCTTCAGTTAAACATTCGTAGAGAGTTTTAGTATTATACCATAGAGTTTGAACTTAAAGAGCTTTAAGCTAAAAATTATAAAGAAAAATCACTCTGGCAGCCATGCCATTAGTGGTTTGGAGACTAGTTAGAAGACTATCGCACTGGTCCAGGAGAGAGAAAATAAGAACTGAACAAAGGAAGAAGTAGTGAATGTGAGAAAAGGGTTTTGTCAAGAAATGTTAATGAATTTGAATTGGTAGCACGTGGTAAACATTTAGATCAACAGATTGATGGAAAGGAATTCCCAGGTGCTGGCTTACTTAACATTCACTAAGATGGAGAATGCATAGTAAAGACTGGGTTTGGGATCAATTAAGTTTCAGGTGACTCTAGGACATCCAAGTGGAGCTATGCAGGGAGGAGACTACACACTGGAGTTTAAACTCTACGGAGAAATTCAAAACTGTGGATTCAAACTTGTAAGTCACCAGCTGTCCACTGGATAAGATCAGTCAGAGTGCTGTGTAGAGAGACAACCCCGAGAAACACCAATATTTAATGCATGAAAAGCAAAAGATGAATCTGCAAAGGACAGTGTTTAAACAAAAATGAAAGAGAACAAAGAGTGATAGAAAAGCCAAGAAAAAAGAAAAGAGCTTGTCCAAATATTGTAGAGAAGGCAAAATGAGATCAAGATTAGAAAGCATTGTATTTGCATTAGGGGCATTGCTGACTTTTGTCAGAGCAGGGTCAGTGAAGTGGGGAGTGCAGAGGTTTGTGGAAGGGCAAATTAGAGGTCAGGAAGTTTTATAGATAGTTCTTTTGAGGGTATTGTCTAGTGGGACAGATGGGATGTCTCCCTAAATAAATGAAATACCTGAGAGCAATAAAAATATAGGTGATATAGTACGGAAGGTAGGAGGAGACAGTTGCTATCATTTGTTTTGAGTTTATTACACAAACTGAACTAAGAGTTTAGCATGCATCATTGTTTTATTTCCACAACTCCTCAATGAGGTAATAGATTATCAGTTTTAAAATGACAATGTTGAGACAGGTGACAAAGTAGGCAGGTGAACACTGTCAGCTGCCAAGGCCTATCGTCTTAACCACCAGACTATGCCTCATTGTAAGTTTTTTTGTTTTTTTTTTGAGCATCAACTTGACACTCAAAGGAAGTGCTCATTGGAATATTTCAAATTAGGGATGCTCAACTGGTAAGTAAATAATGCAAATATTTCAGAATAAAAAAAATACCCCAAATCCAAAACACTTCTGGTCCCCAGCATTTCGATAAAGGGATACTCAACCTGTACTAATGTTTGAATGTTTAAAGAAAGCCCCCATGTTATCTGACAATTCCTTTTCAAAGGAAACATCCCCGATTCTATCACTGTTCTTCAGATAACTTTCATTTCTATTTAAACTTGTTGTTTGTATACAAGGATTTGAAGTTCACAGACATCTTACCATTCCAGTGATCCCACTGCGGAATTCTCCACTGAATTATTCTTTTGGGGATAAAATGCCCAAAAAGGAAAATATCACATTAAATGAGGTTAAACTATTCTTATTCTGGACACCATGTAGCACTAAAAGCATGTTAAGATTATATTCACATTTTTTGGTACATAATGTCCTTTCAAATAACTAAAACTTTTATGTTGTCATATTCTCATAAAGGAGAGTTATGAAATCTTCATAATGTTATACAGAGTTCATTTTTTTATTAACATGCAATCATTTGCATTTATCTATTATGTAATTTTACTTTCATTTTGTGGTGTCTGACTTTTGAAAAATTTGGGGTCTTGCCTGTAATCCAATGTATTATTTGTCTCCAATCTTTGTGCATTTTGCGGGTTTAATAAGACCATTTCTGTCTTCATTCAATACAATCATAATATTAGAAAATAGAAAACAGATCCTGAATACTCCTCAGAGATTGTCCTTCATTTATTTATTCAATAAATATGTATCAAGAAAAGGCTTCTAGGGAATTAGTAATGTCTTATTTCATTATCTGACAGGTTAAATGAGGGGTTCACATTAGGATAACTCATAGAGCTGAATACTTATGATTTGTGCAACAGAACAGAGTCCAGAAATAAATCCATGTACATTTAGTTTATAATAAAAGTATTCATTCACATCAGTACGGAAAAGATTAATTATTTAGTAAGTATTAGTATAGAGACAAATGATAACCATCTGGGGGAAATAATAACCCTGAAAAGCTTTAGGGTTTATTTTTACAATTTTATTTTAGTGTTTATTTTTCCTTTATCAGTTCATGGTTTCTAGTCTTTGAATAGCAAAAGCTTTTGCCTCTAATATTGCAAATTTGAAATATAGTTTTGCATTTTCTAATTTGAACAAGTACTTCAATGACATTGTCATTTGCTTATTTTTACTTCCTTTATTGATTCATTTGTAAACACACATTTCCCCAACTTTAAAAAAAACTTTTCTAAAAAAGAAATGTTATAGTCAAATAAACTAAATCCTAGCAGAATTTTTAATTCAAAAATCTAGCTTTACAACCACATAGGATACATTCTTTACTTATTAATTTATTACAAGATATTTGTTATGTATCCAGTATAATACATGTCAGGCTATTTGCTGGATTCTAGAGACACCAGTGATAAAAAATCATGATCCCTCTTTTAATAGGATGCAAGATCCATTAGGAACTTTGTCAAGAGAAATATCACTTAAGACAGAGTAAAAGAATAGATTTCTGGTAAAATGTTGACATGACGTTAAAATTAAAGAAAACTGATGAAATATTCATTTCGTATAAAAGAAATTGGGAATAGCAAAAGAGTTAAAAACAAAATTTGTTTCAAGTTCAAGCAGGTAGTAGGGAAAACAATAAACCAAAACAGCACAATTTTATTAAGTTAGGTCAATTAAAGTTGATATTTGATTGATATTTACCCAAAGTGAAGAAAATGCCAAAACATCTTTCTTGTATTGATCATGTTACCTGTCATCACAACCTGAGAAAATAAAAGCAATTCTCTTTCTTTAGTTGTTTCCTAAAGACCCCAACCACTCCTCTCCTTCAGTCAGGACCACTCTGGAGGATGCTCACATAGGCACCACCAATAGAAGAAATAGTGGGATAAGACTCCAACACCTCACCTCGTTCCAGACACCCAAAGAAAGTCTGCAAAAGAGAAGAATATCCTATTTCACACATTAACTATATCACTTCCTGGTTTCATGGGGTTGTTTCAGATCCTCTGCTAGGTTTTGTGTAGCTATAAAACGACCTTAAAAGGCTTATGGCATGCCAGACCAAAGTGAAGAGACATGGTAGGGCCAGGAGGGCACAGTGTAAAGCATAAGCTGTCTGATGAACAGTCCTCCTGCTCAAAATATTAAAGAGGCACTTGAGCTAGTCTTGGGGAGACCCTTAAAAGAGTAGATTTAGCATACTCATATACCTAGATGCCATCTTATGGAAAGAACTAGAAAGAGAAAGAGACTATCTTAGAGACTGAATTTCTTTTATCCAAGAAAAAACAAACAATGCTTAAGGAACTATTAACATTATTGGATCAGATTATATTTTAAACCAGATAGTATAAAAAGTTAATATTTTTAGGAGGTGAGATGAGATTTAAGAGAAATAAAAATAATGGAAATTTAAAATTTGTGTTACAATTTAAAACATTTAAACTTGTTAAAATTTGTTATATCACCACACTGAAATAAAAGCTAATCTTCACTGATAGATTAGAGTGCTTCTTATGTTTGCATATTAAAGTACTAGTTTCCTGTAGGCTTTGATTGGCAGACTTAAAATTAAACCACAATAGTCAATTGTAAAATGCTTCCTTTCGTCAAATTTTCTTACAAAGATGTAACCACACTGCCTGGATTAAAGTTTTAGATCTCTGCCCCTTACAAGCTGTGGGACCTTGGAGAAATAAATCTTGATGTTTTCATTCTCTTGTTTTAAAAATCTGGATAAAATTAATATCTTTTCTTTGGTAAAGATAACTGAAAAGTCTTTACTACTCCTGCTACATCCTGCTTTTTCAAATTGGGCAGACTGACTGCTTGATCATTAGAATATGGTAGAAGGGATTGTGTGCTTAAGAGACTGATAGCTTCCACTTTCTCCCTCTGAGAGCACTTGTTCTTGGAATCCAGCCACCATGCTGTAAGGGCTCAAGTAGCTCCATGGAGCCACCATGTAGAAAAGAATCAAGCTCCAACCACAGACATTGGCTGAGCTCCCAGCCAATAGCCAGCACCAATGAAACAAACAAGATGAGCGAGTTACCTTAAAAGTTGAGACACCCACTTGTCATCACTTGGAGCAGAGATAAGCTGGACTCAACAAACTGTGCCCACCTCACAGGTTCTTGTGCCAAATAAATCATTGTTGTTTTAAGTCACAAATTTGTACATGGTTTGTTACTGAGCAATAGATAACCAAAACAAAACTTAGTTCCTAGAAACAGAACCTAAGGTTTTATAAAAACCTAAAACATCTGGAATTGGCTTTGGCACCAGGTGGAAAGTGGAAGAAGGTGGAAGAAGGTGGTAGCAGGTGGAAGCTGGTTGGGTTTTTGAGGATTTGCTCATGAAAGCTGAAAGGATGTTTCCTAACTTTGGGCAACTGTGGACCTTGGAAGTCATGTTAGGACACTAATTTACTGCCACGTTTTTGAAGCATACAAGTTTTAAGTAAAAATAATTTAAGAAAGAGAAAAAGAGATCAATTAGACTAGAATATAATTAGCTGCTTTGGATCTAATTTAAAGGATTATAAAATGGGATCTATCAAGAAAGTCTTAAAGTTTTAGAGATTAATTAACACTGGAATAGAAGTGGCTGGGAAGATTTGCCAAATAGTACTCAGTATATCACCCAGAGTTTTTCTCCACTGACAGGACAATAAAACATGTGCTTAAACAGCAGCAGGAAAGAGACAAGCTAAATTTAAAACATACTTGGCAATAGAGTTAAACTTGTAAGTTCTGAGAAGGTTGTATAAATCAGCCATGGTTGCTTTGGGGGAAATTCTGACAAGATGCTCAGAGATGAACTAGCTGGCCTCAGTATTCATTTGTGGGCTTTCAGCTGCAAGTAACCCTGACTCAAACTGCTTAAGCAGTGAAGCCATGCCTATGGGACACAGCAGGGAGATGAAGACTTGTCAGGACTGATAGGATCACCAGCTCACTTAGATCGTCAAGGATTCAGGTTCTTGGCACATTTTATACTCTTGATACTGCTCACATTTTATTAGTAATAACTTATTCACATGACTATATCCAGCCACAAGGGAGATAGGTAAATAAATATAGGCTCTGGTTGGTCAATTATGTCTCAGGATGAAGGAAAATAATATGTATTTGGGGGGACAACTGGAATCTGACACAAAGAGTCTATGGCAATTAGACATAACACTGACTCAGCTCCTATTTGCTTTACAAGTTATATGGGAGTAGTGCTCACTCATGTTAGCTGGAGTCAAAAACAAGAGGCAATTAATATTTTCAGGTAAATCATGTGCCCCCAAAGAACAGAATACTGTAATTATCTTCTTAGAAATCATGTTCAATAGAATGGAAACACAGGACTAGTACTTAGTCAGAAATCCTTCATGTGGCAGTAGATGTCAACATAAATGCCATAAATGCCAACATGACACATTTGCAGCCTAGTCATATAAAAGCAGTGTGCACCTGCTCTGAGCTCCTGTGACCTAGAGGATTCTCCATTCCACATGGGCCACACTGACCAAATTTTACATAGATCTTGTTGTATAGAACCAAAGAGGCAACAGGGAGCCATGTCCACTTTCTTTTCTTCCTAGTTATTTGAATGCATGGAGGAGAACCTGAGAAATCACCTAAGCCAAGAGAAAACAGCCATTCTTGAAGCCAAGACCAGGCCTTGGTGGTCTGGCCTCTCTCACTTGCACAGTGCCCTCCATCCACTCAAGATGTCAGTGTTAACCATTCTCAGCTTGGAGCAAAATGACAGGAGGCATTCAATGAAATAGAAGAAGGAGGAAACCAGGTAATGTCTAATACCTCCAAAGAAATCTTCACAGCCCATCTTCTGAGTTAGCTTTCTATCTTGGAGCAACTACACAAAGCTTCTACTTTGCATTCCATCATCAAATAAAGCCTGTTTTGGATTATTTTATATTTTTGGATTATTTGTACTATTGTTACTTTCTAAATCGATGGTTGATGCAAGATATTATCTACATCCAGAAATTTTAGTCATGGAAATCCAATACCTATTTCCCAAAAGAAATGGAAAATGTCATGCTCTAAATTTTTAACAGAAAAAAGCAGGGCCATATAACCACTTATCTCACCTCAAGCACCCTCAAAACAGCCATATCTAACACCTTCTAATTGTTAACTTTTGTACTTGGTCCTTATCAAAAGCAATAAGGTTGAAGGAACCCTGCAGATTATACATGCATTTACTATTATATCGTGGTGTGATTCTAAGAAAACAAAGCTCTCTTACAACAAAGATTTTCATGTTGTCACACACACACACACACACACACACATGCACACACATTTCCATAGATGTCTCATCTTTAGACAAATTGACAGCACCAAGTGTCTTTAAGACAATGGCAAACCCCTGAGAGTTTCAATACTGAATTGTGTGATAGATAATGTCAGACCACCCTAAGAAAATTTATTATTATACAATACTGAACTTCAAATACCTAAATACAGGGAAGTCATGTGGCAGGGCAGCTGCATTGTAAAACTCCAGGGAATGTCAAGTACATCACAGACTGAAATCATGCAGAGCAAACCCTAAACAGCCATATGAGGCAGCCCAGCAAGTTATTTTCTTGCTGCCTATAAACTTACAGCTATATACAGCACAAGGATTTCCCATTGCTGCCTTGTGGATGACAACTTGCTAGTATAACAAAGCAGCTCCCTTCAACTTCCAAATTATGTCACTTTACATTTGATGCCCAAGAGAACATGCTTGAATTTCCGCCCACCAGTCAGAAATTAACCACACTCACCACGAACCCTGGCTACTTTGAAATCCCCCAGGGTGCTGTCTCATGTGGTTTAGAAATGGGGCCCTCACATTCTTGAGCTCCAGCTTCTTCCTCATGCCACTTTGGTGCTGCCTCCTCGGCTGATCACCACTGTGAATTGGGATTAGACAACATAAATCTGGGGACAGCAAGTGTAACAGAGGGAATGTCCTGAAAAGGGGCAAAATGTATTGCAAGCTATCTCTTTAAAACCTCCCCCACTCCTTTTGGGAATTAAAAACTGCATCCCTGCCTCAGGCCAGTGGTCAGGAGGGGCAGGGGAGTGTCTTTTGTTCTTTGTACCACATGAGATGGCTCAACCGAACTGTCTAGGCAGAATTCAGGAGATTGTCTTCACCAGAGATGGGATTGATCAGAACCATCAACTGTATTTAAACAATACCCTGAAAACCCTCCCTTTAAAAGCTGTATATTTCTGCTTATAGTTAGGAAAATTGGTACTTTAAGATGAGAGTTTGCCATTTTCCTCATTTGCTGGAAATGTAATAAACCTCCCTTTCCCTCTCCTCAAACCACTTGTCCTTGTTCTTCTGATGCAACCTGGGGGACAAGTGCCAAACTTTTAGTAACAGAATTTGGCATCCCCGGGTGGGCCCATCAGCACCCCAGTGGAATGGTACTCTGTGAAAGAGGCAGGGACCATCCCTGGGTCAAGCTGTGGGTCTTCTCTGGTAGGAGCAACTTCCTTTCAAGGTGAGAGAGCAAGGGATGGCCCCAGCAGCTGCTGGAGCTTGTTTTAGCTGCAGGGAATTCCTATCATTTTCCCCCAGAAGTAGATGCAGCTCCCCACAACCTGAACTGAGTTGAGGAGAAGGAAATGGATTTGGGAAGTGTTGTGACAGCTTCGGCCATTTTGTTTGAGTAAGTTCCCTGGTACGCATGCCGAGACCCTTGATTCCACCCATTTGGGGAAGGTTTTCAGACCTTCTTGTTAGATTTTTTTGGAGGCACCATTTGGGGTAGAAGTTACGAGGTTGAGTGAAACTAGTGAATCTGTTTTGGATTTGGAGTTCATTTGCAGTTCCTAGGGAACTAGGGGGATTGAGAGATATTGATTCTCATTTGAGATAATTTGGTTCTCATTTAGATGGCTCCCATTTGGTAGGTCTTGGCATTTTGTGTTGGGGATTCCTTGTATTGTCTATGTTTGTGGGTTTGTTGCAACATAAGGAAGCTCCACCTGAAAGCCCCTTGTGGAGAATATTGGTTGAATGGCCAACTTATAGCTATAAGTCTGTGTCTAAAAGAGAATGATGTTATTGTAATCCAATGTAAGTGCTGGAGTGTGAAGAGAAGTGGCTTCTGAATGAAACCTTAAATTATTATACTATCTTGCAACTGGAATTATTTTGTCAAAGGTCAGGTATATGGGACAAGATCCCATATGTACAATCTTCCATGCGATTGCATAAAGGCCTGGGATAAAGGTAATGGTACAAGGGAAACCTCTAATGGCAGTGGGTGGGATAGTCAGACCCAGTGTGAATAAGCCAGGTTGGATCGCATGTACCCACTCCCCCGCTGCCAGCTCCCCACCCACTGGGGAAGGAGCTGCAGGATCAGCCATACTGGAGCTCGCACTGCTGGGGCCCCTACTGGAAGCCCCCAGCTGGCCCAGGCAAGACATGGCCCAGAACAACTGCTGCCTGTTGCCACCACCACCATCTGGGCACCATGAGAAGGGTGAGGAAGATGTGGCAGGAACTAATTCTTTAGTCCCATGCCACTAGGTTATGATTCTGGAGAAGAATGGTCCCTCCTTCTAAGACCTGACAAAGAAGCCAATTTAGACAGAGGGCACCCATGGCTGGGGCAGGGAGATTTATGGCAATATTGACGAGGGGGCTTGAATGCATGGGAACAGCCAGCAAGATTCTTTGAGACAGTCGAAAAGAAAGGATGAGAAAAGTCACCACAGAATGGTATACAATCAGTGTGGGGTTTTTTGTAAAGAGGAGGGATATTGGAAAGAGCATTGCCCCAAATTGCAAAGGACTCCAGGTAATAAGAAACCTCCAGGAGAGAAAATGTTGTTTTTTCTCCCCAAGTCTAGTACTTAGACAATGAAAGAGGGGGTGCAGGGCCCCTTGCCTCACTAGTGGCTCCAATCCAAATATTCCCCACAGGAACTCTGGGTGATATTGACAGTGGGGATTTGATTTGTGCTAAGCTGCATAGACAGAAGCAGTCTGGGGGGCCCCTTCCCTGGCCACCACCCCAAACCCCAGTACCAGCCATGCCCAGTGCTCTGCAAACCAGGCAGGGGGCAGTGGATGAGGGGCAGCCTTAGGTGAGCTGTGGCTGAGGAACTCGCTGACTGTTAATGGTACTTAGTCGCATATGAATGGCAGGATCTTAGAACTGGAGTAGCCTTGCAGTGCTACTGAACTGAAAAGATGGCCTCATTGCCACTGGGCAGTAGCAGCTACTTGTGACTTGTTGCAAGAGGCCAAAAAATTCACTTTAGCACAACCTGTTGTAGTACATGCACCCTACCAAATTCTGACTCTATTAGAACAGAAGGGGGTTATTGGCTGACCACAGGAAGCCTGGGAAAATACCGGCCCATCCTTTTGGATAATCCAAATATTAAAGACTGTGTCTACCCTCAACCCTGCCCTCCCTGTTACCACCCAGAGAATGAGCTTTTGCAGCATGACTGATTAGAGGTTCTGGAGGCTGTATATTTGGACCTGCTCTTTTCCTAGAAGGAAAAGATGAAAGGAAAATGAGAAAAAAAAGAGAAGAAAAGAAAAGACAAAATGGTTTGAGAGATGCAAAACACTAAAGTCTGAGTGAGAGTTCTGGTTTTATCTCTCATCAACAGAAAAGAGAACCCAAACTATGTAAAATAATTTAAAGAGATTCATTCTGAGCCAAATATGTGTGACCATGGCCCAAAGAGCCACACCCAAGAAGCCTTGAGCAAGTGGTCTCACAATGGGTGGGTTACAGTTTGGTTTTATACATTTCAAGGAGACAGGAATTACACATAAAGTCATAAATCAATACACGGAAGGTTTGGCCTGAAAAGGCAGAACTTCTCAAAGTGGGGAATTACAGGTTACAGTTTATAGGTGAGTTTAAAGATTTTTTGATTTGTAATTGGTTAAAGAAATGAAGCTTTGTCTAAAGGCTTGGAATGTTTTAAGTTAAGATAAGGAAGTCTGTTAATCAGAGACAAGCCACCTGACATATATTCAGACACAAGGGATCTGGTAAGTAAATTGATGTCCTGTGGGTGTGGTTTAAGCTTTGTCTTATATAGCCTTAGACCTGTAAATGAGTTACAAAGGCTATCTCCAAGAAGGGAAGGGAGCACGATGAGGCATGTCTGACCTCCCTTTCTCATGTCCAGCAACTCAGCTTTAGGGTATTTCTGGGGCCCCTTTGTCCAAGAGGAGGTTTATTCAGTTGGCTGGGAGGGCTTAAGATTTTATTTTACTTCACACGCTTATTATCCATATGACTTTAAGCAAGCCACCTCACATATATCCTCACATATATATATCCTCACATATAAAACTGGGAGCAACTCTGGGAGGCCGAGGCGGGTGGATAGCTCAAGGTCAGGAGTTCGAAACCAGCCTGACCAAGAGCGAGACCCCGTCTCTAAAAAAAAAAAAAAAAAAACTGGGAGCATTACTTCCTGACTTGCCTACCTTACAGCTTGGAGTGAGGATCAAAAGAGACAGTTATAGGCACAGGTTATTACTATCATCCTGCAGAGTAAGGCATTTAAACTGCTCATCTCCTGCTTGTGGTTAGTATCACAAGGAGAAACACTTCAGATTGGTGTTCATTGAGCTATTTCCCTGGAATTCAGAGCATGGTGCTTGAATCCAAAATTTCTTCTGTCTTCACATAAAGCCTCCTAGAGGGGAAAAAAGAGATAATTTTAAAAGCAAAAAGTGTCCTTTAAGAACCAAAAATGTCTGTGCCATCTACAGACTTGATAATGACTTATTTAGTGAGTAGAACTCAATGCATTTCTCAGCAAAATTGGCATACTCTAGCTTTATTTCTGCACCTATGAAAATTTTTGTCAGCTTTCACAGAATAATGAACAAACACCATAAAAGAAAAAAGGTGTATTTAACATCAGTATGGCCTGAAACGTATAATTTGAGCTCCCTCCTGTTCTCTGGGATAAAACCACTGCATTGTAAAACATGCAGTGATATGATATGATGGGATCAATTGGCTTAAACAATCTTAATCCTTTCTTAGTTGCCTGAGTTTCCACAAATTATGCTTTTGCACATAAAACATTAAAAGCCTCTTTTAACAAATCGTAACATCATAATTGCCATGACTTTCCCCTAAATATTGTGTATGGACATGCTCCAAATGCCAAACCTTTAAGAGCTAGGAGATTCAGTATTTCAAGATTGTCTCAGGGTGAGGCTGTTAGTCAATGGTAAGAACCAACAGATAGTTTTGTCTACCTTAGAGAAAGCTTGTTTCAACCTCATTTAATATTACTGAGAGCTATCACATTTCTCTTTGACAAGATTGTTTGCATATAGGTTTCTCAAGAGAGAAAGCCATGGGATTAATTTACCTCTGCTATGGTGATTGACTACAGAGCAGCTGTCAGGCAACTGAAGTGTCTCCAATCTCCATCACAAATTACTCTAAATGGTTTTGAAGATAAACTTGCCAAGCCTGTGATGTCTAGCAGCTCTGACAGGAAATTGTGCAATTGACTTAAATAAAAAACAAGAGGATCCATTTGGGGTCTTCATAATAAAACCGCCACGGTGCCTTTGTTTGCAGATGCTCAAGAAGCTGCAGATATTATCATGTACATCTAGAAAATAAGAAGTCTATTCTATGGAATTCATAATTTAGCAAAATAAAGCTGAGCTTGTCTAACAACAGACTGCAAAGCAAGGCCACAAGAAGATTTCATAAAATGTTAAGAAAAAAATTAATCACATAATGTTGTGAATTCTTTGTTTATGTCAATTTTTTAAATGCAGATGAGTCCCAAAGGAGAGTAATGCATTTCTCTGCTCCACTTTTTTAGAGAGCAAGAATTGTATCCTTGTGGTATAGAAACAAGATTGTTAACTTTGGTGGACAGAATTGCCTGGATCATAGGAGTTTGTGTAATAATTATTTTGAAGTAAGAACAAAAGGTGTAAGAAAAGCACTCATGAGATAAATCAGCTTACGTTGTTTTTGGCTTTCAATTTTTAATTTATATAGCTGTGGGGGTTTCCTAAGACTGACTGTTCATTGCTGATTAGAAAGGAGTCTTGGATATCTTGTCTGCTATGAGTGACAGTGCAAATGAAGAATAAGAACACCACAAATAACCAGGAGGGAAGGTGAGACAGAATGTGAATTAAAAATAAAATCCTAAACCCTCTACTAACTGAATGGACCCCTCTGGGCCAAGGGGACCCCAGAAACACCTTAAAACTGAGTTCCCAGTCATGACAAGATGGGGGAGAGAAAGCACAATTACAAATGTACATGATTTTGCTTTTTCACAAATATTCATGAATCCTATAGCTTGTTGAATATTTGACCATCCTCTTCAGCAGTATAAAATCTTGTTCCTTTTGTCTGTCCTTATTTTGTTTGTCTTTGTTTTTGTTTTTTGAGACAGAGTCTCGCTCTGTTGCCAGGGGTTAGAATGCCGAGGAATCAGCCTAGCTCACAGCAGCCTCAAATACCTGAGCTCAAGCAATCCTCCTGCCTCAGCCTCCTGAGTAGCTGGGACTACAGGCCTGTGCCACCATAGCTGGCTAATTTTTTTCTATTTTTAGTTGTCCAGCTAATTTCTTTCTAATTTTAGTAGAGACCGGGTCTCACTCTTTTTAGGCTGGTCTCAAACTCCTGACCTCAAATGATCCTCCCACCTCAGCCTCCCACAGTGCTAGGATTACAGGTGTGAACCACCACACCTGGCCCTTGTCTGTCCTTTGAAGCACATGTGCCTGGCTTCTGGCTTGGGCTCTGCTTTCCAGCCTGTTGGAATGGCCGCCTAACAGGCCGCTACCCTTTATGAGAAATAAATCTCTCCTTTTTCCAAAGTATAAACCTTATTTTTTTTAAGTTAACAAGAAGTAATCCAGGCTGTTTGTGCACAGAGAAGACTTTAAATGCTACCAGAGAGCCCAAATGATCCCTTGTCAAAGCAGCTATCAGAAGGATCTTGTAAGGAGAGAACATTGGCAAAAAAAGATATTGATTATTATAATAGCTATTGAGTATTATTCTCTATTAAGCACTGCTGTAGGTGCTGGAGATATAATGAATATGATGTGTTTTCTCCTCTCAAAAAGCTCCCAGTACAGTAGGGAAAGAATCAAAATAATCCGGCATATCAAAACTCTTGGAATTCAACTAAAGCAGAGCTTAGAGAACATTTTATAGTTTAAATACTAATACTAGGAAATTAAAAAGGATTGAAACCAATGATCTCAGCTACAACCATAAAAAGCTAAAAATAATAAAGAGTAAACTAAATCTCAAGTAATTAAAAAAAAGAATAGAGTAGGTATCAATAATAGAAAATAAACAATAAGTCAGTATAAACAAAAGCAAATTATTTTAAAACATCAGTAACATTAATTAAAGCCTAGCCAGAATGATCCAAATTTTTTAAGAAAAGGAGAATATAAATTACTCATGTCAGAAACGAAAGAGGAAACTTCAGCACAGAGCTTCTAGATAGTAAAAGCATCATCAGGACGCCATTATGAACAACATTATGCCAATAAAGTCAACAACTTAGATAAAATGAATAAATTCCTTGAAGGACAATAATTACCAAAACTGACAGAAGAAGAAACAGAAAATCTAAATGTCCCCTGTATATATTAAAGAAATCGACTCTAATTATAAACATTCCCACAAAGAAAATTGCAGGACCAGATGGCTTCACTGGTAAAGTCTATTAAATATTTAAGGAAGAAATAATACCAATCTTACCCTGCCTCTTTCAGGAAATATGTGAGAATAAAACACATTAAACTAATTTTTACCAGACCAGCCTAAACCAACATAAAAATCTGACAATAACATTAAAAGTAAAGAAACTTGAAAGTCAGTATCAATATCTTTCATTGATATAGATATAAACCTCCTTTTAAAATATTTAAAAGTCAAACCTAAAAATATATGAAAAGGATAATATACCATAGAAAATGAGGGTTATACAATGAATGTAAAGTGTCAAGCAATATTGGTTAATCAATATTGGTTGGTTAATCAATTGGCTGATCAATCAATGTCATTCACCATACTAACAGAATAAAGGAAAAAATTTACATAATCATCTCAATAGATACAGAGAAAAAATTAAACCAAATTCAAAATCTGTTCATGATAAAAACTATCATTAAACAAAGAATACGAAGAAATCTCCTCAAACTAAGAAAGGGCATCTATGAGAAATCTACACTTAATATCTTACTTAATGGAGAAGAGTTTCCTCCTAAGATAAGGGACAAGACAAGGATCAATCATTACTTCTTTTAAAGATTGTATTGGAGGTCCTAGACATTGCAATAAAGTAAAAATACACACACACACATAAAGATCAGAAAGGAAAAAATAAAACAGTCTCTATTTCAAATGACAAGATTGTTTAATTTGAAACTCTCAAGGAATCTAGATAAACTACAAGAATAATAGATAAATTAACAAGGTCATTGGATACAATATCAATTATAAAATTTAATTGCATTTCTACATACAAGCAACAAACAAAAAAATTAAACATGGATGTATCATTGATAAAAGGAATAGGAGAGTCTCATAGAGGAATGCAGTTCTAAATGCTATATTAATAGTTCTCCTCAAATAAATACTGATTTTAAGAACAGCAAAATGTGAACATGGTTCAGCATAAATCATAGCTGTGCTCTTTGGTTGTCCCTATAGACGTGTTCTTGAAATGTTAAACTGCTCAGTTTTAGTTGCCTATCACGTTAACGAGCAGGGGTTGAAGAAAAATGCGATGCCATAGTTTAGTAATTGCTGAGCAGGGTGTGAGTGGGATAAATATTTAAATGGTGAAAATATCAGCCATTCTGATCCTCTAAATTTCCTTGGGACTCCATATTTGAGTTATCAAAGGAATTAGCCTGACCCAAGATCCCACCAAGGAGGCAAGCATTTCCGTATTGTCAGTATCAGACATTGAATTCCCAACCTTTGCTCATGTCTCCCTCTCTCCTGACACTGAATAGAAGTTGTAAAATAGATGCATGGTTTAAGATGGCATCTAGCAAGGAACTTATGACCCAGTGTCTCCCAATGTCCCATTAAAATCCTAACTTAAAAGAAAAAGGAAAAATCTCATAACAATGTTAAAAATTAATGGATAAGACTTTTCTACAATTGGAAAGAAATTTCCACTAACTGTGACCTATGGAAAATGCTGCTTCCTTTCCTCCAAACGCTAAGGGAAAGAAAAGAAAAAAAAAACATTAGAAAATGGTTTAATAAAAGAACCAAAAGAAAATGATTTTCATTTCTAAAGGATATCTTCAAAAGATACAAAAAGCTATGGCCTTTAGGAAATGGAAACAGAAAAGCATAAACAAAAAACAGAGATGAAGATGGAAAATGAAAGGGACATTTCTGAACATAAAAGCTGAAAATGGAGTGTAAAGGAAAAGATTGGTGTATTTTAGTACCTCAAAAAAGTTACAACTTCACAAACTGCAACACAAACAAGCTGGGAAAATGATTGGCAGTGTATGTGATAAAAATAATTAATAGCTTCATAAACAGCTCTAACAATCAATAAGAAAAAATACCATGAGAAAAAAAACCAAAAAAGCACAAATAATTATACATGAAATGCAATTTCTGGTAAATATAAAAGAATTGTCTGTTTAATAATCAAAGGAATGCAAATCATTATTCAATGAGATATTCTTTATACCTTTATTTAATCAAATGAAAATAATAATGTTGGCAAGGATGAGATGAAAGGGATCCTCTCATAATATGCTAGCCTGGATAAAAATTATTATAACTTTATAAAAGGTAACTTTGCCATTTAAATAAAAAGCCATAAAATACTTTTTAATCTTGAACCTTTAGACTTCAAGGGAATTTGTCCTCAGGAAATAATCAAATTCTCACCAATATGTATATGCCAAGAATTCAAGATGGCAGTATTTATAAGATGAAAATATTTGGAAACAACCTATACTTTTAATAATTAGGATTGGCTAAATAATCATGAAAAATATTTTACAGTCATTAGAAATTATGTTCTTGAATCACATGGGGAAAATATTCATCTTCATCTTCTAATATCAATTTTAAAAAGTAGAGCCAAACTGATTAAAGTTTTGTCAAAGAAAAATTATAAATATATCTATGAAGAGATTAAAGGCCAAAAGGCAACACATTAACATAATAAAAAGTGGTTATTTTTGAAGAGAAAATTATAGGTGTGTTTTTTATTCTTTAATTATTTCTGATTTTTTTAAAATCATCTATAATAAATTTGTGCTACTTTTATAATCAGAGAATATATTTTAAAAATCACAGATTGATGATAAAAAATATACTCTTATATAATAATATATATTCATCTATACAGAAAAATACAGGTGAATAATATATATATAACCATCTGGTACTGTATTATACCATAGTAACACCTATGTTCCCTTTGTCCTTCAAAAAGCATCTGTCACAGCTACAATACTCCACATAATGCAGTCAATGAGGAGGTTAATGACATATTTTTGAAATTTTCTTTTTCACAAAATGGCTATGTGATCTTTGATGATTCCCAGGAAAGATGCCTGCTCTTAATTTTGGCCTTTCTTCTAAAATCATTTCTTCCATTAGTTTTACCATCTCAATTTTCACAGCAAATATAACAAGAGCTCTAACTCTTCAGAAGCTCTGCAAAACTTAATAAAACAGAAAACATAGTTATATATCCAGCAACCATTTTAGATAATTAAATGCAATTTTCAGTTTCACTATACAAATTTGGTAAATTGGAGTCCAGGCATTGCTTTGAACTCTGATGAAAGGAGTAATTTCTATTCCAAGCAACCAACTCTGTGCCGATTTAGACTTGAGAAGCTATCACTGTAAAAAGTTGTCTTGACCAATTTACTCCACCAGATGGCAGACTTGGAATACTACATGTAACAAAACCGAGTCATTTCTGAACACTAAGCCAAAGACTAAGACAAAACAAGGCCATAAGAAGGTAAAATGAGGTTTAAAATGCCAAAGTAAGGAAACATAAACAAGAAAAGGGGAAATATTTAGGATTTACAGATTAGACTGATAATGGGAAATAAAAAATGATGAGGCTCTTCTATCAAGTGTGCATTTTCATTTGTATAGCTCACTCCCTTTCACACTTGACTTTCTTTAATCAGGTCCTCATTCAACCAGTCCTCATCAGTGAGTGGACCGGATTCAGTGTGGTCTTGTGATGACCATCTCCTCTGGTTTCCAAATCATCTTCACTTGGCGTTGGCTCATATGCCTGGCAAGAAATGGGACTTGATTAAATTAAAAAGCTCTGCACAGACATGAAAAAAATCAACAGAGCAAATAGACAAGCTACAGAATGGGAGAAATATTCACATGCTACACATCTGATAAAAGGCTAATATCCAGAATCTAAAAGAAGTCAAGCAAATCAGCAAGAAAAAAAAAATCAAACAACCCCATTAAAAAGTGGGCAAAAAGATGAACATTAGTTTTTCAAAAGAAGATAGACTAATGGCCAGTAAACATGAAAAAATGCTCAACTTCACTAATCATCAGAGAAATGTAAATCAAAAAATACAATGAGATATCACCTAACCCCAGTGAGAATGGCTTTTATGAAAAAGTCCCAAAACGACAGATGCTGGCATGGATGTGGAGAGAAAGAAACACTTATACCCTGTTGGTGAGACTGTAAACTATTGTAACATTTATGAAAAATAGTTCTTTGAGATTTCTCAAATAACTAAAAAGTAGACCTACCATTTGATCCAGCAATCCCACTACTGGCTATTTACCCAAATGAAAAAAAAAGTCATTTTATCAAAAAGACACTTGCACTAGTATGTTTATTGCAGCACAATTGGCAGTCACAAAGATGTGGAATCAACCCAAGTGCTCATCAATTCATGAGTGAATTAATAAGAAGTGGTATATATACCATAGAGTTCTACTCAGCCATAAAAAAATGTATTAATACCTTTTGCAATGATTGGGATGGAAATGGAGTCCATCCTCCTAACTGAAGTATCACAAGAATGGAAAAACAAACACAATGGAAAAACAAACACATGTACTCACCATTAAATTGAAACTAACCAATCAGCACTGATGTGCACAGATGGAAGTAAAACTCAACAGAAATTATGCAGGTGTGAGCGGGGTGGAGGGGATGGGTGAAATCATACCTTATGGGTACAATGTACCCTGGGTGATGGGTACACTTTGACCCAAGCAGTAAAAAAGCAATCATGTAACCAAAACATTTGTATCCCTATAATATTCTGAAATAATAAAAAATAAATAAATTTTTAAAAATAAATTTAAAAATGCATGGAACTGCTTTTTTTGTTTGAAATGAAAGGGAAGATAAACAAAGACACCAATTTGCAATTCAAGATGGCAGACTGATCATGTTCCTTCTTCACTCTTCTGCCTCCCAAGACACCACTTTAATTTATGCTAATTGAATGGCTCACCCTTTTATACCAAAGAAAACTACTGTGAATTAAAATTAGGACCCCAGCAGTTGAGATCATGTCGCCAATTCCTTTCAGCTGCTTACTGCTAGAAGCTGGAAGCTAGAAGCAAAGTGTAGTCCTGTAAAACCTTAAAATTGAGAAACACTTTTTTCCCAGACTAGAGAAGACATGCATCAGTACCACATGCCTGTTGTCAGGTCGTGGGATCGTCAGGTAGCTGCTTATGTGGCTTTCTGTGCTTTTCGTCTTTGGACCCTTACTCTTTTCAGTGCTGGTTTGGGCATGGAATTAAGTCTCCAGTCATTTCAGGAATGCCACAGATGAACTCAGCAGCACTAAACCACCTGAGCACCCAAGGACAAAGGACTATCACTGAGTCTCTGATAATTTGTCCTTATCCTTCCACTAAAATCAACACTAATTGAGACTGGATTGCAGGTGCCAAAACTCAGTAGAAATCACCTAGTGGCATTCATTTACTGGTCAAGAAGGTTAGTGGCTTTTTATTTTATTCTTATAAAATCTGTTAATTCTTTAGTCTGCCCTTTCTAGAATTCATCTAATACAATTTGTCTATAATCCTTATTAGTGAACCTGGGAGATTCTATCAATATAGAAAGAGAATGGTGACAGGTGACTGCCTTATCATGTCTCATCATGAATGTCAGACTGAATTTCAGGACATGAATTCTTAATTTTAGCAAATAGCCAATCAGAATGATCAAAGCTTAGATAAACCTCCGTTGCCAAAATGCTTTAAAAAAATTGAATAGCACATAATTACCAATAATGTGGACTAGAATTATATAAGCATTATTGCCTAGGCTATTACAAAAATTCAGTGACTATATATTTTTGCCTAACCAAACATTTTTATTCATTTTAAAGAAAGTAAACAATTTCTTTATCATCCACATTTTCCTTCTATATTGTACTAAAAGTGTACCTGAAAATTTTCTCTTTGAGAATCTTTATGTATCATGTTTTTAAATTCACTATAAAGTAAATCCACTGTAAAAATAAATATGTGAAATAATTACTTATGTACTTAGACATTCCCATAGCAGATATTGGGATAATATCAATGGAATGAATAAAAATATTGAATTAAAAAGTTTGATGTAGAAAATATAAGATTATATATATATTTTTTTCCTTAGGTACAGGTAAGGTCTTCTTAAGGGATGTAGAGGAAAATAGTAATTATTTTAACAATATCAACATTTAAGACTTTGCAAAGGGCAAAATTTTTTAAAGTGTTGCAAAAGGCATCATAATGAAATTAAAATATAAGTAACAGACTAAGTGAAAGTATTTTCATTATACACAAAAGACAAAGGATCAGAATATAGAATATATGTAAAGAATAAAAATTACCTAACCCAAAATGGGCAAATATCAATAATATATCCAGCAACTCTCAGGTAAGGGGAGATATATAAATGTGTCCCCACCTCTTCTGTGAGTGAGGGGGAAAGTCAGTGTGCTGAGGGTTGAGGTGAGAGTTCAAGGGAGAGGTTGTGGGGATAAATAAAAAGATAATTTTATTATTATATTTCATTTTTCTTATCTCTCTTCAGCTGTTGATACCAATTATTTTTCTTAGTTTTTAGTTGCTTACCATTTCAATTTTTGTACACAATTACTTTTTATTAAAATAAAACCCTGAAATATCCAGATTTCTCCAGTTTATATGACCAAAAAAGCTGTCAACTCTATTCATAATATTTCAAAGACACGGAAGCCAGGTAAAAGAAGAGGAGGTGGTTGAAAGAAAGGAAAGGACATTCAGGAAAAAATGTAGCAAAGATTTTTTTTTCAAAGAACAATAGACATATCTAGCCTTTAGCTGTAGATTTGACTCTGCATCAAGAGTTTAGGTAAAACGGATTAAGACAGTGTATGGATGCCACCCAAATTTTTAGATATTGTTCTGAGAGCTTGATCAAGTGGACCACGTAAAACCAGGTCTTGTCTAGGAAAATAAATAGCAGCTCAAGCCAGGCTGCACATGTCAGCACTACAGGTTTCCACAAGAGGGCAGCACGTCTTCAGTTTTGAAAAGTGCATTGGTGGGTGGGTTTTTGCTTCCATTCTCCATTTGAGATTCCTTTTTTTCCCCTTCATGCCGATATGTGCTAAACACAAACATGTTTGGTTTCATCTGGGAACACTGATGTGAACAAATGCATTTCTCCTGTGTGAAATGCACAGGTGAGATTTTATTGGACACCCGCTCACCATTTGCGGGAACACAGACCTGACATGGCATAAAAGAACATGTAAAATGACAATAAAGACAGTTGAGAGCTGTTTGAGATTATGCAACTTCATTCTACACAAACTGGTAGAATTTTTCTTTTTCATAAGCATTGTTTACATTCAGAAAATCTATCTTCCTTTCTTGGGTAAGTATATATTCACCAAAATCTTAGAGTAACAGCAACTACTTATGTGAAAATATGATGGATGGATATACAGCTTTTATACAATTTCTTTGGGAACTTACTCCCAAATCAAATATTACAGTACAATGTTTTATTCTTTGCTAAGAACCCAAAAAGTGCTAAGTTCTTTAGTTCAAATGGAAAATAAAGTTAAATGGGGGGTATTAATAATATAAGAACTCAGTTTTTATTAATTCTTTAATTTTAATATGCCTAAAGAAAAACACAGTGTTGCAGTGGATGTATTTTCCAAATTGATGGAAATTGTTTTAATCCCAAGTCTTACTGATTACATAGACTATTTGGGCATTTTGTAATATAAGTAATTGTGACTTAATGAAACATCAAACAACCTACAACTAAAATCCTCTGGCTTATTTTACCCTCGTTAACTATGAAAAAGATTTGTTTTGCTGGGTTTTGCTTTTGTTTTAAATTCCCTGAAGTTTGGGTTGTTTTCCCAGAGTGAGTTATTTACAAATACATATCACCCTCAAAAAAGAAAATTTCCCTTCAAACTATTGGCATCCACTAAACGATAATAACCTAAGAATTCAGCTGTGCAGAAAAGAAATCTAAAGTGTCCAGGAATGAATTACTTGTTCCACAGATAATTCTGTCTCTGCACAAAAGAAACAGGGGAGGGCTGCATTGTTCTTTTGATAACAAATAATAGAGACCTTCTCTTATTTTCTCCTTTGCCTGCTCCAGGAATGAAGATGGAAATTTAACTCAAAGCATCCTGGTCCTTGCTCATTATGATTCCGTAAAGTCCTGCCACTTAGGAAATGTGTCTCAATTTCCGTGGAGATGAAGCAGGAAGGTCAGACTGTGCTTTAATCAAGGTATCTCCCTGCTGGGGTAGGAAGGCTTTCCTCCCCTCGTATATATGGCTTTAATTTGGCTGCTTTTTTAAAGGTGCCTGAAGCCATGTCAGGGCCTGGCCGTGGCTGCTGTTCATTTAAGCCCCGAAGCCCCACAAGTACGCTGACATTGTCATTGACAATTTACTCTTGAAGTATTTTTCTGCTAAACTGGGAGGGATTTTGTTACTGGTGCACTATCAAAAATACATGAAGGACTCACCCCTTATTAAGAGATGCCGTGTCGGTTGAGCTAACATAATGTAAGCCCTAGCAAGGAGCAGTCCCCACCCCACACAGGAAACAAGGAGAAAGATCGAACTCCTATATCGCACTATTTTGCAAGGGGCATTGGCTTCCTCCTGGGAAAAATGAATTTTGCTGTCATTCCATTTCATTCAAAGGATTTCCACTCCCCTCACTGGCCTGAACTCTTTGTCACAGTCCTCCCTCAGCCCGCCCCACCAGCTCTCCCACTGCATGGGCATGCCTCACCCCTGCCCCTTGGCAATCTTCTCCATCCCCTTTATTCCATAAGAAACAGAATCCCTTTTGGTTTTCCAGTGTCCTAGATGCCATAATTCATTCTGCATTAGACAGGGATTATTGATTGCCTCCAGAGAAACCTTGGAAGTTAAATGCATTGCTAAATCAGGAAGTTCTTGGGTTAAGAAGGTATCCTACATACTCTCAGACTTGCTATTGGGTATGCCATCTAAGTTCTCCTCTTCAGTTTAGAAGGCTCTCAAATCCCACTGAAGTACAGGAGTATATGCATTAAAAACAAAACTTGATTTCTATTCATCAAGTTCAAAAAGAATATAGATTTCCACCCTTGGGCATTAGACATATGAGATGGTTATGAGTAGGACAGCCAACATCAGACAAAACCATGGGAGGGAATCCTGTCTGTTGCCCCAACACCACCAGTCTTGTCAGCCCCCTTTTCCTATGTACCTTTTCTTTTTTGTTCTTCCTCTGGGTGGCCGTCTGCTACTGGGTAAGGGATCACTAATATCAGCTTAAATTCAAGCCATTTCCAGCGAAGTTTGCAATTGAAAAGTGAGAATCAAGAAGGCCTGCCACATGACCTTTGGAAGGCTGCTTACTCGAGTTCTAAATAAAATTTCCAAAGCAACTTCAAGGATGTTGTCCAGAGTTAGGGAATTTTGAGAGACCTTCTCCATGTTCTCATCTTCCTTTACATTAATAGATTTTTCCTGCTGAAATGCCAG
>VBSM01002217.1:37039485-37119735 GCA_008086735.1 Cheirogaleus medius
AAAAAAAAAAAAAAAATTTAACTATAGGATCTCCAAGAGATAAAGTAACAGTGCTTCAGGGAATAGAAAGAACTATTCTTTTAATGCCACAAAAGTTTCCCTCCCAACTTTTTGGTTGCAAATATCACTTGGTTTCATCAGACAACACCTGGATCTTTTCATACCATTTAACAAAGCCAGAATATTACATTGACAAAGCATCCTAGAAGCTGTGTCTCACACCCACCCTTCAGCTTCCAGACTATCCAAAATCCAAATTCAATGGATGCAAAGTTAGATTCTTATCTACAAGTCTTGACCTCTCTAACCTGGTAACAGCCATGTTCTCTCTCTGTATTCTTGCATTTGTTAAGATTCTTAATTGGGAGTGGCAAAACCAGACTTGGGAGGAAGAAAAGGAATTTGTTGTTAAGCTATGAAGGTATCACAAAGAAATCGTGAGTCAATCAACTGACCGAGGTAATAGCAGAGACTCAGAGGAGCCTCAAGAATGAAACTAGAATCATGGTAGAGTTCCTACCCTCTTTCTGCTACGTGTTCCTCATTTTCTCTCTCTCTCTTCCCCTCCCCCCAACTGGAATGATTTTCTCTGCTCCTTATGACAGAAAAATACAATCGCTAAGTGACCTGAATTTTACACAGCATAGATTCTGCCATCTTGACAAAGACAGAATCATCTTTCTCAGAACAAGTTTTAAAATGTAGGCAAATACTTTGGCCTATATAAATACCTTAATCTTGGGACCTAAACTGTGTTTAGAACATGTACTCACATGTCAATGCCCACATGAATGCGTATTATGACAGGCTGAATAACAGCCCCCAAACATATTCAGGCCCTAATCTTTGGAACCTATGAATGTTACCTTATGCTGCAAAAGTGACTTTTACAGATGTGATTAAGTTAAAGATCATGCGATGGGAAGATTATCCTGGATTAGCCACTGGGTCCTAAATGTAATCACAGATGTCTTTGTAAGAGACAGGAAGAGAGAGATTCAATTTGAGAGGATGTGGAAGCAGAGATTGGAGGGATGTGCTTCGAAACTGGAAAAAGGGGCCACAAGCCAGGGAATACTATAGGCTAGAAAGAACAAGGAAACAGATTCTCCCTAGAGCCTTTGGCCGGTGCACAGCCCTGCTGACACCTTGATTTCAGCTTAGTGAAAACCATTTCAAGAGAATAAATTTGTGTTTTAAGCCAACCAGTTTGTGGCTTTCTATTACAGCAGCCATAAGAAACTAAAATGATAGTTCTTAAAATACAGGGAGGAGTGACAGTGCAAAGGAAGGAAATTCTTGGTAAGACTCTGAGCTCTCCATGCAAAAGAAGGCAGTCATATAACACTGACAAGGAAGCATAGCCTCAGGTGAAGGGTATTGTAGTATTAGTCAACTTCTGACTTCTAATTAGCCAACTTCCGATACATGCAAAACAAATGCATCAAGTTTGAACAACTAGATGTAAATTCTTTCTGGTATAAGCGAGAAACGTTCAAAAGAAGTAGGATTGGCTGTAAATGGCCACATGGGAGGAAGTTCAAAGAGAAACCAGGTATGAGGAGAAAAGGCCAGAATACAGAAGGAAAGAGTAGTGTAAGGTATTAGAAAGAGCACCAAACTGGAAATTAAGGTTTTGTTCTCAGAAATTAAAGTTCTAGTCTCAGCTCTCTGACATTAGTTATAGTGCAGGGTAGGTCCTCTAACTTCTTAGTTTTTGTTTAAGTATTTTGACATGAGGATCTAAGTGACATAATCCCAAAAGTCCCCTCTAATTCTAGGATTCTGTGATGCTCAAACTTGTGCCTAGACTTTGGCCTAGATTTTGCAGGGTTAGCTCCTGCGGCTCTTGAAGTTTACATTTCTGGTTTTAACGAGGTAGATATATTGACACAAAATCCTGTAAAACTAGAATGGAAAACCCCCAAATGGCCATGTACAAAATCTCTAAGATTATTTAGTAAGAAAGAGATCAAGAGAAACTAAAAGACAAGACCCTTGGGTCAGCCCTGGAAAAAATCTTCACAATAGTCAGACTAACAACTGCTTATAAAGGCATATGTGAATATTCCTGAAGGAAATCTGCAGACAGTTCTGCAGAGTAGAAGGTAAAGCACAAAGCCATCAGCACCACTAGAGGGAAAAACGCATTTCCTGGTAACAACAGACTTCACTGGTAACAGAAAAGATAGCACTTTAAAATAATGAGGTAATTTCTATGTTTGGGGAAATAAATTAAAGATAAACAAATGTGCCCAGAATCGACAGACCAAAACTTACTTTGTCTTAAATTCCTCATCTGTGTTCCTTTTGTTGGCTAAAATTGTAGCAGTCCTAACAAAACTTACTAGTTATTTGAACCCTTATAAGTATGGTCATAAACATACTTTAAATATCTTCAAATCACCTGCATAGTTCTGTCATCCATATGGAAATACAAAGCTTTTTTTTATTAACCTGAAACTGCAATAAAAAGAAGAGAAGCTGTATATGTCAGTTCAGTATTGCATTCAGTAGAGTGGAACAGAACACAAATTATAATGGTTTAATCAAAGAAGGATAAACTCTTCTCTGGAGTGCATCCAGAGGTAGGCAATCCAGGGTTAGTCCAAGGACTTTACAAGGACATCAGTGTCTCAACTTCTATTCTTCTGCTCTGTCATCCTTAGCAAATAGCTTTCCTTTACATTGTTGATCCATGGCACAAGATAGTTGCTTCAACTTCACTTGCATTCCAGGCAGGAAAAATAAGTGGATGCAAAGGGCAAGAGGTTTATTATTTCCTTTGAAAAGCTTTCCTGAAAGCAACATCTACTTATATTACATTGCCAGAGCTATGTCCCTCTTTAGCTATCTCCAGCTGCAAAAGAGGCTGGCCAATATAAAAAATTTTTTTTAGCTGAATACTTGCTTTCTTACAGAACATCAGAATTTCTTTTAGAAACAAAGTAGAGAATAGTAGACACTGGGTGGACAACTAAAACACCTGTCAAACTCTCAGTAAATTGTCAACCATTTATTCGCCTTGAAATTATTATAAGGACTTCTCATATGGCTATTTTTTAAAAAGAAGACTTTAGTAGTAAGGTATATTCACTAAGAATCTTTAAGCTGCAAGCAACTGAAACCAACTGAAAAGCTTAAGAGAAAAAGAAGGGAGGGGCAGGTGCAGTGGCTCACACCTATAATTCTGGCACTTTTGGAGGATGAGATGGGAGGATTGCTTGAGGCCAGGAGTTCAAGACCAGCCCGAGCTAGAGTGGGACTCCATCTCTACAAAACAATACAAAAATTAGCCAGGTGTGGTGGCGCAACATCTATAGTCCCAGCTACTTGAGAGGCTGAGGCAAGAACATCACTCAAGCCCTGGAGTTTGAGGTTGCTATAAGCTATGATGACACCACTGAACTCTAGCCCAGGTGACAGAACAAGGCCTTGTTTAAAAAAAAAATGGTTGGGGAGAGATTCTTGGACATATACAAAGTTATTTCATAAAAGTGAAAAAAAGTTTGAATAACTACTCCCAGTGGAAAAAAGGAAGTAGTGATATTTGAGGGACATTTTGGACTTTTTCTTTACAAATCTGCCAATAACAGGTACAGACCACACAGTACATTTTATAAAATAGCATGTAAAATTGCAAAATGATAACAGCCAGCTCATGTCACAGCTGGATTTTTATTAGGTCACTGAATTATCCTATAAGGCCAGCATTTTCTGAATGATGGGGTACAAGCTAGTGTCCATTAATCCCTTGGGAATCATCCCATTGCTTTGTCACTTTCTCTGTGAAGTGAATTTGGTAGTAATATGTTTACTCTGACAGTGTATATGACCTTCAGTAAACTCACAGATGGTGATGCAAAGGAATAAAGAGAAGAAAAATAAAATTTAAATCCAGACTGTGCATATCTATTCTAATAGTGAGAAATCTGATTTCTTCACTGATGGCAAGGGGGCCCAATTTAATTGATCTAGTTACCGGGTACCTAGAACACTTTTAAGGTTTATTGCCAGATTGGGGTTCAGGATTGGGTACTTTTGCTTTAAAAAATTGGGCATTTAGCAATAATAGTAAGCGAGTCAGATCCAATGAGGGGACATTCATGCCATGGAGCCCATAACAAGCATAACATCTATCTCTGCCACCATGCCTGCCTTGTTCATGAGCCTACTGGTTAAATATAGTACTGGTTAATAAAGGAGAATAGCTGAGAATTATGGGCCATCCTATCTACCTGATTAGTAAGAGCAAAACTACAGTGAAAGTCTTACATGAGATATAATTGCTTTCATCTTCTAAACTCATTCTTAGAGATCCATCCACACCAACCCATCCCTTAACCTTCTTGTCACCAATATCCTCATCTTGATTGATCTTTCCCAACTAGGACTAGACAATGACTACTGCCTAGAAATCAGTATAGATCGTGATTTCAGGCCAAATTTCCTTTTAGGCAAAGTAAACAGCAAATTGTTATGCTCAGTGTTCTGATCTCAAAGAAACTTAATATTCTCCACTGTCTTTCAGGGCCACTCCCATCTAGAACTGTAAGACTGATGACCATTTCCAGTTCATGACAACATTTCATGTAAAACCAGGCATGAGTGTTTTTAGTCAAATGGTCCCAGGAAACTACTCATGAGGCCATCCGCAGGCATAGACTAAGGAATTCATTGCAATGTAAACAATGGGAGTGTGTGTGACCTGATTATGCAAACAATTTCTATGTTCAGGATTCAATTTGATGAT
The DNA here is from genome assembly GCA_008086735.1 of Cheirogaleus medius. Classification (NCBI taxonomy): domain Eukaryota; kingdom Metazoa; phylum Chordata; class Mammalia; order Primates; family Cheirogaleidae; genus Cheirogaleus; species Cheirogaleus medius. The sequence goes on from VBSM01002217.1 coordinate 37,044,239, forward strand.
GGAATATTACTAATCATACCCAGTTTTAAAAAAATATATCAAATAGCATGGGTGAGTATCTCAAAGCCTGTAGCTGTCCAAGATCAAGTGTTCTATCTTCACCAGAATCCATTAGAAAACCAGGATCTCCTTCTTAAAAGGAAGAGAATTATGTAGAAGAAAAGAGCATGACTCTACTCTCAAACTCTAGAGACTTCCACTAGATTGTCCCATGACAATCACAGATTCCATAGTACATCCTGGTCTCAATACAGCACCTTTGGAGCTACTGGGTGACAGGGGCTAAACAAAGAGCAATGTGAGTTTTTTTGCTACAGGAGAACTAAAATTGCTCCTCTTGCTCTGGGAGATTTTCAGATACCCAGAAGTGATTCATAATTCCTTCCCTCCTCTCTCTTGCCATGGTTCACTGTGAATAGAGTATATTTTCCTGTCCCATAGACTTTGGGCTTCATCATCATGTGACGTACTTTGATTACTGAAATGTGGGTAGATATAATAGTATTGCAGTGCCTAAAAGAAACTTTAAGAGGTGATGTGTGTTTCCAATTGCTCTCTTGAATTCCTGCCCTCCATTAAGAGAACATCATATCCCAAGTAGGTGGCATTCCTTCAACTTGGGCCCTGGAATGAGAAGATACCTGAAGCAGACCTGAACCCTACCTGCATCTTGGAGTAGAGCAGCAGTGGCAACGTGCAATGCAAGCGAAGGAGAAATAATCACTTGTAAGCTACTGAGACTCTTGAGGTTGTTACACAAAACCTAAAGGCAGAAAAATATGCCAAGTAAACAGGTCAGAGATGTTGCATAACATTCTTCTTCACGATGTGATATAAACTGTCTTCAAAATCTGAAGAGGAAAAATAATCTCTGAAGAGAACCACTTTGCTATGTGTTGTAGCTCCTTCTTTATAGCAGGAGACACAAGGCATAGAAACCTATCCTTTACTTTGTAAATAATATCCCAACACCCTCAAACCCATTCAAGCCTTGGAAATTTCACACTATCAAACCCTAGGATTTTTGTAGAATGTCTGGGGTACCTCTCATTTCCTGTCTTTCCAGGCCCATCACCTTGACATCATCAATATAATGAACCCATATAGTACATACTCTTGGAGACTTGTCCAAACTGTGCACCAGACCCCAGCTGCTTTAAGTGTTAACGGCTAATGACTCACAGCTGAAGCCGTTTGCCCAAGACCACAGGCAGGAAGAGACTTAGTGAGTAGAGACCATAATGGCTGATTTTATACCACAGGCTGCTAGTTTCCCATCCTAGAACATACAAGGGTGACTCCACTCCCCACCCCCAATGACCAGCTCAAAATACCTAGCTTCACACATTTCCTGAGAGTCTACTGCCTGCAATCTTTCTCCAATTACAATGACTGTATTTGTTGAGGTTATTAGGGTTGTGAGCAAATGAAATGGACTCTGGCTCACTTAATTAAAAACATTATTGGAAGATTATAGGAGTAGCTTACAGATTAAAATAAGAGTTGAACAATGAAGATGTGAGTTGTGAAGAAACCATTGAAGCTCCAGGCACATTTGCAGCAGAGATTCAAGACCTTAACTTTCTGGCAGTGGTTCTCAAGTTTGGCTGCACATTACAATCACATGGGATGAATCCTGTTGCTGATGCTCAATCCATACCCTAGATGAGCTAAAATCAAAATCTTTTGGAAGGGGACCCAGGCTTCAATAGCCTTCAGATCCCAGAGATTGTTCCAATTGGTAGCCATGGTTGAAACATTAGCGGCATCAGAATCACCTGGAGGGCTTGTTAAAACACTAATTGCTGGGCTCCACCCTCAGAGTCTCTGATTAATATAAAATCAATTAGAAAAGAAGGCTCTGCATTTATAACAAATTCCCAGGTGATGCTGAACCTGGATCTGAATTAGGCCTGGGATTCCATAATCCTAACAGACTCTCAGGTGATCTGAGGCTGCTGATCTTCAAGTCACACTTAGACTGGCAAAATTTAATAGAAGTGGTTCTCAAACTTTAGCATGCATGCATAACAGTTATTGCAAGGAAAATACAAATTCCTGGACTCTATCATCAGATTCTGATTCAAGTAGCTCTCAGGTGATGTTCATGCTGCCAGTCCATAAACCAGATGTATTCTAGCACTCTTCTAGAGCAATGGTTCTGAACCAGGAATGATTTTTCCCCTGAGGAGATATTTGGCAAGATCTGAATACATTTTATTTTTCTTAATCTGGGGCAAATCAGGGAGGAGGGCAGAAGGAGAATGCTACTGGCATCTAGCAGGTGGAGGCCAGGGATGTTGCTAACATCCTACAATGCACAGGACAGGCCCCCATGACAAGATTTATTCAGCCTAAAATATCGATAGTGCTAAGGTTGAGAAACTCTGCTCTAGAGAGTGGCTATTAACAAAATTCAGTTGCTCCTCCCCTAGCTATCAGTTCTGATTGTATAATTCCTGTGAGAAGGAATAATATTTTCCCAGATAAGGTCAGGTGCCTACCCTGGATCAATCAGCTACACCAGGAAGGCAAGAACTTGTAATACACACACGACCCACTGCAGACCCACAGCCCTCAGAAAGTAACAATAGAAGGCAGACAATGAGATATTCTGAAAGTCAAGAAAAGCAGGGAAAGGTTGAGCTTTAGCTGAGACAATGGTCTTCACTAGAGCAGGGGTGTCAGTGGGAAATAGGCATCTCTTTCTGAGAGGTATATGGATGATTGAGTCTTCACATCTGCAGCAGTCGCTGCTGCTGTAACCTAAACAGCTGAGAACCTCATTCCAGGCTCTTGAAGCCCAGGGCAGCTGCAAAGTTCCCTGTATTTCTCTACTGCCCATGTTTCCTTGAAATAAATCCCCCTCTCTAAGGTAACTGAGCCTGTTTCTTTACCTTGAAACTGCAGTGTATGCAAATGCACATGCACACACACGTACACACACACAAACACATACACACAGTGCTCAGTGTTGCTTCAATATGAACTTTCATTGGGAATTGGTAAAACACACAACCAGTTGGCTAAAGGAAATGACCTTCCCAGTCTTAGAGATCACATTTTACTTTAGTTTTTCAATAAGGTATCAGCACTAACTTTTTTATTGTAACAAAGTCTGTTCTGGAATGAAATTGTTACTTTCTTAAATAGGAATAATAATAGCTACCTTTTATTGAGTATTCATTCAGGTTTGTTTTGAATATATATCTATCTGTAGATATATGCACATATACATATATATAATTACCTATTTTAATCCTTACAAGATTTTTATGAGATAGTAGTAGTATTATTAACGAAAGAAATTAGTCTTAAAGAGATTACATAACTTGCTCAGAGTAATATATTTCAAAAATAGTAGAACTGGAATACAAACCCAGGTCTGTGAAACACCAATGTCTTTTACTTAACCACAACCTTCTCCTATTTTCCCCCACCATCCCATCATCCATCCCCCCAGTCGTAGTGGTGCAAGGCTTTAATCATTTTATGCCTAGTATTTCTAGGCTAGGTGTTAGCTAAAATATCAGTTCATAAGAGCAAATTTTACTCAGACATCTAGAGCAGAACTTGGCCCAATAGCAGGTTCTCAATAGATACGTCTTTAATAAATGTTTATTTTAGAATAGCTTTGGATTTATAGAAAGTTTGCAAACACAGCACAGAGAGTTCCTGTACACCCCTCACCCAGTTTGCCCTTTTGTGATTTCAAACAGATGGTAAACTCAGAATAAGAAAGCCCTCATTGCAATCATTTTCTGAACAAAGACACCACATATGAGTCTGTAACTGCAACCAGCTCCCTGTAGGTCACTCAGCCACATGCTGTCAGATCAACCCAGCTGGAATGAGCCCTGGGTGTCATAGAATACACCAGGAATTTCCCAGTGCTTTGTGGATTTCAGACCCAGCACTTCACTGGCTTTTACAACAAAGGGTAAATTGGCAGAGTCTGTGTGTGCCATGCCAGCAGCTCAGAAGGTTGTGTCTCACTTAGATCATCAAAGCCATTGGCCAGACATCCTGTCATGCCCTGTGCTTTGTACAATGCCAAGTATACTGCAGATGGTTCCACAAGTGCTAAATAATAACAGTGTCTAACTTTCATGGGCTATTTGCAGTACAGTCATTCTTTATACTCATTCTATTAACTGCCGTTGTCTCTGCTCTTGGTGAGAAAGAGTGTTACGGGTGACAAGATGGACATCCGGTTAAAAGACATCTTCAGAAATAGAACTGCTTGCTCGCAATCATGTCAAACTCCTACAGCATTTGACTAGAGCAAAGCATAAAAAGTTTTAGCAGCTTGTCCTTTATGCTAGTTACAAAATTTACAACCTCCCCTCCACCTGCATCTTCTCTGAGATCCTATCTGCCTTTAAGGACTAACATGGTATAATTCTACTCAAGTATAATAATGTAATGGTGAAGAGGAATTTTCTGCTTGGAAGAGACCATCTCATTTCAATATGCTGTGACATCTTTTGGAAACCAATATCCTCTATAATGGGGAATGGCTGCAGATCAAGGGCAATCATTTCTGTGATTTATGAGCAGTGCAAGCAGATGGTTTTTTGAATATTTGGCCTTTTCCCAAAAACCTCATGCAAGCTAAGCTGTTGTATCTTATTGCATGAAAAGTCTTTGCTTCCAGGTGAGGGGATGGGCTAACTCAGAATCTGCCTTTGTACTTGAAACCAGGGGCAGAAGATGCAGCACCTAAAGAAAGCCAAGGGAAATATTTTTGTTGTTGTTGTTTTCTCTACAGCTAGCGGCAATTGTAACTACAGACCAAGCTGTATCAGCCAAAAAAGAGAGAGCCAGATACCTGGTCTGGAAGGTGAAGATGTCTCACTTTGCCATGGTTATTAGATTATCAATTTTCCCCCTCGAGACCCATGTTATTCACAGGGAACACTATTAGCCTGGCAAGAATTAATTACAGCCCCAATAAAGGTGACCTTCCAAACAAAAGCAAAAAGGCAACCTAGTCTTTTGCGTAAGGCACATGAGAGGCTAGGAGATTTGGCTAGAATTCTAAACAGGATCTTTGGAAATACTATCTGATTAATAAGGAACATGTTAGGTTGTTTCAAATAGGAAGGCCAGGGTGAGTGGGACTTTGGCCTGAGCCAGGAAAGGAAATATTAATTATCTGCATTAGTCAATGTCTTAAAATTTGAAGGCTTCCATTTCAATTTGGTTCATCTTTTCACAGGTTATAAAAAGTGGGAATTTTTTGAGGACTAAGAATTGACAGTAGAGAAATAAATATCATATCATTTTATTTCATTTCAACATCAGAAAACTTGGGGATATTGCACGTTTGTTTTGGGTTTTTTTTGCACATTGTATTAGTCTGTTCAGGCTGCTATAACCAAATACCATAAACTGGGTGGCTTATAAAGAACAGAAATCTATTTCTTACAGTTCTGGAAGCTGGGAAGTCCAAGATCAAGTTGCCAGTACATTCGGTGCCTGGTGAGGGCTCGTGTGCTGGTTTATAGATGGCACTTTCTTCTTGTGTTCTTACATGGTGGGAGGGACAAGGCAGCTCTGGAGCCTCCTTTATGGGGGAGGGTGCTAATGCCATTCATAAGGGCACCTGCCCAAGCCCCACCTCCTAATATCATCATCTTGGTGATTAGGTTTCAACATATGAATTTTGGAGAGACACAAACACTCAGACCATAGCACATGTATAAGTAAAGGGAGTCAGTCAGAGTGCCCTGAAACAGGGATGCATAAAAAGTGACTTTCTCTGAAGTCAATATATCCAACAATATGCCCTTAGCTTGGGATTCTATTTGTTCCTCTGACATTCTTTTTTAGAAAATTAATATGGGGAAAATGTATAGTCATCAAAATGAGTCTTTAACGATCCCACATTCTTCCTTGTGGCACTGAAACCCTCCTTCTCGGCAGTTTTTCAGTGCCCGGCAGTGCAGCAATCTTCTCCTATATAACACTGTGCGTCCAGGAAAGGTTTTGCTGTCAGTAACAAATCTCAGAGTAAACCTAAATCACTTTGTTACCACAAAGGTTTTACTTTTGGGTTGAAAGGAAAGGCTACCACACATGCTGAAAGGATTTCAAGGATAAACAGTAAGAGGAAGGTTTTTTTGGGGGTTTTTTTTTTTGTTTTTTTTTTTTTTTACAGTGCTACAATATTGTTGCAGAGGCAAGCTTCCCTCTGTGACAAATTTTGCTCCCAGAAAGTGCCCAATATTCTAAAAATGAGCAATTAAGACTTAAGTCAGTTTTTTGTCTATAGATATCCATCTGTTCCAGTAACATTTGTTGAAAATGCTAACTTTCCTCCATTGAACCGCTTTTGCACCTTTGACAAAAATCAACTGGGCATAATTTTTAGGAGTCTGTTTCTGAGTTCTCTGTTTGGTCCATTGATCTATGTGTCTATCCCTCTGCCAATAACACATGTTCTTGATTACTGTAGAAATTATGTAGACTGCTTCACCCCAATTAATCCTTTTAGAAATTGTTTTAGCTCTTCTAGATCCTTTGACTTTCCATTTAAATATTAGAATAATCTTGTCTATAGCTTTAAAAAAAACTTTCTGGAATTATGATAAGAATTGCATTAAACCTGTATATGAATTTGTGGAGAACTGACATCTCTACTATGCTGATTCTTCCAATCCATGAACATGATATGTCTGTCCAGTTATTCAGATCTTCTTTGATTCCTTTCATCAGTATTTGCAGTCCTGTGTACTCATGTTCTATTCATGTTTTAATATGTTTACACCTTAGTATTTATTTCTCTTTTATGGAGAAAATTTAAATGATATTTTATTTTTAATTTTGGTTTCCACATGTTCCTTGCTGATACATAGAAATGCAATAGATTTTTGTATGCCTATCTTGTATCTTGCAAATTTGCTGAACTTATTCATTCTAGGAATTTTTGTGTAGATTCCTTAGGATTTCTATGTAAACAATTATATTATCTGAAAATAGGAACATATTTTTTCTTCCTTTCCAACCCATATTCCTTTTAGTTCCTTTTCTTGCCTTACTGCACTGATTAGAACTTCTAACACTATGTTAAATAGAGCAGTGAGAGCAGCTAGCCTTACCTTATTCCCAATCTTTGGGGAAAGTATTCAATACATTAAGTAAAATATTAACTGTAGAGGTTTTTTAGATGATATTTAATGGATTGAGGATGTGCCCCTCTATTTCTATTTATTCTGAAAGTCTTTGTGGTGGATGGAAATTAAATGATGTCAAATATTTGTGGTTTATTCTTTTGTATAGCTTGCTATTAGCGTGTGACTTTTTTCTCTAACATGTTAAAATGGTGAATTTCATTAATTGGTTTTCAAACATTAAACTAGCCTTGCCTTCTTGGAATAAACCCCACTTGTCTGTGGTATATATTTTTTATATTTAGCTGAATTCTATTTGCTAATATTTTATTAATATTAATTAATTAATCCTCTAGGAAAACCATCTGGGGCTGGAGATTTCTATTTTGGGAAATTTTTAAATAATGAATTCAATTTTTTAATAGTTATGAGGCTATTCAAATAATCTATTTTATATTGGATGAGTTGTGGTAATTTGTGTTTTTTGAAGAATTGGTCCATTCATCTAAGTTGTCAAATTTATGTGTGTAAAGTTATTCTTTGTGGCCTCTGCTAACATCATGGGGAAGGTGTGTGGCCTTTCTACCACTGCACAGTGGTGAAAGTCCTAACTCTCCACTAGGCCTCCCTCCAGTAGGAGAGATAGGGGTACCTGGTTACTGCCAGGTGGGATTGGAAGCTCAATGACTGGCACTACAGGGTGGGTGGGGCCTCATTACTGTCCAGCAGGTACGAAAATCTTGGCTTCCCACTTAACCTTCTCTAACACTACCTTGAGAGGGGAGATGAGGGTACAGATCTAATTCCCACTCACCCTTTGTTGATGTGGATGGCAGTAGAGTCACAGAATTTCTGTGGTATTTGGCTAGAGTGGTTTTTATCTGAAAGTTTTTCTTTTTGTCTTTCTTGGGTGCCCCTTTCTTGGTCTTTTGGCTAAAGGAAGGAGGCTTTTGTCGGGACTTTTAAAAATTTGTGCTCATTGGTTTTCCTGGGCTGCCAGCTTCTTCAGCTCCAAGTCAGGGATATATGAGGCAAAAAGAAAATCTAAGGAACTTACTACTGCATCATTCCTTGGGTCCCAGTGTCCCCAGCTTGTCTACTTTCTTCTCTCTACCCTTCAGAGTCTTCTTATATTTGTTTTTTGTGTCATGACTAGGGGGTTTTGTTGTACTTAGTGGGAAGAAAAAACAAAAGTACATCTACTCTCCATTTCCTGGAACAGAATTTGGTTTCTTTAAAAATAAAAATATTTCTTGGTTAGTTTAAGTGTATCTTTGATTAATGTTATTTTATCAGGAGTAATATGTGGAATATTTCCTTAAAGCTCATATAAATATGTCAATAGATATTAAATAAAAAGTTTCTTTGATTCCTTAACATATGAATGATAACAAGACTAAATAGGGAATTCATGGTTAAATCTCAATTTATTTTTACTTCAAAATTCTATAATATTGCTGCACTGGCATCTAATGTTCAGTGTTATACAGGAAAAGACTGAAACCAGCTTGATCTCCCTACTTTGTCTTTCTTGATGCCCAGCAGATTCTTTGTTTACAATTAAAATTCAAAAATTTTGTTAGGATATGCTAGATGTTGCTTTCCTTTTACCCAATTTGTCTCATGTAATGCCTCAGGAAGGTTTTCTATTATTACTTCTTGATGCTGCTCACTCTGTTTAATTTGTTCTCTCCTCTTTACCAATTTTCTGTAGATTGAACTTCTGTTCTTTGACTTTTGTGCCTATCCTTTTCTTTCTTATTAATTTATTCTCTTTGTTGTTATTCTCTAAATTCTGGGAGAATTGTTGAAAGATGTCTTCCAAGTCACTGGTTACTTCACAAAAGAGATGATTTTTGTCTGTATTGCTTCTAACACAGACTTTCATTTACTCATTATGCATTTAATTTCTTTACAATTTAAACTTTTCTTACCGATTCCCTTTGTATTTATAACCATATAGAAACTCTTTTCACTATTTTCGTGTCAACTGTCTTCTCTCATTTCAAAGATTCTGTGCTTTCTTGAAGATGAGTGCACAATTAAGATGTAATTGTGTTCCATCTAGTAAATCTTTTCTAGTTGGATAAGTAATGTGTGAACAGGAAAAACAATTAAATATGATAAAAGAAATATAATAAAAATCAAGTCTCCTTATCCCAAATGTTCAAACCTTTCCCATAATCAAACATTATTAATAGTCTCTCATTTCCTTCCAGAAATGTTTTATTTATATTCAAGTATATATAAATGTATGTTTACCTTTTCTGTTTTTAATATAAATGGTATTATATATAGGACTTGCCTTTTTTTCTTAATATATATTGAAGATAATTTCATATTAGCATATAATATTCTAGCCATTCTACTAACAATATAGCTAGAATCCCACTAAATGAATCCACCATAATTCATTTATCTACTACCCCATGATGGATATTTAAGTTGTCACAAGTACTTAACTATGTGAAATATTTTTGAAAAGCATGATGCTCCTTTGATTCTTGAGTTATGTTTTTTGGGGAGAATTGTAGATATTTCTTCTTTTGTTTCCTATTTTTTCTTATATTTATTTTTTATCTTAATCTTGTTAGTACATTCTTGAATAATAAGAGCTATATCCAGACTTGGTGTTTACCCAACAATAGGGTGACTTGATTCTTCTTCTATTCTCTCCCCTCTCACCCATTTTTTTATAGTTAGTGTCTTTCTTCCAAACATAAAAGTGAAGTTCTGATTGCTTTTATAGACCCAATCAATAAAGTCTGAAGGAACACACACCAAAATGTTAACAATATTTATTTATGAGTGGTTTAATTAAAAGAGATTCTTATTTTGATCTTTATATCTTTTTACATTGCCTAAGTTCTGTACATTGAAAAAATCTTAATGTTATAAGAAGAAAAAAATAAATGCAATGAACATTTAAAATGTAGCATTGTCACGTCAATAACACAAAATATGGACATAGAGGCCCATTAAAGATGAAAGCTACCCCAAAAGAGGAATTCCATCTCTATGCCATTTTTCTGAATGTGTTGAAGCCATTACACTGGTGGTAAGCTTTCTCTTGGTTCTTGCCCTCATAACAGGAATAATGGACACTCTTAGATACCAACTCCAAACAATTCTCCCTTATTTACTGCAATAAAATCCAAATTTTGATTACGCAGAAAATTAAGGCACAATCAAAAGGTTTTATAGATGAAAAGTTAACAAAAGAACTATTTAGAGTGGTTTGGGCTGAGTTCAAAGATCAGCAACAGCAGAAAGCTAAAACCTACCTACGCGTGAAAGAAAAGAGTGGCAAGAGGTTATTGAATCCAAAGGAGAGCTGTAGGTACAGGAGAAGGCCTTCTAGCATGTGCTGTGGGCTTTAGTATAGAGACAGCTAGAACCATGGAAGCAGTATTACCCAATAGGAGTTGCAGCCAAGAAGAACAAGCTGTGGCAATTCAGGGAGGGAGGAAGCTAGGGGAAACCAATATCCCAAACCATTCTATCATTCTATTCTCCTGCCTTCAGATTTTCCACCATTTCTCCTGGTACTAAGACTCAGTGAGAAGCCAGAGGGCAAGTGAGCTCAGGTGATCTAGGTCACAGGGGTCAGTCCCTGTAGGTATGAAGCCAGTTAAGAAAGGCTGGGAGACATACATTTCTATGCCCTGTCTCACATCCTCTTGGGCCACCATGTTGTTCTGACCATTGCTTTGGCAAGCAGCAGCAGCAATAGCACCTTGACTCAGCTGCACAGCAGGTTTCTTGTGCTTCTTTTCCATCAGGAATTCTTTGCCTCCACTGCATGAGATACCTGCATGAGATAAGCCTGCTTACTACTCATTCTGCAGCATGCCCAAACTGCACATGTGAGGAAGTTAACAGCCCCTGGAACAACCCTTGACCAAGTGGGGCTGGAAGCCAGTATATGAATATACTTTTTCCCATGTCTTGAACAAACAAGTCTGAAGCAAGATCTACACAATTCTTCAGAGGGTTCTTGACTAAATTGAGTACCAGTTACCCATAGCAGTAACTGACACTCAGTCTTAATAACCCCATTCTTGGGTTAGCTTTACTTCCTCCTCTGTTTCACTAATCCTAGACCACTGACTACTCTTTCCTGAGACCATTTCTCCAAATAAACTTCCTGCATGAATCCCTTGTCTCAGACTCTGCTTCTGGGGTAAACCCAAGATAAAATATGTAGAGAATGGGTAGCTCTGAAGGGGCAAAAGGAGAATAGCCAATCCAGGTGTCCATCTTTCTCCCAAGTGATACAAGGGTAAGTAACCCCATTCCAAAATCCAGGTGTAGTTTCTGCTTAGTCTACAATAATGGCTTAGACAGAAGTGTGTGACTACTTTGGGCCAATGATAAGATAGGAGAAGTTTGTTGTTATGCCTTATAACATAAGAGCAAACTATAGCACAAGGGCAAAGCTGCTGTAACAAAACTAACTCTAAGGGTTTAGGTAAAAATACACATCATTAGTCCAACAATATAGTTTATCAAACCCAAACTTCTGATGCCTCAGTCACAAACAAAACCTGGGGCCCAGCAACTTGAGAAAAGGAGGAAAAACAAAGTTAAGTTTGTGATTCCCACAAACATCTAGCCAGAGTACAAGGGATGGGAAGTCCTAGGTTTAATTGTTTCTCAGATATGTAGTTTGATTCTCCCTTAGTTTAGAGAATGTGCGCATTCAGCTCTGATTCCGCAAGATAAGGTTAATGGTGCAAAGAAGTTGACAAATTTTTCTAGAAAGGCCCAGATAGTAAATATTTTAGGCTTTATGGGCCTAAAATATTTATAGTTTCTGCAAAAACAGTCAGAGAAAAATACATAAACAAATGGGCATGTCTACACCCCAATAAACAAGCTGCAGTTTGTTGACCCTGGTGTAAACCAAGCAGCTTTTTGTTGTCACTTCACAAAGAACCCAATTGCTCCTCAATTAATACTTTCTTCAAAATATGAAAGCTTTCATAAATAAATAGAATATTTAACTATCCAGCAGCTATTTTCAAAAATGTTATTTTCTATTACTTAAGAACACTAGCTTTCCACTGTTTTTGTTTCCAGAGAAAAATTCAGATCACCAAATCACTATAAAATTGATCATATTTTAATTTTTTTAATCTCAAAAAACATGTCGTATCTCATTTTGAAACTTCTACCCCCCAAAATGAAATTGAAAGCATAAGACCTGAAAACCTATCATGAAAGTCCATCAATTTAAAAAACACTGAATAGAACTAAAGAAAAGTACATTTGTTCAAATACAATCACATAACTAAACCAAAATGTAGTCTCCTGGAGATAACCTTATGTTAAAAGATTTTCATGTTTTCTTGAGAGCCTTTCATGCTGAAATTTCTAAGAGCCCACTGGTTGCACACAGTGGCAGAATATGACAGTGATTTAGCAACCCCAGGCAAAATTATATCACAAAGCTAAGATATGATGAACTGTATTTCTTAACCAGTGGTAAAGTAATCTGCAATTTCACAAGTTAGAATTTGGTCAGGACCCAGATGCTAATTGCAATACCAGGCAGAGTGTATTCAAGGTTTAATTTATATCAAAGAGAGAAGAGGTTTCCAGTTGCAGGCATTGAAGCCTGAGTTGGAATGCGGTAGCTTTTCCTAAAGCAAAATAACACACTACCAACATCATTGTTCAGCAACACCATAGGTATCTCTGTGGGAATTTTCTAACAAATTACTGACAAGGGTTGGCCCTATTTAATCCATAATCATGAATGCCATCAGCGCCTATGGTTAGAGGGCTATAAAGCCAAAGAATAGCACACGCTTGGGTCTTGTTCAGACTAAATTACTACAGAACAAGGGCCAAATACCAAAGAAACTACAACTGCATCTTTAGACAGTCCTCTCAAAATTGTTATTTTTTTTGTTCTGAGGATTTAATAGAAAAATAAGCATTTCCTTTAAAGTTAGAAATTTATTTTTTCTAGTAAACAAATTTATAACTTTCACATCAGATGATTTTTTTTCCTACTAACACCTAAGCACTATAGAAAAGCATAGAATTTTGAAATCAAGCAACATATGACTAGATAGTATAATTTAGACAGATTTGAATAGATACATATAGAACATGAAAACCACTAACCAAACATTGAAGCATTTTGGTGGCGGTGAGCAAATGGCAGCAGTTTCATGTGTATTGAGACAGGAGTGTGAGGGGCCAGACTCCCGCTGACTTCCATTCCATCACAAAAGACCTCCTGAGAGACAGAGTATTGTAGGAAGGAAGGAAGTCCATCCAAGTCCAAGACTTGGAGAGCTGGAAGATTGGTGAAACATGACATGAAATAGAGAGAAAAGGTATATGCCATTGAAATTAATGGAAACTGAACTAAGTTTCCCAAAAACTGGCATAGAAGAAATAATCTGAATATAAAGAGTTACAACAGTCCTAAACAGACATGAATGAGGTCATATTAAGGCTCAGTTAAGTAATAGATAAGATGTCGGTGATCGAAAGAAAAGTACCTGACCTGTCATTCATAGTGCTCCACAAAGGATGGGATGTTTATTGATTTAATTCTGATACCAACCCCGTGAAGCAGACACAGTATTCCCAACTCCCCACGAGGAAGTCCAGGAGGGATGACTAAGTCCATTTAGCTAGTAACTGGTAGAATAAAAAACAAAGTCAAGTCTTTTAGCTGTCTGTGTCATGTTATTTCCATTCTACCATAGCACTCTTTTTACAAAAAACAAAGTAGCAAAATGTCACAGTAAATGCAGCCCTGGACTGACAGGTGTGACAAGTTCAAAGTCGAGGTGAGACATGTTACTTCAGTACCTGGTACTCCCCAGGCCTTGCCAGTCACTGGCTATCGGTGAGATCACATTAACAGGAGATGATCCAGATTCCATTGGTTTTGTTCTTACCTGTATTACACACACTCACAGCCTGTAACGAACCTTTCCGTGAGCTTCCAGGAGTCCCAGAGGCATCTTGCAAGTTCTCATGAGCTGTTTTCTCAAAGTCTTCCAGCTTTTCAGCGATGCCTACTGTCTTGAAATCACTTGGGGACTTTACTTCTAAGTGCCACTGCTGCAACCACGTGACAATACTGATGTCTGAACACGACAGACTTAATGTTCCCTTCAACTTGAGTAAACTTTAGATAGGCTTCTTCCTGAATATAAGCTCCTGATCTCTATTTTTTTTTTAGTATTTACTTTAAGAAATGTATAATTACAAATTCGTACTCTGCCCCTTTGAGATGTAAATCTTCTTCTTGCTAGTTTCACAGCCCAGGAATGTCTTTCTCAAGAACTTGAGAGCCAGCACTTTGAAATGCAATCATCAAGAAAGATTGTACCTTTAGCCCCCATCCCTGTGGGAGGGTAGAAGCCTAACTTCCATAAGTGCCAATTAGCCAAAATAAGCAGCCTCATCCCATTGACCACTGTTTTGGTAATGTCCTCCAGTGATTTTCCACTAGCTCACCCCAGCATTTTAAAATCCTCCCACCTTGTGTTTCTGCAGAGTTGAGTTCAATCTCTCTCCCCTATTGCAACAGTCTTGCCTGAAGTCTTCCTTGCCTGTTTACCTCCACCCGGTGCAATTTTTCCATGTGAAAAGTGTCACTGTCAAAAACTCTGCAGAGCAGCAAACCCTCAGAGACTCAAAAGGACTCCAAGGAAAATGTCTCTCTTCCTGACTGAGATCACACTTTGTAACCCACAGTAAAGCGAGAGCACAATCACTTCTCCCATGTATCATGGAGTTCTTTATAAAGAATTTCTCTACCTTCTAGCTGCAGCTCTGTAGTCTCAGGCAGGGACAGTGCAATGGGCAGACATCATGCTGCCTTCTGCATCTCAGTCCTTCTCTCAGGTGCTCAAACAAACCACTTTCTGCCCAAGCCTCTCAAAAATTTTTAAATCAAAACAAATTCCCCATAAACCCACCTATCCACATAGCAAACATGCCCATGTACATTTGAATTCCAGTCTATCCAAAACCAAGATCTCTATTTCGTTTAGATGAGTGAAACAGTGTGATGGAGGTGCTTAAAATAGGATAAATCAGGAGAGAAAATGAAGAGTTTTCAGTTTTTTCTTCACCCCTTTTGCATTTTTTGAAAGATCCAGTTCAAATGACCATTCATAGAGTAACACTCATATGCTGTTTTTTTTTTAACATGTATCAATTTTTTCAATTTAACTTTACATGCAAGCCCAGCAAATTTAGAGCAGTTTTACTCAACAAAGAGAGAGAGAGAGAGGTCTACTAGCATAAAGCTACT
Source organism: Cheirogaleus medius (assembly GCA_008086735.1). NCBI lineage: Eukaryota > Metazoa > Chordata > Mammalia > Primates > Cheirogaleidae > Cheirogaleus > Cheirogaleus medius. Next base: position 37,059,644 of record VBSM01002217.1, read on the forward strand.
AGGTAAAAGCTAGAAGGAATTGATTTCAGTTCAGTATTAGAAAGAGCTATAATAATTATAGTTGTCAAAGACTCTAATTGGCTGTTGTAAAAACAAAAAATGTCCATGTTGGCACCTGAGTAGAGGCTGGATATAGTGCATTCAGGATTTTATACAGGGAATTCACACATAGGGTAGGACATTGGAATGAATCATCCAAGGACCCTCCAACTCAGAGATGATACTATTTGACGGTATTACTATTTGCAAAATATTATTCTTTTGGATTCCTTAATGAAGTTTTCTTAATTTCTCTTATATATATTAACACCTCATTAACCAAATAGAAAATATGCTCAAAATATAGAGCATTTCTTTGTGAACTGAACTCCTACTATCACCAAGTCATTTTTATCAACACATCAATTTCAGGGCATAGAAGGCAACAGCACTGAGTGGTACATTTAATTGAATATTATATGTTGCTATTATCTTTGCTCTTTGGAATCATATGTGAATGTGATTTAGTTATTCCTCACAGCAGTCTCTACGCAATTAAGCATCACTAACTCATGGCTGAATGATCTGAGCACTACAGAGATAGGTAAATTGTTCTTTCTCTTTTTCTGTAAGTACTATATCACAATATAAGGATATAATATCACATTTAGTAGTCACCAGAACACTGTACCAGACATAAAGCTACCATAGAAGACAGAATCTCTACTCTCAAACAGCCAATGCCATAAGAGAGAGGGAGAGAGCTCTAGATGGAAATCAGATGTTTCTCTTTTTAGTTATTGCTCCCCCCTGGTTGGAGAGTGAGCAGCTGGACTCAACCACTCTGGAAACCATGCCAATTGGCTTGGTATCTTGGGCATTGGCCCAGCCTAATTTCTGGAGGTCATTCAATCTTGCTGGCATAGAAAGCCATCCAAAATTAACGGCAAAAAGAGAGTACAGACTTTAGGGCACACTAGTTTTGGCTACAGAATGTTCTCAGCGAGTGGACAAGTCATCTAACCTCATCAGATCTTAAAAGTTCATACACATCTGCAAAATGAGAGTAATACAGCAGTATCCCCTTATCCATCCATGGTTTTGCCTTCTGAGCTTTCAGTTATCTATGGACAACTTTCATGGTCAATATTCCATGGTCTGAAAATATTAAATGGAAAATTTTAGACACAAGCAATTTCTAAATTTTAAATTGCACACCATTCTGAGTAGCATGATGAAAGTTGCTCCAACCCACCTGGGATGTGAACCACCCCTTTGTTCAGGGTAACCATGCTGCAAATGCTACTCATTAGTCACTTAGTAGTCATCTCAGTTACCAGATCACCTGTCATGGTATCGGAGTGCTTGTGTTCAAATAACTCTTATTTTACCTCATAAGGGTCCCAAACCATAACAGTAACGTTGCTGGCAATTCAGATATGACAAAGGGAAACTGTAAAGTGCTTCCTTTAAGGGAAAAAGTGTAAGCACTCAATTTAATAAGAGAAGAAAAAAAATCATCTGCTGAGGTTGCTCTTTCTTGCTACATAAGAATGAATCTTCTATCCATGAAATTGTGAAGGAGGAAAAAGAAATTCATGTACAGTATATAGAGGGCTTGGTATTTTAAGCATCCATCTGCTGGTTATCTTGGAACATATTCCCCACGGATAAGGAGGGACTACTGTACCATACTCCTGGTGCCCAAGTCAGGGAGAGAAAAGACAGACTACAAGCTAAGGCAGCATTTCCTAACAGGCTCTTGCAAAGTAGAGTAGACCTATGAGATGCTAATTTCTTATCCTTTACCAATAATGTCAACTATTAACCAAGATTCCAGTTATACAATCCTGATAATTTTGCTTATACTGAACTCAAAATGTTTCCTTTCTCATTCATGGCTTAGTATATAATTAAAGCTCTTGAATATATGCTAAACATAAAACTTATGCCCCAAAAGATAACATTTTTTGGTTTTGTTCCTAGAAGAATTTATAATTGCTAAAAAGACTTGTTTTAAAGTTTTTAACTCCAGTGCAATAGAATGCTAAGAGTAAACGGTAGGTTCTCCCCCTGACTACACTGCTTTATTCTGCTCTAACTGCTATTATTTACCTCTCTGATTACGTTACCAAAAAGAGTAAAAGCCCATTATATAAGAAAAACTATTTATAGAATTTATTGGTATTGTGTGAATTGCTCTACTCATCAAAATAAATGGGGAGCAGAGTTGTCTGTGTTTGTTAGAATCCAGCACTTTTGGAATTGTGTCAGGAAGAATATAAACAGGCAGCCTCCCCGTTCACCAAAAACCCATATGAATCCCTGGCTCAAATGAGGTTCTCAGAGTTTGAAAAACTTGCAATAACTAATCAGAATCACAATATTTGGTTCCAGTTAAAAATAAAACATCTGACTATCTTTTTCTTCTGCAGTAGCAATGCTATTTTTTTCTGAAGGTGGGGAGAAAATCCTTTAATGGCATGAACGAAAAGACTACCAATTTTTCTTTTAAAATACAGCTCCAAAGGGAACGATTCTGTTCCTTTTCTCTTTCCTAGTTATTGTCTTCCTTTTATTTTTACCAACAATATTTTAAGTAAGCTTCTCTTTATCAAATTTTACTTTGAAAGACTCAGTTTAAATTCTGTCAGTGTTCCCTGCTGCTCTAGTCAGAGCACAGAGAATTATGGCCAAAGCCTATCTTTAAAGTCAGTGTGCTGGCTTAGACACTGGCCAGCTTTCATTACAAAGGTGCTTTATGAATCATGAATCAAATGAATAGCGTAATAAAAGCACACACCTCTGGAAGTATCCATCTAATGCATTTTGAGGGGAGAAAGAATATCTAGTCTCTTACTTCTGAAACTACAGAAGTAAAATAAAAAAGGTTTATATTCATACAAATCTACACTTCTTTTCTTACCTTCTTTTTTTAGGGGACATTACTCATTTACAATGTGTTCTCCCTAGGAGAGCCTGGGAAAGGCAACATCTTATTTGACCAACACTCAAAAAAAATGGTGAGCATATAAACATCCATTACTACAAGCCCATACAATAGAAGTGCAACAACTTTGATAACAATATAAATCAAATAAAGGTAATGAGAAATGCACACACAAACGCAAAGGTTAAAAGCAATGATGAAGGTCATTCCTGAAAATTGTCCAAGAATATTTATAAGTGCTTTTATAGTGAAAAAAGTGGTGGAAGTCTTTTGAATTTACTGCTGTGTTTAGTTCGGACACAGCTTAATTAGAAAATTCCTTTTGGTTTTTATTTCCATTCCTTCTCCAAATTCTTTCATTTTTGAAGTTTTCTTAAACTTGAAATTGGAGCCATGAAGAGTTAAGAAATTGTGTGTAATCATGGAGGAAATATTCTATACGTTTGTGCATAAATTAGCAGAGAAGTGAATAGGAGGAAATTTTACTCCTAGGAGTTCCAGAGTAAGAGCTAACAGTTTTCCTTTCTACTCTGCCCTACATCGTTAATTGCCATGAAACCCACCATCTATTTGGGGACTATGACTTTTTGGCCATTGAAAAGGCCAGTCCCGAAGGGGGCAATTTAAATACATCTCATAAAAGTTTTAAGTAGGTGTCTCTGAGCCCCAAAAGAACAATTCATGAGGATTCTTTGCAAAGACTACATGAAGCTCATGGCATTGGCATGGGAATACTCACTCAGCTTCCTCCACATGGTATCCTCAGGGAGGAATTATGTCTCAGGTCTTACCAGCCTCCTCCTTATGTATTTCCCATCTAACCCTCTATCCCTCTACCCCCAACATGATGTTATTTTCTCTTTCCTTGGGGATGCTTCACTTTAAAACAAAAGAAGAACACACATTTCCTAGATGCCTTTGCAACTAAGTGTGGCAGAGCCAACTTTGGCTTATAAAAACTTAGCATATTTTTGGATGTGTTTTGTTTTCCCCATCCTCCTTATTGCTTACCTGCTCTTCTCTTTCTGTCTACCCAAAACACAGAGGAGGGGCCATCTGTAACAGCCATCTGTTACCACAAAATCACCATGCCAGTGAGAGCCAAAGAAAGATAACAGAGCAGAAAGACAGAGCCCAGGATATTGATATCATGGAACTGCTGTGCCAGCCTGGAATGCCTTTTTCTGGATTTCTTTTTAATCTAACGTGTGCTTGGTCAAGGTACATTTGGCTGGCATATGTTGCATGCAACCAAACATAATTTCTAACTGAAGATACCAATTGTTGCTCATCTAATGTCCTAGAGAGTAGGGTAGTTGGATCTTTCTCTGTTCTCTTTCCATTCTATTATTACAGCCCTAGAGTCTGTGCCTGCTTCTTTCAGAGTCATTTTTCTTTCAATCAAACTCAGTTCTTATACAGCAAAATCTTTGGCTTTTGAAAAATATTGATTTTGATGTGAGTTTCAAGAGTCTATTTTGAAAGTCAAAAACTGAACAGCCATTGATCCTTTTTCTTTGCATTCTAATTATAACAATCTTAACTCTCCTCGAGGCATTGTGGAAATTATTGACTACTGGCAGAATGATCCCACAGCAGGAATTGTGGACAAGAAAATACAAAAATTTTAAGACATCACATTAAGTAATAGGAAAAAGAAAATAGGTTTACAAATTTATCCTGAGCTCTTTTAAATGCCCAAGTTATTCTTATTATAATCAATAAAGTAGATTTTCTTTTTCTATCATAACTTATGTTGCATATTTCTCCCGGAAAGAAAAAAGATGCCTGAGCTTATTTCTGGATCTCAATACATGCTTCATGAATGTGTATGCACAGAAAACTATTTGGTGGTGGCTGCCAAGCCCACATTACGCTAAAACTGGAAGACTTCTGGGAAACAACAGTAGCTTGTACATTGTGCACCCTAGAAAGGCATCCTGAGCTATGGAAAGTTAGTAGCCCAGAGTTCTGATTCAGTGCTTGATGTATAGAACATAGTGGGACATGCAGAACTTTCCCTAGAGAATTCAAGAGAGCTTAGTAAATTCTTTTAAAACTAGATCTATAGACAATGTTTAATTCTACTGATACTAGAGGGATAGCCCTCTAGAGACAAAACAATAAAAAGGAAAGAGATCTCAAGACTGTAAATCAACATCTTAGAAGAGAAGATAGACTGGGGACACCAAACTCTATGGGATGCTGTACCAATGTAAATTTCCATGACATACATGGTAAAGAATAAGATTATAACCTAACAGGTCATTTAATATTCATGGATATTCAGATACTTTGAGCAAGAACTCAAACTACTAACAATAATCTTATAGTACCTCTGATTCCTGGAAAAAATAAGCATACATATTTATGGGCAACAATATACCAACATTTAATCTCCAATTTCAGTGTCTGAGAACTCAGGAAATTATTAATACAAAGGCACTTCACCATATTGTTCATCTTTCAATAAGTACATTGCTTCAAATTGTTTTCTTCTATAACTCTTTCTATTAAAAAAAATCCTATCTTCTTGCAAAGGTGAAGACTATGGCTTTTACTTCCTCTGTATACTAATGACTGTACCAGGGATTAATTGGACTCTTATTAAACAATTTTGTGGTCATTTCCAAGATGCTCCATGTCAAATTTAAATAACCATTTCTTTGTTTAAAAAGCCAAAATTAATCTGTGATAAGAATGGCATGGATTTTTTTTTTTAATTTCAAAATATTAAGGGGGTATAAATGTTTTTGTTCATTGCACTTGTTAGGTAGGTTTTTACCCCTCCCCTTATACCGTTTCTCCCCTTTTTGATTTCCAGGGACTTTTACTTCTCTCTGTGCCCATGTGAGCCCACTGACTAGTTCCAAATTATTAGAGAATACGTGTGGTGTGTGTTTTTCCATTCCTGTTATACTTTGCTTAGGATAATGGCCTTTAGTTCCATTCAAATTGCTGCAAAAGACAAAAAATTGCTTCCTTTTTATGGCTGAGTAATACTCCATGGTATGTATATACCACATTTTGTTAATCCACTTATGAATTGATGGGCACTTAGGTTGATTCCACATCTCTGCTATTGTAAATTTTGCTGCAATAAACATTTTTTATTATTTCAAAACATTATGGGGGTACAAATGTTTTTGGTTATATGTATCACTTTTGTTATATTAATACTTAAGGTAGGGTATAAGTATGCCTATCACTGAGATAGTGTTCACTGTGTTACGTAGGTTTTCACTCATCTCCTTCTTCCACATCCACTCTGCTTAATTTTCACTGAGTTTTATTTCCCTCTGTGCAATGTGTGCTCATCCGTTAGTTCCAGTTTAATAGCAAGCACATGTGGTGTTTGTTTTTTCATTGTTTAGATACTTCACTTACAATAATGGTCTCCAGTTCCATCCAAATTGTTGCAAAACCCCTTAATTCACTCTTCTTCATGACTGAGTAGTAGTCCATCATACACATACACTACATTTTGTTAATCCACTCATGAATTGATGTGCACTTGGATTGATTCCACATCTTTGCAATTGTGAATTGTGTTGCAATAAACAATTGAGTGCAGTGTCTTTTTGATAAAATGACTTATTTTCCTTCAGGCAAATACCCAGTAGTGGGATTGCTGGATCAAATGGTAGGTCAACTTTCAGTTCTTTGAGGGATCTCCATACCGTTTTCCATAGAGGTTGTACTAATTTCAGTACCACCAACAGTATATAAGTGTTCCTTTCTTTCTGCTTCCATGCCAGCATCTATTGCTGTTAGACTTTTTAACAAAAGCCATTTTAACTGGGGCAAGGTGAGATCTCATTGTGGTTTTAATTTGCATTTCCCTAATGATTAATGACATTGAGTACTTTTTCATATATTTATGGTCATTTGTCTATCTTCTTTTGAAAAACTTATGTTCATGTCTTTTCCCCACTTTTTAATTGGGTTTTTGTTTTTTTTCCTGTGCAGACCTAGCACCACTCACCTGAGATCTCTGGATGGTGTTAGCTGCAGAAACTCAGGATCCGTGCCCACTTGATCTCTGTTGCACTTCCTCTCTGGGGCAGTGTCTTTGCACAGAATCTAAGCAGCTTCCTGATCAGTCCATATCTGTGATGGTGGAGGGAGCCCCCTCGCAGCCCGGGCCACAGTGCCTATGGGGTGAGCATGGAGCCCCAGGGCTCTACTTTTCTGACTTTCCCCACATGTGTATGCTTCCCCACAGATCCCTTTCAATCTTGCTGAATGAATCACCCCATCACTTTCTCCTTCAGTCTGCAGGTCCCCCATCACTTCTCCAGAGTTTTTCAATGTGATTTCCAAGAAGAGCCATCTATAAGAAGGCAACTGCTTGCAACTTTTGATCCTCTCTTTGAGAATGGCATGTGCAGTCTGCTTCTAGTCTGCCATCTTCCTCTTTTCCACATATCATTTTTATTATGAGACTTCCAACCCTTTCCTTTTAATTTGTCAAGGCATTTCCTACCTCTAGTTATTATAATTCCTTTTTATGATCATTCTATTTATTTCCAGAGGCTTGTGCCCTCTATTTTCTGGAGAAAAAGAAAAGAAGTATATTCCCCTCACACTCTCCCAATACTTCAGGCCTCTACCCCCTCCCACACTCACTCTTGAAAAGGAAACTTCATCCAGAGTTCCAGACCACTCATATACACCACACTTGCCTTCATTGCAATGTTGATGAGTGGTGTTGTTCTTATATACTAACTCTCTCTCTCTTCCAAGCCCACGGCCAATAAACAACTACTTAAAGAGGGGAAAAAATGCAAACTGTGGAACTTTTCCAAATGTTTCATGAAACTTTTGTCATAACATTTATCCTTCTTCCACTTCTTACCTTCTAAATCTGTGTCCTCACCAAGACTCTGTTAACTGTGGATCGCAAGTCTCACTAGCCTGTAGGCATAAGATAAGGTTACAATACACCAATCCTCACCTGCTGCCACAGGAACTCATGTGCCCTCAAAGCATCTGCCATTTTCTCCTAAGAATTACAGATGCACATGTGCAAAGCAGCTCCCTTGTGCTCTTTTTCTTGGCCTGCTTGTTAAGCTGGCTCTGTTGTTAATGGCCTCCAGTGGCCTCTAGTGACAGCTACTCCCACCTCAAGGTAAAGACACAGTTCTCCAGTCCCAAGTTATGAACATTCTTCTTTCAGTTCCCTATACTGGAGTCAAAACCCAGGTGGCAAATAATAATAATAAAAAAAACTATACTTTTGCAAAACAAATTCTGAGACTACATTTTCTTCCTACAAAATCTACTATCCTCTAAGTCAAACTCTAATCCTGCAAATTCCTCAACTATGACAACACTAAAGTGTAACCTAGTTGCTCCTTGAATCTGTAATAATTGTTACAAAATATATCAAACAAAAACTTTATACATATTTTGAAGCTTCTAATGTTCATAATCACTTTATAGAGCTCTTAGAACAAAAGACACACTACAGAGTTTTCTCTATAGAACTTTTCCAAATTCTTGTCGAAATACTAGGTATTATCATTAGCAACAACCACAAAAATGTATTTGGTAGCTATTAACTAGCAGCAAATATGAGTCTGTTTCATATGGAAAATATGGGTCATTAATACCTTAGAAGACTGTTATGATAACTGAATAAAATTGAAGTATCTTAAAAGAATGTAATATCTACTAGAATGTCTTATCCTATTAGCATTATCTAACACAATGCCAGAAAATAAATACTAGTAATTTCAGAATGTGCTTTTCTAAAAGATTACCAAAGTTTAACTACTACTTATTGGTCTTCCTAGATCTAGGAATATTTACAGTAATATGCTGTTATCAGGATTTCTAGTAAAAAGACCATGGATTTCCTGAGGAATATTTTACAACAACAGTTCCCAACCTTTCTGGCAAGAGGGACCGATTTCATGGAAGACAATTTTAGGGAGGGGGAGAGACTGAGCTCAGGTGGTGATGCAGGTAATGGGGAGCAGCTGTGAATACTAAAAACAGATGAAGCTTCCCTCACTTATCCGCCACTCACCTCCTGTTGTGTATCCTCCCTCCCACCCAGTTCCTAAGTTTCATGGAAGAAAATTTTCCCATGGAAGGGGGAAGCGGTGAGCAGCAGAGCTCTGTGGCCAGTCCCTAACAGGTCATGGATTGGTACCAGCCTGTAGCCCAGGGGTTGAGGACTGCAGTCTTATAACCGTTTAACTCTTATTTCTCATTATGTTTTTATGATAATGAAACCTCTACCTATACTGAGTGCCACAATGTAATATCCTAAGTTTTGTGACCTTTCCTTTCCATCAAACATTATATAAACATGCTAGCAACCTCTAATATAAGATAATTTATTACTCAGTTTCAGGAATTTGGTAAAATATAAAAGAAATATACTATATTAAACATTTCTACCTGAATAATTGGCCAAGAGACATTTTATATACTTTTTATTGTGGTACAACATATGTAAGTACACAAATACTAAATGCAAGAAACACCCAGATCTAGATCTAGAATATTTTCATCATCCAAGAAGGCTCTCTCAAATCCCTCCCTGACAATGCTCTTTCCCAGAGGTTAACAATATTCTGTGTTGTTCAAATCTTCTATATCTTTTCCAATTTGTGTCTGCTTATTCCATCAATTACTGAGAGTGTGTTAAAATCTCTAACTATGATTGTGGATTTACCTGTCTATTTCTCATTTTAATCTTGTCAAGATTTTGTTTATCTGAGAAATTCTTGATTTCACCTTTATTTTTTAAATAAACTTTTTTGTATTTGAATAATTTTAGATTTATATAAATTTGCAAAGATACTGAGAGTATCTGTACAGGTTTTACCCAGATTTGCCTAATGTTAGCATTTTATTTAACCATGGTATACTTCAAAATTAAAACATTAACACTACTATTAACTAAACTACAGACTTTATTCATATTTTACCATATTTTCCACTAATGTCCTTCTTCATCCATGATCCAATCTGAGATAAGGCACAGTATTTAGCATCTTAATTTTTTGAAGAGTATTTTTTGCTGAGTATAAAATTCTATATTGAAAATCGTTTTCCTTTCAGCTCTTTAAAGATATCATTATGCTATATTATGGATTCCACAATTCCTCCAAAAAAGTTAGCCATCAGCCTTATTGCTGCTCTTTTAAAGACAATATGTTTCTGTTGCTTCTGGCTGATTTTAAGTTGATGTTTTCTCTTACATTGGTGTTGAGCTGTTTAATATCATGTACCTAGAGATAGTTTTCTTTGCATGTATCTTGATAGGGGTTAACCTAGCTTCTTGTTCCTAGGTGGCTATCTTCACTCAATTTTGTAAAATTCCCGGAAGTTCTATCTACAAACATTGCTTCTGCCCAATTCTCTGTACTCTCCTTCTGATACTCCAAGCATATGTATGTAACTTTGCTTTTATCTTGTGTTGCCTGCACTCTGGCTTGTTCTTTTCATTGTTTTCACTTTATTTACTTCAGTTTGGATACTTTTTATTGACCTGCCTTCAAGTTCATTAACACTGTCTTCCATCGTATCCAGTTTGATGTTTAGCCACCAAAGTGTTCTTAATTTCAGATCTTATATTTTCACCCTTAAATGTCAATTTTATTCTCTTTAATAGATTCCAATTCTGTGCCAAAGTACTCAGTCTTTTCATTAGTTTTTGTTCATCTTTTCTTAATTTTTAACATTTAAATTTTTATTTTAAGTTATTTGTTAGCTATGTTCAATACCTAGATTATCTGGAGGTCTGCTTTTATTGCCTGTTTTTTCTCTTGCTTATTAGTCATATTCTCCCATATTTTCATATCCTCATAATTTGTATTGCATGTTAGACATTGTGCAAAAATAATTGTAGCACCTGCTTGTGGTGTTATTTTCCCCATATAAAAGTTATTCCTTTCCCCTCTTAAGCAGCTAAGTTGAAAAGTTAATTGCTTAAATCCAGTCAGGGATTTAGCTGAGTCAGCTCTAGGTTACAGTTTTAGTAAAAGTCCACCATTTGTTTCTTGGGCATGGGCATCCTGGACTTTTGTTTTAAAAAGTCTCTGTCTCTTTAATCCTGAAAAACTGTGAGTGACTTATTTCTGTCCTTTATAGATTTTGAAGTTAGCACTGTTGTTTCCTCCTTCAAATATGTACCAAATATATTGATGTGTCAAATATTTTGATGGGGAGACTGGCCACGTCAAGCCTGCTCTCTCTAGCAGGACCTTGTCTCTAAGCGTGAGGAAACAAAGTAACTTAACCCTGCCTTTTAAAGTCTGAATCCAGTCCCCAATCTTATGTCCCATGGGGAAAATGAACTGTACTTTTGAGTTTTCTCTGGATTCAACCAATAATACTAGCCTGTACAATTACCAAAAGCTTCATTTTTTTCTTTCAGTAGGATTTCTCTCTTTAGACTAAGGCTAGTCTTCCTGGACTGAGCAGAAAAACGCCTCTAGAGAAGACAATAGCTGGCAATCATGAACTCATCTAGGATAGGCTCTTCACTCTCTGGAATTTTATTTCATCTATTCTCCTAATTTACATAGCCTTCTAATATCTTTTAAAACATAAATTTGCAATTCCTCTTGTTTTTTGATTTGGTACAGTGGGATTGTGGGATTGTTGCCTTCCCATGATCAATAGATTTATTTCATCACACTTGCAAGCAAAATTCAATCCCATTACATTTTAGCAAACAAACATACATTTAATTATTTGAGGTCTATGTTAAGGAAGAGAATTGCAAATAATCTTAGAAACAAGTCTTTTGCCTATAATGTCGAAAAAAATTCTGAAAACAGTAATGATACTCTAGAAAATACAAAATCATTGGCATTACCCACCCACCCATGTCTAAAGTGGCCAAGATGAGGCTAAAACATGCCAGTCAGAAAGCAGTAGACACATTTATCATGGCACTAGTTGCATATACCTGGGATGAACATATATCCCAATTTTTCCTGGACAGTTTCAGTCTATATCTACAATCATTTTGTAATTAAAAGCAGTATCCTTTACTCACAAATATATTCCAGGATAAATGATAAATTATAGGGTTCCACCTCAGTTTATATTATAGATATAAGGCATGCAGAAAGACAATATTCTTATTTTCACTGTACTTCTTCCCCCATGCATACTTGTACATATCATTAGATCTTGCTGTCAACAGTATGTTGGAGTTTCTGAACCATGGCCATGCTATAATATCATTGCCAAAAAACAGAGCAAAATAAATGACTTTTATATTCTAAATATTTCTTGTTAATCTACACCTGCAGCTTCAGAATTTTTCCTTTTCTGAATTTTATGTTCACCTGATTGCAGCTTTAAGAAAAGCACTAACAAAAGTTTACTATTAATATAACCTTGCAGGACCATTGAAAAGGTTTAGTTCAGTTCCTTACATTTGAGCATAAACTGTTTATTGTTTTAGATGTGTACTTTTTTTCTTTAAACATGATATAATAGAAAAACAGAGCCAGAAAGCAAATTTGGAATTCTTACAATTTTAAAGATAGCATATAAAACATGTTGCTTTCAATTCTCCATGGAGTAAAGCTTGGAAATGAGGCTGAATTATTTAAGATGACAAATTTTAGACCCTAAAACATGCACGGTACATTGGAGAAAATCTTGTTGGTTAAATCACTTGAGCCATCAAGTTTTTCATAAAGTGTCTTGATATGTTTTTGACTGATACCATCTGTTATCTATTGAAAAAATTGTTTTACTTTGGAAAGCATTCATCAAATTATAGGTGACATATTTGCTTGAGAATATACTAGACCATCTGGTACTATAAAAATGTGTTTCTAAAAAATACTGCCATCCTATCTCAGCAATACTATCCATATTTTTCAGAAGCTCTTTTTGTTACACTCCAAAAACAGAAACACATGATATTTTTGGCTCCCGGCTAAAGAAGCAAAGAAAAACATTTACAAAGAGGTTTCTCTAAGCACCATGATATTTTACAGCTATTCACTAAAAGAATAAGTAGGTGTCCAGAAGAATGAAGTGTGGAGAAGAAAGGAAGAAGGCATGGTAGGCTTGATGAATATTTCATATCCTGAATAGAAAACCACCAGAACAAAGGGCTTCAGAAAATCCTCCCTGTACACATGGGCTTTGTAGAACAGTTAGGTATATCATTCTATTTGTAGTCATGAGAACTAAATTTTCGATTTACAGTCACACTCTCATTGCTATTACTATCCTATGGTTTCTACTCAGTGTTGTAAAAAGTTATTTCTTTTTCTAGGGGTGCTTTTTTATTTATTAAAATAGTAGATAAGAAACCTAAGAATATAATCTCACCTCTGATTTTCTATTTGATTTCAGTAAACTTTCTAAAGACCAAATTTTCTTCAACTATAAAATGGGCCAGTTTCTCACCAGAACAAGGTTTCTTTTTGAGACTGTGAATTAGCGCAACGGTTCTCAAACATTGTACATCTCACCAGTTCTCCCAAATGGTGGTAAACCATTGTGAAAGAAAGAAGTAGCCCAATGTTCCTATTAAGGATATTCATATATTTTACCACATTTCTATGGTATAGTGCTCATTTATTCATTTTAGAATGAACATTTATTGAGCACTTACTATGTAGCCAGAACTACTAAACCCTGAGGATCTAGTAATGAACAAAAATAGCCATGGTCCTTGCCCATACGGAGCTTAAAGTCTAGTAAGTGAGAAAAGCATTATTTACATAAATCAGTAACACTGCAAGTACAATAAAAGTCATGGAGAGTTTAGGAGGAGTGAAGTACGTTATGTGTGCATAATAGGGAGTTAGGAATTAGTGGGACAGGTCCTGGAAGGTGTCTGTGGAGACTAGTACATAATATGAGATATGAAGTATGAATAGGAGTTAACTCTGTAAAAGAGTGGGAGGAGCATTGCAAAAATAATAGTTCCACACTTGACTTAGACAGACCTTTAGTGTAATATATTCACAACTTATTAAATATATCTGGGAAGGAATTACCATTCCTGATAAAAACACTAAGCAATATGCTAATAGATTTTAATTGGTTTTAGGACTTTTTCAAAAACTTGTGAGCCACTTGATTGTCAGTTGACCTTGAACTAGATATTCATTTCTCTTTCTGTCTGGTCCATTCTTGCTTATTGAATCACCTGGGTTTTTTCCTATAAATATCACTATTGAGAGAAACATCTGAATCGCCTGCTAGAAGCTTTTCAATTGCAGCAAAATTGCAATCAAATGTTGACATAAACTCATAATTATTGTCAGAAAAGTTCTTATAGCAGTGTTGGTGGACCCATCAAGATTAGATTTTCTCACAAGGATCCACTAGAGTGGAGGGATCAAAGAACAGCACAAGAACAGTGTTGAGGCCGGGCGCAGTGGCTCACACCTGTAATCCTAGCACTCTGGGAGGCCGAGGCAGGAGGATCGCTTGAGGTCAGGAATTGGAGACCAGCCTGAGCAAGAGCAAGACCTTGTCTCTACTAAAAATAGACAAATTAGCTGGGCATGCACAACTGTATTCCTAGCTACTCTGGTGACTGAGGCAGGAGAATTGCATGAGCCAGGAGTTTGAGATTGTAGTGAGCTATGATGACTCCGCTGCACTCCAGCCGGGGCAACAAAACAAGACTCTGTCAAAAATAAAAAAAAATGGTGTTGAAATCCTTTATGCTGCCCTTACCTTCCAGTACCTGAGATTCCACTGGTAGTTTTTGCTGAGATGGGAAAAACTGGCCTCCTTCTTGGAGTGTTCATATGTCAAAGCCCAGTGGTCATTATATTAGTTTTCTATGGCTACCAAAACAAAGTATCACAAATTAGCATCTTAAAACAATACAAAATTACTATTTCATGACTTTTTAGATCAGAATTCCAGGTACAGTGTGGCTCATCTGGTTCCTCTGCTTAGAATCTCACGAGACCAAAATCAAGGTGTCAGCCAGGCCACACTCCTTTCTGGAGCCTTTGAGGATGAATCTTCTAAGCTCATTCGGGGCGTTGGCCAAATTCATTTCGTTATCGTTATGGGACTGAGATGATCATTTGTTTGCTAGCTGCCAGCTGGAAGCTTCTCTCAGCTCTTTCCTTCTGCTCACACCTCTTTACTTCTGTTGCTCCCTCAGTGTTGAAACCAGCACCAGTATATCAAGTCCTTCTCATACTTTAAATCTCTCTGAGTTCCTTTTCTGCCACATCTCCTCTATGTCCAGTCAGAGGAAATTCCCTGCCTTTAAGAGTTCATATTATCATATCATCCAGGTAATCCAGAATAACCTTTATTGTAAGAGCTGCGATCTTAAATACAACTGCAAAGTCCCTTTTGCATGTAACATAACATACTCACAAGTTCCATGCTTAGGGTGTGGTCATCTTTAGGGGGCTAGTTTTCAGCCATTTTCAATGATGTTTGCTTTTGAGACATCTCTCCATCCAAGGAGAGAGCTTGGAGAGGTAGTTCGGGTCTGCAGTTGGGGTCCTCTCAGTGACCTACTTCAGAGCAAGAGCCTGCAGAGGTGATTTGACAAGGAGGGAATATCAGAGTCCCCCAGGAAAAGGAACTGGAAATGGTACCTTACAGTTCTGGTCGACACTGTATGTTGAGGAATTCTAGGAATGTTTGAGGAATTCATGACTATATATATTGTTTTCTGCCTGCAGTGTTTAATTTTGGACACATTTGTTTCTGCTTTTTGTCTAGAATATGATATTTGATTGAGAATCATGTTTGCCCATAAATTTAAGAGGGCTGCTTTAGGCCTTTATGTTTATGCTCAGTGGGAGTCTCTGGGAACCTCATAGATACTCAGCTTTCCATTTGCTGACAGCAGTGGTTCTCTAACTTTTGTTCTTAGGATTCCTTTATATTCTTAAAAATCATTGAGGGCCTCAGACAGCTGTTTTATTTTTTAACATAATGCAAATAAAAACTAAGAAAAATGTTAATATTTATTAATTCTTTTCGAAACTTAGAAAACAATTTCTTTTTTTTTTGAGACAGAGTCTCACTCTGTTGCCCCAGCTAAAGTGCCGTGGCGTCAGCTTGGATCACAGCAATCTCAAACTCCTGGGCTCAAACAGTCCTTCTGCCTCAGCCTCTCAAGTAGCTGGGACCACAGGCATGCGCCACTATCCCCGGCTAATTTTTTCTATTTTTGATAGAGACGGGGTCTTGCTCTTGCTCAGGATGGTCTCGAACTCCTGAGCTCAAACAACCTGCCCGCCTTGGCCTCCCAGAGTGCTAGGATTACAGGCGTGAGCCACAGCGCCGGGCCAAAAACAATTTCATGTTAACATAAATAGCATGTTTATAAATGAAAATTTTCAGAACAAAAATGTATTTAGTGATAAGAGTATGCATTGTTTAACTTTTTTGCAAAACTCTTTAGTACCTGACTTAATAGTAGATAGCTATTAATATATTCTTATACCTGGTTATAATATGTTGTTTTGGTTTAAATAATAAAGAAAATTTAGTCTCAAGCAGATATATAGTTGCAAAGGGAGAAATTTTTTAAATATCCTTTCAGATATCGTGAATATTCTTCTTCAACACCAAAACTTAACAAGTGGTAGTTTTTAAAAGATTAGTTGACATGTGGAATCTAATGCCATATGTACACTATTGTGTTAAAATCCATTGTTTTAGTTTGCTTGATGGATCTTTTGGACACATGATTTTGTAACATCATGTGTTTGTCATTTGGAAAATAGTGATTTGCCAATTTATGAAAACCTTCCAAATGCTGACAGATTTCACTCATATAATAACAACAACAACAACAAAATCTCTTTAACCAACATTATCACCCATCTTATCAAAAGAATTATGAATCTGTGAAGCTCCTAGTGGCAGATGCAAGTTTTCCAAAATTCTAATATTTTTACTTGAAAGTTTAAACTTTATTATTGGCATCAAATACTGTCAGATGTTTTTCTTGAAGTGAGAGACTTACTTCATTCATTTTCAAAGAAGTGTTTGCCAACTACCCAAATCTGAATAATCCATATTGTTCTTTCAAGTAAAAATAGTATTACATGAAAAACAGCACTATTTGAGTTTACCATTCAAATAATTGCTTAAGGGCTTTTTCCTGAGACAGCCATAATACCTTTTTATGCAACAGAAGTGCTATATGTATATTTCCCACTTTGTCATACATAGTGTTTAAAAAGATGAGTATTCAAGAGCCTATATTTAATAACATTAATCATTTATACTGTCTCATTAAGAACATTCTTAAGTGAAACTGGCATTTTTGGTTTTATTATGAGTAAAAACCAACAACAAAAAACACACTGAACAGTTTGGTGCAGGTAATTTTATCCACCACTGCTTTTGCTCCATGTCGACCCAATGAAAAAGGCAAATCTTATCGTTATTTTGAAGATAATTTTTCCCTTTTAGATGTTTCAGGAACCCAAGAAGTCTATGGACCACATTGAGATCATTGAGCTTAGAACACTTCCAAAAATCAAGGGTAACATTTCAGGGCTTGTCATTTGTGTGACCTTGGGGCTATCTAATTAAAAAAAAAATAGATCTACCAACCAAAGAAACCCAATAGGACATTTTACCTATTTATGCATTATCAACAAAAGCTCTCAAATACACAAGGATACAGAACTATTAAAATGGAGGTAATTTGAATTTACAATAGTGCATTAGTTAACTATTACTGAGTAACAATAGCTCCAAAATTTAAAGGATGTTTTAAAAAGTCTACACAATACTATGGGTTGGCCAAATGGTTCCTCTGCTGATTTTGCCTGAGCTCACTCATGCAGCCCATTCTGTTGGACAGACAGCTGTGCTGGATGATCTATGATGGCCTTACTCACATGTGGAACAGTTGGAGCTAGTTGTCACCGGGTACCTCGGTTTCCCTCCAACTGACCTTTCTTCCTGCAAAAGGCTAGACTTGCTTCCTTATACAGCAATCTCAGGGCAAAATTCCAACAACGTGAAAGTAGAAGTGCCACAGTCAAAGTGAGTCTCAAACCTTCATGGAAGGACCTGCAAAGATCTTCTGGTCATATTTAATCTACCACAAATGGCCACTGAAGGTCTCTTTTAATGTGACCAAAACAAATCATCTTAGAGGAGCCCTCAAATCAAACAGTGAAAAAATTTCTTATACTGTCTGCCCTATAAGATGGGAGAATAAGGTATTCTCAAAATGATGACATAAGTCTCAAGTGTGAGTCCTTTTAAAATACTGCTCAATTGTTTTATAAGGAAGTGCTCAGAGAAGAATGGGGACATGACAAAAGAGCACAAGAGTCCCCACTGGCCAAATAAGGGACAATTTGAGTATTGAAATAAATAATGATAATAATAGATTATGACTCATTAAATAAAATAAGAATCCACGAGTCCATACTGTTATAAATAAATTAACAAATCGTGATAAGGGGTGGAGGGAAGAAAACTCCTCTTCCTTACAGTAGAATGCCAAGTAATAAATATTGAAGGAATATTGGAATTAGAAAATCATCATTTGGCAACCCCCATCGGTCATTCCTCCAGGCAAAATCATCAATATATACTAAAACTAATGAGTGTGAGCTTGATGAGAAAAAGGATATTTATATCATCTCAAAGTAAATCCCACAAAATACTTAATTATAGAAAGAAAAACTGAAACTTTTCAGGGAAGAAACCTGACAAACATGACCTTAACCTAGCAATCAAAATTAACTTCACCAGTAATAGGAAGAGCAAATATCACATGCCTCCAGGATGCGCTGATCAGAGTGCAATATCACTTCCTTGGTACTCTTGCATAGCCCAAATTTAATCAAGATGAAACCTCAGACAATCCTAAATTGAGGAAGATTCCACAAAATAACTGGGCTATACTCTTCAAAAATATCAAAAACATGAAAGGAAAAAGAATGACTGAGGAACTGTTTCAGATTAAAGAAGACTAAAAGGACATGGCAACCAAATGCAGCATGTGTTCCTGGATCAGATCCTGTGCAGAAAAAACAAAAGTACTGTGTTCTTGTGTGCTCTAAAGTTACATTAGTGGGACACTTAGGGAAATTTGAATAAGATCCTTGAATTCGATAACAGTATTATACTGGTGTTAATTTCCTGTTTTTGATAATTGTGCTAGGGTTATATAAATGAATGTCCTCCTGCATAGGAAATATGCACTGAAGAGCGCACATCAGGTAACAAGTCCTCATCTCATTCTCAAATACTTCAAAGGATAATATTTAGACATGTGTTCATATAGAGAAAGAATAATAATGCAATTGTGATTAAAATGTTAACATCTATGGCATCTGTGTGGAAGGTATGTGGAGATTTTTCATATAGTTTTTATAGCTCTTCTGTAAGTCTGAAATAATTTTAAAATAAAAAGATTGAATAAATAAAATCAATTTTAAAATTACTGTTCAAAATAAGAATTCAAAGTTATCACCTCATGAACCAAAATATAAAACTCTGGAGAGGCAGTAGCCAATTACCAAGTCTGGCTATATTCGTTATTTTTATAACACCCTGGTTCATAGATCCTCATACAATGAAAGCAGCATTTTAGCTGCTACTTACCAATGGACTGGATTTGGAAATTGGAAGCTTAGTGAAAAGCTAAAGTTAATAATCAGAGAACCACTTTGGAGGAGATTAAGGCTACATCAGAACATTATCAACATAATACCTGAGAAGACAATAAGAAATCTGCAAATGTAAGTGTTGGTTTGGGAAATGTAGCAGTTAAGAAAATCCATGTAAATATGGAGATCTCAGAGATGTCTGAATTGGTCCAAATTCATTTCAAAATCCCCAATACATTCCCAGCCCTTTACATTCACCTCCATATTTACGAAGAAATAGATCAATGGAAAAGTGAATGCCTAAATAGAAACAATAATCCCTACAGTCATCGTGTTTGGGGAAAGTATTCCATGGTTGGTTCTCACAATAATTCTGTTTCCCTTACAGAAAGAGGGGAAAGTGTCCAAAGAGGAAACAACTGAATTTCAGTTCATGGATAGTGTCTTAGTCACCAAGATTTAAAAAAAAAAAAAAAAAGATACACAGGTGTCAGGCCATCCTTAAGAAACCTTTCTTGATTGAGATTTTACTATTATTCAAAGAAAAAATTTTAGTTTTAGTACATAAATATTATAATTATTGATAAGTAAATATTTTATAAGTTAATTTTTTATGAAAAACTACAATATTTAACACTCCTAATTGTGGTAAATACTTAGACAAATATTATCATAGTAAGGGAGAAAATGCAAATAATGTTTTAGTTCATGTATGACTTTAATTTGTATTCTGACAGGGAGCCTAATTAATTGTCGATAACTTATATTTGTCCTATAGATCAGATAAACAATTATTAATTATAATTAATAATTAATAAATAATTTTAAGATTGTAGAGATGTAAATATGTATATAGAATTATATTGAGTTAAAATAATAAACACCTTTAAACATTGTTCTTGTAAATTTCAAGCAATGCTACAAATTACCTAAACCCACATAGTTACCTTTATGTGAGTAAAATTTTAGGGATAAGTGTTTAATACCAAGTAGATTTATTGTTCTTTAATGTCAACTTAAATTGTATTCTAAGACCCTTAATTAACTTTAACACTTCAGACTTAATTAACTTCAAGACCTAAGGCTTGGAAATGTTTAAGTAATTAAAATAAATAGAAGCCTTTCCTTGCAACAGAGGATGTACACTTGGAAAGTAAGGACATTGCCAATAGTATAAAACAAAAAGACTTAGCAACCACACAATTAATTTCTTACTTGCATGCTCTTGTTTATTTATAAGCACCTTTATTCTTCCTAATATTCATTTTAAGAGGATAAAATTAGTGGAGTGAAAATACTACCTTAAAACATGTTTGATAAGAATAATTGTGTCTTAAAACTAAAGATTTAAGCTTAAGTAATGTCATTATTATTATGTAATATATGTCTATATATTTAAAATGTAAACATTTGAAAGTATTAAGATTAAATTTTAAAAGAAGCTATGTATAATAGAAAAGTGAGCGCTAGTAGGTTCACAAAGAAAAATGGTCTTTAAGTGTACAGCCTATTTTCATTATGAGGCCGTACAAAAACATTTTTGTTTTCTTCATAGTCTATCCAGATAGACTTTTTGCCCTTTTTCTTCATAGTCTATCCAGATAGACTTTTTGCCCAACTGCTGCATATGTGTACTGTTAAAAAGATTAACTTTTGAGCTGCTTTGGTACGTTTCATAACTGTAAATAGTTATAAGCAAACAAACAGAAAAATAGGAAATATCTCCCTTCTATAAAAGTAACATTCCTGCAGGACTTGTAAGGTATTATCACTCTGGTTAATAACACAGCCAATACTGTGACTATTTTCTGTTCTTGGGCTCCTGTGATTTTATCCACAACCATTTCATTGCTGTTATTCTCCAGGACAAGGCCCCAAATTCAAAATACTAAAACTGATCAATTTGGTTTTTTTTATATTAAAATCATCTTTGGTACTCCCTTGAAGCACTCCCTATGAGCATGTGGCCCTTGGAAGAGAGGCATGCTAGCAACAGTAAGTTAAGATATATATGCTTCATATTTTCTTAGCTAAATAAAAAGATGCTCAATCAAACCTATGTTAATTTCATTCAGGGAAAGTATTCTTAATATAAATATAATTTAGTGATTATATAATCTTTCAGATGTATGGCCATATACTCATGTTCATGAACATGGGCGAATACAGTCATGCCCAACAAATTGACTTCTAAAAAATTTCATTCCTGGTTATTTAAAATACCTGCCTTGAGACTTCTGCTTCAGGCCAAAATGGAGAAACAGGGACTGGATTGTTTTCTTTTCTTTTCTTTTCTTTTTTCTTTTTTTTGAGACAGTCTCACTCTGTTGCCCAGGCTAGAGTGCTGCGGCATCAACCTAGCTCACGGCAACCTCAAACTCCTGGGCTCAGCTGATCCTTCTGCCTCAGCCTCCTGAGTAGCTGGGACTATAGGCATGCGCCACCATGCCTGGCTAATTTTTTTTGTTTCTATTTTTAGTTGCCTGGATAATTTTTTTTTTCTAGTAGAGACGAGGATCTCACTCTTGCTCAGGCTGGTCTCGAACTCCTGAGCTCAAGCAATCCTCCTGCCTCAGCCTCCCAGAGTGCTAGGATTATAGGTGTGAGTCACTGTGCCCATCCTGGATTGTTCTTTTTTCTACCTGAAACATCCTAAAGACATTCCAATTATGATTTTCAAAACATAGGATGTCAGACAAAAGAAGATCATTCTTCAGAGATGGAAAACAAATGAGATGAGCCCCATGATTGCTCCAGCTAACTACCTTGATAGAGCTTCCAGGCCATGACACAGAGGGAGAACAATAAATTCAACAACTGAGATGAAATGGACAAATTCCTTGAATGGCACAAACTAACAAAGCTCACTCATAACTTGAATATTCCTGTATCTACTAAAGAAATTGAAATTACTCTTAAAACACCTTCTGACAAAGAAAACTCCAAGCTCAGATGGCTTCACTAGTGAATTCTACCAAATGTCTAAAAAGGAAACAATAACAATTCTTCAGAAGCTCTTCCAGAAAATTGAAAAGAAGGGAACACTTCCCAACTCATTCTAAAAGAAAGAATATTACCATGATGCCAAAACCAAACAAAAATATTATACTGTAGACCAGTATCCATCAGAAACATAGATGTAAAAATTCAGAACAAAATTTTAGAAAACTGAATCCAAAAGCATATAAAATGTATAATATATCACTAATAAGGAAGGTTTATCCCAAGAATGCAAGGTTGATTTATCATTCAAAAATCAATCATTGTAATTCACCATATTAAGCAACTAAAAAAATATGCTTATTTCAGTAGATGCAAGAAAGCATTTGACAAAAATCCAACATCCTTTCCTGATAAAAACTCTCTCAAAAAATAACAGATGGGAACTTCCTCAGTCAGATAAAGGGCATCTATGAAAAACCTACAAGTAGCATCGTACATAATGGTGAATGTTTTCCCCTTAAGATCAGGGACAAGACAGGGATGTCTGCCCTCACCATTTCAATTTGGCATTGTACCAGAGGTTTAGCCAGAACAATAAGATAGGAACAAAAAATTAAAAGAAATCCAGATTGGAAGAGAAGTAGTAAAACTGTCACTACTCACAGATCATATTAATATTATTGTCTCTTCAGAAAATCCAATAGAATCCACAAAAAAAGCTGTTTTAACTAGTAGACAAGTTTATTATATCTTAATATGAGAACTGTCAATGCAACTAGTGAATTCTCAAAAGAATTTAAGGATAATTCCCCTAATGTTCGGAATTTGGACTTTTAAAATGGGTTGGGCTCAGAAAAAAATCCCAATTATTTTCATTAAAGGATGTTGGGTTAAAGTTCATTTATTCTAACCACAAAAATATCTGTAAATAATCAAACTACTGATGGTATTTATGATAATTCTATAAATATATATATGCTGATTGGCCTTACTACAAAACTACTTGGAAAATACTTCACATATTATGCACAATGCCTTTAATGATTCTCTGTACTGTTCATGGTAATATGGTTGTTTGTCTAGTTTCAACATAATCAGATAAATCAAATTTATAATCATAACTATGCCAGAAATCTTACATTTGAAAGAAAGCTTATTTAATTAAGTATGGCAAGCCCACTCTAAAGGAGTAAGAACTGCACTTAACATAGAATTTGGTCTGATATCACTCTGTAACTAACAGAGTTCCAGCATTCAGAAATACATTATAACAATATATTGCTATAATATATATAATAATAACATATTTCTCTAAGGCTGGAACTCAGTTATAGAGTAGGTACCCGACCAAATGGTAGAGGTAGGTAGAGTAGTTATAAATATATATTACCACTCCTGGCAGGCCAGATGCAATGATGAATTTGGGGTTAGCTCACACTTTGGGGGATGGCAATAATTGTGGAGGAAAACTGTCACTTGGTCTTTGATCCCTTGCCTCAGAGTAGACAAGGAGACCATAACAGTTGGAAGGAAAGAAGGAAGGAAGGAGGAAGGGAAGGAATAGGAAAGGAAAAAGTAGAAAGTAGAGGATCTAGGAGAGGAAAGATGGGAAGAAAGAGTTGAGGAAGGAGATGAATGAGAAGAAGGAGAGAAGAGAAGGTGTGGAGGGGAGGGGAGGAAAGGAAATTCTAGGACAACAGGGCAGCCCTGGATTTTTTTGAAATCTCTGAATAGAAATTAATTCTCTGTTCCTAGCATAGAAATAACTCTAGTTTTCTTACTCAAACAGCCAGAGTATTAACATCTTTAATTGGGCTTAGGTAAATAAAATAGACCACATTGTAAAGAATATATTTTAAAATAAGAGCTTTAGTCCACAGACTATATAAAACAGCTAATATTGATTCTGAATTGCCATAGGATTTTGTTTGGAGATATTCCTATAACACATGAAAAGAAACATCCAAATATAATAAAATATTGTGGATGATCTGGTAAGCATAACTCCATATGCATTTCATAAATTAAGTTTATGTGTAATTTCTGCCATTTATAAAAATATAAAAGGTATTGACTGATGAACAAATTCCATTAATGAAACTAGCAGAAATATGCAATGAAAACAGGCTTTTTTCTCTTTCTTTTTTTCTTTTTTTTTTCTTTAAGAGACAGAGTCTCACTCTGTCTCCCAGGCTGGAGTACAGTGGCGTCATCATAGCTCACTGCAACCTCAAGCTCCTGGGCTCAAGCGATTCTCCCACCTCAGCCTCCGGAGTAGCTGGGACTACAGGCAGGAGCCAGTGTGCTCAACTGAGAACCTGCTTTTTGACAGAGACAGATCCTTGAAGATCTGGATCAAAGGAGGGATTGTACACTGAAATCTGTCCCAAATTTCCTCTGAGATAGAAACTATGTTTGTAATATAACTGAAAACTTCATCCTAAGAAAAAATTAGTTTTCCTGATAAACTGTCTAAGCAATTTCTGATGGATTTTTAACTGGATTGAGATCTCTTCAATGAAGCTAGTAACCCACCCAACCCAGTTGACTATCATTAGATTTTTAATTAAATTTACTTTTACATTTCACCACTCTTTTCCCTACAAATGTCTCTACCAAGAGAGAAATCCTTGAAATAGCCTGCTATTTTACTAACCTATAAAAATTCTTGGCATGTGTACATAACTAATTACTTAATGTTATTAAACAGCATTTTGTGTAAAAGGAACAGTAAATTGTAAATTATTAACAGATGTTTAAAAACAGAAATGTTGAAGATAAATTGCATTGCTATAGCTTAAGAAAAAGCACAACAAAATAATCATTACATTAGTCACTGGTTTGCAGGGAACATAATTCCAAGATCATCAGTAACAACTTGAGACATTACAACTACCCCTAGGGCGACATGGGACATATGCCTAAATAGAGGAAAGAAGGAGAACAATGAATAATTCTTGGAGAGTGGAAGAAATTAGGAAAAATGGCTGAGGTTTATGGTGCCTAGAAGAATAAAATATCACAGATTATGCATGGCAAGGAAAGTAGTCAGACAATGGCATGTCACATAAACATAGCAGTTGAGAGAAGGCGGAAGTAATCTTAGTAAGATGGAATGAAAATAGTACATTGCTGCAGCCTCTCTTCTGCAGCACAGAGATTGTGATTTGTCTCAAAGGGTTTAATCATGTACATAGATATTTATGAAGTATTCAGTAATCATGGCCCTATTTAGAGGACACAAAAATCTACTTAGACTGTCAATAACTAAAATTATTCAAAATTTAATTTCAATTACTACAAAAAACAACCACTCGGTATAACATAACCACCTATATTTTTTCCCTCAAGGTCTTTTTTAAAAAATCTCAGTCTTTCCAAGAGCAGACAACTCACATCATGTGAAAAAAATTAGAGAATACGAGAGTGCACAATAGAATGTTTAACTCAAGGGTATAAAAAGTAAGCCAGGTGTTATTTGAGGATATAGACAAGAGATACTGGTACAGTAAATGAAAATCTACAATCCATCTCCAAGGAAGGGGTGGGAATTGTGTACAGCTTTTTCAATGTGATGTACCAAATCTCCGTTCCTCCTGTCTCTTGCAAGCCTTGGAGAGGAAAACAGCAGAGAAGTGTTTACAGGCATTTGGGGAGCTAGGTGATGAAAGAGGATCAAAAAGCAGGGGAAGATGGTAAATCTGGCTTTTCCTGATAATGCACACACCCAACACACACCTATGTATGACCTTAAAAAAAAAATATTACCTCTTGGTTGCTGGCCCCAAATCACATCATGCAACCCATTAGTTAGGATAGATGTGTTAAGTCCTTAGCGTGGTTGAACTCTCAGCAAGCATCCCAGAGCTCTGAGTTAATATGAAAAATAATGACTCAGGTAAGGAGAAGAATGAACTATAGGGGAAGAGTTCATTCAGGGACCTATTTTGCACCACATGTGTGCTCAGGGAATTCAAATTCTCTTTGATACCTGGAAACTGAAACTGTAAGAACACTGTCAGACCCTAGTTCTCTGCCTTCACTGCAATGCCCAGTCATAAGCACTTAGAAGCCCTACTCTGAGAAGTACCCCACTTCTTCCAGCTCCTTCCCACCTGCCCCAAGGAGAAGAGGGCTCAAACCAGGGCTGAGGACATTACGCACCTACCATGGTGTCAACACTCAAATCCCAATGGTGCCATTCTAAGACCCTCTGCCCTGGCCAGCTTCTATTCCATACTTCCCGCTTTTGAAATGCGTGCCAGACCTGTCAGCCTTCTTTTGGAAACTCCGACCACTCTTCTTTGCAACTGATTTTGTCCACTTGGTCTAAATTTCTTGTAACTGACACTAGCAACTTCATTTGGAAACTTTTCCTTGCCTCCCAGAGACTGGCTAATGCTGATAATTAATGGTTTTTCTCTACCACAAGGTATCCTGAGTTTTTTCTTGCACCAACATAGTGCTGCAGCCAGAATAAGAAATGATGGCAGGTAAGGGCCCAGAAGAAGAGAACTGAGGCAGCTTCCCAGGTGGCCATGGCCACAGAGGGGAATGGAAGACCATTTAGTGTTTCCTGGTCACCCAGTGACTCAGAGAAGGTAGGAAAGTATAAGGGTCCAATGGCTTTGATAAAGGGACGCTGTCAGCAGAGGTGGTGTAGACAGTGTCAGAAACCATGCTGAGATTGCAGACATCAGCAGCAGATGGCAATGGGACAGGTGCCAGCTTCCAAAAAACAAGAAGGCCAGAAAGGACAGAGTACAGTGCAAACTAGATACTCTTCTCCAAACTCCAACCCGAAGGTGCTATAATGAAATTCAAGCTCCTCGAAGCATAACTATAATGTGAGAGAAGGGTGGCAGAATCTCAAAATAGGCACTAAATACCAGAAATGATGTAAATATATCTGAACTTTATTCAGTTTACCTCAGACGGACAGATTAAATTTCCTATTTTCAGGCAGAGTGGGCTCAAGACAGATACTAAGATAGAATAAAGTATGCATTTCTGTATATCTGAGTCTGTGGAAACTCTTTTTTGTACAAACTTCCTTTTTTTACTGTTCCTGTTTAATCCTGCTTTCTAAATTTACAAATCTTCCTTCCCCTCTCCTACTTAGCCTACGTTTTTGACACATGTTACCCTCAGACTCTAGGAATTGAGTCCCATTTCTCGTCATAACTAGATATCTGGGCTGCCACAAACATCCAGCAAGTGGCCTTATACAAACAGTCACTGGCTAAGTAAGTTAGCCAGATACACACTACTCACAAACATGGTCTACTTTTAACTCCACTTGTTTCCACTTGTTTTCAATTTTAGGGATTTTTAAATTAATTGTGTTTTGTTTATAAAATAATATAAAACTAATGCATGGTTCCAAAGTCAAAGAGTGGGGGTGAACGTAAAGAGTTTGTTATCAAAGCCACTCAATCCCTTCAATTGTGTCTGAGTTATATGCCAAAAAGCAAAGGTATATGGATCTATCATTTTTTTTAAAAAAATACAATTATTCTTCCCTTACATTGAAAGCAATCAATTGGAAACCACCTGAATTAGAAGTCTATTTGTTACCCTGACAATAAAGTGTTTCCCTTTCTTAATTTGGCTATTGATACTTGCAGTTGATATATTTTGGGTGCCCCAGAAGTTTTGATATTTTAGAGCAATGCACTATACTAACATAATCAGGAAATAGGTTTTGCTTTTTTTTTTTTTTTAAGTGGTATAGAGACTATTGTTAAAGGGGAATTGGAGAAGAATCTGAATGATGGATTCTCAAGCAGATCAATTTTAGGAAAGAGAACATAATGGAAGCTGGATAGAAGTAGATTTCTTTTAAAACTGTCAATGTTTATGTCCCCCGTGGAGTATTAGTACTTCACTTTGAAGACCAATACTATATATCATTCTAGAGCTAGGGATACAGCAGTGTGTCAGACAACGTTCCTGACCTCAAGGAAATTTTACTCAAGTCTGAGGACACAAATTTTTTTTTCAAGCAAGTAAATACATAATCAAGGAAGATCGTGTCAGATAGCAGTAAGTGCCACTCACTTTTAAAAAGGAGGGACAGGTTGTCAATGAAAAATTCTCTGCAAAGATAACTTTTAAACTGAGACCTGAAGAATATAAAAGGGACAGTCATATGAGAAAGTTTCAGGCAGAAAGAAAAGCAAGTACAAAGGTCCTGAGTCAGAAAAGAACATGATTGGAGAAAAGGGAGGAAGCAATAAGCAGTGAAGTTTGAGAAGTAATTGGCAGGTAGGGACTGCTAGGCCATCCTCAAGAGATGTGACTTTATTCTAAGTGCACTGGGAAGCCACTGGAGGTTCTGAGCATGAAATGTCATAATCTAATTGCGTTCTCTGGACTGGTTAGTAAAGAAGGAATTACGGAGGAGCCAATTAGGATACAATTATAGCACTCTAGGTAAGAAATAGCAGTGGTTGAGAAGAGCATGTGTCAACGAAAGGACAACAGAAGTATATGACTTTGAGACATTTTATAAAGAAATTAAAACTGGATCTTTGTAGTTTGGGTATAGAAGATGAAAAAAAGGGGGGAAATAACAATCCCCTGATTTTTTATTTGAGCCACGAGGAAGATGATTAATCTGAGATAGACTACTAAGAAAGAAATAGGTTTGGGAGAGAAATCCAGAGTTCCATTTTGAATGTGCAGAGTTTGAAAATCTTATTAGACTTCCAAATAAAGATGCTAATTAAATATTTGTCTCTATGAGATGCTCAGAGTAGAGGTCATGGTTAGATAAATAAATTTGAGAACCATCAGTATATAAGCTGTACTTTAAAAATAGGTCTAGATGAACTCACCTACAGAGAGAGTGAAATGGATAGAAGATATATCAAGAACAAGCTCTGAAGCAATGCAACATTTAGCACTCCACAGAATTTGGAAAAATGAAGGTCATTGGTAACTCTCAAGATCAGCTTCGCTGAAGTGGTGGAGTGGAATTATGAGTAAGGAAGTGTGAAAATAGAGGCAAGCAGCAGAAATGGGATGGTAGCCAGACAGGGATGATGGGTCAAATAGGGCTTGTTTTGTAGTTGTTTGACAAAAGAAAGGCCCTAGAATATACATATGTACTCATAGAAATGGCCACATTGATAATGAGAAATTGATGATTCAGGACAGTATTGCATGGTTCAAGTATAGGCTGACAATGGGAGAAAGTGATTCTGTGCTTAATCAGGATGGGTGTCTGCAGGAAGGGGACGTGTCTGAAAAGTCCATGCAAGAAAGAGTGGGATCCAGATTTTGAAAATAACTTGTGACCACAGGATGCAAACACCTCCATTTAAAGTAACTCACAGAGTCAATGAATTGAAGCAGCAGTGGGAAGTGGCCATGGACCATTGTGGGAAAGACTAATTAGAGAATTTCAGTCAGAAGTGATCCCTCCTCCAATTCCACTTGTGCCAAAAAGCACACATTATCAGCTTTTCTAGTGGTCTGCTAGTAAAGTGGCTCTCCAGAAAGTAGAAGAGTAGGGGGGAGGGAGGGGAGGTGAGAGAAAGGAGTAAGGGAGGAAAAAAGGGAAAAAGACAGAAAGAGGGAGAGAGAGAGAGGAAGTAAGGAAGGAAGCAAGCAAGGGAAAAAATAGAGGGGGAGGGAAGAAGGGAAGGATGGAGGGAGAAAAGGAAGGCTTGATTTGTAGAGTTTGCTGATTCTCATGGTATATTTCTAATATACCAATTTTAAGCTACCAGTAGATGTGCTTGAAAAACTTCCAAATATTTAATAATCAGCTCTAGGGAGCCAGTACTCTTGGCTCCTATCTGCCACTGCAACAAAGAAATGCTCCATGAACAGAAAGACAAGACATTTCCCCAACACAGCCACTGATCTCATAGTGGGATAGAGAAGCCTGAAACTCAGAAGTCAAATTTCTGACAACCACACCTGATAACACATAACTCGTCTGTCTCCAACACTGGGAAATTGTCTATAGTAAACTTAAATAAATGAACAGGGAATCTCAGATACAAAAAGGAGCAACTCACCAGACATGCAAGAAAACCAACACTAAGAAAAGGAGATACTCAATTCAACAGAAAAAAAATATCTTGGAACACAAAAGAGGAAAATTAACTATTTAATGAATTTAAAGTAGGAAATTGAATTTTTAATTTAAAAGAGGAAAACATGAATTAAAGAGCTGGGTGTAAAATCAGTAAAAATAAGGAAAAATGAAAAATTGTTCAGAAACAATTTAAAACAAAAAGGCATAAATTCAGAAAGAAGAAAATCTCATGAGTGATTTCACCAAATATAAATTGACCGAGTTCTCTCATTAAAAGATTGTCCTCTCTATGCGTTTTACATGAAACACACCTTAAAACAAACTAATAAAGGAAGGCTAACAATGAAGAAATGGGAAAAACCAATATTCTATATTTTCTGTTAATTATAAAATGGTACAACCACATTGGACAAAGGTACAACAATTTCTTATCTTACTAGGCATACACCTAACCCATGATTCTGCAATTCCACTCTTAGATATTCACCTAAGAGAAATGAAGACATATGTTCAAAAGTCTAGTACAGTTATGTTCATGGTAACTTTACTCATAATAGCCAAAGACTAGAAACAGTCCAGATGTTTATTAATAGATGAATAGATAAACAAGTTGTGGTGTATGCATACAATGGCATATTGCTCATCAATCAAAACTGATGCAACAAGACAATGCATCTGAAAAAGGACTAATATCCAGAATCTACAAGGAACTCAAACAATTCAAAATGAAGAAACAAAGAACCCCTTTAAAAAGTGGCCAGGCCAGGCGCAGTGGCTCATACCTGTAATCCTAGTATTTTGGGAAGCTAAGGCAGGAGGACTGCTTGAGGCCAGGAATTTGAGACCAGCCTAAGCAACATATCAAGACCCCATCTCTACAAAAAAAATAGAAAAATTAGCCAGGCATGGTGATGCACACTTGCAGTCCCAGTTGCTCAGGAGGCTGAGGCAGGAGGCTCGCTTGAGCCCAAGAGTTTGAGGTTGCAGTGAGCTATGCTTGCACCACTGCACTTTAGTCCAGGCAACAGAGTGAGACCTGTCTCAAAATTAAATAAGTAAATAAATAAAAATTAAAAATAAAATAAAAAGTTGGCAAAGGACATTTTTCAAAAGAGGGCATACAAATAACCAACAAACACACAAAAAAATGCTCTACATCACTAATCATCAGGGAAGTGCAAATTAAAATCACAATGAGATACCCATTTTATACCAGTTAGAATGACCATTACTTAAAAGTTGGAAAATAATAGATGTTGGCGACAATACGAAGAAATGGGAACACTTATAAACTTTTGGTGGGAATGTGAATTGGTACAACCTCTATGGAAAACAGTATGGAGATTCCTCAGAGAACTAAAAATAGAACTACCATTCAATCCAGCAATCCCACCACTGGATATCTATACAAAGGAAAAAAAGACATTCTATAAAAAAGACATCTGTATTAGAATGTTTGAAGTAGCACTTTTTAAAATACCAAAGATATGGAGCCAACCTAAGCATTCATCAACCAATCACTGAATAAAGAAAATGTGGCATACATACACACACACACACACACACACACACACACACATCATGGAATACTGCTCAGCCATAAAAAGAATGAAATCATGTCTTTTGCAGCCACATGGATGGAACTGGAAGCCATTATCTTAAGTGAAATAACTCAGAAACAGAAAGTCAAATGCCATATGTTTTCACTTATAAGTGGGAGCTAAATAATAAGTACACATGGACATAGAGAGTGGAATAATAGAAATTGAAGACTCTGAAGTGTGGAAGGGTGGGAGGGTGGTATGGGATGAGAAGTTACCTAATGAGTACTACAAATACTAATCGGGTAAGGGTTACACAAAAAGTCCAGACTTGACCACTAGGCAATATATCTATGTAACAAATTTGCACATGTCCCCCCTAAATCTACATAATGTTTTTTAAAACTGATGCAACAAAATGGATGCATCTCAAAAAAAGTCTATTAAGTGAAAAAAACCTTACATAAAACAGCATATGCTCTATGATTCTATTTATATTAAGTTCTAGAACTGGAAAAATAAATTCTGATGGAAAAAAATCAGAATAGTAGCTGATTCCATGGCAGTTGGGAATTGGAATGGAATGAAGGAAACTTTCTGGGTTAATGATAGTTTTTTATATCTTAATTGGGGCTTGCATTATACCAGTGAATATATTCAAAACTGAATGAATATATACTTAGAATTTGTGCATTTCATTGTATTTAAATTTCAAAAGGATAAAACTATAAATAAATATTGAATTTTAATTAATGAAAGGCATGAGGAAACAGGGAGAGTGACTAGAATTTGAAATTTACTTTTTATTGCAGCAAGTGACAAGGTAAGGATTGGTGGATGAAGAGAGGGATAAGAAGATAGGTGGCAATGTAAATTATGGTAAAATGTGAATGGTAAAATCTAATTGTAAATATACAGAGTCCTTGGTAAATGTCTTTCAACTTCACTGTATGTTATTTCTTATGCTTACTAAACTTTAAAAATACTATTCTAGATCTATACCATAGAAAAACTTCCCAATTCATTTTATGAACTTAGGATATTTTAACAACCAAAAGTTGTTAAATTTGTAAAAGAATTAATAAATAAGATAGACTCATCATACTTATGACATAGAAGTAAATATTTTAAATAAAATATTAGCAAAAAGAATATAGCCATCTATCACAAGAACAATACATGAAGATACAGTTGGATTATTCTAGAAATGCAAGGCACTTTTCAAAATCAGTAAGTCTATTAATAAAATCCATTTCATAAATACAATAGACACTAAAAGGCATTTGATAAAAAATAAGCAATGACTCCTAATAAAAGGATTAGAAAGAAAAGTTGAAATATAACTAAGACTATTTACCAAAAGGTAAATGATGAAATAATAGAATCAAGTAAAATTAAGACTTGGGTAAGAATGCCCAAAAACTATAATTATTACTCATTATTTTCGGTAGGGGACTATAAAATTCAATAAGACATGAAAATCAGTTGTTATAAACACAGAAATATAACACATAAAGCTGCCTCAAAATTCAATAAGACATGAAAATCAATTGTTATAAACACAGAAATATAACACATAAAGCGGCCTCTTACATTTTCTTCTTTTTTCAAGATAAGGTCTCGCTCTGTCACCTGGGCTAGAGTGTAGTGGCGTCATGACAGTTCACTGCAACCTCAAACTCCTGGACTCAAGTGATCCTCCTGCCTCGCCTTGCCAAATAGCTGGGACCACAGGCACATGCTACCATGCCTGACTAATTTTTTTAGTTTTTGTAAAGACGGAGTCTCAATATGTTGCCCAGGTTGACCTCAAACTCCTGGCCTCAAGCAAGGCTCCGTCCTTGGCCTCCCAAAGTGCTGGGATTCCAGGCGTGAAATACCACATCCATCTATCTCTTACCTATGATGATATGATTGTATACCTAGAAATCCAGAGGTGCTTCAGTTAAAAAGTAAAAACACTTCAAGAATCAAAACAATTTGCTAAATTGGCTAAATTCTAGATATAAAAACAAAAATCAATCTTTCCTGAGTCTACAAATAGCAACTAGAAATGAAAATGCTTTTACAACAGTTTTTAAATAACAAAAGTTAACATCTAATAATTAATGAAAATGTTTTTACAATAGTTTTTAAATAATAAAAGTTAATATCTAATAATTAACATTTAATAAAAATTAAATAAGAAAGATATAGACCATTAATAAACTATAAAATTTTAAATCATATTAAACAACATATAATAAAATTTTTAAAAAGGGAAAGGCATAGCATGTTGTTAGATAAGGAGTCTTACCATTGTTAAAACGACAATTCTCCCATAAAAACATGTACAACAATATTAACACCAAACAGAAAAGAATATAAAATGAAAACCATTACATAAAAGAAGAGGAATATTTCATATGGGTAAAACATATCCTTGTTAACACAAGACAAAATGATAAAATAAGAGAAATTAGTTAATCCTGGGATTTTGAGGAGGAGGCTTAAATTCCCTAAATCTCTGTGCTGTAAATCGAGGCAATTTGATTTAATGATCTCTTTCAGTCCTGACTTTCTATGAACTGTGACACATGTCTTGTTTATTTGACTCAAGATCAAAACTGAGGCATCTAGTGTCATTGCTCTAATGGAAATAAATCATTTCTCTATGTCTACTTACGGTCACTCTATTTAAAAAAAAGAAAAATATTAAAAAATAAAACAGTACTCACTAGTCAGCATAATACAAGGAATGAAGTAGACCCTAAATTACCAGTAACATTAAGGTGCAATTGTTAAAGGTTGAATTGTACAGCATGGAGTAAAGGGCGAATAAGAAATAAAAAGCAAAAATCATTCTGTCCTTTCAAGTGTGTAAAATGCTTTTATTGATATGCCCTATTCTTAAACAATTCATGCTGAATAAAAATAATGTAGAAAACAAATTCTGCAAGCAGCAAATAGTAACAAAGAATGAAGCTTGGTTTGTTTTTTTTTTGGTCATCATATGAATCTACAATTTCCAGATATAACAGATTCAGAAAGTATTGGACAAGCTGAATAGAGTTCTGAAAATGTTATGCACATTGCCAATCAAAATATTTCCAACAGAGAGGGGAAAAAGAAAAGGAGATCTATTGAAAAACATTTTCATGACAGAGAATCATTGAATTAAATGACTTTCAAATAAAGGTGCGAACCTTACAATAATTTCAAGTCACATTCAATATGAAGCAAAGATTTACATGACAGAACTACCTTTAGATGTATGAGCGTTCAGATGAGGAAAATGTGCTCAGTGAAGTAGAGAACCCAAAATGCTTTGCAATATCCTGCCCGCCGCTCAAGCATGATGACTTCAAAAGGGTCACAGAAAGAGATGGAAAATTGGAATAAATACTGATATAGCAGTGAAAGGGCTGAATAAAACTTGAGTTCCCATATTTATATGGCCAAATCCAGATATTATTTCTGCATGGATGATCCAGAGATGATTAAGTCACAGCATGTCAAGACCTGAATTATTCTCAACTCGCTGACCAAATTTTCTTCCTCCAGATCTTGTTTGAGGACAGCCTATCTGTCCAGTTGCCTAACCCAATCTCAGAGTCATCTTTGAATCCATGTTCACTCCCACCTTACCCCATCTTTTACCATTTCTATTGATTTCACTGCTGATGTCCAGGCACTTCCTCCAATCTGTATACTACTTATGATATGAGGCTGAGCCTCATCTATCTCTTGCTTAGGTCACTGTAACAGTGTCTTCATTGATCTCCATATCTCCAGTGTTTTTCCTTTCAATCTATTCTCCAAAGTAATCATTCTAAAATGCAAATCTGAGTATATCAAGTCCTTCATAAATATCCTTCAGAAGTTCTTTGTTGCCAATAGGGTTAAAACTCAGACACTTCAGCATGACATTTAAAGCCCCTGGTTGGTCTGACATACATTACCTCCTTGCTACCCATTCTTTTTTCTAAAGAGCCCAGCTCATCCTTCAAGACCCCATTCAAGAATTACCTCCTCTGAAAATTGATTCATGGTACCCTTATCTGAATCAGGTTCCCTAATCCCAGCACCTTGCAGTTCCTTCTGTTTCATAACTTATTTAGTATGTTGTAATTGACTGAACATTTCTCTTCATCCCTATCATTGTATGAACAACTTAAGGAAAAAAGCCATTTGTTCTTCATTTTTGCATGCCCAGCATGGAACACACATAGTAAACAATTAAAATGTTTGAGAGAGAAAGTAAATAGGGGAATTTTAAAAGAAGATACTAATCAGTTAGGAACATTTTAGCTCTAAAAGTCTGTCTCTATGATTCCATTTATCTGGGCCAGGTCCTCATGTCATAAACATGTAATCTACGGAAGTAAGGGGTAAAACTGTCAAAACCGACAGCTATTCTTCTGTTCCCCAACCCCAGAGAAAGCATTCCCCTAAATCAATCACACAGAGGCATCAAGGAAGCTTTAAGGTGAGGGAAACTTGTAGTAGTACAAATTTTTAGGATTATAAGAGAAGGAGATCCCCTGGTGGTGTATCATGGAGCTGATTTTTACCTCCAAAGCAACATTGCCCAAAGAAGCATTTGGCCACTCTCCCATCCTGTAAAAAGTCATCATAGATGAATGCCAGAGAGATTTCGGCTTTCCATACCTTAGGGCAGCAGTAGATACTCCCATGCTTTTGAAGCTTCCTTTGTCTGGAGTTTTCTTCTCTCCACATCAAGTTAAAATGTATCATCCCTTATTCCTAGACTCCTCAAAGCAGATGCGGTTGTGCCTTCCTCTGTGGTATAGCCATAGTTCTTCCACAGAAGGTATCACACACTTTTGCTATCAGTAACATTGTATAAGAATTGAGAGGCAATTCTCCATGGGTGTCTTGCATTTTTGGCCATTTGAGTAAAGACATTGACAGCTTTTGTTACAAACAATCTTTTTTCCAAGGATATTTGCATGGCAAACTACCTTAGAAGAGATAGTGTCTCCCTCTGAAGGGGAAAGATGGTGAATTTTTTCCTAACCTATCTTGATAATAAAGGTAATGTCTCTCACCAAGGTGAAAGTTAGGCAAGTTAGCTAGTAGACTCCTTGATAATACTGGGAGCTTCTAAGTTTGGGGCTCCTCAACTGGGATACAAACTCAAGGTGTGTGCACATCTATCTGGACCACTTTATATCACCTCCATGGAACTTGATGAGATTGGGGAAGGAACCCATGGGAACATGAAGCTTATGTTGTCTGCTGTGTCATTAGTAATAAAGTCCTTTTCTCTGACCCAAGAATCTCATATCTTCTGCCAGCATCTCTGAAACTATAGCAGGCTTGCTTCTTAAGTCTTCAAGTAGGGTGAAATCTCAGACTTATTAGAGTTCTTGATAATATGAAATTGTGTGTGTGTGTGTGTGTGTGTGTGTGTGTTTAACCTATCTGGTTTCTTCTCACCATGAACTTTTTGAGAGTAAGGATTATATATAACTCACCCAGGTATATCTAAGACGTAACCTAACTAACTAAAATAGATTTTTGCTGAATAAAAATATAATGTGAACATCGGTGGTCAAGAGGAAAAGGGGTCAGGGAACACTTACCACATAATTTTCAGATCTTTTTATCACTTAAATTCATGTTTTAAGTTAGATTAATGCTATTGTTACAAGTTTGAAAAACATTAGACTATTGTCCATATAGATTCTTCACATGACAAGAACAACCTCAACCCCAACTTTCACATTGCCGTTCCATCTTCATATCATAAATTTAATTAGTCATACTTCAGCTAATGAATGCATTAATTCTCAGTGTCTACAACATTCTATCAGAGATAGTATAAAAATGTATAAGGAGTTTTGCTTGAGTAAAAATCTATGCTTTAGATGTAATTGGTGACAGAAATGAGATGCCATTCCTCCCCCCAATGGCTTGGCTTGGCTCAAGAAGTGGGAAAAACTCCTCCATCAACATATACAGTTAATGCCACAGACTTACATAGGGAACAGGAATCTCATGGAAGATAAAGAACTTGGACCATGACTCTTCTCCCCAGCTACCAAACCACTATCAACATTAAAGTTCAAAATATAAAATCATGTTTATTGCCAAGGGTTTCTGACTGAAAATCTACCAAAAGAAAGAACAGAATTTGGACCTGTGTTCCAGATAAGGTTATTGCTTCTGGATCCCATTTTGGTTAGCTTTGAAACCCATCCTTATTCAGTCAATCTTGCACTGTGAGTATGTCTGGAGAAATGACTCTCTCTTATGTGCATTTGCAATAGACTGAATTTTGTGTTCCTCCAGAGTTCATATGCAGAAGCTCTAACCCCCAGTGTGATGATATTAGGAGGGAGGGCTCTTGGGAGGTAATTAGATCATGATGGCAAAGCCTTCAAGAATGGGATAAGTGCTCTTATAAAAGGGACCCAAGAGAGCTCTCCAGTCCTCTTTCTATCACATGAAGATAGACCAAGAAGTTGGCAGTCTACAACTTGGACGAGGACCCTCAACAGAACTCGACTATGCTGGCATCCTGGTATCTTGGACTTCTAGTCTCTGGAAATGTGAGAAATAAATACCTAGTCTATGGTACTTTGTAACAGCAGCCTGAAATGACCACGACAGCATTCAGAGAGCTAAATCATCATAACTAATAAAAATTGGGGTCCAAGTAGTTTTGCCCTGGGTCCCTCCTTCTGAGTGTCATTCTGCATATCAAGGAAAGAAATGTTCTCCTCACTGAAAAGAAAACTTGTGGCTGGGCAAAGCACGTGGGAGGGCCAGTGGAGATAGTGATGGGATCAGCAAAGGATGCATAAGGACCAGGAGGAACAGAGATGTTAAATAAGCCATATCTCTCTGACTTTTGTGGGGCTCTTAAGCTGCTCTTAGAGACAAGGAGATTGGGCTCCAATGAACTGAGAGGGACATGATTAAACACACCTGACAGTTAAAGTTTTCTGGGAATCAGCTTCATTGGGTTCCATATGGAAGGTATGAGTTTCTACTTCTTTTAAA
Organism: Cheirogaleus medius; assembly: GCA_008086735.1. Classification (NCBI taxonomy): domain Eukaryota; kingdom Metazoa; phylum Chordata; class Mammalia; order Primates; family Cheirogaleidae; genus Cheirogaleus; species Cheirogaleus medius. The sequence continues at coordinate 37,098,686 of VBSM01002217.1, forward strand.
ATAACTGACTCATGGTTATGTGTAAGCATCCCCAGAGAGTCTTAGAAAAATTTGGAAAGGGGAACCTTGCTAGTAAACTAGAAGAGGTTTTAAAGCCATTGAAATTTGGTTGTAAATACAAACGCAATCCCATTTTATCCACAAGCTTGTGAAGCACAGGGGACATTTGGTAACAAAAATATCAAAGTATAAAAGATAAATTTCAAAGGAAAAGTTTACAGCTTGTCCTCTGCAGGACAGACTATCTATGATGCTCTTCATCACAGTTACTTAAATGAGGCCTTTGGCAGTGTAATGACTCAGAGATAACAAAATAAAGTTGTAACATCGATATCCTCAAATGTTTGGGGATATATTTGAGGACATAAATATTAAATGTTGAAAAAGGGATTCAACTTGCCCTTCAAGTCCAGCCAATTGGCTTTCCTCCTTCATGCAGTGTCCTCTAAGATTATCCTAATGAAAAAACAAAATTCTCAAGGAGCAATGGACTGCAGTACTTTGTAAAAGGGTAGCGAATTAGTGGTTTTATTGTTGTTACTGTTTTATTTTATTTTTATAAAGAAAAATTAATTGTTTTGATTCCAAAGAACAGATACCTCACTAGAGGTCAGCTAGTACACTATAAGGGGCTCAGAGCACTTATAACCCATGAAGCCATCTACTGCCTATCCAATGTAACCATTGGTAGATAAATTTCAGCAATTCATTTTGTAGAAGGAAGACCTTGCCTTAAAAGAACAATTAAATTAACATTCGAGGTCTATTGGTTAATAACACATTAAAGTACCTTTGTTAGTTACTCTTTCCAGTATGGCAGCTAAGGAAAGAGCCATTAAGGATAATGAAAAATGTGGGAAATAAGACAAGAACGTGGCAGATAGAATTCCTCATTACCCAAAATATTCATAAAAGAAGAAGAAAAAAGGAGAAAACAGTAAAGAAGGGGATGAGACAGCTCCAGAGGTAAACTGCACAAATTTGACCTGTGTCACATGATCAGAAAGAGCCAAGTTAAAAATCCAAATGCCTGTCTGAAGTATGAAACTCCCTACCTTTTCTTAGAAGTGCATTCCTCCCAATTACATTAGATGACTGCCGCTTAGGGGAATCTCTGAACCCTGCTTGTGGACTATTTGATAGAAGTGCAATGTCGTCTTACTACATTAAAATGAAAATCCCACCAAGAAATAAAAGGTTGGTAGAGGGAGGCAAATATTCCCCTATCATGTATGATTAACACCTTTGACTCTTTTTCTTAAGTTCAAAGAGCTAGTATTAGAAAAATTGTAGCAGTGTGCAGTTAAGTGTGGCAGATGGCATATAGGAGTGAGTGGTGTGCAATTTACAGTAAACAAATTCTTTATCCTTGACGGGTCATGGGGAGAACTAAAATGGTCTCCAATTCAATCAGGGAATATGCTAGAAAACAGTGACATGCAGGTTCACTAATTATAGTGAAATGTGTTAAAAAGCTGCAATTATCCCAATGGATGGAACCTTTTCCCGTGAAGATTAGAAAAAACAACCAGGCGTCACGGGCTGACAGCAGGACGTCATTTGTAAATGTGCCCCCAGATTGGTTGACACCTGTTCCGAGAAGAGATTCAAATCTTCAGGGCCTTCAACTTGGTCTCCTCTGGAGACAGGGACACTTCTTGATGGTATGTGCATAAGTGTAACCTCCATTGGCTGTTTTTGTATGAAATGTATGAGGGAAAACTGTAGCTGACATTTCTTTCTGTCTTCAGAAAGAGAGAACTGTAAGTCAATGGGGAATGATTCCTTTAGTTTTGTTATCACCAAATTAATGTTTTTAATATTACAGAGTTTGACCACTGCTAAAGGGGGAAAAAGAGAACATGCAAATATTACAAAATGTGTTTTTCAAAAAGATTTGTTTGATTATATATTGAACTGTGCCCATGAAAATTTCTCAGGCTGCAAAATATAGGTACAAAAATGTACAGTTGCATAAAGCATAAGAACCACTCAAATGGTCCAGAAGGTGTCCTACATCAAAGCACTCCATGAGGTTTACAGTGGCTTGGAGCATGTAGGGCCCAAAGGACAACTCCCCTTTTGCCCTCTGAAGGTTTGCTGAAAATCGGTTGACAAAAGGCAGACTAATAGAAGAAAAGGCATACAAAATATGTTAATGTGTATACAGTGTCCACGGGAGTCACACAAAACATGAAAACTCAAAGAAAGAAAGGGCCAGATGGTTGACTTTTTTATACCATCTTGAGGTTACAAAAAGAGTCAGGGCTTGACACTTTAGGGGAGGGAAAGAACAGGAAAGGCATGGCCAACAAGGTGGGCTTGTTCAGGAGATAACCCTCACAGGTAGCTGTGCTTAGAATAGATATAGTTTGGGATTGAGTTAATCTTTCCAAGATCAGGATAAAAAGGGATGTCAGAGAAAACCTGGCAGATTCTTCTCTAAAGATGCAAATTTCCTCCCCAAAAGGCATCTTTGCAGCGCTATTCCTGTCTGTAGCTGCTCTGAATAACCATCTCGAAATATGTCAAAGAAGTATACTTTGGGGTGAAATATTTTTGGTTTCCTTTAGGCATATGAACCTGCACAGAGGTGCAATGGGGTGCTCTTAAAAGATGCCATGTGGGAATTTGATCCAAAGGGATGAGATCACTGCATTGAGGAAGAGTTGGATAATCCCTTAAATTCGTTGGTAGATATTAGATGTATAAAACAAGACTTAGTATTTGAGGAGAGTGCCTTAACAAACATCCTCTAGATACCTGGAGCCTTGAACATTTTACTACGTTTATGCCATTTTTTGTGATATCATGTGTAACATAACCATTGCCCAAAGAAGCTTAGGCCAGAACTTTAGTCTGGCAGCTAGTGTTTGGTGCACCAGCTGTACTGGGCATGGCCTAAGCATCCTTGGGTATGCAAGGCAAATTCTGGAGCATAAGTCTTCCCAAGAATGGTGGCGCCCCTAAATTTCAGGTGAGAGATTGATTTCTCACTTTAGGTTTTCAGTTCCTCAGAAAAATATAACAGTGTGCCATTTACAAGGCTCATTCATAGGAGTGACTGCAAGTTGTTTTATCCCACTTGCTGTTTACCATATCAGAAAACCACAGATTGTCTCCTGGAAAGGGTACATGAGTTTGTGTTGGGAACTGTATCATAGGCCAATCTTTCTGGATCTTGAACAGATGTATGAAGAGATATCCACCAAACAGGCTATAGGGTCACATTTAAAAAAATTCTTATTATATAAGAAGTGGTAGAAGGAAACAAATGAAATTTAATTCTTTGAATTTATAACTCAGAAGTGCAAGAGAATTTGATTTGGGACTTTAATTGTCTTGGAGTTTAACTTAAGAATTCTGGAATTTAATTTCTTTGTGATTTTAATCTTTGAACTTTAATTTTTTCCCTGATAATTTGATAATGGCACAGTACAGATATTCAAGTTTGGGCACCTCTATATTGGTGGCATTTTGTTATTGGAATAGCATTATGTTGTCATATGATCTCATTGCATATCCTCTGGTGAGCTCTATAGACCATGTACATGTCTAGATATAATGTAAGAGGAAAAATAGAATAAGGTGACCTCTAAGCATTGAGTATGGCAAAATTCTGGAACTAATTTAAACAATGTACCATTCTTACTCACTTTTAGAGCCTTCTGGACCAAAGCCTACACTGTTGCACAGTAGCTCCCTGTTGGAATTAAGAGAATGATGCCATGAACATAAGAGTACCGTCATGATAAGTGGGACCCATAGCCACATTCCTGGAGAACCACAGGCCAATTTTTAAGCCAAGTGGTTTAAAGGAACAAAAGGCTGAGTGTGTTAGGAGAAATGTTTACCCTTCATTTTGCATGATTCCCTATGGAGAGGTTTCAAACAGAGTAAGGCTCCTAGGCTTTTGCTCTACTCCTTCATCAATGCTCACTACCACCACTCACCCACTATTTGGTTAGGAAAAGTTATTACTTAATAGATCATATTTCCAAATCAAATGGAGCTTTCTATTATGTCTCTTAAACACTGAGGACTTAGTCTGTCTTCTTCCCTGGCCACCCAAACCAGTGAGTGGGAAGCAGTGATATTGGATGGGTCTCCATCAGGGAAGCATTGCAATCTCATTGCTCCTGTCATTTAAGCCACATTCTTCAAATCAGCAATACAAGGAATGGTATTCTCTTCTTCAATCTGCCTGACTTACATAGCTATTTCTCAAATGGTTCTACACTCAGGCAGAGAGAATAAAGATGTTATTTATTAGCCTACTCAAATTCCTATCATTGTAATTCTCTTGGTATTTAGATTATTTTAAATATCAAATATGGGAACGTTCACTCTTATGTATTTGCTCTTGGAATAGCCTCTGGTTTCTAAATGCTGTTTCAGAACTTCATCTTTCTAGAAAAAAAAAATGAAGTTCAGTTAAACATACTTCCCAAGCTTTTACAAAATCTCCTTATGTTATATTTTTGGTGTGAAACAAAGTCACAATTTCATGGATATAATAGTCATGTTGGGGAGAAATAGTTTCATGTATAAATTAAATTTTTTAATTAATTTGTAATTTTTTTTAGATTTTTAAATCTTTAGGAGTCCCCATTCCATCCCACTAGATAGCTAGAAAATGCAAGCTTGTTAGGTGGACATTTTCTTTTGGATTCTAACTACCTTCTTACTTGGCTCCATATGTGAGGCATTCCCTACTCTATGAATCTTGATGGCAGGCAGTGCCTACTACCCACTCTAGGATTTTTTCCTAGTATTTTGTGCAGCTAGGTCACATGATCTAGATTCTTCCAGTAAGATGCACCCACACTAGCCTTGGCTTGAAAGTTGGAATGCAAAGAAGCAAGGAGTGCGCAGAATCCATTCACCTAAGTGGCAGTTAAGGCAGTAGTTGCATTCATTTTCCTAAGATGGCAATAGCAGAAGGGGTTCTAGAAGTATCACTGTTGCCCAGCATTGATCACTGGGGCAGTTCCAGGGGCAATATTCATTCTCAGCAGTGCTGTCTTGATAGACAAGTTCTGCAGAATGATTTGGACTTTGTCTCTAACATGTAGCCTCCAAGTCCAGTTTTCCAGCAGTCCCAGAAATTGAGAACCATCTAACAGCCTTTAAAAATCTCATTTCTGCTTAATTCAACCAGACATGATTCTATTGCTTAAAAGTAAGAACCCTGAGGGATACCTTGTTCAGTTAACACTATTTCAGTTTCTGCCAGTATGAATACTCTCCTATCAGTTTAAAACACGCCTTTTGGATAAGTCATCAGTCTTTCAGAGTTTTACCCTTTTCCCTTTTTCTTGCACAAAAAGTATCTAGGTCCATGTAGCCCAATAGAGCATCCACTAATCACAAGCAGCTATTGAGCACTTGAAGTGAGGCTATTCTGAATTGAAATGTGCTGTAAGTGAGAAATACATGCAGAATATCCATAAACTTAATATAAAAAAAACCATAATGCAGAATATTTCTTTAATAACATTTCATATTAATTAGATGTTGAAATGATATTGTGGAAATATTAAGTTAAATAAAACATATTATTAAAACTAATTTCTCTTTCTTCTTTTTACTTTTTAAAAATAGCTACTAGAAAATTAAAAATTACATATATAGCTTGTATTATATTTCTATTGGAAAGACATTGAGGGAGCAAATGGTCATATATTATTATTCTGCTCATAATCAAACCACCTAGTCCTTAAAAATAATAAAATTATTATTTTCCATAATACAGTCATATAACTAGATCCTTTTTTTATTAGGAAGGAAAGGGAAAGGAGTTTATTAAGTGCCCAGGTGCCAGGCACAGTGCTATGTAATTTGCATATATTATTTCACTTAATCCTCATTATCACAGTATGAAGGAAATATTGGAATGGGAAGATACACTAAGAAGCTAGGTAGTTTTCCCAAGGCTATATATCTGTTAAGTGGCAAGGGTAAGCCAGGAACATAGATTAGTTTGTCTTCCAAGAATGCTTTTGCCATTACCTTGTGTGGTAACACCTCCTCCCTACCATCACTTTTGCCATTCAGAGGAAAGATTTCAAGATAATCTATAGCCTATGAAATATCAGAAACTCTTTGTTTTAATCTATACATCCCATTCCCTCTATTTTTCTGATTCAGAAAATATTTTCTGTAAGTTATTTCAGGATTTACAGTTTCAGATTGTCCCAATTCAATAACTAATGAAAATATAAACTTACTGGAATGAGACATTCTTACCCAAAACAGTTTCTGAACTGAAAACAATTTTCTATTTTTTTTCTTCTAGGTCTAGGTTTTCAGTTCCAGTTGAACCTAGACCTATTTTAAAACATAGATATTTTTAACCTCCTATTTTAATCAATGGATTATCTGGTCCATCAGGAACCCTTCAAACCAGTATAGACAATGACTATATTTTCTATATCAAGAATATGTACAGGTGGTCAAATAATTTTGTATGTGTGGGAGGTAATCTATGAGATATATTTTAAGTTCTGATATATTGAAATTTCTGGGACATTTTGATAATTTACGGGAACATTTTGAAAGACTGTTTTTTTATTAATAGGTACCAGAATATACATAACATTTGAAACCATAGATAAAGGTCCAGGAAAAAAAGCATAATGCCTCTATTTATAAGTGAAAAATAAATATCAAAGTAAATTCACTAATTTAGCTCTCATGATAGATATTTTTTCCCAAATCTGGTTCTTTTATACCCTCTGAACTTTTGCTAATTGTAGATTAATCTGTCTCATATACATATTTATCCAAAACAGTATTATCCATGCTATTCATTCTGTGGTGACCATAGAAGCACTACTGGGTCTGTGGAGTCAAGGGCTCTCTTGAAATGTTTCATTAACAAAAATCTTTACAACCTCTGTGTGCCATAATCCACATATCTCAGAGCCTAAACAAAGTGGGGTCTGAGAAAAAAATAAATTGTATCACAGCATGTCTTTTGGAATAATAAAATTCAGTGTATTGGATTCTCCTAAGTAGCTTCATTTGAACACTTTAAAAAACAAACTAAATGATATCTAAGAGGCTCTAAAATATGCTCAAAAGGATGACATAAGAAATACACATTAGGCTCTGTCCTAAAGAGGAGCACAGAATAACAGTGAAGTGGAGAATAACAAACATTCTGCCTTCAAATGCAGGAAAGATTGCCATGAACTGCTATGATCTGAGGAGGTTAAGAGGCCTTAGACGGGGACAGGCAGTGAAGGATGGAAGCAAAAAGAACCTCAGAAGTAAAATTAGAGGCAAGAAAGAAAATTGCATTTTCCAAGACAGCTAGAAGATAAAGTTGACTGGAGTACAATGTGAAAAATAAAAAAGAAAGGAAAATCAGATAGAACACCCTGTGCTTTAGCTTATTTTGTGAAATATCTTGAGTGCCAGGCTAAAGGAGCCCATTCTACTAAGTGGAGTATCACAAAAATGGAAAAACAAGCACCACAAGTACTCACCATCAAATCAGTATTATCTGATCCACACTTAAGTGCATGTATAGTAGTAACATTCATCGAGTGTCGGGCAGATGGGAGGAAGAGATGAGTATATTCACACCTAATGGGTGTGATGTGCACCATCTTGGGGATGGACATGCTTGAAGCTCTGACTCAGGTGGGGCAAAGGCAATATAGGTAACCTAAACACTTGTACCCCTGTAATATACTAAAATAAAAAAAAAGATTCTGTATATTATCCTATCTGTCATGGGGTAATCGTGATGAATTTTATGCAAAGAGATGAGAACATACTGGTTTGATAATATTCTGGGTTTTTTTTCTTTTGCAATTATACTTTATTTGCATATTTATTTATTTTTAATTCAGGATATGATGGGGATACAAACATTTTGGTTACATGAAATGCATTTGCCTCACTCAAGCCAGGGCTACAAGTGTGTCCTTCTCCCATACAGTGTGCCCCGTTTCCATTAGCTGTGGGTTTACTCCCCTACCTGCTCTACCTCCGACCTCCCATCCCCCTACCTGACTGGCACCCAGTGAGTATTACTACCATGTGAGCACCTTAGCATTAATCAATCAATTAGTACCAGTTTGATGGTGAGTACATGTGGTGCATGTTTTTCCATCCTTGCGATATCTCACTTCAAAGGATGGGCTCAATCTCTATCCAGGATAATATAAGAGGTGCTAGTTCACCATTGTTTTTTGTAGTTGAGTAGTATTCCATGGTATACATATACCACATTTTATTAATCCACTCATGTATTCATGGGCATTTGGATTGTTTCCACATCTTTGCAATTGTGAATTGTGCTGCTATAAACATAATATTCTGAACTAATGAGACAAAAGTAAGGAAAAAAGGATGTAAGATTTATGATAAAGCAAGCACCGATAAAACTGTGACTCTAGGTGAGGAAGAAGGATGAGGATTGATTACAAATTGGAACTAAGGTACCAAGCCTGGAAGTTTAGAAGAAGGACTTGAGTATGAATAAAAACGGATAATATGGATATGTGAGAGAAAACCAATTTAGAGGTTAAATTCTGTTGATTCTGAGTTGAGAACACTATTAACAAGACTAAGCATGAAGACTGTGGAAAGGAGTGTGGAGTTAGAGTTTTCTGATTTGCTAACTTTATCAAATTCATTGAGTGCATTAGAGCAATGTGGACAATCAGAATCACTGAAAAATTGCTTATGATTTATTAGAATTATTTATCTGTTACCTTGCCTGAGTTTAGCTTAAATAACTTAACATGAAGTGATTATTCAAAAGCGATCACAAATATCCCAAGTAATTGCTCAAATGAACACATGCATACAGAAGTAAAGAGACTATAAAGGCATATATACCTAGAATACATAAAACACCTAAACTAGTTGTTGTTTTATTATTTTGCTTTCATCCATTGGAATGCATCCTTCGACTAGACATAATTTGTCACAACAGGTATGGTTCACCTTGTTCGTGACTTTTTATTATAAAAATGTAATCAGCAGTTCTCAAAAATTCCATTCTTATTCCATATGACTTTTATATAACACCCAAACAAAAAGTGAGTGAACCAACAGTGTATTGACTGGTGCAGAATTTGTTGATTCTTTAAAAATATTTTTGCTTCAGAATCATGATGTATAGCGAAGAAATAAAATGAAAATAAAATAAAATGTTTTATGTATTTAACCAAGATTATTGTTGAGTTCTCTCTAAATTATTTCAAACACATGATCCTACAATAAGAAATACATAAGGACTTTTATTTTAAGGATGTATTTGGTAGGATTGACTTTTATTTGACCACATACTCAAAAGTAATCCCTTAGGTTCGGGTCTATTTATCTTTTTGCTATTTGTTATCTTCTTCCCAAGGCCATTGCTCTAAATTAAACAAGAAGTTTGGAAATCACAAAGATATGGGAATTTAAAGAGCATTATAACTTGACTAATGCTTGATGATTCTGTAAGGTACGTTATGGTAGAAAAGAAAATTACTTAACATTTATTTTTCTTCCTAACCACAAGTATAGTAGAATATTACAAACCTTTTTCTAGCTTGATTCACTTGGAAAAATCAAAGTATATTAAAAAGTTCTAAGACAAAGGGAGTACTATTACCAAGCCACCAGCTATTATTAATAGTATTATTTATAATTGTTACACCCTTCTAGAAGGAGCCCCTTGCCAAAAGAATCATAAAAGCTACAAATTTTTACTTGTGGGGAAATGGATTTGTGGATATTAATGTCCCCTTTTGTCACATCTTTTTATTTTATCCAACAAAGTAGAGAGAAAAGCTAAACTACGCAGAACAAATAGAAGTTCTTTGACTTGTATGACAGAAAATTCCCCCAGGTGAAAGCTTCAAACAGCTATAATAAATCTTGATTTAGACAAATATAATATTTCTTGGTAGAAGATATTTCATTTCCCTAAACTGCTGTACTGTACATGCCTCTAAGAAAAAAGCAAGAAACATGAAATTTTTATTGACTGACAAACACAGGACTGATAGCTACTTAGGAGTTGGGAAAGAAAAGGAATAACTAATTTATAAAATCAAGATAAGGCTATAAATTGGGGGTTTGGTATTAGTATCTACCTCCTAGGGTTTTTTTAAGGATTGAGAGACAATGTGTGTAAGGCACTTGTCATGATCTGTTCCCACTGCAGGTATTGTAGCTTGCTGCCTACTATCACCACCACCAGTGTTATTACTTCCATCGCTACCAATATACTTCAAGTAATAGAATATATTAATTAAAAGTATCTATGTTGCCTTTAAATGACTTTCATTATATTAGAGGTTACTATTCAATTAGAAATCATGCTAGTTTTTTTTCCTACCCATTTTCACATTTGATGTAATTTAATATAAATCGGGATTAGTGGTTGAGTCATCATAAACTCATTTGATAATTTTTAATAGACAAAGCCAGTTTTAATTAGCCAATTCCTCACCCTAAACGTTCAATTTTAGTTTATTTTAAAAATCAATATTTAATTGCAGAAAGAGTTCTCAGATTGTTTGATGAAGACATGCTGGAGGCCATGGTCAGGTTATACCACGATGCAAGCAGGGCTTCAGAAAGGCTTGTCAGGTAGCCAAAGGAGGGCTGGACTGGAGAGGAAGGGGATCTTGGCAGAAAGCATAGATAGAAGGTTGTTGAAGGTATCCAGGAATAAAATGAGAATGTGTCCATTTTTGCAAATAATATGAAATGAAATGAAAAAAATAAAGTGAGATCGAATTTAGGAAGAAATTAACTTTTGGCAGCCATAGTCACTCAAAACAAAGCTGTGAACCCATGTTGGAAAAAAAAAATGGCCACAAAGCACAAGCACCAGAAAGTGGCCCTCAGCCCGCACTCAGAGTCTATCTATGTTTGTTTTGATTACAAATCATGAATTCTATCTCAGGTTGCAAGAAAAATGTTTTAAGATGAAGAAAAATTTTAAAAAGTCGCGTAGCTGGGAACATAGCGATACTTCCAGGGAACACCTTAGACTAGAGTCATCATAAAGATGAGTGTGGTTGTTTCACAGCTCAAGTAGAGGGAGAAAGTGTTTTCTCCCGAATCCCTGAGGGCTGGGAAGAGTCAATAGCAAAATGGGGCTGATTCCCAAGAGGGCAGCAGGATAGGGGAGGAGAGAAGAAGGCTGAGTTTCCTTGAGGGACTGCCAGCAACTGGGAGTGTGATCGTGGGAGGGGCACAGAGGGAACCAGAGGCCCTGGGAGTGAGGCAATGCCATGGGAGCCCACATGAATATTGTAGTAATGCCTTCTACATTGGATTTCTAAGGATGAAATAATGTATCTAAATTGTATCAGCTACTAAATGCTGTGCAAAAAATTACCCTAAAGTTTAGTGGCTGAAAACAACAAACATTTATCATTTCACAGTCACTAAATCCAGCCCACACTCAAGGGAACAGGACTACACAAGGCATGAGTTCCAGTACGTGGGGACCTTTGGGCACTGTCTCAAAGGCTGCAGATGACAATTGTATTTAGCAAAGGGCCAGTGCATAATAAGCTCAGTATATGCTAGCTCCTATAACAATTATCATCTGGAAAATTCACAAAACAGCTCTTTATTTTTGTTGCTGGATAAATAAGGTACTTCTGTACTGAAGCTTCAAATAATGTCCTAAAAAATAAATAAAATGGGATATACCCACATATGAAACTCAAGCCACCAAATATTAATCCAGCAATTCATATCTGAACACAGTGTTAGAAATCATTTGTGTTGGGAAAGGGGGAACAGTCAGAAGCAAAAGGTGATTGGAAGAATCAGCATCATCTACTAGGAAGTTTTGCAAAATTGTCCCGTTCTCATGGCGGCCACTGGATTCTCCCATTCTGTGACTGAGGACCCCTGAATTAAGTGATCCTTTGCTATCTCTGCTCTCTGGTGGATCAAATGGTGATGTGAGAAAAAGAGGGGGGAAAAAAGTATCCATTACTTCAGGAATTGGCAGAATGGTTAGACAACAACTTTTGTAAAGCGAATCAGATTTCCTTCAAATTATGTGAATACAAGCTGCAGTAGAAAAGGAATTAGAAGAATTTTTATGGCCCAAATCCTCAACTAAAATAGCTCTCTCTCTCTAGTCTTTGCCAAGAAAATATTAAAGATGTCAAAAATGGGTCACTCTCCCTGCTATCGATGTGAGCAGTCCTTAGAGGAGAGCAACCTTGGCTACTGCAGCCACCCTAACACTGACAAGCTCGAATCCATTACACTCTAAATGTATCTTTGTCCTCAACCCACCCACCAGCAGAGTGTCCTAAGACAGCTGCTAATTTAAAGGCAGAATTAATTATAAGTGACTCAGTGACAGATGCTCTGTGTTTGGACTCCAACTGAAAAAGCCTCTATGTTCTGGGCATGACGCTGGTGTTCTACTCTGAAGATTCCACCACAGCGGCTGGGGCGTTACTTGGTGGGTGGCTTGCTTGCAACCTGTCTGGGCAAACCACTGTGACTTAACCTAGTTTTCTGTTTTCCCAGCTTGCTGTTCCTCTTGCTGGTCCTCTCTTTCTTTCCCTGTGGCTAAAGCACGGTCTTATTCGTCGCACAGGAGAAAGGGAATCCAAACCGGTGAATTTTTCCTGCACTTTCTCTAGGCGTCAAAGTTCTTCAGATGAAGAAAACCCTGACCCTGCAAAGAGAGTAATTCGCCTCTTTGGGATCAGTCACTGCCTCAAAAGTGACCAGCTACCCTGTCAGTCCAGGTTCCCACTTCCCCACAAACCTTCTCATTCCTCATGCCAGAGAAGAAACCTAGAATTCGTTAATGCTTATTTTAAAAGTAATGCATTTGCATTTTAGAAAAGTTATAAATACAGAACATTTTTAAGAAGATAAAATAATCAGAATACATTTCCCAGTGTGTTCTATGAACTATTTTAAAGAGTTTGCCATGCCCTATATTTGGTAGAAGTCCTCAATATGTAGCATGCATAGAGAAAAAGAAAATTTTTGTCTTAAAATGCCTGGGGTAAATGTTGGACGATAGTATTTTTATATTTTTCATTTTGATTAACACATATTCTTGAGTTCAGTCTAACATATTTTGAACCCTGAATTCCAACAAATCATACAAAATAATCAATTTTATTAATAAGCATCATCTATTGATACCTTTGAAGAATGTCTGTCAGTTTGGGCTGCTATAACAAAGTACTATAGGCTGGGTGGCTTATAAACAACAGAAATTTATTTCTCACAGTTCCAAAGGCTGGAAGTCCAAGATCAGGGTGCCAGCACGGCCAAGTTCTGGTGAGGGCCCTTTTCCAAGATACAAATTGTTGTCTTTTTGTTGTACCCTCAAATGGCAGAAAGAGGGTGAGAGAGCTATCTGGGGAGAGGGGTTCTCTTTTATAAGGGCATTTATCCCATTTGTGAGGGCTCCACTTAAACCATATTTTTAGATGAGCTTGTCTCTACAAATGTCACTTCTATCCTATATGTTTTGTCTACCCAAGTTCTAGAACTCTTCCAAATCTCTTTCATAGATTTAAGCCTGTCATATTAATTTTGCGTAAACATTATGTTTAACAATAATGAATAGCAAAATATAATTGTAAAAAAAAATTCTGTCTCTATCTTATGAAGTCCAGTCTATAGGCTAGATCTTTCCTGGTACCTGGATGAAAATTAAGGTAAGCCCCTTGATGTTTCTGGTACTTCTTGGGTAATAAAAATTTCTATGGTTCATTCAACTTCCACGGCATAGTCTCAGTAATTAGATTATTCAGTCCTACATAATAAAGTTCAATCTTGCTTTAAAATTAGAACAGATATCTCCTTAGAAATGTTTGCATCATGGTTTTGTGCCTCACTTTGAAATATGGTATCAATTTGCTCAGTGCTTCCAACCAAAACTTCCATGACAACATCCTTTCATATGTTTCCCTGCCTATTTTTCTGCTCATAACTTTTAGAAGTTACACTCAAATTTCTCCAGCATGAGCCATTAGTATATTTTACGGCACCTGTTCTCTATGCCAAATGAAAAATAAACCAAATCTAATGTGTCAACAGATTTATTCAGAAAAGAACAAAATTGACTTATTAATATTTGTTTTATCTCTTACTTACCAACAAGAATCAAAAATTTCTCCCAGTGATCACAACAAAGAACCTAAATTCCATCTGTAGAGTCTTCACTAGAGCCCAGAGAAGATGATTTTATGTTAGTGAAGCCCCACCTCGTTCTTTTTAAAATAGTAAGCTACGCCTGCCTACTTGCCCTTTTATTCCCCAGTCAGTATTCCTCGTACATTGTTCTGTAAATTACTCCCACTAGTTTAGACATCCTGATTTGGCAACACTCCTCTCCCAACCCTCCCACCCCTCACTGTTAGTGCGTGCCCCCTTGCCCAGTTGCCAAACCATTGCTTTATGCACCCTGGTTGTCCTCATCAATCCCACGCACCAAACCCACTACCATTATGTAAATGAAAGCTCATCCAAATCTACATCCTAATGTGTGACCCTCCTCTCTACCCTAATTTTTTTGCTCACATCCAAGCAGAAATTAAATAAGGCACTGATATTATATATCCTTATGGCCTCTCTAGTAAAGGCTTCCTTTCCTCTGGCTCTTTGGACTCAGAGCAGAGACTAGTGAGTAAGACAGAGCCAACCATCTCTGTCTTTCTCCACCACTCAGCTGCGTCAAGAGGGTGCCCCCTCCACACTGACCATGCAGAACAACTACAGTATGTTCATGTCATACTCTTGCTCTGAGTCATGGCTCCTCTACATGTCATTTGTGCCATACCAATGGGATCTATTCTATCTTCATGAACACCAAGCTTAAATCACTTATCTCTTAAACATGAAATATATTTTTTCCACTGCTGTTTGAAGCCAAAGATAAAGGAACTGTCTTGGTAATCAAGAAGATGTGATTCATGATATTATCCCAGCACACCATTGCCATTTTTGTTCTCCTAAAGCACCATATTTTTTTTAATTTTCTTTTTTTAAATTTCAGAATATTATAGGGATACAAATTTTTTGGTTATATGTCTTGATTTTGTACAGTTGGAGTCAATGTTATAAGTGTGCCCATCACCCAGATAATGTGCACTGTACCTGTTAGGTGTGAATTTACCCAACCCCTTCTCCCCCTTCCCATCTGCTTGATTTCCATTGAGTTTTATTTGATATGTGCATATAAGTGTTGATTGATTAGTTCCAGTTTGATAGTGAATACGTGTGGTATTTGTTTTTCCATTCTTTTTTATTTTTCCGAATATTATGGGGGTACAAATGTTTAGGTTACATGTGTTGCCTTTCCCATTCGGAGTCAGAGCTTCAAGCGTGTCCATCCCCCAGATGGTGCACATCACACTCATTATGTATGTGTATACCCATCCCCACCTCACCCCTCCCATCCCCAATGCCCGATAAATGTTTTTCCTATATGTCCACTTAGGTGTTGATTAGTTAATACCAATTTGCTGGTGAGTACATGTGGTGCTTATTTTTCCATTCTTGGGATACTTCACTTAGTAGAATGGGTTCCAGCTCTATCCAGGAATATACAAGAGGTGCTAGATCACCATTGTTTCTTATAGCTGAGTACTACTCCATGGTATACATAGACCACATTTTATTAATCCACTCATGTATTGATGGGCACTTGGGTTGTTTCCACGGCTTTGCAATTGTGAATTGTGCTGCTATAAACATTCGAGTGCAGGTGTCTTTTTCATAGAGTGACTTTTGTTCTTTTGGGTAGGTGCTCAGTAATGGGATTGCTGGATCGAATGGTAGATCTATGCTAAAACACCATTCTTTTTATATAACTCTTTGCCCAAATGTCCTTAATGGTTTCCCTTTACTTGCAAGAATAAACACAGTTTGGGTTAGAGTTTCTGCACTATAGAAACCTCGCCTTACTATATTGAAGGTAGGGTTGCCAGACTTAGCAAATAAAAATACAGTACTTCATCTGGTAAACTTAATTGAAGAGTAACCAATACCAGTAAGACTATATGACTCCCAAACTGCACAAATGCCATGACTACTACTATTTAAAATTCTAAACAATCAGTACAACATGGGCACGGACCAATCAGAATGGATCAGATGGTTAACAAGGGAAAAGGCTGAATCAATGCATCCTTGTAACATAGCAGCCTTTCGTACTTCCCAACTTATTTAGTAAATAGTTAGGATCTCTGGCTCTTCTAGGGACAAGGGTGCCCGGCTTTGGTGATGTCTTGAGAAATTGCTCCACCTGAGAAGAAGGATAAGGGCAGGCACTCTATTTTGGTGTTGCCCCACCCTTAATCCTATCCCGAGCAACTGCTACACCTGGGGAAGGAGGGAATGCTTTATCAATCTGGGAATTCCCCAGCCCAAGCATGATAGGATTTAGAAAGTGACCTAGAGTAACCTAAGGGTAATTATGTCATTAGTTTAAATCTACATTGTGAATCACTCCCCCCCCCAGGTGGGCTTTTGAAGAGGGAGCTTAAATATGCAGATGGAATTTTGAGGACACCTGTTGATCATTTGGTTACATCCTACACCTCCTGAATGCCCGCCCCTAGACTGGACTAATAAAAGGAAACAACCTGAGAATTCAGAGAGTGGGTCATTCAGTCAGAGAGAGTGAGTCAGTCTGTCTCTCTCCACTCGCAGAGACAGACCCGTTTTGTTCTACAATAAAGAGCTGCTCATGTGAAACTGCTTCCTGCCTGGGGTTACTCCTTGGTATTGGCCCTGCTGGTGATTTTTCCAAGATAATGGTCTGCGCTTGACGCTTTCGTGTGTCTGGTCATTCTTTGGCCAAGAACACACCAAGAACTGGTGGCAGACTACCACCCTGACAGACTTCTACTGCTTTCCTCAAAAGAAAAACACATTGCTCTCTTCTTCATTCCTGTAAATATAACCGATCTTTCAAAGATGTCTTAATGCTAACTTTCTCTGTGAAATCTTTCTGAAGTAACTAAAGTAGTGTCAGTTTAGTATTAAAGATCAAGTTCATCATCCCCTTATCTGAATTTCTCTATCAAGTACTGCCTATGTGACTCATTTTGTGAGATGCTGCCTGTTAGAAGAAAATTTCCATGAGTCTTTTGCATTTCTGTATATCTTATGAGCAGAAATACTGACTTCCTTTTGTTCAGGACTATCTTTTTGAGGATGTTTGCGCAACAAACAGCCCTGGAAGACAGAGATGGGGTCTGCTTCTAGACCAAAGGGCAGGCATGCTTACTGCCTATTGCAAAAAAAAATCAGATTTCCTAAGCATGGTGTTCCTATCCTGTAACAAAATCCAGAGAGTAAGCAGGCATTCATCTGGACTGTCACTACTGTGGGACTTAGAGGCAAGGGGAACTCATTTAAATATGCTAATGCTCATGTCGCTTGCTGTTCCCTAGGTAATGAAGTCTTTGTTCTCTCACCTTAGAGTCTCAAGTCTTCTGCCAGCTCCATGAAGCTGTGACATGCCTACTTGTAAGTTTACAAATAAAGTAAAATCTTAGACCCTTCACAGTTCTCAATATTTCCATACTGCTTAACTGTTTCACACATGTAAATCTAATAACCCCAACTAGACGATACTTAATTAAGTCTACCTTTTATTCAATGCCTATGCATAGTGACAGCTCCTCAAAAATCTCATTGAATGACACTTAAACATATATTGAGAGGCAAAACAAAAAATAGAAAGGGAAAGAGGTTATGGAAGATGTTTAGGAAAGCCTATAATCAAGGAAAGAAGGCTTCTTCAGATTTGGCATTGGCTTGAAGTTGAGACAGGGAACTGGCAGGCATTGCTTTAGATATTGCCTCACGCACTGCTTAATCGTGCAGGCATTGCCTGAGTCAGGAAGTCTCAGAACTTTGTTAAGAGCTACCCTGATCAAAACAAGATATGGAGGCAGGACAAGTTCCAACTGGTTAGAACCAAAGTGGCTGAAAAATAGACCACTTCTTGACTTTACAGCTTCATTATACCGTCATTATCATAAAATTACGGTAAAAGTTTCCAAGGAAACATCCCACTCCCATCATGTACCTGACACTATGACACTTCTTGTTTGACCATATTTAGTCAAAAGGAAGGTGTCACCCTAATTCCAGGAAAACGCACCACCCCTTTCCAAGAAATAACATGAATATTCCTCCGCTTGTTTAACCTATAATTAAGCTGATGCCTAAATAGAGGGGCTAAAGGCATCATGGGGCCAGTTCTCTACTGCAGGGAGAACTTGCCTCTACTCTATAGGGTAGATTTTCTATACTTCTTGAATAAAACTCGCTTCCACTTTACACTGCCAGCTTGCTCCTGAATTCTTTCTTGTGCGAAGCCAAGGACCCACTTGGACTTAAAGTGATTCCTTCCCAGCAGTGGGAATCACTTTCCTGTGTCAAAGTTAAGAATAAGGCTAAATTCAAGCGGCGGGGAAAGATCCAAACAAGCTAAAAGAATCAGTAAGAACTTATCTTCACATTTGATTCCTGAACCTGTGTTGCACATTGGCACTGCCTAATTTGCAAATAGCCTACATCATTATCATGCTCGCCACCAACAAATTATTTGCTTCTCTCACATGCCTACTGGATGGTCTTAAAACGGATGCCACTGCCATGGTGACAGTACAGTTGGACTACAGGAGTTGGGAAGGCAGCAGCACAGAGCTTCTCTAAGCCTTGAACTGGGGCAGGTAGGCTAGAGTTAACACTCCTCTGGCTAGAGAACTCCTAACAGCTCCAGGTGACTCTGGCATGATCATGAATCCTGTGTAGTTACCCTATGCAGGAGCTACAGTGGAACACAGGTGTTGAGTAGAAGGTCACCAGAGCATTGTGCTACATGAGAAGTACAACATCCGTATGAAAAAAGTTTTAAATACCCCACTTAGAATGATCTCTAACTTACCGTATTTATTTAGAAAGTGAAATCTGTAGTGTTACTCGCCCCAGAAGCTCTGGAAAAAGAGTGTATGTTATTACTGAATTGATCACTCCAGCGTTACACAGGTGATCTGTGGTAAAATATATAACCTCTGTCATTAAAAAAAAAAAATCAATGGACTGACACTTGATTTTTAAGTGGTAAAGTCCAAATTTGAAAAACCAAAACTTTTCTTGACCAAAAACTTTAAATTCCAAATAGGCACATGATTATGAACTAAATGTCAACTTTTTCCCAGCCTTCTTCCATGCTTTTTTTTTTTTTTTTTTTACTTCACAAGACAATTTTGGATGCCCTCATGCTGAGTCTCATCACTCATCAGAACATTTAAATTAAAAACATATGACAGACGGACTTGGCTTGTGAATTCATTTTCATAATGTTCAAATATCCACATCAAGGCTCTGTGCCTGACAAGTAGGCTTTTTTTTTTAATAAGCATATTATAAGCCAGCAGGAGTCATCTTGCTAGTTACATTTTCATGCAAGAATTAGATATGAGGAGATTCCTAGGTCAGTGCAATCAACTGCAATTTAAACTTTTTTTTTAAAAGGATTTATCAGCTTTTAGAAATGAATGGACTATCATGACTTCCAAATGAGACCAAAAAATGGCAGGAAAGGAAAGCATTGTATCATATAGTTTTCCTATATCTTCATACCTCTTATCCTAAAGCCTATAACTAAAGTGTAAAAGGTGATTAAGATAACAGGTTTATAAAATATATATTCTAAAAGTTATTCCTCTTCCCTTCAACAAGGTCTAAAACTTGGAAATCAGGAAAGTTTATCTTGCCCACTTCATCCCTAACCTCAGTCAGCCTCCCACCTCCAAGCTCCTTTTCATCTGCTAACACTCCAAACTTAGCCCAGGTGCTATTCTCCAAGTCTCTGCTCCCTGTCCAGGCCTCTACCCCAGGCTTCCAGGGCGTAGCCACACCCATAGTTAATAGCTCCATAGTATGGGGAAACACCAACCATTTGACACATTATTCTTCTGATTCCAAAAAAAAAATGCATCTCATCACAGGATTCCTAAGTATGATTTCCTTAACACCAGAAGGTGATTCTAATGGTCACCTCACATAGTCCCTGGCATATAATCTGTGCTCACTCAATGACTTTTTACCTGAACTAAACTAATCACAACAATTTTTGTTAGTCTAGAGAGAAGATATTTTGCACATTTTTCACAACACAGACACAGGGCCTGACTGACACTGACCGATCAATCCTGCATAGAGAGCAGGAGACCATGCATGGTCGAATACAACCAAAACTTATGCTGGAAAATTTGCTCAATAATTCATTGGACAAGTAAAATTTGAGCCACTTGATATGCATTATTAATTCTTCAGATCAGATAAAATTGTGATAATAACCATGAAACATGACAATTTTAGGCACTTACTATGCATTACCACGTATTGTGGCCATCATGTTATATACATTGGGCTATATCATATGTATCCATCAGGTTATGTGAGTTTATGCTACAAAAACAAACAGTGGGTTAAAGCAGCAAAGATTTCCTTCTGCCTCACCTTATATGGCCAGTGGGGGCAGCTAGGGCAGAGAGAGAACTTTAAATAAAATTCTTAAAATGACAACAAAGAATTAAAGTAACTGGACTGCTCAATAGCTAATATGATAGGTACAAATTATAATGACAGCAAAATGTATTACACATTTTCTATGTACTGGGTACCATTCTGCTATTTAATGGGTACTAGCTAATTTAATCCTCAGAACAGCCTTTTAAAGTACTAATACCATCTCCAGTTGATTGATGAAGTAACAGAGGAACAAACGGGTTAAATAACTTGCCCAAGGCCACACAGTTGTTAAGTAGTGGAGCTGAGATTGGAACTCAGACATTCTGGCTACAGAGTCTGTGTGCTCTTAACTTCTGTCATCCTAAACCATTGCACTACACGTGAGGACTTTATAAACCTGTTAAATCTAAGAGTAAGTAAACATATGCAACAACCTACAGAAAACATACAATATCTACCTAATTTTTTTTTATTTCAGCATATTATGGGGGTACATATATTACAGTTACATATATTGTCCATGCCCCCCTCCCCCT
>VBSM01002217.1:37119835-37183781 GCA_008086735.1 Cheirogaleus medius
CTGGAGATAAGTGATATCTCATTGCAGTTTTGATTTGCATTTCCCTGATGAATATCTACCTAATTTTAATTTCCAGTTCCTTCAGCAATGTGTGGCTAAAGGAAATGCTCCTGGCTTATCCAGGCTATTATAGTTTGTCTGTTGTTCTCTGTAAGTTCTATAGGGCAGAGATCAGACCAACATCCAATACCATGCTAGCAACATAATTAGTGCTTAATAAATACTTGTGGAGCAAATGAATAAATTAAAGTTTTCTATTGCTTCTGATTTACCACTTTGACTCATAACATCTAAACTAGAAAGTCCTATTATTAAATTTTTAAAAAATTTTAATACACATTTCAAAAATCTTTAGGTTCTTATACAGTCTTTATCAACTGTTGATTTCTTAATTTCTGTCAATACATTACAAAATTCTGGTTGTATATTTTGTCCAAAAAATAGCTTGTTGGTACCCACTGCATGAATATTCTTCTGATCTCCCCAATGCTGCTTAACCGTTTGATGCCGAGTCCTGTAGCCACCACATGACCCTCCAGCATTCCTAGCAGAAGGCTCTCCCTGAGTGCATGGGAAGAATTCAATTGTCTACAACCCTATTACACATGAAATCCCTGCCGCCTCCTCAGGTTTTCTCCATTGTCCAGAATCCAGGCTCAGAGATTATAGAAATAGTTCAAAGAAATCTAATACCAAGCATAAGATTCACAAAATTCACCATTACACAGACATGTACACTGAAAGTGCTTTTTTCCTTTGATGTATTGATCACTGACTGCAACAAAATAGGCAGAAGTCAGGCATGAGGAGAGAAAAATAGAGAAAAAAGAGACTGCAAGATAGACTATTATACCCTAAATACCTAAATACTGTTACCCATATCAGAGAGAGACTGTGTCATGATCCCTTTCTGGCTATTGTACTAAGTACCTATTTTTCTATATGAACTCTGCTTTATATACTAATAGGAAGTTCTCAAAGAATTTGAAATAAGCCATGGGCCTAGGAGAGCATTTCTGGAACTATGCTACCTTGATTTGATTTTCCTCAAAATGCTTATATGTGCTTGATGTTAAACAGGTACTTTTATTGAATAGACTAGGAAAAAAGTGGGCCCAGGGCAATCAAATAAGTTTCTTTATGCAGACTTCTCAGATACTTTTCAATGCATATAATTGTATAAATAGAAATTTCAAAGATATCTTATGTTCACTATATTTCCCCATCTTTGTGAAATAGGCTATGCTTTGGAACATCCATTTTTCTATTGAAAATTTATCTTTGTAGAACCATACTTGACAAGTAATTCCTTTCTTTCAAATCCATGGCTGAGGACTTAAATTTTCCCAAAGCCCTTATGGTTGAGGACCTATGTATCAAAGAAGCATGCCCTTATAATATTCAGTCCTTCTAAGTGTGAACACACATACACACACAATCATTAAACTTCATTTCCCTTGTTTGGGCAATTAATCATTCCATAATTTGCAGTTCCTTACTTAGAAGGATCTTCCCATGAATTGGGGGCTCACCTTCCACCTAATTAATATACCACGAATGACTAGCAGGTGCATTTATCTGCTCTATGTGAATTAGCAGTGTTCCTAAAACTCATGCTCTCTTTCACCATCCTTCTTTTCCCTTTGATTATTTGGGCTAGAAGAGCTAAGTTCAATTTCTAAGATTACCACTTAGCTACTGCATAAATTGGGCAAATTATTTAACCTTTGCTAGTCTCCATTTCCTCACCTATAAATTGCAAATAGTCACACTTCCCTTGCAGAGTCCCCATGACATTGAATGGAGCATGCGTAACACAGGGCTGGTAGAACTCATTAACAAGAAGGAAGGACTCTACAGGCCCTGCCCTCCCTTATTCCACCATTTCATCCCCACTTCCCCCACCTCATCATCTAATACCTCTAAATCTTTTAGTAAGAAAATAAAATACTCTAAAGCATACTTTCTATTTTTTTCTAAATCATTTAATCAATTTCTAAATTGTCTATCTAATTGGTATTGTAAAGTTCTCCTAAGAGGCAGTGAAATAAGAAGGGAGAACCAAAGGTGCTACCATACTGTCGTTGGATACATTTATCTAATCATCTCTTTCTAATCCTTCCAACCATAAAAAAGATGCAACATTTCCTTCACTGTAAGTGCTGCAGAAAAGCCTTATGAAAAGACATTTAATGTGAAATTTGAATAAAGAACATTTTCTTTTTGTTGCTTTATGTGTTCATACCTTATTTAAAGAAAAAATGTAAGTGATCCATTTCAAGCTTGATATTTCTTGTCACAAACGGTAACTTTCTTTCAGTTGTAAAATTTGGATTCAATACACTATTTGAATTAATGCATATAATTGTAGGTATGATAAATGAGGAAGATAAAGCTTTGTCCTTATTTTAATTATGGAAAATTAAAGCACAAAAAAAGTACATGTTTTGATTTTGAGATGTCATTCAGGCTGTGTCTCCATGCCTGAAAGAAATTGAATCAGGATGAAAATGTTGGTGTCTTCTTCAGCTCAACAAATCAGACATTTCTCTGATTAACCCCAACATAAAATAATAAATCATAGATCTTTTTACTAATTTCCCCCCTTGCTTTGTTGATATATTGCTAGTATGATTTCAGAACACTGTAAATTTCGTTCTCCATTAGCAAAACAATTTTCTCTTTGGAAAGTATCATTACTCCCTAAATTATAATTTTAAAAATAATTAATATCCTCCTTTACCTCTTAAGCAGCAGAAAATATGTATGTTTTTTTCAACAAATTTAAGCCATCTATAATGTTTTAGGATTGGGATTTTTAATCAAAATATGCCTAAGAGAAAAATGACTTCTGCTTTGTGATTTACCCAGTGAGATAAACTAATTATTCCAGAGGAATCTTAGGGTTCTGCCTATGTAGAGTTGCTCCAGTCATCATGTTTATTTTACCACTGCCATTGGTCATACTAGGACTTGATAAGATTGCAACCTTCTTTCCACGTCCTGGTCAGAATTTATCAGCCTAGCCAAATATTGTAACCCCTTTCCTCATTACCTAAGAAGCATGAAATTCTTAGGGCAGGTGACAGTATCTACTTCCTATTAAATTAAACAATTGGTATCTCTAGAGGCATTCTCCAACTTCAAGTTAGATTCAGAAACCACAGTCTTAGAGAAAGGAAGTAAAAATTTTGTAAGTCATTTGAAATAGTGAAAACAACCATGCCTTTAATACTGGATCCATGAATTTCAGTCAGGTAAGAAATAGCATCGTATGTCAGTAGTTGATTCAGAATGTATGTTGTATAGTGTAAGAAAGGGTCTTACCCTACTTGGCATGGATTTTCCATAGGGCATCCTACTGTTTATAAAATTCCAGTTGCTTTTGGGTGATAGGGTACATAATAATACCAGTAAATCCCATGGGCAACATCCCATGTCTTCTCTCACTCTAACCTGAGTTCAATAGAAAGAAACAATGTTGTGTAGGATGCTCTGCTGTAAACCACATTCAGTAATTCCTTGGAGGGCAGGAGTTGAGGAGGTGATGCAGGAAGAAAACCAATCTGAGCTCATAATATATATCCATCCCAAGAAGGGCAAACTGGGGCCTTCTCCAAGACAGAAGGAGTCCAACAAAATCAAACTGTTACAAGGTAGATGGCAGGTCTCTCCTGGGTTAGTATCAAACCAGAGACTCAGTGTTGGATCCTCTAATCATAGGAGGAGACTAAACAATTACAGTGTCTGGGTTCCTAATTATAGTAAGGAAAAGTGCATGTTATTGGGCTCAGGCCATGTTCCCATCCCTAATGTCATAATCACTTTCTTCATTAGCCCATTCATTCTATTCAAAGGATCTTTCTCAGTGTTAGTATTTTCACTTTTTTGCCTCAATTTACTCTTGTACTTGATCCAGTCTTGTATTCATACTCACAACTGTACTTAAATAGTCCTTTTTAAAGTAACTAAAAGCCTCCATTTATTCCAATCCAATAGTCAGTAATCAATCCACAACCTGCTCAACTCTCTCCTTGAAATTTTGCTTGTTTTGGCCTCTAGGACCCATTTTCTTCCTACTTCACTCCTCCTCCATGCTCTTTGCTAGATCTTTCTCATCTCCTAACTCCTAGTCACTGGAGTTCCCCAGGGCTCTGCCCTTAACTATTTCTACCCTATCTATTGTACCTTTAGAGATGATAACATCTAATCTCTTGATTTTATTTCATCTTTATTCTAGGGATTCTCTATATCACTACTTTGGACCTCCTCCCTAAATTCTATATCTATATAACTACCTACCTACTCAACATCTCCATGTATTTAATAAGTATCTCAAAACTAATATATCCAAAAAAAATCTTCTTATCTCACAGTTTGCTTCTCATAAAGTCCTTCTCAGCTCAGTAAATGTCAATTTTATCCTTCTAGTTGCTCAGATCAAATCTTTTGAGTCATCCTTGAGACCTTTCTTTTTCTCATATCCATATCCAATCCATTAGCAAATTCTGTCAGCTCTGCCTTCAAAGTACATCCATCCAGAATTCAACTGCTTCTTACCACCACCTTCCCCACAACCACCTTGCTGTAATCCACCATCTCTTTTACTGAACCATTAAATGATTTTCTAGCCTGTTTCGTTCTTTCCTGCTCACTCCCTATAGTCAATTCCCCACATGACATTCCAAATGATCCTTTTAAAACATAAGTTCTATCATGTCACTATTCTGAATGAAACTCTCTAATGTCTTCTCATCTCACTTGGAATGAAATCCAAAGTGTTTATCATGATTGATAAGACCCTACATCATCAGGCTTCTGCCTCCTCCACTTGTTCCCTTGCTTGCTGTCAAATTGGCCTCCTTGCTGATTCCTGAACAGACCAAGCATATTTCTGCTGTGCATTCCAAACTGTATGTAATGTATTTACCCCTTATTGGTGCAAAATTTTATAAACAATATCTAAAATATCACCTCATTACTCTCTTCTCCCAATGTAATGGTGAGGGAAGATAAGATACCACAAGTAATGAGGGGCAGCTCAGATTGCTTCATTCCCTGGTCCTATGTCTGTACTGAGCCAGTTGCAAACAAGAGCTGCTCCTCAAAATGAGTACAATTACTTTCCAAAAAGGAATTATTTGGCATGTAATAGTCCAGGCTCTCTGTTACAGATTCTGCTCTTGGAGTTTGAGTTAGGTTCACTCAACTTCCAAATCACCATAGATACTTTCATCATCACTAGAGCTACTAGTTCATTAAAGCAGACTGACACAGCCACTTGCCTAAATTATACAAGAGCTTGCAAACAAGAGCTGCTCCTCAAAATGAGTACAATTACTTTCCAAAAAGGAATTATTTGGCATGTAATAGTCCAGGCTCTCTGTTACAGATTCTGCTCTTGGAGTTTGAGTTAGGTTCATTCAACTTCCAAATCACCATAGATACTTTCATCATCACTAGAGCTACTAGTTCATTAAAGCAGACTGACACAGCCACTTGCCTAAATTATACCTCTTTATTAGTGGTAATGGGTTCAGTGAATATTTGTTTTTCACTTTG
This sequence comes from Cheirogaleus medius, assembly GCA_008086735.1. Lineage (NCBI taxonomy): Eukaryota > Metazoa > Chordata > Mammalia > Primates > Cheirogaleidae > Cheirogaleus > Cheirogaleus medius. Next base: position 37,125,398 of record VBSM01002217.1, read on the forward strand.
AAGTAGAAATATTGATATTCCCTAAGTACTTTAAAGAAATAACAGACCTCTATATTATCAAGACACTTATCTTCTTCCTCTGGCACAGATGTCAAACCATGACTTAAAGGGTTTCTTCTCCTTCCTTTCTTCCTCATATTAGCAGGATGTGATAAATGTGGTCAACCAATATGTTCTCTGGGACAGTGAAATGGCCATATTTCCTTTAGACAAAATTGTGGCACAAAGTTGGACAGTTGACTGGATTCTGAAGCACAATAGTAAGGGTATACTGTTTTCCCTTCCAGGTAAGAAAAAACTGTTTCTGCTATTTTCTACTTACTGGACAAAGGAGGAAAATAGTCACCTGTTTAATAGCTAGTCAAAGGGCTATAATGATTTTCTCTACTAAGAAGACCTCATCAAGAAAATCAACTATAATTGAATTCACCACCCGATTAAGCTTATAATAATCCACCATTATTCTTCAAGATACATCTGTCTTCTGCATTAGTCTAACTGGGGATGTGATAAGAATCATCAATCGTCATCTTTCAAGCCTTTCATAGTGGCATTAACATCTATAATTTCTGCAGAGACACATAGTTGATTTTGATTTACTCTTTTGGAAGAGAAAGGAAATTCCAGAGCCTTCCACTTTGGCATTTCTACTGTAATGGGATTTACCCCAGTGGTTCTCAACTTACAGCAAAATTCTGATGCAATAAAGTATGTTTATATTCCTCTTTTCTTCTCTTTTGCTCCTTACTCCCAACTTTATAGACTTAATGCCTGATTTCTAACACCCTTCTGTAAGCAAAGCCTAAGAAGATGTTCTGTCATTGGCCCTTTAAAATATGTTAATGTCCAAATGAAAAAGATCAAAAGTTTCAAACAGAAACAAATGGATTTCTAAGAGACTTTGCCCACATTACTTAACTTCTCTAAGCCTCTGTCTTTTCATCTATAAAAGGGTGATTGATATCTTCTCTAAAGACTTATGAAGCAAAAATCACTGCACATAGTAACCACGTTCATAGGAGGCAGAAGGTTCAAAAGCACATCTTATTTGCATTGTCTAAAATACTCCAATCCTCCAACCTTTCTACTCTTCCTTCAGATTTCTCTGAAAAACATCTGTTCCTTTTCTCTGCTTAGGTCAAAGTTCCCTCTTATATATGCTGCCTTAACACTATCTCTCTCTCCTTTCCTTCCAGTGTTTATCTCAGGTGTTATTTTATATTTATGTTGTATTTATTGTAATTAATGTATTTACTGTAATTAAAAATGTCTGTCTTCACCACTGCTCTGTGTGCCCTTTGAGGGGAAGTCATGTCTGTTTTTACTCATCTTTGTATTTCCAGTGCTTAGCATAGGGCTTGACTATTGTAGGTATTTACAATTAGTTGAATTAATTAATTATTAATGAGTTCACTACTACTGATAATACTACATGTCATGTGCTTTATGTCCACTACCATATTTAATACCCAAATGTCTTAGTCTTCTTTTGTTGCCCTAAAGGAATACCTGGGGCTGGGTAATTTATAAAGAAAAGAGGTTTATTTGGCTCATGGTTCTGCAGGCCGTACAAGAAGCATGATGCAGGCATCTGCTGCTGGTGAGAGCCTCAGGAAGCTTTTACTCAGGGTAGAAGGTGAAGGGGGAACAGGTATGTTACATAGCAAGAGAGGGAGTAAGGGGGGAGGAAGTGCCACACTTTCTGAACAACCTGCTCTCATGTGAACCAATAGAGTGAGAACTCACTCATTACCATGGCAACAAGCCACTGATGAGGGATCCACCCCCATAACCCAGACAGCTCCCACTAGGCCCCACCTCCAACATTGGGGATCAAATTTCAACATGAGATTTGGAGGGGACAAACATCCAGACTATACCACCAAACATCACTCATATTTTTTCATTACAAATTTGAGAAAGTGAGATTTAGAGAAGGGTAAATGCTGAGGTTTTTCTGTTTTTCTCATTGGTCCAGGTATGCTTCTTTCCATAATATCTTGATCATGTATTCAAAATCTCAGGCGCATGATATAATTTGTTTGCACATTCAATACTTCCAACACAACACAGTTGATTCAGAAACTCTGGTCTGCATCAGAAACATCTGGAACCTGTTTAAATATTTCCCCTGTACAAAGAGATTTAAACTCTGTAGTTCAGGAATGGGACTCAGGTATATGTGTTTATATAAAATATCTCAGGTGACACTGATGCTAATGCAGAGAATCTGCATATATCACTTCAGAATTTTCAAGATTTTGGCACCCTGAGTTAGGGAAGGAAACAGGTGGTAGAACTGGAATGCTTAGTGGTAGACCATGAAGAACTTCAAATGTTAGGGAAAAGAAATTCTTGCTCTCAGATGCTAACCTCTACTATTCTAAAGTGAACAAGTATTCTAAGGAGTCAAAGATTGTAAACTAGTATTATTTATGTCATTAAATATGAAATGTCCGATTTCAAATCAAAAGTGTAGTTTATTATATCTCAAACAAGAAGCAGTACAATTAATCAAAGTATGCACCTAACTATCAACACAGTTTTACCGTCTTAACAGTAGATTGTTTATGCCAGCAGCAAAAAAGCCTGGAGAGCCAGTGGCTATGAAATCAAAAGGTGTTATTCAAAGCTTTTAGAGAATTGACTATTTTTCCTTGCAGGAAGTGGTACAGAACCTGAAAGAAGTAGTAGTCAGTTGGTGCAAGGTCTGGTGAATATGGTGGATGACAGAGAGTTTCCAAGTCCACGTTCTGTAGTTTGAGCAGGGTTGTTTGTGCAAGGTATGGTCAAGTGTTGTCTTGCAAGAGGATTACCCTGTCTCTATTGACCAGTCTCAGCTGCTTTATCACAAGCATCCTCATCATTTCATCCAACTGGCTGCAGTAGATGTCTACTGTAATCAATTGACCAGGTTTCATAAAGCTGTAGTGGATAATACCAGCACTGGATCACCAAACAGACACCATTAGCTTTTTTTGATGAATATTCAGTTTTGGACTGTGTTTTGGCACTTCGTCTTCATCCAACATTGTGGCAAATGCTTGCCATTGTCAAAAGGAATCCATTTTTCATCATGCATAAGAATACGGTGTAGAAATGATTCACCTTTATGTCATGACAGCAAAGAAAGGAATGATTTCTCTTCCAATGCTTATTTAATTCACACAGAATCCATCTATCCAGCAAAAATGTGGAAACAACCCAAGTGCCCATCAATACATGAGTGGATTAATAAAATGTGGTATATGTATACCATGGAGTTCTACTCAGCCACAAAAACAATGGTGATCTAGCTCCTCTTGTATTATTCTGGATAGAGCTAGAGCCCATTCTACTAAGTGAAGTATCACAAGAATGGAAGAACAAGCACCACAAATACTCACCATCAAATTGTTACTAACTGATCAACACTTAAGTGCACATAAAGTAGTAACTCTCATCGAGTGTCAGGCAGGTGAGAGGGGGTGAGTATATTCACACTTAATGGGTGCGGTGCACACCGTCTTGGGAATGGACATGCTTGAAGCTCTGACTCGGGTAGGGCAAAGGCAGTATATGTAACCTAAACATTTGTACCCCTATAATATGCTGAAATAAAAATAAATAAATAATAAAAATATTTTTAAAATGTGAGTTTAATTTACCTGTTGAGCAAAATGAAAAGGGTTTCTTTTGTTTCCAGTTTCTCGTGATTCATGCTTATTTTGGTGTTTTTTGGAGGAGTGAAGCTATTGTGATGTTCAAATGGTAGCAGCACCTTTATCAGATGGTCCATTAGTCAGTTTTCTCATTGTGAAAAGCTGAACTTGGTCCACATAGCTGTCATTTAGCATTCTCACCCATGAAAAGAAAAATTAAAGAATGATGGAAACTTGCTATTTCTCTGTTTCAAAAATAAAGCAAGGCAAATAAAACTATCATCAGGTAACTTTTCTCAGAAAAGCATTGGTTGTTGTTCCAAAAGCAAATTGAATTGTAAGTGGAAACATCCTCATTAATTTTTGCAGGACAAAGCAGAGTAAGTGGGTACAAAGCAGGCCAGGAGTCAAAAGTTAAGGAGAAAGCTAAACTGCAAATGAACACCCATGAACTCACATTACTGGTACCTTTGCTTTATTTGATACACCAAGAAATGATATCGGATCTGATTTTACTGCTAAATATCTAGCTAAAGGTTGATTAACACAAATGTGTTTAATTTGTGCTACCTGCCTCCTATGATGCTAACTTTGGGCTTAAAATTATAGGTAAATGACCAAAGATGCTCTCTGTCAGCCACCGTTGAAATATTAGAAGATATTCATGTAGGGTGGCTTTGTTTCCAGTAGCTCAATTTGCATTACTTTGGATATAAGTGAAAATCATTATGTGACTCACATTCAAATGAAAGACAGTAGAAACAGGACAAATAATAGTACTGAGTACAGATACAATCATGTAATATCTTACTGAAACTTTTTAATTTGGCAAGATGACACTGGAAATACTAGAGTGTATTTATAAAACATTTATCCTCAAGCATAATACGTTAAAGACTGAGAGAGACATTGTATGATTAAGTAATGAAATCATTCATGAGAATAAAAAAGGATTAAGAGTTATTTGTAGCTTATTCCTCATAGTATCTCTTCACTAGCTTTTATTAGCTGGAAAAACTTTGGGTGAAATTCCTCATGGAAAGTGCTTACATTTATATTGTCCTGAGTAACTTTTTACACAGTTAGATAGATTCAACTTATAGGAACAGCCTATTTGAGTAAACCTTTAAAACAACGGTCCCCAACTTTTTGGCACCAGGGACTGGTTTCCTGGAAGACAATTTGTCCACAGGCCAGAGAGTAGAAGGGAGTGCTTTGGGGATGATTCAAGCACATTACATTTATTGTTCAGTCAAACCTCTCTGCTAATAATAATCTGTGTTTGCAGCTGCTCCCCAGCAAAAGCATCACCACCTCTGCTCCACCTCAGATCATCAGGCATTAGATTCTTATAAGGAACACACAAGCTAGATCCCTCGCATGCTCCGTTTACAGTAGGGTTTGCACTCATATGAGAATCTAATCCTGCCACTGATCTGACAGGAGATGGAGCTTACGCGGTGATGCGAGTGATAGGGAGCAACTATAAATACAGATGAAACGTCCTTCACTCACTGGCTGCTCACCTCCGGCTGTGCGGCCTGGTTTCTAAAGGCCACCGACCAGCGCCAGTCTGTGGGTGGGCGGTTTGGGGAAGTGTTGGGGGTCCACAGCTTTAAAAGAAAAAGAAAAAAGTGGTCAGGAATTCTAAGTGCAGTTGGAAGTTAATAACTGCGATAAACTGTAATGAGAAAATAAAAGGTAAATTTATGAGTAACAAAAAAAGTAATATTTTCTACAACTTAAGAGAGCCCTCCACTAGAGTATTATTTTTGAGTTATCAGTAAAGGATGTCAAATAAACTAAATCACAATTCCTAATGATTTTTATGGTAAATTTCATAGATCTAATCCTAAAATATAAAGAAGCAAAAAGAATGGAAAATTTATGTAAAAAAATGAGAAAATGATCAAGTCTTACGATAGCTGGCCATATAATTTCATTAAAAAGTGAACTGAGATAATAGATAGGGATTCAGAAAATTGGTGACAGTGCTACAAAATTATTTTAATGAATATTTTAAGCAGTGAAAAAATTAAATTCTGGAAATAAAAAACAGATGTGATCACTCCACTGACTAATGACAATAAAGCTGGTGAACAAAATAAAATAAAGATGTCATATACTTAGCAGAACACCATGTGAATTAGGAAACTCAATAAATATTTCAAAATATTTCAGTGCCAAGAAAGTTAATATGGAACTACAGGCATAAACCTATATACACTCTTATCTGGACTAATAAAAATGTTTGCTTGAATGGAAATTATTATCTATATTTTAACTATGTCTTTTGCAGGGCCTTCATTGTTTGATAACACCGATAAATCAACTATCTAACCATTGTTTTGTTTGTGTGTGTGATTAGGACTATGCACAGTGTAATATAAATTTTCACTTAAAATACAAATGTGTTAAGCTACTGATATCCACCAATATTTATTCTTTTATTACAAATATTTCTTAAGCGACTACTATATGCCAGCGACTTTTCTAGACACTGTAGACACAGTAAGGAATAAAGTCCATGGACCAGAGTAATTTACATTCTAGAGGGGAGAAAGTCAATAAACATATTTTCAAATAATGACAGATATATGTTTCAAAGAAAAATAAGGCAAGGTAGTGGGAAAGAGTCATGGGGTGCTGTTTTCCATTGGAAGACCAGAGAATTCCTCTCTGAAATGACATTTGAACAGAAAACTGAATTAAGAAGAGTGAATCTAAGGGAGTAAAACCAGTTAGGAGGCTGTAGCCACGGCCCTGGCAAAAGTATCAAGGACCACTGCTGGCACATTGGCAGATTTGGTGCAGTGAGGATAGAAAGGTAGAGAGGGGGTCAAGAGAGATTTACAACATAGAAGAAAATTACTTAAAAGTATCATTCCAGTGGTAGCATTTACCTCAATTTTCTCACTGAATATCAAAAGGGGCAGAGGGAAAACTTTACATGCAAATCATAGAATTTAAAACTGAAGAACTATCATCAACATAGCAGAAAAATCAAATCCCTAGGGCTCTAAGGATTACCAAAAGAGATAACTGTTAATTTTCCTCTCATCTTCAACCAAAGGCTAAAACCAGTGAAGTCATGATTAAAACACTTAATGGGAAAGAACTGTGTAAAAGATGAAGACAATTATGGCTATGTAAACTACCACTAATAGTGGTTATATTAATTGTTGTAGGGAAGAATATAGCATGCAGTTACCTTATAATTTGTGATTTAAACTATGTAAAACAAAAGATAGGCTCATTTGCTTTATGGTATTAACCACAGCAAACAATTGCAGGGTTCTCAGAGTTTATTTGCAATAATTATACATTTTATTCAGAATGTTGCTTTAAATTCATTAGTCTTAATATATAATTTCCCTGAAATGTTAAATCCCTGTATGCCAAAAATAAATACACCATTTTCTTTACCTTCGGCTTAATGTAGTCAGTAACTGAGAGCCTATATGTGCCCACACACAAATGGCAGAAATCTTCAAGAAATAAAAATGTAATGAAAATGTTTTATACATTTAGTTTATTATCTTAGTAGGATAGATGGATGCATGGAACCCAATCTGTGCCTAGATAATAATCAAGTTTTTATTTTATTTTCTAATCCTAGAGTATATACATACATATATATATATATATCAAACTTTGAGATGTAGAAGAGGCAGTCAGCAATAAGACTAAGCTTTAAAAACATTGTAAAGCAAATATTTCAAAGAAAGTATATATTTTCCCTGGAACACTTCATGGCACTTATCTGGCATTTTGTCAGCAAACAAAAAGAAATTCAATGTGATCATTTATGATCGAGCACACACCATGATAAAGAGAAAAGAATTTGGAGTGAATAAATAGATGATCCTAAAATGCTTAAGACAATTTGTAGCAGCACTTTGGGCTAGGAGCATCCTTGCAGCATTCTTCTTTTCTAACAACTGTTTGTTGCCAGCCCTCTGAAATAAGCAACAAGCCCCATTGATATTATTAAAAGCTGAATGAATGAAAGAATAATAGAAAACCTCATTAAATGCTGCCAACAGCTTCAACTCATTATAGCAACCAATAATCCAATAATGATATTGCTTCCAATAATATAGCTAAATATATCTCATTGCAAATAATTGTGGCTTGACACTCTATAAATCTGTTACACAGAGAAAATTTTTTAGGTCGAACATCTTAATTTTATTAATATTTCATAAAATTTGACTAGTAAGTAAAATTAGTACTATAAGAAACTGTACCTTGAGAATCAAAGAATAGCATAAAATATCTGAAATATTCATCTTTTATTTCTTTAAATTTTTAGACTGCCCTCCTGTATCTACTATCTGCCAACATTGATAGGCTGAGCTTTACTTAGTTGTCCAAACTCACCTGGGTCCACCTTGTTGACCCTCACAAACATATTTTTCTTATAGATTTGTTTTCTTGACTTCTTTCTTCTCCTAAACATCCCCTAATACATGCACATGGCATTTTTGAAGTTGGTGCTCTATTTGTTAGGTCTTTTGTATCAAACAAAGTTAGACTCTTTGGCCCCTTCTACTGTTCTCCCACAACTCACTGCCTCAAATATTTTTTTCTTCTTAATTTCTCAGAGAGACACCTCACAAGGAAATTTTAACTTGGTGAAAACTACAAATGACATCAACTGTAAGTAAAATACTGGCAATCTATGTCAGAGGCTGTCAGTATTTCAGCTGAGTTTATAATAGTAACAGGATGTGCCTTGTCAGCGTTCATGGGTAACACCAGTCAAGAAAGAAGGACATAGAAAAATTTAGATGTTAGCTCCATGTACAGGAAGATAGCATTTTTATAAACTTGGGGGAACTTAGCAAGGCCTGTTCAGAGTCTTCTCTGTCCCATTGTCCTCAGAGTTCAGAATTTCCATTTCCTTCAGGTATAGGGAGGGCACCTCTGGAATGAGGGTCTTATGTCCTCCTTTAGAGGGAGGTCAGAGAATTCCTTCACGGCCTGCTTCAGGGGAAGGAAGTAGGGAGTCAGAGGGACTTTCCTGCTTCCCCTGTTTTCACAAATACCAAGGTGCCATATTTGGGGGTAGCATGTCCTGAACACAATCAAATTAAATCAATAGAATTAGATGAATATGATTCAGAAAGCAACAAATGTTTTGGGCAGCAATGGAATTGTAGTTAAGGCACAATTTCTGGAGAAGACAATGAGATCATACAGGACAGGAAAGGGTTTATGCTGTATTAAAAGGAAAACTTTGAGTCTGTGAACTCAAGAGTATCTGTTTGGTACCTGCCTATCAACTCTCCCACAAACCCGATCTATTAAATCTTAAGTTTAAATCAAGTTTTTATGGTTCCATGGTGCCGCCCAAATCTGTCTTTTGTCATCAATATATGGAAGAAACTCTAGAGGAGGAAGGCCTGAAGAATCTACTTGTGTGATCACGTTTTGCTCCTTTATAAACAGACCAACCATATCATCTATTGTTAAAACAAGGAAATCTTTGAGAATGACAGAGTGAACTGTAAACAATTAAACTAGGATAATAGCCATAAACCGCAACTATCCTGAGCAAACCACAACATTTGTTAAACCTATTTTTAAGACCCTAGAATTTCTGATTTCTAGAAAACCATTTTGCCTAGGTCCTTGTGCACGTTATCCTCTAAAAGTTACCAATCATAAGTCCTACTCATAGCTCCTAGGGACTCCATGCTAGTGTGGGTTGCTAAGAGAAGCCAGGCATGCTGGTCCCCTCAATAAGGGAGAGGGGGAGTGATAAAACTTCAAAATTATTTCCCAAAGCAGTGAGGATCTGGGCTACTCTTCTTGTCTAGAACTCTAAGAGATGGACCTCTTGTAGTTGTTGAGTCATCTTGGTATAGGAACAGTCTAGAGATGACTGCCTAAGATTTCAGAAGCAGATTGAATCCTAGAGATAACCCCACCAAGCTTCCTATTCCCCAGAGTTACATGAGAAAACACTCAAATATTCCAGTGCCCTCGAGAAGGATATAGAAATTAATTACAACAATAAGAGCCAACACACTCTACTTTCTCCCTCATAGCCAAGTCTTCCTAAAAATTTCTCCACTGTATCTTCTCTCCACCCCTTCTTCCATGTTCTCAGTTCATGATCTCACATCCTCTCTCCTGCATCATTGCCAGGGACTCCTGGTGGGATACCTACCTCCAGCCCCCATCCCATCCCTGCAAATCCATTCCCTCAAATCTCACCAAGTGATGTGCATGGACCTAGAATTGGCTATGTCACTGCACTGTTTGAATGGCTTCAGTGAGCATCCATCCCTACATTACCAAAACTAAGCTCTGTAACGTGGTACAGAAGTGCCCACAGCCACTGCAGGTGACCGGACTTCTGCTTACTTCATTCCTTGCCTGCCTTTGCATACCAAAGGACAAACTGTGGCTTGTAGCTGCCCCTTTGCACATGATACTGCTGTCCCTCATGCTTTTTGCATGGTGGCAACTACCTGACACCATCTATCCCTTCAGATCTTCAGACTCACCTCTGCAGTAACCTCCTCAGCAAAGCCTCTCCTGACACTCTGCGTAGCTTTCTGTCTACACTTCCAACATTATATTAAACTGGTCTCTTTATGTGTCTATTTCCATTACTAAATCAGGAGTTCTTTACTGGCAAGGAATGTGTTTCATTTGCCTTTATGGTTCCAATATCAATAGATGTTCATTGATATTGAATAAGTATATTAATAATAGTATATATTAATATTAATAATAATATTAAATAATATTGCATTGAGCACATAATTAAATATAATATAGTATCAGTGGGTACTATATACTCTTCAAACACACACAAAAAAACCTCTGAGTTCCTTTCTGAAGTTTTTCCTTCTTATCCCTGTGGGAAGGTGTCTGGTATTAATATTCTCTAAATGGCCTCTTCAAAACTTATGTTTGCTATTCCATTTTTTATGTTTTTATGTTTGACTGCAGGCTAAACTATTTTATGGCAGCTTATTCATTCCAGTAGAACATGTGTACTTTTAATTTATTTTATACTCTTGAAAGAGAAAGAAGCTAAATGAATCTTCCTAGTGTTGATTAGAAAAGCACAAAAATGTCAGAGTGGGCTACAGGGTTCAGTGAGAAGAAAATCTCCAAGCAATTTCCACACAAGCCAAGACTCTTTTCACATAACGTCTGCATCTGGACATGTTCCTCTTCTGTCAATTGTGTTATCAACAAGTCATAGATACAGCAGGAGAGTCACTAAAATCTGATATTGAAGAGGCAAGACATGAGTAAGAGGCTCCTCAGCTGCATTTACTAACTTCCTGAAAGGCATATTAGTAGGGAAACATTTTACTAGTAGACTTGACACCTTCAAGTTAATAGGATAGAGAAAGGGAAATGTTAATTATGATGAAAAGGTGCTGTGTCAATGAATCCTTGGGCCAGTGTTCAGGAAATATGAGCTTTCTCAATTAAGAAGAATGCACTTTCCTACTCTCCTTTCATTTCTTTTTCATAAAAGGATAACTGCTGATTGATGATGCAATAGAAGAAAAGCGAAATGCACCAGCGATTAGATAAGTAAACTTAAATATCATCAAGGAATCCTAAGGAAGATGGGAGGCCACAGTTGGAGGTGGCAGGTGTTAGGAGAGGAGGGAGGAGAGAATGGAGATATAAAAGAATCAAATGAGTTACCTAATCTTATAGAATCTTTTGAAGGATCAATTGAAAATGTAGCTTTCAATTCAGTAAATGTATTTTTAGTGCCTAGCCTGCTAAAGCCATGTGTAACCTTGAAAAAATATAGCACCTTATAACTGTAATCAAAGAGCTTACAGCAATATTTTCTATGTCTATGAGCAGTATTGTTTAAAAATGATGTGATAAATATTACCAGTGGATGTCAGAGAAGGCAAATGCAAATAAGCACTGTTATTAAAAGTTTAAATTGGTAAAATATTTCCAGAGAAAAATTTTGCAATATAAATCAAAAGCTTTAAAAATATGTTTATTAGCTACTCAATTTCATTAACCATTAGGGAAATGCGAATCAAAACCACAATGTGATACCTTGTCACACCTATTAGGATGGCTACTATTAAAAACAATGAAAATAACAAGTGTTGGTGAGGATGTAAAGAAATTGAAACTCTTTGGTAATTGTTGGTGAGAATGTAAAATGGAGCAGCCACTGTGGAAAATGGTGAGGTGGTTCCTCAAAAAAATTAAAAATAGAATTGTTTTATGATCCAGTGATTTTACTTCTGAGTATATCCAAAAGAATTAAAAGTAGAGACTCGAAGATATATTGTACCTCCATGTTTGTAGCTGCATTATTGGCGATAGCTAAGAAGTGTAAGCAACCCAAATGTCCATCAATGGATAAACACAATGTGGCATATACAGACAATGGAATATCATTCCAGCCTTTAAAAGGCAAGAAATTCTGACACATGCTACAACATGGATGAATCTTGAGGATATTATGTTAAGATAAATAAGCCAGTCACAAAAGGACAAAAATGGTATGATTCCACTTATATGAGGTACCTAGAGTAGTCAAATTCATAGAGACAGAACATAGAATGGTGGCTACCAGAATCTGTTGCTTATTTTCTAACATTCCTCTAGGTCAGCACCAGAACACCAGAAACTATTAATTTTACTCAAATTCTGTCACTGAATTTTCAACACATATATTTGTTTCATGCATTTTTTCCCATCCTGGCAGAATTCTTCTGAAAATCTTATTCTTAATGCTTACAGAATAATTACTCTTGTGCCTGCTAATAGATAAAGAGCACAATCCTGACCCTGTAGTAATTTGGTGTTCAGCGGGCTTTCCTCAGCTCCTTGAAAGACTGGCATTCTGTAGAATAACTCTTTACCAATTCATTCGCTTTTTCCAGTCCTACTACCACTAGAACCAATTGTATCCTATGGTGTAAATCCATTTGACATTTGATTCACCTGCTGGCAGCCACCCAACCCTATCTGGACAAGCAGGTCTCACTTAACGAAAGACTTCAATATTTTTTTCTGTAGTGTTTATGAGCTGCTTTCAAACGGTTGCAATGATCTTGGCAAAACTGTTCGAAGTAATCTCTCACTCTTCTTCCCTACCACCACTCTCCTTTGAAACACAGCTTCCACTCCGTGTTTAGGTTTATTTATCTTTCAGCCCAGGTGCCCATGAGGCTTATGGAAGTTATCAATCAAAACAAATTTATGAAGTTCTTTTGTGAAAGCACTGAGAGATATTGGACAAAAATCAATGGAGAAATAAATAATAAAGAAACAATTGTTTAAGCTCAGTTAAATGAAAGAGTTTATAGTTTCAAAGTGTAAGTGCGGTTAGCGAAATGGCTTAGGAGGAATATAGCCTGCCTACAGATTTGTTTTCCAGTTGCCTGCTTTCAGAATCCAGCTTACATGTGTTAGAACTAATAGTGATAGCTAGTTTAAAAGACAAGGGAAATTCAATTAACAAAAGAAAAGAACTTCTGCCTTGACTTTCACATTCTGGGAGAAATGAATTTTTCTATTTAATTTTTTTGAGATCTTGAATTTATTTTGTCTATTTCAATTACTTTGAATTGTATTGCCAAAACCACTTCAACAGATTGAAAGCAGCTGATAAACACTTTAGAAAAAAATATTGAAGTCTTCTGTTCAGTGAGACCTGCTTGTCCAGATAGGGTTGGGTGGCTGAGAGAAATGAAGAATAGACTTAAAGATTGGCTATTTTGCTGGGTAAAAGTCATTAGTTGTGTTTGTTTTTTTTTAGATGTGCAAAGGTAAAGCAGAAGCGTAATCGAGATTAACACCAATTTGTTTTACATTCTAAACAAACCAAATTTACTCCAAGGCAGCTGGGCAAACAGGAAAGGGTATTAGCTGAAAAGAAGCCAAGTAACATGGCAGCAAAACAGCCCATGGAAAAAGATGACAGAGAGAAATCCCTGGCACCAGGGAGGCCTGGAATTTTTAAGAAGAGTGATGTCATGTATTCAAATTCTGCTGTGTTGCTGAGTTCCCCGTGTGTTACTCCCAACATGAATATATGTCCAGTGGACAAAGCAGTCTTACATTAAAGATGCTCTGGGGAGTAAGGGAAAGAGTGTCCAGTGTGTACAGCTTCCTGGAGATGACAGCAAGGAGGACCATTGTCAGAAGAAGCAAGATGTGGTGTGGGCCAACTCAGGAGTAGCATAACTCAAATCTCATTTCCCCAAAACCTTCCAGAGAAAGGTTTGGGGGAAAAGCAGCAGTCTAGATCCAGCCCTATGTGAGCAAGGATACCCAAGTGGAAGCTATGTGTGTCCCAACTCTCTTTATGGAGCAACTACTTTGTGCCATGAATTTTATGTCATCACTTTAAGGTAGGTATTACTATGGTACTTGGAGATGAGAAAACTGAATTATGAAGGGAGAAATAAGTAATCAATTTAAGGTCACATTGGCAAGTAACCAAAAGGAGAATTGGCCCAGGTGGGACTGATTTTTATCTCTGCATCTGTCCACCATGCCTCTCTCCCTCTTTATAAACACTCACCTGAATGTTCAGGGATTCCCTTACACCTGACTTAGATGCCATCTGGAGCTTACTGTCTAATGGCAGAGCAACCACATCTAGAGCCTAGTGTCACCATTCCACCTTGCCAGAGCAAATGAAAATGACCAGTCTGTGAATCCATGAGTGCAGGGCATGTCCTTTTTCTATCCATGTCTCCCCACCAGCTATTCTCCCCATCACAAAACCTGTGCTCCAAATTACTTGCTGAATAAAAGACTAGTGCATAAAGGAAAAGTTTAATCTCACCATTTTTAACTGAATATCCATGGCTAATCTTCTTTTCTTGATCAGCTCTAAAAGAGGAATTTCACATTGAATATAACTGATAAAGTTCACTTGAAAAGAGGCTTTTCTTGACTAAAAAAAATACAAGTAATCCATGTTTTTATAGAAAAATTAGAAATTTCAGATAAGCAAAAAGAAAAAAATGAAACTACCCATAATCCCAGTGCCTAGAGATAAATCATATTACTGCTTTGACATAGAGCACTATTCGCAGTGATTAATGCTACATAGACTGATGCCCTTTCTGAAGAACCATCAGGCATGCACAGGGATTTGAACCTACACAGGTGTCATTGTCATCATCTTCACATCTGTGCAGATTGATACTATGTATTGTAGAGGCTGATTTCAGAACCACCTGAGGAGACCAACAGTAACAACAGCAGCTGAGACATTTCTATAAGCAGTACGTGTCTTCCAATTCTTTCTAAACAAAATTTTGGAAATTGTAAAAGTCCTTTTGGACTGACTAAACTGGTGGATTTCATGCTCAATTCAAAAGAAAGAGGCACTCTCCTGCCAGCCCCCACCCTGCCAAAGATTTCCTGTACTTGCTGCTAATCTGGCATAGAAGTGATCGAATCAGACTGTACTTGAAAAATAAAAGCTCTGTTTCTTTTTTTTTTTTCCTCCTTTTTTTCTTTTTTTTTTATTTCAGCATATTATGGGGGTACAAATGTTTAGGTTGCATATATTGCCTTGCTCTCCCCTCCCAGTAAAAGCTCTGCTTCTATTTGTACTTAAGGCTGGACCCATAACATAAATTATGCTACCAGGACCATTCTAATACATACATTTTTGTAATTTAGCTGCCTGTATTTGTATATTGATATGTCCCGGGTATATAGAGGGTACTTGATTCATAGCAAATGGTTAATTCACTTGGAAAAGTTCTTGGAAGGAGAATCGCTGCCCCTAAAGGTTTATCTTTAATGCCTAGATTCATATTGTCAAAATACCCAATACGCGACAATTGTTCAAGTTGACTTTGCCAATCCTCTATTTTATCTTTTTCTCTCATTGAGTCCCTGAGGTTCCACATTCACCTTCAACAGATAAAAAACAATAAACATATTTAGGTCTCCCAAGCTAACTTTTCTAGAAATTATTTTCAAAGACATCCATTTCATTTTATTTATTTATTTTTCTTTTTAAATTTCAGGATATTATGGTGGTACAAATATTTTTGTTACAAGTAATGCCTTTGCCTAGCTCAAGCCAGGGCTAGAGGCATGCCCTTCCCCCATACAGTGGGCACCACATCCATTAGTTGTGAGTTTACCCACCCCCACTCCCCCACCTGACCAGCACCCAATGAATATTACTACCATGTGAGCACCTTAGTGTTAATCAGTTAGTACCAATCTGATGGCAAGTACATGTGGTGCTTATTTTTCCATTGTTGTGATACCTCACTTCCAAGGATGGGCTCAAGCTCTATCTAGGATAATATAAGAGGTGCTAGATCACCATTGTTTTTTGTAATTGAGTAGTATTCCGTAGTGTACATATATCACATTTTAGGCGATGCACGACAAACACCTGCAGCACTACTCTCGCCCGCTGCTCGAGACCCTCCACGGGCAGAGGCTGGGCGGGCACTTCTGCAACGTGACTGTTCGCTGCGGGCACACCGCCTCGCCCTTCTTCCAGGACAAGCTGCGGCTCTGTCACTCTGAGATCCGCGTTGCCTCGGGTGGTGCCCGCACAGACCGTGCGCCAGCTCGTTGAATCCCTCTACAGCGGCTCTCTAGCGGGGGCGCAGGGCGAAGTGCTGCAAGTGCTCAGGGCTGCGTCTGTGCTTGGCTATTTCATTTTAATAGCCACAACTTCTTGTAACATTGTGTCAAGTATTCCACGCTCATAATCTCGTTATCTGATCCTGCCAATTGGATGTTGTTGTTATGTCTACTTTACAGACCAGGAACTGAGTCTCAGAAAGGGTAATTGACTTGCTTAAATTCGTATAGCTACTAAGTAGCAGAGCCTAGATTAAAATGCTAGAGTACGGTATTTTAAAACTTGATGAATAAATTCTGGAGAGCTATTGTATAGTGTGGTAACATAGTTAATAACAATGCATCCTACACTTGAAATTTGCTAAAAGAGTAGATCTTAAATGTTCTCACCACAAAAATAAAAAAGTATGTAAGGTGATGGATATGTTAATTAGCTCGATTTAATTATTTTGCAATGTATACATATATCAAAACATCGTGTTGTATGCCGTAATAAATAAAAATTTTATTTGTTAACTCGAACTTAATAAAACTAGCAGGGGGACAGGGGATGGCTCATGCTCTTAACCACTACTTGCCACATTTGACGAGGGCCTTGGGGAACGCAGATGCCCTCAAATGAAGGAAATGGGAATTTGAACTTTTACTATGATCTGATGTTTAGCTGCTAAGTTGTGTCCCTTGATCACAGGGACTCCCTACCAGGCAGACCTTCAAATAATAATCCAAAAGGAAGAGGCTCAACTGAAGGCCTGAAGCCTAAGCCAACCTCCTTTATCAAAAGCAAGCAGGAGAACATTCCACCAGGTGGCAAGGATGCTCTGAGAACTGGGGGCGCTGAAACAGTCTCTGAACTTGCCAAGTATAGCATGGTGATTTTTGGAAAAGTGTGATTTTGCCTACCCAAATACCAAACTGCTAAAATGAGTGTAAATTCCAGCTTGACCCTAGAGGTGTCCATCTTCCAACCAGGATGTGTAGCTATGTTTGTGAAGCAGGAAGTGTCAAATACAAAGAAAATTAAGACTGGCTACACTGCAACCTTTTTTGTGGAAACAATATTTGATTCAATCATGTAATTGGTATAACTAATATTCTGATAGGTAAAAACACTATTCAATTTTAATGATAACTCTATCAACTTAGAAAAATGAAGCTACATTCTGGAATATGAACTAAATATATTTTCTATAAAGTAGCTTAAGGCATAAAAATAGACACTATGGTATAAATGCCATTCAAAGGGATTTTTATATAAAAATTCTAGTTCTCCTCACTGAATAAGTCTGTTTCTTCCTATTCTGTTAAATTTATGTTGATCTTTTCTGGGAAACACAGTTTTCTTGGGCCAGGTCAGCTGCAGTTTGAACTGTTTTGTATGAGGGTCCACATAGTCCATCTCTACCTGTGAGATAGCTCTGTTTGCTTTATGGCTTTTTTCTTCTTGCCTTCATGCTCCACAAGTCTGACTAATAATTACATATTCCTCTAAACAGAGAAAAATTATTTCTGCTATGCTAGACATTAGTTCCATTTTTTCATTTGAGCTCTCAGTGCTATAATTTTCTATAAATTCTCCATAGTTTAAAAACTAGTTAGGTAACTAGTTAGTTAATAATATAGGGCATAAAGGCTCAAATATTTTGGGTAGATTATTTCTTTTATCAATATGAACTATCCTGTTTTCCCCATTTAGTGCTTTTTATCTTAAATTTATTTTGTCTATTTCTTTTTTTAATTTTTTTTCTGAAAACACGAGGTTGAAGAATATTTTGTCTATTTCAATTACTATACATACTTTCTTTTTGTAACCAGTTGTCTTACACTTCTTTAAGTATCCCCTTTTCTAGAAACTTCTGGGGCTGCATTTTTAAATCTGTTAATCTGTATTTTAATAGATAAGCTTAATGCATTAACATTTATTGTGATTGCCAATATATTAAGATTTATTTATCTCTTCTTATTTTGTGCATTCAATGTTCTATGATTTTTTTAAAAAATTACCTTTCATTGCATTGATCTACGTACTATATTCTGGCTCACTCAACTCTGAGTCAACCCTTCTTCTAGCCTGCCTTGCTATTCTGTAGAGTCTGTCATCCTGAAAACTATATTTCCAATCTCCCAGATGCTGGGTAGCTACATGGGACCTCAGTTCTGCCAAGCAGATGCACCCATATGAGGCTCAGAGATGGCAACATACAACTACAAGAGAAGGCCAAGAGCAGAGAGAGCTGATGTGTGGGCAAGCACAATGACAGGGGCATCCAATTCTTCTGGGGAGTGGTGATACAATTCCTCGTGTCCAGTTTTCACCACCATAGGTGCTGAGTGGCTAGCAGGCACATTCAGGGGATCTTGCTGGTTCTGTCCAGTGGTTTGGGTTAGTTCTCCTGCCTCTGGCTGTATTGTTCCCAGCTCTATTGCCTGCTAGCTTCATTCTCTGGCCCTCCCAGAGGTTCTGTGAGCTACCAAAAGTCCCTTTCATAAGTCACTTTCTGCATAAATTTAATAGAGACAATTCTATGCTCTGCAACTAAAAATCCTGATGGAATCAACTTTTATGTCTGAAAACATGTTTACTTTGCTCTTGTCTTTGAATAATAGATTCACTGGTTATAGAATGATGGATTCAAATGTATTTTCCCTCAGGATTTTTATATATTTCATTTTCTTCTTGTACTTATATATCTGCTTCTCATACCATTGTCAATCTGTTTCTTCTCTCTGGAAGTTTTAACAGTTATCTTTTTCCTTATTCTAAGTCTTCTGAAATGTGCCTGTCTTTTATCTGTTCTTGTTCCCTTTCTCCTGCTTAGTACTTGATGAGCCCTTTTACTCTGACATTTAATACCAAGAACTTCTCTGTTGTTATTTGCATGTTGCCTGCCCTCCATTCTCTCTGGGTTCTTCTTCTAGATCTCCTAATTGACTGATAACTGGAATTTCCTGATCTATCTTATACATTTTTAAAATTTTCTTCCATGCTCTCCAAATCTTTTTTTATTAACTAAAGATTATGTCCTATCTGCATGCTTCTCAAACTTTCATGTGCATGCAAATCACCTGAGCATCTTATTTACAATGAAGATTCTAATTCAGTATTGTGTGGTGGGGACTGAGATCCTGGATTGCTAATAAATTTCCAGAAGATGCCGAGGCTGCTGGTCTGCAGATCAGACTTTGTATAGCAAGGTCCTAGGTAACAAGTTACGAATAGGAGATACAGAGATGAGTAGTGACATGCACATGTTCAAAACACCCAGACAGTGTGGGAATCTTCTTCCACCACTCACTAGCCATATGACCTTGGGAAAACTGACATAATCTCTTTGAGAATCAGCTTTCCTTTCTACAAAATAGAGATCTTAGTCCCGATGTTTCTTGTTTCCTTCAGGGATTAAGTGTGAATTTTAGCCTGCACAGACCACAGGAGACATGAAATGGAAAAAGGACAACCCGGGGCTTCTGCTGTCAGGGATAAGCTTTAATGATGCAGGACAGAAAGTGTCCCGGTGCCCACGACTCTGCCCAGTGGGGAGGGCTCTATTCTCAGCTTCGACCTCAGCCATGAAGTTGTTCTTTGAGTTGAAGGGATTGGAATAAAATACCCACACCTCTTTCATCCCCACACAGATGCATACCCTACCCATAGAATAGGAACAAACATATTCCATTTCAATAAAGAACAACCTGCAATGTCAGCCACATGGATAGAGAAAGTAAATCATTCTGTGATCAATATAATATATTGAAAGAGTAAATTTTTGTTAAAAAAAATCATAAAGGCAATTCTTAAAATGGAAATCATGAAAAGTCATGAGCAGAGAGTGAGGATATGCCTGATGCTTGGAGAGAAACCTTCTTGCCCTAAAACCATTTGACATTTATATTTGCTCTGAACAGAGGAAATGAAAAAGGGAGAAAGAAAAGGCACGGAAAATAAGGAAGGAAATCAACATTGATGGAGTAGCTTTTTTATGTCAGGCATTTTGCAAATATTATCATGTAACATTGGACCCATTAAGGCTGACTTCAGCATACCCCACCGTCAAGATACCAGCCTGTGAAAAGAAAAGTGTGATCCACTAAAGAGGGTAAGTAGCCTTAAGCAGCACATGGGAAGAGAAATTGGCCCAAACAAATGTTAAAATTGTTTTTTCTGGTATTAGAAATTAGTTATAGGTGTGTGTTTGGTTATAATCTTGCTGTTTATACATAAAAGCAAATGTTTTCTTACAATTTCACTACTCAGAGTCCAATTTAATCAGCAGGCCAATTTAAAGCTTTAGTCTTGGTAATGACATTTTGAAAAACAGAGAGAGACTGAATAACTTGTTAGACCAAATGCAAACAGAAAGGAAAAGCAAAAGATCACTAGACTCTTGAAAGAATGGGTGATAGGTTTTCCAAGAATAAATTTTAGTCCCACTAATTCCCATAAAGTTTATCAAAAAATTGCTTAGCATTTTTTAGCCATGTTAATATCTTTCCAGAATGAAGTTATGAGTTATAGTGCACAAAATATTATGTCCCAAACAAAGTTTGGTGAAATTTTTTCTTTGGCTAAAGACTTTCACCAGTTTCCTTAGTGAAGAAAAACCTAGAAACTTAAAATCCACTCAGAATAAGGCAACACTTTCTATATAACAAATTAATGGACTTTTCCCAAGTGTTGCTGCAAGCCATTTTCTCCTAGTGAGAAAGGTTGTGTGAAAGAAACTCCTGAATGACTATTAATATTTTAGCCAAGTTTCAACTTTCCAGAGTAGGTGAAAGGGGGGTGTGGCACCTCTTATAACATGATACTTCAATAGGGTGTGTTCTGCGTGGGTGGGCTACCTGCTACACAAGAACACATGTAAAGTGTCTGGCACTTAGAGTGAGCTCAAATGCACATTTTATTCTTTCTTTTGTTTTATCCATCCCTCTTTCTTCTCTTTCCTTCCCACCCCTTAGAGCTAGACTTACTTATGACAGGATTAGAAAAAGAGAAGAATGGAAGGCACATAACAGAGACTGCTTCATAGCTGTGGTGAAGTCACATTGGCCAAATGTTGCCAGACCTCACTACTCTGAGGGTAGGAAACGCTTCCTGATTGGGCCTGCTTCTGCTCCTAGAAGTGACTCTCTCATTCCCTGATTTCCATGGCTCTGCCCTATAGGAGGGTCTCCCTTCTCCATCATCCTTCTTTGCCAGTTCAGAAGGCACTGAAGGACACACCATTTTTGGATGCTGATTAGTTTTCCCTTGATCTGTACCTCAGGAAAGGTGAGGGTTCTCAGAGTCTTTATATCTCAAATAACTTCAATCTTTTAGTAAAGGCTGGGCAATGCTTTCTCCAATACAGCTTTTTCCAAAACACGATAAATTCCAAACATTGTGGCATCAACAGCCACACCCATAATTATAATACTTTTGAGACGTGTCTCTCTTTCTCTCTAGATACTCAATTACAGATATTTTGGAGGTTACCACCTTCTATAAAATCAAGATTTTAATCCTTCCAAGGCTTCTTTTGTACATGTAGAAGGATCTAGCAGTCTCCTTGTTTCAAAAGCCTTAGCAAAAGGCCTTACAACTATAGCCCTGACTTAGTCTTTACCCTGAGGCAATGTCTTACTGGCAGTACTCTGAATTTGCTCTTTCCCCTGACTCTGTGTCATAATGGGCACATGGCTTTGGTGAGGCAGCTTCATTTTCCATCTCCACTCCCACTGTATTTTTTTAACAGAACCTGATTTCTCTACATAAGTAAGGGATGACCATCCCTACTATCATTCTTACAAAGAATAACACTGGAAGCACATGGATCCCTCCAAAGTGCAATTTTTGATCCTTTAAATGTCTTCTAAGACCATGGTTAAATCTAAGGTAACCTACAGGGAATCGACAAAGCAAGTGTCACAGAGATAAAGCAAGAGGAGAAAATGAGTGATTGCATTTCAGGTAAAACATCTATTCTTGGTACTGGTGTTCCCAATGCAATAAGAGAAACCTAATAAAGAGCCTCAAAAAATGTCCATGGGCTAATTCACTGCAGCACAGTGAACATTACTGATGAATGAGAACAATCGTTAATGATTATACCTGAGACCTTGGTGTGAGGAGAGCAATAAACAGCCACTCAATTAAAAAAATCCGAAGGAAATGAATGTTTATAATAAATCCCACACAATTATGTGAACAGATACCTTCTCACAGAATCACTGGGGGCTAGATAATTATTCTTTGTAATCAAGCAGACCTTCCTATATTGACATATGAAACTTTAAAACATAAAGGTAAATAGAATTGCCGAAAATCATGCTTTGATCTTGTCATTGCCATTCTTGGCACTCAGAAGAGGTTTGTGATTTCCTTTCAAATAAGATAAAAACCCAGTTATAGATACCCACACACCAATCCCATAAACTACAGACTATTCCCTAGGTATACTTTTGATTCTTTCTCAATTCCCTATGGCCTCCTTTAGTTGTTCATTATCTCTGATCTGAATATTATAGCTGTGCTGCCCCATCAGCCTAGTTCTTCCTGCCTTGTCTTTCAAAGCCTTGTTCCAATGCCACTTCCTCCATAAAGCCTTTCCTAATTACTCTGCTCAGAATTGTTATTACATTTTCACAGCTCTTTGTTTATCCTTCACTTGGGGATAATAATAATTATCCCCAAATCCTTCCTAGGATCTCATATGTCTAAGTCTGTCACCCATACTAGGTAGTAATAGTAAGCTTCACAGGGTGGCATATGGGCCTCATCACGCTTTTCTCCTTGCACATGGTATTCACTGTTCTAAATTCTATATAATTCAAGATTTATAGCAATTAAATCACTTATGAAATAATTTTGATTTACCAAGACCCCATTAGACAAACAAAGCCTATCATCCTATTGACCTAACTCAATCCTCTATTTTTCTAAGCCATAGTTCTACAGATCTCATGATCTCCAAGCCCTTCAGAACAACCTTTCTATATAATTTGAAGCCAAATTTATGTCCATGTTGTTCGAATCCTGATAGCAACAGTAGTCACAAGGACTCTAAGGTATGCACTAGATCATTATAAAAATGAGGAACTATGGATATGTGTAGGTAGAAATTTTTCAAAGTTTCTGAGGCTAGCTAAAGATGGCTGACTAATGTACCAGGGAAGAAGAAGCATAAAACCTTAATTATAAAAAAAAAAACAATAAAATAAATTAAAGAATAGCAATTCCTGAAGATTTATTTGATTGCTATCTGGCAATTTGAGCATATTTTTCATGAAGCCCAAGATGAATGAGACCAGCTTGGAAATCACTGAACCTAAGAGTTAATTGGGTATGCATGTACTTTGTAAAGGTCAGGCGATATAAATAAACAAGTTTGCTGAGAAAACTTTCATGTAAAAATTGAACTTGAAAGCTCCAGTTTATCACTCCCTATATTATTGTATTATTATTGTATTTGGCTTCTCAAAGATGCAAGTAGTAGTTAATAGCTGTAGAGTGGGTCTCTCAAGATTTTATTTGTGATGATCTCAACTGGGGATGTGAGAAAAGAAACGTTGAGATCATCCTAATTATGGAGAAGAATTTTCTAAAAAATTGATGCAATTATCTCACCATAAAAGACACATTTAAAAAGACACATTAAAAGGCATATTCGGCCAGGCATGGTGCCTCATGCCTATAATCCCAGCACTTTGGGAGGCTGAAGCAGGAGGATTGCTTCAGGCCAGGAGTTTAAGACCAGCCTGGGCAATAGTGAGATCTCACCTGTACAACAAATAAAAAAAAAATTAGCTGAGTGTAGTGGCATCCCAGCTACTCGAGAGGCTGAGACTGGAGGATAGCTTGAGCCCAGGAGTTTGAGGTTACAGTGAGTTATGATCACACCACTGCACTCTAGTCCAGGTGACAGAGTGAGACCTGTCTCAAAAAATAAAATAAAAAGCCATATTAAACATATTTTGTTCTGGATATTGGGTTTGGTTTTGTTTAAAATTTATGGTGAACCAGAGATATTTTGGAATGATGAGAACAACCTAGCCATAAAAAATGATGAACAAAGGTATCTAAGTCTTTGTCCTCCTAAACAAGATAAATCAATTGAGTCTTTGAGTCTTTTTCTCTGAGTAGCTCTTAGAACAAATAAATCCTTGAGAGATGAGCCCATACGTCTGCTATTCCAAAGCTTGTTAGAAGATCACAGATTGAGGTTGTTGCAATTGACATGCTACGTGCATGTCCCCCAAAACCCAGCTCTGCTCCTCTGTGCCCCTCCCTTTGTCTCATGAACAGGATCCTAGGTAAGGGAACCTACACTGCTGAGTTGCACTCAAGGAGGTTCCATTACACTTGCCTCCTTCGCCAGTCTCATGCATTCCAGGGGGAAAGTGCCCTGAATGTGAGAGGGTCTGGCCATGGGACAGGAAGTAGAAGAGCTGACTGAAGGTGAGCAGTTGCTGCCACTATTTCCACTTGGTCCCTTACCACTTACCAAATAAGTCTCTCTTCCTTTTTGATTTTTTAAGTGCCTGAGATTGAGGGCATAGTTCTATCTGTTACATTTAAGTGAGTTAGGAAGCAACCATAAGACTCTTTCTGGCTAGCTCAAAGGAGGTATTCCTAACAATAATTATGTTAATTAAAGTGGAATAGATATGTATTGCTAACTGGCATGAATGCATATTTTAAATCAGTTTTTCCTGTTGGTTGTTGTTTGCATTCAAGTGAATTATCTTCTGTCTGACATCTTCCTTAAATCTCTGTTCTATACTAAGAGGAACTTGAATGATCTCATGGTCTGTGGCTTTGGCACTGATAAATTAACAATTGGGTTTTGTTGTTGTTGGTTTGTTTTGTTTGAGACAGGGTCTCACTCTGACACCCTGGCTGGAGTACAGTGGTGTGATCATAGCTCACGGAAACCTCAAACTCCCTGGCTCAAGCAATCCTCCTGGCTCAGCCTCCAGAGTAGCAGGGACTACAAGTGCATGCCACCATGACCAGCTAATTTTTTAATTTTTGTAGAGGTGAGATCTTGCTATTACCCAGGCTGGTCTCAAACTCCTGGGCTCAAGTGATCCTCCTGCCTCCGCCTCCCAGAGTGCTAGGATTACAGGCGTGAGCCAGTGCTCAGACAACTATTGGTTTGCTACATTCCCACCATTTACTCCTCAACACTAAGGACTTTGGTTTTCCCTTTCTTTATTGACTCTGAAGCATTTCCTTGTTTGGTAGGGTCCTTTACCCTTCTCACACCCAAAGGAAAAGACAGCTTTTAAATGGGTTGCTTAGGGCCATTCTTTTTATATCCAAATTATCTCCAAATCCAACTGATTCTGCTTTAGGAAAAGTCCTCCTTTCCCCTTCCTTATGGCCACCACCCCCGTGCTCTGTGTATTTCCCCAGCTCTCCTCAGTAATTCCAACATAATTGTCCTAATCCCTCTACCACCCACTGGTGGTACTATCTTTCTAAAACGCAGACATCATTATGTTATTTCTCTATTTAAAAGCCTTTGATTTTTCCATTTCTTCAAAATTAAATTGAGAGTAGAGTACTTTGCGTAATAAGCAAAGCTGTTCATGATTTCCCTCTATCTTTCCACTCTCATCTCTTTCTACCTCCCCTCATGTGCCTTTATCTCTAATCACCTGCAGTTACTCTCAGCTTTCTAAAATATAATCTGCTTTTGTTCATGCTGTTCCTGCTTTCTGATATGCCCTGTGACCACTTAAAGAACATTCAATTCCCAAATTTATATATGGAATCACTATCCATTCTACAAGACCCTTCTGCAATGGGATAACTGTTTTCCCAGGAAGCATGCACAGATGTGCCTTGCACTGTCTTTGTTGTGTTAATGTCTTGCTATTCACTTTAAATACAACATATCCTAAATGAGGACATGTGTTGGTGCAAACGTAAAGTGATTTGTTTAATCAAATTCTGAATTCCCTTTACTAGGTGAATGGGAATGATAAAAGGCCAAGGGATTTCCAAAGAAACTTTTATGGACAAATATTTTAATTCAGTCAGTCTGCCCTTTTATTGAGGATTCACCAAATGCCACGCATTTTTAGAGTAGACAGAGATGCACAAGACAAAGTTTCTATCCTAAAGAGGGGGGTGGAGACAATTTTAAAAAATAACCATGTAATATAATATCAGTGAGAGATATGAATAAAAAGGATGAAGCAGTGTAATGAGAGAGTGATAGAACATTCAAGGAGGGCCTCTCAATTGGTAGCATATGAGCAGAGAGCTAATCAAGTGAGAACTCTTGTCAGGCATATGAAGACCCGGGTGAGTATAAGTGCAAAGGCCCTGTGACAGGAATGAGCTCCCTGAACTCAAGGACCAATTAGCAGGCCTGTGCAACTGGAGAGAAATTAAGTGGGAAGACTACAGTGAAGAGAAGGCTAGACATGAATACTAGAGGGAACATCTGGAAGGCCCTTATAAGGGATGACAGGTGAATTGACTGTGCTGGGATTTTTCCTCACCTGTCTTCACAAAGCAGAGTCCTGGAGGCACAAAGACCAGGAGCCTAAATCAGGCAGAAGGGACTGGAGCCATTGGTGACTTAACTCTGCCTTAGACCTGTGCCTTTCTAGGCCTTTCCAGAGACAAGCACTAGAGCATCTGTGACAGCTCCCAAGAAGAGAACTTCCAGTGTTTTGTCTGTCTTCTGCCTCAGAGGTCCGTAAGATAACCATGCCCCAGCCACTGCATGTGTCTCTCTCTGGAACAAAGGGTAGGGGGAGAAAAAGGATGGGCTGAGCTTCCCATTCAACCAGAGCTCACCAATGCATAAGCTTCTGCTTTTGGAACCTAAGTCTGTGTTTGCAAATGTTATAATGTAGGGATCACCTGGGAAGCTTGTTTAAAATGCGGATTTCCACATTTCCCAACATTCACAAATATGCAGCATTTGCAAATACAGAGTCCACAGATGATAAG
Organism: Cheirogaleus medius; assembly: GCA_008086735.1. NCBI lineage: Eukaryota > Metazoa > Chordata > Mammalia > Primates > Cheirogaleidae > Cheirogaleus > Cheirogaleus medius. Next base: position 37,152,581 of record VBSM01002217.1, read on the forward strand.
GATCAACTGTACATATCTGGGGGAGGAAGAGACAAATTTCCATTCCTACCATTTGCTGGTACAGATAAAGAGCCCTCTATGGTACTGTGACTATCCGTAATTTGCCAGTGGCAGCTGTTTTCCTAGTGACGTCAAAATTTACTTCTTCCATTTCCATTGCTATTATTCCATTGCTATTACTCTCCCGAATAAGCCAATCTCTCTTGTACTAACAAATATATTTTAAAAGTGGCCTCATTCAAGAGTTTTCAGTTGTAGTTATTCAAAACATATTTTCTATTTCCTCCCCAAGTCACATGAAACTCAGTCTTTCCTGGATCAAAGTCGCTCAGAGAGAGAGGTGTTTAGAGGGCTGCTCTAATGGGACCCAGCACTGAGGTTAAATAAAAATGGGCACTGACAGAAGTTTTCCTGAGATACAAGGCTCTGTTTTGTTACAGTTGCCTTCCTCTTGTCAACTGCATCTGCTAGAGTGGCCAACCTCAGTGACAGACAAGAAGAAAACGGGAGACTTAACAGGTCTGTTCCTTGAACAACTGATCTTGCATAACAAGACTGCAGCGAGCTGTCAGTTCTTTCTGTCCCCAGTCTCTGGACTTTTGCACTCTCTCCTGTGCTGCATTCCTGCTGACCTATTCTCCTATATATAGAAGAACAAAATGCCAGCTTGGTCTCACTTGACATTTTCTGTGAAATCCCACAATTTGTAAAACAGGAACTCAGTGTCTCAACTTAATTTTTTTCCTAACTTGTTAAAGCAGGACTGATTAGTCAAATGGGACGTACTGCAGTTTTTCAGGCTGGAGGTGCAGTTAGAAATATCAATAACTCCCATCCACAAGCATACGAAATGGCAAAAAGATAAAGAAAGAAATGATAGCCAAATCTTTACCACAGAAATAGTGGCCACATTTGTTTCCCATCTGAATGCTCCAGAGATTTTAAAATCTAAAATACATGAAGTAGTTAACCCAAGACCAATAAGACCTCACATGTTCATTCAATGAGAAATTGTCTTTGGGGAATTTTCTGCAGCTTTGCTTATTTGCTTTTGTTTATATGCAACAATGAGGCAGTCTTGGAATTCATCCCACTCTGTGACAGAATTTCATGAAATGTTTAGGCAATGTGATTTCAAAATCAATCTAGTTATCCTACAATAGTAAAGAAATTATTAATCACAATTTCAAGTGTCGATCTTTCCATAACCTGATATTTTAAATGTTCATTGTTTTAGCAATTCCTTATTTCTTTACCAAAATATCTCCCTCTTTCTTCCATCAGACAAGGCTCATCTGTCAGAATAAACCGAATGTGGACACCTTTATTTACAAGATAGTTGATAAAACAGAAAAAATAATAATAATAAGACAGTATTTCGGCTTATCTGACTATATTTTTGTGCCCTGCCTACAAACATAACCATCCAAACAAGCAGGTGAGGGTCAGGCCTGCGCATTCACCCACTGTCCTCTAAATATCCTTTGTTTGCAGAGGCCATATTTTCGCATTGGATTTGAAAAACAAATGGAATTGTCTTACTTAGGTCCATTTTTCTAGCAGTAAAGACAGAGGGAAGATAAAGCACATAAGCACATGCACAGGAAAACGCTATAGGCTGGATAAAAGGATACTCCACCATGTCTAGCAATGAAAGAGACATTAAACGTGAATTTGAACGTCTGCAACATGCCATCCTAGTGCATATACAAACACTAAAATGATCCAGCAGATGGCGTGAGGCTAACTCCAAAGCCTTCGGAGAAGCTAAAAAGAGTTCACATTCTGAAGGGCCCCGAAATATCAAATTACAGAACTTAAAAATTTATTTCATCTTATGGAGGTTTTTTATTTTTTACTTCATTTTAGTTTAACACAGTCTTAATTACCAATCACATTCCTTTTGCTCTCCTTTTATCGTACTGATAAAGTAAACCTGGGTGGTGCTTGTTAAAGCAGACAAAAATAAGTACATACATATTTATTCTGTTCAGTTTCATCTGCCAAATGTATTTTTCTTTCAATACACAGTTAACATACACAGATCTATTGTTTTTCCACGTGATATATTCATAGTGGTATAATGAAAAGTAAATGGAATTGACAAGCGTGGAAGACTTTACAAAGGGAAGGAAGAATCTAGTGATCCTTAATGATGTTAAACACTCTCTTGTTTATTCATTGACAGCTACTACTTTTCGCCTCAAAATTTCCTAAGAACTTTTTATGAACAATCCAAACCTAATTCTTATACAGTATTCAGAAAAAAAAAATTCTCAATTACCTAATTTGGAAAACTACTCAAAAGTACACTGATTATTTATGGCAATGTTAATTGGAGAAGCAGGGGACTGTTTCAGAATGAAAACAGGAGGCATTTCATAAATTGACAGATACAAAACTCTATAGTTGTTTATTTCACCCCAGGACTACTGTCCCTATCATTAGGTTTTGATTTTACAGCACTGTATAGCTCATCCTGGGAAATGCGTAGAATGATGTCTATATAATAGATTTCTTCAGCCTAATTAAGAAGGTGATCATGTGTTTTCCAGTTATAAATATCACTGTATGTGTGTCCTGATGACTATATTTTGTACCCACTCACTTCATTACAATTAATATGCTGTATTGTAATTTGTAGATCATATATTTACTTTTCTAACTAGTATGTAAACTCCATGAGAATATGCCCTTTCATCTTTATATCTCCAGTGTCTAGAAGGGCCTGATAAATAGAAAATGCTCTACAATGCTAATAAAGTAGAAATGCTGTCAATTTAATAAAATGGTCATTTAATCAAGAAAGTTCAGTTTAACCAGTTTGTATAGGCTTTGTAAATAACTTTTTTTTTTGCAAGTGATATCAAACAGTGGGTGACATCTCAGGATGTGGTGGTCTCTCAGCTCAAACACCTTCCAAGAACTGGAGATGCTCTTCCTCCAGAAAGATCTGGCTCCCCGTTACCTGCAAGAACATAAGCAACAGCTTCACACAAGGAAGAAAATTCACGAAGGACTCCAACTCTTACTTCTTGGGTGTTGGATGTGGTTGAAATGATCATGAGTTAGTACAAAATAGCAGTGTCCGTAGCTTCGTTTAAAAATAGCCAGTCAGAGAGGGCAGTTATTAGTTTGGTGTAAAAGTAATTGTGGTTTTAGTATTGTTGATATTTGATATTGGAACACATTCTTAAATAAATGTGGTTATGTTATACATCATTTTAATGTGCATTTCTCACGTTATGTTTTGTTTTTTTGCTAATGACTTATTACTTGTTGTTTATATTTATTTTAGATTATGGAAATGATGTTAGACAAAAAACAAATTCCAGCAATTTTCTTATTCAAGTTCAAAATGGGTCGTAAAGCAATGGAGACAACTCACAACATCAACAGTGCACTGGGCCCAGGAACTACTAATGAACATATAGTGATCAAGTGGTGGTTCAAGAAGTTTTGCAAAGGAGACAAGAGCCTTGAAGATGAGGAACGCAGGGACCGGCCATTGAAAGTTGACAATGACCAAAGTGAGAGCAATCATCAAAGCTGATCCTCTTACAACTAAAGGAGAACTTGCTGAAGGAACTCGACATCAACCATTTGACCATTGAAACCATTACATCTGAGAAGTATAGTCAGAAAATCAATGAGATGCAGCAAAATCTGCAAGGCCTGCATTGGTCAACAGAAAGGGCACAATTCTTCTCCACGACAATGCCTGACCGCATGTCACACAATCAATGCGAATTGGGCTACAAAGTTTTGCCTCATCCTCCATATCACCTGACCTCTCACAAGCAGACTACCACTTCTTCAAGCATCTCGACCACTTTTTGCAGGGAAAACACTTCCACAACCAGCAATAGAAAATGTTTTCCAAGAGTTTGTCTAATCCCAAAGCATGGATTTTTATGCTACAGAAATAAACAAACTTATTTCTCATTGGCAAAAATGTGTTGATTATAATGGTTCCCTATTTTGGTTAATAAAGATGTGTTTGAGCCTAGTTATAATGATTTAAAATTCATGAGTCCAAAACCACAATTACTTTTGAATCAATATCATAAAAGTAAATAGTACTAGATGTTTTCTCATAATTCCACAAACCACTTTTACTCAATTTATTTTTCCCCTTCTTTGACATAATTTGCAGTTGCTAAAAATCATACTGAAAGCAAAAAGAACCAGGTGCAGTGGCTCACACCTGTAATCCCAGCACTTTGAGAGGCTGAGGTGGGAGGATCACTTGAGGCCAGGAGTTTGAGACCAGCCTGAGCAACATAGAGAGACCCTATCTCTACAAAAAAATAAGAAAAAGTAGCCAGGCATGGTAGCAGGCATCTGTAGTCCCAGCTATTAGGGAGGCTGAGGCAGGAGGATCACTTGAGCCCAGGAGTTTGAGGTTACAGTGAGCTATGACCATGACATTGTACTCTAGCCTAGGCAACAGAGAAGGACCCTGTTTTTAAGGAAGAAAAGAAAAGAGAAAGGGAAAGCCTACTCAATAGGGAAAAGAACACATGACAGGAATATACCTCAAGCAGTCATTTGGGCCACTCACCTATCTTGAGGCAGTCTGCATTCAAAAACATTCTAAAAGCTGATAATATTCCCTTTTTGCCTTTTCTTTTCTTTTCTTTTTTTGACTGGAAATCCCCTTATCTTCTCATATATTCTCTTTTGCTTTTTATTTTTGAATGTATTTAAAATTTACATAAATATAAGATGCTGGTAATATATTTTTTCACCTTATACAATAATATGTAATTTCCACTTCTAACACCACTCTTCAGTTACATTTTCCAGAAGAATGATTGCTCTGAATTTTTATTCCTTTTCAGAAATGTTCTAGGTATCTACAAGTATACATATATACTTACATATATATGTTTTTAAAATGGAATTGTACACCACAAACTGTTCTACAGCTTGCATTTTTCAATGTGCACTACTTGTTTTACAGCTCAGTAATATTTTATAAGGTTGAATAACAATTTATTTAATCACATCGTTTATTGACCAATGTTTATGTTGTTTACAATTTTTCATTTCTACAATATACTTTTGTGATCATCCTTTCATCTATCTTTGCATATTTGTATAAGCATATAAGTAGGGAAAAATTCCTAGTAGTGAAATCATATGATCAAAGGGAATTCACTTTCTAAATTCTACTACATATTTTCAAACTTCTCCCCAAAACAATGCACCAAATAATTTTGTCAACAAAAGGATATGGAAACACTCTCTACCTTGATGAACTCCTTCTCCAGGTATATTTTATTATTAAGAAAAAGAAAACCCAGGTGCATTTTATTATTAAGAGAAAGAAAACCCAGGTATATTTTTATTTTTGTTCATAATTATTAAAAATACTATAAGCATTGGTAGATAATTTGTAAAAATATAGGGACAGCAGAAAAGACAGAAGATAAAGCTTATTCTTCACACATTATAGATGACTGTAATTTGTGTTATTTTATTCTATTATTTTTGTAACAACAAAAGTCAAAAACATACTATAATGAAACATAGAAGGATAGGAACATAATCAATGTGTGTATACATTCCAGTTTGCTCTGTGAGTCTCCTGCTTGCAGAGACAAAGGAGGCAGGTCGTTGGCTTCAACCAGGAAAAACAAAACAAAACCCTGTTACCCACAATTCCTTATGACGCCCCTGCTCCATGATGCAATATGACAATATAACAAATCTGTTCATCCATGACAAGCCAACATGGCCCAGGTTAGAAAGGTAGCACACAGCGGCCAGTATTGTCATATATCACCTGCAGGTGCTGCTGGCCGTGCTCTGCAGAGTGACAGTATTCTGACTTTCCTCGTTCTTGTCACAGACTCCTCTAGACGTCACTGTCTCATTGAATGTAGCTGATCCCTGGCCATATTTCCCCTCTTCCTGCCACCTTCCATTACTTGTACTCAGATAAATCTCCTCACTTTGGCAGAAGGGTTGAATATACAACCTTTTCCCCCAGCAGTGATCAATACCTACACAGAGATAAGCCAGCCAACAAAGGTGGACGGGAGCAAAGGAACTGGTTCTCTCTATGTTTATGTGTCATGTTTGAGGGGTTTCTAACCTCCATGGCATAATCCATAATAATACTTCACAATTTAGGAGGACAAGACTACAAGAGGGACACCACCATGATGGTGTTATAAACACACACAGGAGAGGTTTTCAGGCACAAGCTAATGCCCATGAATCACAGGACCCAAGCAGGTATATCTCTGGTTCCATTATTATTTATTTGTACACCAATTCTTCTAGAACTTACCCTTATGTAGAAAGAAATGGGATCAACAATATCTACATTAACACTAATTTTGATGACAGTGATTCCATCTACTTACGCAGTCCCCTATAAAGTCTGACCCAGTTACTTTGGGGAGTTTCCAGGGACTCACCCTAATGTGCTCATGTAGCACCTTGTCAATTCCCTCCAGAGTTGCACTAGAGCATCTGCCATGTTCTCTTCGGTCTGCTCCTTTGTGACTGCTACTTGCAAAGGCACTTGAAGGTGCTGCCCTGCTGGCCATGTTGGCTATGAGAACTTGCAGGCCTCTGTCAAAGAGGCAGCTTCCTGATCTTCCCAGCCTTCAAGGAGCTAGTGTGGTCCTTGTTCCTTGAGGAAGGGGGAGTGTGCTCTTCTTCCTAACACTGTGCTACCTTTCAGCACCCAGGTACAAAAGCAGCTTTGTCCATGCCCCTTGCCCCACAGTCCCTCACAGAAACAGCTCCATCAGTCTCAGCCTCCAGTCCCTCTTTACAGGACTCAAAATAGTCTCTAGAACTGGGCCACCAGATGCAGCAGACCTGGCTTGGACCCTCCCCTCCTCCTCACTTCTGTGCCCTACTTCCCCAAAGTCTACCTCCACTCAAGCCTAGCAACTCTTAAAAACAGAAATCAAGAGGCCCCAACCCTACAGGCTCATCAACCCTCCTATTATTGTCTAATGCAATTCCATGACCCCAAAAAGAAGTGACATGCAAGGCTGCATTTTGTAAATAACATGAAAGGTAGGCTCATGTAGTTAGAGTCTTCACTAACTAAATTGCATTGACCTTCTGGAGTTACCTTCGAGACAAAGTGGTTGTCGAGATTTTTAATCACAGTTTTGTATATTCTAAAATTCACAATTTTGAACACACGTGAGCATGCTATGTTCCTAACAGGAAGGTTGCATGTAAAATCAGTAATGAAGACACTATCTAATCTGAGGTACACAAACTCCATGATCTGTCCCTTTCTCTTTTTCTAGTTCTGGCTTCACCCCTTCATATCCACTCACTTGCAGTCAGACTGAATGACTTTCAGTTCCCCAAACATGTTTTCCTTTTTCATTCCTATAACCCTTGCTCTCAATGTAACTCAGCCTAGAATACATTCCTCCGCATATACTCATCTTTCAAAATCCAGGCAAGCATCAGTGCATTAATGCAGACTTTCCTCTCTCCCTCTCCCTCCTTCCTCACTCCCTTGAGAGAATCGATCACTTCCTCCCCTGACCCAACACCACACTCCATACATACTTCTACCATAGCACCCCAATATTTTATTTTATAAAACTTGCTAAACTTAAGGACAGGGTTATTTCATTAGCACCTACATCGATACTCAGTAAAAGTTTATTTGATGAATTAATCTCTTAAAAATAAATAAAAAGTGTTAGCGCATCTTTGTAAGCGTATGTAAATTATAGCAATACAAACCATTCTTTTTTCCAAAATGCTTAGTTTAACTATATCAAGTCTTAGATAATTTTTTGTTTATAGGAAATTCTACTACAGAGCAATAAACTGAATACAGAAAAAAATGAGGAAAAAAATACAGACAAATCCATAACATAGGATATAGCTCCTTGTCCCTGCATCACACCGCCTTGGCCCACCTCTCTCATTGCAGTTGGAGTATAGAGATGCTGGCCGAGTCTTTCTGCATTCTTGCCCAAGACCTTCTCTGATACTGTATAAAGTCTAGGCCTGCATGAGCACAGCTCAAGCAGAGGAGAGTGAATGCCTTCCTGCCCAAGGGAAGGAGGTAGTTGAAGACCTCAGACTCCTCTCTCCCAGGTGGAAAACTCCAAGGCCATGCTGGATGCTTTTCAGAGGTCCTGGCACAAGTGAATCATATTGCTTACAATGGCAACTTCAGTAACATACCCACCATCAGTGATTCCTTCTCCTTATTTGTCTCCCTGCTCCCTCTCTTCTCCTTTGTGGGTTACATTCTCCAAACTGCTTGTACCCAAGTCTTTATCTCAGGTTCTGCTTTCGGGGGAGCCTAAACTAAGCCATGGAACCTTGTCCCATATGACTGGCCCACTCTGTTCAACATATTAGCTCATGACAAAATGTACCAGGCCAGAATGAAAGAGACCTGGGAGACATAACAATTATTAAATGCAATAAAGGACATTTTGGAGATAATTATAAAAATGTGTCATCTGGTATTTGATGTGACGAAAATATACTAAGGTGAAAAAGTAGATGTTGTTAACTAAAGAAGTAGATTACCCCCCAAATTATGTACATGTATGTCCCAAATGACATAAAAAAATGATCTGGGAAAATGTACACTAAAGTATTGACTGTTAAGTCTGTGGGTATTTGCAATATAGTCTTTTTATTCTCAGTTTTATTTAATACTCGTCTATGTTTTCTAATATTGTACCACACACATACACTGCTTCTGTATTTAAAAAATGTATTTTTAAAAAGCTAATTCTGTGTCCAACTTTCAACCCATTATTTTGGTATTCCAAGGCAGTTTCTATACGGTCCAGTGATGAATGAGTCTGAGAAACAAGGAAAAATGTAAATGGACTAAGGAAGGCCCCATAATGCATCGTGGCAGGATAAGAATATACAAGCCGTGACCCGACTCCTGTGCAGACAGCAGCCCATAAATATCAGAGTCTGATTCTATTTGAGTTATGTTCACTCTTCCCTGTAAACTCATTCACATGCATTCATTAAAATACTGGGAGAACAAAGACACATTCCTCAGCCCAGATGCTTGTTTTAACTAGCATTTCATAATTTATGATTGTGGGGATTAGGAGCCAGCCTTCCTGCTTACTCACTGCACCTGATGTGACTCGGCAGGAAACTTTCACCACGATGTGCACATTCTCCGTAAGCTGGTTATCCTCCTATACACTTAATCTTTTCCCAACCAATCTCCCCAAAAGAAAATAAATATTTGTAGATTAAAGGAGAACGGCCTTCTCATCCTTCACAGCTGCTGGGGTGCAAGCTGTTAAGCACAGAGTGTGTAATTAATGGATAGATACCATTAGAGAGGCAGCTGGACCTGCATCCAGACGAGTTTGGATTCAAGGTGCCAGGAGATAAGGATCTGAAAGTGGAAAAGCTGAACTGCAATTGGGTTCATTTATAAAAGAGGCTGTTAAAGGTCAACTGTGTTTTCTTGTGCTAGAGATAAAGAGATGCTATTAAAAACAATTGGAAAGTAATTCATAAGGGAGCAGTAAAATCACTCATGTTAAATTAATTTGTCTTTCTGATAGCATGGCACTCATGATGGGAAAGTAAATTTACCTAAAATCAAGATCTTTCAAAAACAACCATTGATCATGTTTCCCCTGCAAAGCTACTGGAATAAGCTAATGTGTGCCTGGACCACAGGTGCTGTCTGATCACAGCATCTCCATAGTTCATTGAAACCCCTGCCCAGGCTGAAAATTAACCAATTATTCCTAAGGATAGTCAGTGCAGTGGCATTTCCATGGATATGCTGAGATGCCTGATGCTGCCGATGTCTTCCCATCATCTCTCTGATGAACTAACAGCCAAGCACCAGAACAACCCACGGTGTGCGATTCCACGTTCCGGACATTCAGCAACATATTAGAACATTCTAGCCCATTGCGCTCGACTTACAACCTCCCCACCTCCCTGTCCCCACTACAACACTCCCCATGTTCCAATATATAAATACCAGGATGAAAACCCTTTAATGTATCCAGAGAATGTATCTATAATTATGACTGGCAGTTTATTTAGCTCCACATAGAGACATGATACACTTTCTTTTTCATCTCCTCCTCAGGATAAATCCTTCTATTCAAGCGCTATGAATTCCCATTCTCCTCCCCAGTGTACTGATGCCAGCACGTGGTGTGACAAAGGGCAATTGCTTTCAGTGCTCAGAAATGCCAGCCCGTTAAGTCCCACCTTCATCTTCCTCGGGGCAAGAGGGAGGCTGTGTCTATCTGCTGCCAGGCGTGGGGACGAGAAGGGAAAAGTCCCCTCCATCAGAATGTGATCCTTGCAGACTTAAACCTGAGTATGACCAGGTTTTCCCCCGTCCTTGTTGCCAGAGGAAAACCGCTTGTTGCTTTTTTTCTTTGTTGGGGTTATAAACTAATGGAGGTCTTTCTTTATTTCCTAAAATCATGGGAGTAATGAGCAATTCCCTGCAAAGTTCTATTTATGAAAAATCTGCACTTCCAGGCACACACTAATTATAGCCCAGCGCAGCGAGCTGCTCACCATTTTCCCAGCAGCGTCGGTCTCAGTTGGGAGTGTCAGCGAGGAGAGACAAAGAGGGTTAGAGGCGGTTAATGTCTTCCATTTACCATGGCTGATCATTTACAGGTTTTAAAAACAGCTTTGCAATTCAGATTCTGCACTCTAAAGGATTTCCAGGTCAGATATCACAGGGCTTCTTCTGAGCCTGTCACCTTTGAAAAACTAGAGACATGGACATGTTCAGCATTAATGGCACTAGAATTGATGCACCTTGCTCATGTTCAGACTTCATAAACATGATTTTTAACAGGCTGTGCTTTAGGCTGCAGTCAGTGGAGAGAACCCCAGAAATGCAAGTGGCAAGGTCAGGCAGACTCCTCGCCTTCGGTGAGAGCTAACGAGAAACAGCACAACACAGAAGGGGCCAAGAATAACAGCAGATACCACTTATAAAGTGCTTGCCTGCTACAAGCTGTGGACTATACCACTTCTTTTGCATATATTATCTCATCTAATTCCACCCTAGGAGATGGGCATTATTGTTTTCATTCTTCAATATTCAAAGAACTGAAGTTGAGCCTCCCTAAGATTAAATGTCTAGTAAACAAAAGAGAGAGGATGCACTCACCCTCCTTGCTCTTTGATAGGTGTCAGAAATCATTTGTTGTGATCCAGAACTTACCAATGAGACTATAATTTGAGAAATAACTAAAATGTACAAAGTGCATTTGTCTTGCTTTGTCTGCCCACCTTAATGCCCAACTTTCCTCCCATCTTAATGTGGGATCCATGTCTTCTGGGCAATGGGTCGTCCACCATATCCAACCAGCTTGTGAAATGGCAGCTGTGATCTTCTCACAGACCCTTGACCCCTCTGTCCACACTTGGTTGGCCCGGGGATAGGCACTCGCCCAAGCCAGGCCACTCCCTAGGACCTCTCCCACCTCCCAGGCTACAGTTGTTTGTGAGTGGGCATGTGAAAGAGTAATAATAATAATTACAAGTGAAATGCACTCATGTTTTTTATGTGCCAGTCATTTTACATTTTAACTCCTCTTATTCTCACAATCCTATGATAGAGGTACTGTTACCATCTCCATTTTGCAGAGGAGGAGGGTTAAATACACATGGGTAGGCATCTTGCCCAGGGGCACAAAGCTAGGAAGTCACAAAGCTGAGACTTAGTTTGTAACCATTAGCTATTGCCACAAAAATTCTGGGTTCAAAACTCAGTGGCTAAAAACAATCATTTATTCTTCCAGGCCTGGGAGTCACATGGGTGGTGTCTGGGCTCAGCTGTGCAGCTCTGAGGAGCTTGGCTGAGTCACTTGTGCAACTGGGTCTGATGGGTCAGCAGATGGAGCTCGCACCAGGCTGGTGGGCTCCGCTTCATGTGTCTCTCATCCCCTTCTGGGACCTCAGGGCTGGCCTGGGCTTGTCCTTCTCATGGAACAGCCAAATAGCAAGAGTAAGGCAGAAGCAGAAGAGGCCATCTGAGCCTGGGCACACTGCTGTCTCCACTTCATCCAAACATGCAGTCGAGAGATGGGAAATGTAGTCTGTCTTGTAAGAACTTCACAGTCAAAACCAAAGAATAATGATTTGGGGAGAAGTAAAGAATTGGGGCCAATAGCAGGATCTACTACATATTCCATATAATTCTTTAGGAATTTTCCAGCTCAAGCTGAGGGATTTTTCAGTTCCTTGTCAGTAGCAAACATTGTGAGAGGTGAAGCTCTAAGCTTGTCAGCACCCACATTCCCTAGTGTGAGGAAGAAGCAAGTCTGCAGTGGTATGTGAAAAGAGATGCAGAGACAAAAGAGAGAAAGACTTAGAGATGTCCATGACCCTGAGACCAGCTGTCTTCAAGCCTCATCTATGTCCCTGCCTTTCCTGTCATTTGGTTGTTCCAGCCTGCTTCTGAGGTCTTCACCCCAAACTCTTTTGTTGGTTTGATTTTCTGTCATTTGTTACCCAAAAAGTCCTGAACAACATGGCATTCTGTAATTATTTTAAAATAAACTGTAGTAATATATATGCTAACATGTGCAACATTCAACATATGTTTTAATGTATCTACTATTTGCAATGGATTACATTAGAAACTGGGGATCAAAAAAGAATGGGTAAAATTGGCCAGGCGTGATGGCTCACACCTGTAATCCTAGCACTCTGGGAGGCCATGGCGGGAGGATCACTTGAGCCCAGGAGTTCAAGACCAACCTGAGCAAAAGCAAGACCTGTCTCTGCAAAAAATAGAAAAATTAGCTGGGTATAGTGGTGCATGCCTGTAGTCCCAGCTTCTCGCGAGGCTGAGGCAGGAGGATCACTTGAACCCAGGAATTTGAGGTTGCTGTGATCTCTGATGACACCACTGCACTCTAGCCTGGGCGATAGAGCAAGACCCTGTCCCAAGAAAAATGAGGGGAGGGGAGGTCAGGTAAAATTGAACTCATAATCCCTGTCCTCAAAGAACTCATAATCTAGGAGACACAACACATGCGCAGCTCATGATGCTGCAAAACGAATGCAATTTGCCTAGAGAGGGTGGGGTTAAACTCTAATTTGGGCAGAAGTAGGAATGTCTCACAGAGGAGTCCATATGTGCAGCCACATTCTAGAAGATGAGGAGGATTCCTACAATCAGAGAAGAGAAGAGAGGTGGGTAGCAGTGAAGGGGCTTTGGGCAGAGGTAAGGGCAGTGAGGGCAATGGGCAAAATCATAGTTGTATAAATCATTTGGTTATTGATAAGAAATATCGAAGTGAAAAGTTGGAGAGAAGAATTTGTCAATGTGTCGCTAAGAGTTACGCAAGGAAGTGGGGCCTTGTTTAGCTGGCAGAATTGTTCTGTCCTACTTAGCAGGCATTATGTCCCTAAAGTGCCATGGATTGTTGAAATTGCCCCTTGAGACTGTCCTACTCCTTTATCCTGACATTGCACTTGCAAAGCAACCTTTTCATCATAATTTAGTTTCCTACATAGGCTGTGTTCTAGGGAAGAGAATGAGCTAACCACTTGGCAGTTATTCTTTAGCATAAATTTTAAAATTGACAACCTAGTTTATAAAACAAACTCTTGGGAGTCTAGCATATAGTCATGGCTCTTTATTTTATGTAAACCCAACCTATGCTAAACAGAAAAGGTTTCCTGGAAAATTATTGGTTTGGCTCCCAAAGGACGAATGTCAGACACCAGGGCTGCTTCCAGGCCTTGAAGATATGCTACCTGGCACTCTGTGTTCTGCTCTTATCATTATTTGGGGCTTTTCTACATGTGCAAAGATGCTATCAGCTCTGAGGTCATAGTTTACAGCTCAAAGCAAAAAGGCAAACAATTGTTTTGCTAGTTCCAGCAGAGAAAATCCTGAATACCTCCTATTTCCAGATTTGGATTATATGCTCATTTGTGAGGGATGCCAAAGGATTGAAACACAATGATTGGTCCACTTTGGGATCATGTGGTCAAAGATAGGTGAGAATCCTTTTCCAAAATTTGGGGGATGGAGGGAGGGTGTTTTCTTGGACAGACAAAACCATTGTCACCACCTTTATCTTGAAAAAATTATACCGAATGTCCGATGGTTCCAAAGATATTAGGTGAAATCAAATCTGAACCTACAAAGTGAAGGACTAGACATGGGTCCATCTCCCCCACTCCAATCCCCCTTCCAAGGATGGAGCAGCCCAACAACTTTTACTCTGGCTCTGCATTTTTGTAAAGTCATGATTTGTGATAACGCAAGTTGAACAAGCTCTCTGACAGGCCACAGATTAAGGCTATATAGATCAACCCTGTAGGTGGGATATTTCCAGGCTGGAGTGGAAAAATATGGCTGAGGACCAAATGATAACAAAACATGGATGTTGTTTTCTTTATCTGCATTTTTCCCTTGGGGATGCTCTCATACGCCCCGCAATACTGACACAGAAGATTGGAAATCGGCTAAATTTCAGATGCTCGGGGGAAAGGTCAAAAGAGGAATGGCATGCTCTGAGAAGATGCAACCATTCCCCAGATCTCAGCTCAGGCAGCTGGCCTTCCCTTACCCCTACCCAAGAAGCTCAGCATTGCTTCCAAAACAGCACAGGAATCTGCAGCACTCACAGCTGCGAAGGTCAACAATTTTTCAGTGATGAACGATTTCTTTTAGCCTAAATTAAACCAAGGACTACTTAGGCAGGTCAAAAACAGCCCATTAATAAACTTGCTAAATTAAGAGTAGTTAAAAGCTTGGTTAATAATACGAAGTTTTGAAAGGACACAGGAAGACCAAAACCCCGTTGCTTGTTCTGTGTGCATTCTTGAGCAAGGCACAGCCTCTTTGATGTTGTGTCTTCATCTGTGAAAGGAGCCTGTTGGACAAGCTCATCTCTGGGGATCTTTCCACACCAAAAGATCTGTGATTCCACTAGACTGCCCAATTCCTGACCTTTTCCAGGATTGATGCCTTCAGTGTGTTCTCAATGTGCTTTGTTATTAATGAGGGTGGTGGGAACACTGGTGTGGGAACAGTGTCTGTAGCTAAATCATCCTTGAGAACTAATTTATACAGCATAGAGGAGCATTCAGAGCTCAGCCTTTGGAATCACACAAACATATGTTCAAATCATGCCTCCTCCACATTGCCTAGTGTGAGGGACATTACAAAGAAAGAATCTGCAGGACTTGGTTCCTGCCTTTAGGATACAAAACACTCAACAATGGCTTTTTGGCTTAGAGTTGGGAGATGTAGGAAGGTGAGGATGCAGAGTCTGGTTTTATATACCCAAGAGAAAACATGCAGCAGTCAGAGCGATAAGTGAGAATGGAGGCTTAGAACTAGGCCAAGAATGGATTGCCAGATTTTTATACTGGCAATCAAATTAGTATTTTTTCTCATTGTTCTTTTAGCAATGAAGGCTAGAAGCTAAAAAATTTGGTTCTGATGTGTGAATTAGTTATGGTCTCAAAAATGGTGTTTCACAAGAGATTGGCTAGGTAGGCCCTTGGAGTACAAGTACAGCTCTAATGCTCTGTTGACACGGATGATATGTGGGGACAGCTGAAGGAGGTGGCCCTGCCTTTCTCCTGACACCTGGTATAATGAGGGCAAGTCCACTCAACCTCATTCTCCCTCTATTTTGGTTAGCTGACTCTCCTTGCGTGTGTTATATTAATGTCTTGGGTGAATAAAGGAAAGAGTCTTCCAGGTACCTGTCTCTTCCCAAGGAAGATGGGCCAGTGCCGACAGTCTGCAGTCAATTAGGATTGGGCTGAAATCCTAAACTGAAACTGGTTTATTCCAATTACATCATCTACCTTCAAGAAGATGAGTTGACAAGTGTCCATCAGTAGATGTCTGGTTAAATAATCTGTAGTCTACCCAATGGAATGCTATGAAACTATAAAAAAGAGTGAGGAGGCTTTTGTATGTCACAATGGAAAGGTCATCAGGAAATTTTGTTATGTGAAAGAAGCAAAATTCTAACCAGTTTAAATAGTATGCTACTTTGAGCTAGCAGGAAAGAAAAGAATATATTCACATATATTATTTGTGTGTGTTTTTGTATTGTATGCATAAAAATACATTGTAAAGATATCTAAGAAACTATAAAAGTAGTTCACCATAGGGCTGAGGAGAAGGGCGCATGAAGCAGAGTGGGCAGAAATGAGATGGGAGTGAGATTGTCGATGTGCACCTTTTGTGTTATTTTGATTTTTGAATAATGTGACTATATTACCTATTTTTAAACATTTAAATTCAAGAAAATTTTGAGATACTGTGCCATTATACATATATATATATATATATATACACACACACATATGTAACATATATATCATTTATATATGTTTTTGTCCATAGCTCCTGGCTCACAACTCCCATAGCCCTTGTTACAGTCTTTTGTTATAATGTTGGGTGTGTTGGGTTGTTGGGTTTCAGGAGCAGGCCTCAGGGAGCAGCACCTCTCTGACTTTCTCCTGCCTTCTTTTCACTTGACCAAGGCAGGACTCTAATCTTCCCATGCCTTTCTGATTGTGGGTCATAAGACCCTCATTCCAGAAGGGGTCCCACCCCATACCCTGGCAGCTACATAATTGTCCATTAAAACCGAGAGGACTGGGTTTGGAGAGCTTCTGGATAGCTGAAGACACAGAGGTTCCTGGAGGCTGGTGTGCCAGGGAGGGCATGGAAACTCCACACCCCTTCCCCTGTACCTCACCCTATGCAGCTCTTCATCTGTATCCTTTGTACTGTCCTTTATAATAAATCAGTAAACATGTTTCCCTGAGTTTTCTGAGCTGCTCCAGCAAATTAATCAAGCCCAAAGAGGAGGTCGTGGGAACCCGAACTTGAAGCTGGTTGGAGGTTTGGACTTGCAACTGGTGTCTAAGGGTGAGGGCAGTTTTGGGGACCGAACCCTCATCCTCTGGGATGTGACACCATCTTTGGTGTGGATAGTGCCAGAATTGAATTAGAGGACACCCAGCTGGTGCCTGCTGCTTTGTGTGTGGGGAAAATTGTCACATTTGGTCACAGAAGTCTTCTCTATTGATGATTGTTGTGGTGTGAGAGCAGAGAAAAAGCACAGTTTGAAGAGGTTTTTCTGAAACAAGTTTGTATTCATTAAAGTAATTCTAGCTGCTCTTGCAAATTAATCACAAAACTAAAGGCTTGATGCAATACATGCTCATTTCTCACTCAGGACAAAAGCCCATGGTTATTCAGGGAGCCAGGCTCCTTTCAAAATAGTTCTCCTTTCTCCTCTGCATCTCAGAGTCCTCCGCATCCAGCTGGCAGGGAGGAGGAAGGAGGCCTGGGCCTGAAAGTGGTGCATTCATTGCTACCCACATTGCTTTGGCCAGAATTCAGCCACGTGGTTTCCCCTGACTGCAAAAGGAGGCAGGAGCAGGATTGGTGAACAGGTAGCCAGTCTCTGACACCAGTGGAAAGACTTAGCAAAAGAAAAACTTCTGACAAATTTTAATTGTAGAGTACTTTAAGTTATTGCTAGAGCATTGTTTTGAAATTGTGGCATTAGGTAACTATTCTTGTCTTGCAAACTGGCATTTATACAAGGACAGGGCTTAAAACAAAACACTTTTATACTGAGATATGCACATTTTTTAATCCCATCCTTTCATGAAATGCCTTAGTGTTAGGTTAAAGCTGGACATCAAAAAAATGTGTCAGGGCAAATCTTGAGATTCCCTAGAACAATAGGACTTTGTCCAGGACCCTCTATTTTGTTTCCTTCAAGACTTAAAACTGTTCCATTTATGAATCCTAGGAACTATAATAAAGACTGTCAAATGCTTCAAGATGCCCTGCAGGAGGGTGTGGCTAGCACCAGTGGGGTGTTCAGAGTGGAGGTCAGATTTACTTAACCAAGTAAGGAAATTCATAATAAGCAAATAAAATCATTAGGTATCTCCCATGGAAAACTGTGCCTTGTTTAGAGACATTTTTCCAGAGTTATCTGATTGTAGCCTTTCATTACTTTGAGCATCACTTTGTAATTGATGGTAAAGCAAATCATACATGTCCATGGACATGCAAATGAATTGTCTGGTGACGGACTGTCTTCTTCCGTGGAAAAGCCACTTCTGGGTCCATTTGAAATTCATTTCAATATTGCTAATCTATAAATGTAGCTGTTCTTTGGATTCTCCTTTGAACCAGTTGTAACAGCTTCCTGGTTCTTCTGTTAACAATGAGTTAGAGAAAAATCTTTAACATGAGTTTGTTTCTTATCTGTATGAGAGTCATAATTCTATCTTCTTTTGAAATGTTTCCTGTAACGCCAGTAATTGTTGAGGATTTGTGCAGCCGGCTCTTGTCAAGTTTTCTTGTTTTCTTTCTTTGATTTATTTATTTGTTTGTCTTCTCTTTAAGTTATACCTATCATCATTGCCAGAAAAGCTCTTACGTGGTATAGCATAAAAATCAGGCAACGAAACAATTTTACTATCTTCCACTTCCACCCCTATCCCAACTGCTAGGATGTTATGCCTGCATAATGTCTTCAGAAAGTCTGTTCTGCTGACATTTCAAGCTCCTGCAGAAATGCTGTGAATCTTCTGAGAAGGCCTTATTTGCAAGATTTGTTCAACAAAGAGGTTGGATAAGCATCTTGGATTAAACCTTCAAAGCAGCAGGCTTTTGGTTATTTTTTCCCCCCGATTAACCTGGGAACACTTTGAAACTCTCTTCCTTATCATAATATGCTTTTAGAAACCATTGGTTTTCATAATGAGAAACACATTGTAAACACAATTCTTTATATATTTCCTTCTAATTAGCAAAACTTCTATTTCGCACAAAAATTTCCATATTTAAACTCTGTCTGCAAAGGATATTTAGTATGAAGTATTAAAGAATTAGACAGCTAATGGAAGATATATTTTTCCTGCTGATAACATACCAAAATCTGTTAGTCTACCCATTAATTTCTAGCTGCTTAGCCTCCAGGAAGCTCAGAGCCAAATTTGCCACGTGACTTTAATAACTCAGTAGGACCTACCTGTCTGCATTCTACTTTTCTCTAGTCTTGACCTTGGATCCTAATTTCTATTTTACCTGTTCCTGATTTTGCTTATTAAGTTTATTTTTTTCTATTTCGTTTTTTGCATTTTATAAGCCATCTCTACTTCTTTAGGAAATAGGCCAGATATAAATAAATAAATTTATACAGGTAGATTATATATGCCTCTGTATTTAATCTTATATGAGAAATTCCTCGGAAAATCACAATTTCTCTTGTCATCATTCTTTCTTGGTATATTTCATGCAGAGGCAATGAGGAATCTGCACTTAGGTATTTTATTTAGCTTGTTCATGTGATATGCAATTATTGAATACACTTTAGGAATGAGAAACAAAGTCACAGTAAATTCATTTGGTGAGCCTTGGTTCCTACAGTGATTTATATCATTAAATGATATTGTATTTTCAGTTTCTTTAAATGTTTCTCAGCCATATCATCATTTGTTAGAAAAGTACTCTCTGATCACCAGAATCCCATCAGTCTTTCTATAGACTGCTCACAGGCTAAAAAAATGCCCTGCCATTATGCTTCCAGATTAAGAATGCAACTGAACACCTCAGGGATCTGAGTTATGTCTAAGTCACCTGAGAGCCCAATGCTCTCCAAATCCTTTCAGAGAGGAGAAACCCTCATAATAGGAACTTAAAGTATTGCCTTAAGAGGAAAAGAAAATGGGTTGGTTTATTGTCTTCCTGCTATAGTGGGGAAGACTCACTTGTTGGTATGGTATTAAAAGCCCACTGAACTTGAAGCCCTATATCTGGGTTCAAGTTTTAGTTTTGTATCTCACTAACGTGTAATTTTCAACACTTAGAAAACATGGGTAATAATTCACATAACCTCTAGAATGGTTGTGAGGATTCATGTGAACATGTTTGGCATGGAGCTGTGTTGCTTCATTAACCACCCCTCCCTGCTTTGTAGTAAGAATACTACTACTATAAATTGATTTGCCCATTTGTGGCAAACTGTATTTTCCAAAGATAGCTACATCAACTCTTTCCAAGCCTATGAGCTCTTCTGCAAAGAGAAGTAAAGAAGAGGAAATCTGGTGAAAGGAAAGAATAGGAAAACTGGTGAAAGGAGAGAATAGGAAAACTGGTTTGTGAAAGGATTTGATATCCAGTCTTAAAGTCATTCACTTTCTCAACATAGACACAAATGTTTCAAATTGTCCTTTTGATTGTCATCCACAGATTTATTGGGCATGGATGGGAGGGATGCCTTTCTTTTGTAAAGGAGGAATGGAAAACCATTGTGAAGACTCCTCCCCAGAAGTATTCTCTGGCAGGTCAGTTTGGAAAAGAGAATACAAAGAAGTTGAGAATCTTGAAATTGATTCTCTTAAAACTCCCAATGAGCAAGTACCTGTCATGCAAGTCTTAGTGTACCCCTGAGGATGGGAGGGGGAATATGTTCTCCACCATGAAGGATATTGCTCTTTGTAACCACCACTTTGTGGTGTGATAATTTTAAAACTAGTTTTATACAATATTAATAAAAGTTTAAAAATCAAAATAGGACTAGACTTCATAATGGAAAAAAATTGAAGCAACTCTGATTTAACGAAGTTTCTTCATTGTATTTCTCAGAATACACTGCGACTCTCTGAGGAGGTAGAAGATATACACTGCAACATTTCCCAAACGAATTTGGATATGAAAACTTTTTTTTCTCATGGAGCATGACATGGGAATAGTGGTCAACTGAACAAGCTTTTGGAAACACCAACTGTTTTAGCTATGTATAGATGTATAACCAGTCATTACAAACTTAGCTAAAAACAACACACATTTGTTATGTCACAGTTTCTGTGGGTCAGGAGTCTGGGCACAGCTTAGCTTGTTCCTCTGCAAGACTGTAATCAAGGTGTTGTCCAGTGCTGCATCTCATCTTAATGTTCAACTGGGAAAGGATTCATTTCAAGTTTGCTCAGGTTGTTGGCAGAGTTTATTCCCTTGTAGCTGTAGGACTGAGAGCCTCATTTTCTTGCTGGGTGTTGGCTGGAGGCCATCCTCAGCTCCTACAAGCCCCCATTCAGTTCTTTGCCACTTGGACATCCTTTCATCAAAGCCAGCAAATGTCCTAGTCTGTTCCAGCAGCTGTAACAAAATACCGAATGCTGAGTGGCTTGTAAACAACAGGAGTTTATTTCTCACAGTTCTGGAGGCTGCAAAGTTGAAGATCACGGCACCAGCTAGATCAATGTCTGTTCAGGGCCTGCTTTCTGGATCACAGATGGCACCTTCTCTCTGTCTCCTTACATGGTGAAGGGGCAATGCAGCTTTCTAGGCCTATTTTGGGAGGGCACTAATAGCATTCATGATGGCTCCATTCTCAAGACCTAATCACTTCCCAAAGGCCCCACCTCCTAATACCATCACCTTGCAGGTAAAGATTTTAACCTATGAATTTTAAGAGGACACTTACATTCAGACCATAACAAGTCTCTTCACAAAATGGATGTTACCATCTTATGTAAGATAATTTCATACATGTAATCATATTTATCCTGTCATCTTTTCATAATCAGTTGGTTAGAAGCAAATCATAGGTCTTGCTGACATTCAAAAGGAGGGGATTAAACAAAAGCATAAATGCCAGGAGGTAGGTAACATGAGGGTGAGAAACATAAAACTCTTGGCACAAATGACTTTGCCACTGCCCAGACTAAGAGACTCGAACAAACTCTCGTGTGGCTTCTAATTGCTCAAGGCTGTGTCCTAGGATGATGACCTCAGATCCCCTAAAATGGCTGCCTAAGAAAGCTCAATACTGCCAAAAGAATTTACCATTTCTTCCAGCTAAAATATGGCCCCTGACCTCCCTTCTCTTAGAGTATTTACTTTAGAAAACTTGCAATTGTAAGTCCTTTCTCTGTCCCTTGGAGATGTAAATCTTCTTCAACCCAAGAAGTTCCTTCTCAAGGACCTGGGAGTCATCCCTTTGCAATGTAACCACTAAGAAGGGCAGGGTCCCTATCTCCCAGTCTCTGCAGGAGGGTGGGAGATTGACTTTGAAAAACAGCAGTTAGCAGATACAGAAGGCCCCATCATATTGGCCAACTTCCCCACCCCTGACTTTCCTTTAGCACACTACAGAGTTGAAAAGGCTTCCTGCTTTTTGTTTCAGCAGAGTTGAACTTGATTTCTACAAAAATCTCTCTCTCCTACTGCACTAGCCTGAATAAAATCTGTCTTGCCACCTTTAATAAATGCCTGGCTCTGTTTCTCTCTGACAGGAGTAAGCTTAGAGTTTGTCTGATGGACTCACCTAGAGGTTTGGATATCATTTTGCTCTCCACTCGGACACAGATAGTCTAGCACAACTAAGCTTCAATGAGCATTTGTGGATTATGTGTTTGTAAAGTGGCTTGAGTACTTTTCCTTTCTTGTAATAGACATTTTTCTGAAGAGTGGTAGATATTTTAAATTAAATTAATACAAATTAAAGCACTAGGGAATTTTGCTATTGAAAAGGAGAACAGGTGGAGAACTATAGGCAAAGAAATACACCCTGGGCTGTACATCTGGCCTTGTCCCATAGACTAGCCTGAATGGTTAGTAGGTAAACATGAACCTTCTTGGTGGTGAGGTGTGATTACCTTCAGGCACTTTGGGAGAAAAAAATAGTGCTATTCTTGTTGGAAGAGAGAAGCAGCTGGAATTGAGTGACACACCATTACTCCCCACTACAGCCCCTCCATGAGAGTTCACTTTTTTCCCCTTGAGGAGTCAGGAGAATCCTGGGCAGAGAAATACTCCACTCATCCAACTGAAGATTAAGGTAGAAGAACTGATAGAATATAGGAAGGTTTGGAATTGGCTTCTCTAGGAAGTATGCTTGCCAAGCCAAGCCACACATGGCTGTGGGATATTTCAGTCTTTCCATTAAAGAACCTCCCTGTGGCAGTGCTAGGTCCATAAGTGATTACAACATACATGTCCCCTCTGCTCCTCCCCACACAGACCCACAGTCCACCAAAGAGCAGGGACCTGCTTCTGGTAGTTTCCTGCCAGAAGGGGCACCGAGCCGTATCTGGCTCTCCTCTAACTGCACAGGGCCAGCCCCTCTGCTTCCCTCCCAAGCCAGCACCTCCAGCCCAGCTCCCCCGAGGGTAATGCGATGCGTGGATCACGATGCGCTAAAGCAGGTGGAAAAATACACAGGACAGGTATTGAATAAGTACAGAGCAAAAAGGTTTTGTTGGAGGAACTGTTTTGTTTTACTTCTTAAGGGAAGCTCACAGCTAATATTGTGTTTTACGATATAAACTATGGCCAGCATGAGCTGAGATTTCCCTCTGACATTTTGTCTATTCAGTGAACTGCAGAAAAAGGCAAACTTTTACAAACCAGAGAGCTATATCTTCCCTGGTTGTGCTTAGAATATTTAAAAACTAATCTGCGTCTAACTTTTCTGTCCTCAAAATTTTGGAAATAGCATGATTCTTGATTTCATCCACTTTAAAAATTAGTTGGTTGCAGATTCTGTGACAGTGTTTACAATCAATAGTTATGTCTCTAGCTTTGTATTATATTTAGTATTCCATGCTACATCATTTACGTCATTGCGATACCATTATATAGCATCTTTGAAAATATGATTCTTGGCCTAAGTAATGTTATTTCAAAGCCACAATACCTCCAAAATAAAATTAAATTCGATATAGATTTTTTGCCTCTTCTTTTATATTTAATTCCTCTCTCTCCTGATATTTGGGCCTATTTTTCAATAAAACCTTTTCTTCTCATATGCACAGCTTCATTTATATTTTTAACCCATTAGTGGTTTGGTTCTCGATTCTTCCCGGTCACATTGCTCTGGCGGCATTAAGAAGTTTCAGGTCTTGCTCTGTGTTAGTCATGGAGCTGTGGGTTCTGGCCTCAGCTGCCTTCATACTCAGGGCCTCTGCAGACAGTCATGCTTGAAGTTCCCATCACCACATGTAGCTTCTCTGAGCCACTTGGCTAATATTACTAGCTTTCATTTTCTTTTCTTATTATATTCTAAGCTTTTAAGCTCACGCAGAAGTAACATGTTTTAATAAAATTATAAATGATGAAACAAAGAAGATATTCCATAAATTTTAGAATTATTTGAGAAAAGGAAGTTATTCGATATCTATCATGTACCAGACACTGTCATGTCCACTATTTATTTAAATCTTTAAGTAGAAGCTAAGCCCTAGTGATCCTGGTCTGGGAGAAGTACCTCCTTCCCATGGGCCACTGTCACTGTGTCTGCAGCCTCCCACTCCCTGCCCTCAGCTCACCGGATATAGGGAACACGTGACTGAAGAAGGGTCAGTCTACCTCATCTGAGAACTTAGAATTAATTAGTAGCAGCTTCTGGAGTTAGAAGATCAGGGGCCTGCCATGGTTCATGTAGAATGTACATGCTGATGAGTAATCAGAAAAGGAGGGTTTACAGAGAGGGAGAGAAGGGAATGGATTTTAGGAAAGAAAAATAACTGAAAGATCACACAGAGGAATGCTTGGTTTCTGTAAGGTATCCCTGTGCTCACACATAAAATCTGTCTTTATGACTTAAAGTGGGTTGAGTGGATTTTTATTCCTTATGACAAGCTCTATCTGATTAAGAAAGTTCACTATCCTCTGAAAAACTCTATTTAAAAATTAGGACTGATTTTTGCTTTAAAAATAATAGACTAAACCCATGTTTCTGCTCCTTCTCCAAGACCCAGTATAACTGCATAACATGAAACAAGGATTTGAAGTCACAGAGGCAAAGAGATACTAGAGTCAAATTTTGGAATGATAGGGAGAGAAGATGAGTGGTAACAGACTTAACCAAGCAGAGGAAGCTGAGGCCCAGACACGTACAGAGGGAGGTGAGAAGCAGACCAGTGTGCATCTCAAACCCCGTGAAAAATCAAGAAACAGAGCCACCAGTCTCGGTGAGACGCTAGGGTGAAGAGTGAAGCTGAAAAAGAACATGAACAAGTAATAACCAGGTGTTCTTCCCTAACCTACACAGTCAGGTGAGTATCTCAACAGCTAAAGAAAGAAAATTCATTATCTGATGAAAGTAGACCAGAGAATCTCTAGACTGAGGGACACCAGGTTTTCCTAAGGACAAAGGGGAGACTCCCTACTGACAACAGGGAGGTTGAGTGAGAGTTCACATGTGGGGCCGTGAGACTCTCTAGCCCCACTTCATACTGTCCTGAGACATACAGTCCAAGAAGGAGACTGTAGCATTCTTCCTGGAGAAATGACCAGCCTCACAAAAGAGTCAGAGGTGCTCTCACTTAGAGGATTCTCCTGTCACAGCCTCCGGGGGTGAAGCTTGCTGGCCTACAAGTTGCCCACACGCCCAGTGTCCACGCAGTGCGTGTGTGCATAGGCAGCCAAGGATTTCCAGACATTTGAGGAAACATGAAAGAAGAGAAAGGGGAGGAAATGAATATTTGGGGAAATAGAGGGGAAAAAACAATGCTAGATAACCTCTGCTAAATGCAGACTTGGAGCTATGCGTGTCACTGAGGAAGTCTGAATTGCCCAGAGAAGGACATGGAAGACTGAAGTCTAAAGTGTCATTAGATGAAAAGTGGATTTGGAGACATCATCTTTGTGAGAGGATGGCCTCAAATGAGGAGAGAAAGGCAATTGAATATAATGAGGGGATGCTACTAGTTCTAGAAAGCAGGGCCTAGGAGGAAGTTTCATGAGAGAAAAAGAAGATCTGATCATCATAATGGAAGAACAAGTGACTGTTCGTAGTCACAGTCAGAGTCAGAGAGGGCAACCAGGGACACTAAAAAAATGACTTTGAAAACAAACAGCCCAATAGAAAAATGAACAAAAGAATTACATAAACACTTCAGCAGAGATTATATGTAGATGGCAAATAGACACAAAAAAATGTCCAACATCGTCAGTCATTAGGGACTGCAAAATTAAAACCACAGTGAGATACTACTGCATACCTATTTGGATGGCTACAGGAAAAACAAAACAAAAATCAAAAACTGACAATACCAAGTGCTAGTGAGGATGTGGAGACATGGAGCAACTGTAACCATCCTACATTGCTGGTGGGAAGGTAAAATGATACAGAATCTTACAAATTTGAATATTCACCTATCATATAACCCATCAATCTCACTCCTAGACATGTACTCAAGAGAAATGAAAGCTATGCCCTCGCAACATTTATAGAAATGTTTGTAACGATTTTATTCATAATCACCAAAAACGGGAAACCACTCAAACGTCTCTGATTAATGGGTAAACAAACTGTGGTACATCCATATTATGAACATTATTCAACAATAAACAGGAATTAACTCCTGGTGTGTGTCACAACATGAACTGTTTCAGTGAAAGAAGCCACCCTCAAAAGGCTACATACTGTATGATTTCAGTTATACCATATTCTGAAAAAGGAAATACTATGGGGAAGAAAACAGACTAGTGGTCGCCAGTGGCTGAGGGTGAGGAGGAGGCATTGACAGTGGACAACACAGGGGCCCAAGGGAATTTGGTGTCATGATGGAACTGCTCTCTGTTTTCATTGTGGTGGTGTTTACTCAACAGTGCGTTTTGTCGAAACACATAGAACTGTACAGTAGGAATGTAAATTTTATTATGTATTAATCATAACTTTTACAAACGAAGGAAAATGAATGAGGTTTCTGGCTTGGGTGACAATTGGAGAGTGACATTGCTGAGGTGAATAGAAAAACTTGGCTGGGCAGCAGACAAGCCCAAAAAGAAACAAAGGCAGATTTGAGGCAGCAGACATACATAGAGTTAATACAGCCAAGTTAGTGGGAGCTTTTTATTGCTGACTGGTATTCCACTGTCGGAATATATGAGAGTTTATTTGTCCACTTGCCAGTTGAGGGATATTTGAAATTTTTCCAGGTTCTGGCTACTGTGAATAAAGTCCCTATATGCATTCATGTAGCTCCTGAAAATCTGAGCAGAAAAGTCAGGGATGTATGTTCCACACAACTGAAAGAACAGATTTCCTAAAATGTAAATCTGATCATGTTATTCCTCTGATTAAAATTCATCACTGGTTCCTTGTTGCCTACAGCAGCGATTCTGTGCCATGACTGCACATTAGCATCACCTGGGGAGCTTTTCAAGGTGCTGGGTGTGCGGCCCCTTTCAAAGATTCTGATTTAATTGATCAAAAAATGGGGCTTGAGTCTCAGTTTTTCAAAAATCTCCACGTGTGATTTTATATTATTAAAGCTTAAATCTTTTCTTTCAAACAGCACTCTTGAGATATAATTCACATACCACACAATTCACCCATTTAAATTATACAATTCAATGACTTTTGGGTATATCCCATTATTAATTTTTTGAATCACAGTAAAATAGATACAACATAAAATTTTCCATTTTAACCATTTTATATGTACAATTCAGTGGCATTAATTACATTTAAAATACTGTGCAGCCATCACAACCATTTCCTCAGCCCAATATGATTTTAATATGTATTCAATTCTATAGAACTAAATCCAAGTGCAAAAAAAAAAAATTCTAAGTGCCTCAGCAAACCCCTGATGCCTTTCACAAGATAGTTGCATCCTATCTTTCCAGACTCTGCTCTTAGCACTTTCTGCCCTGCATTTTCTTGGATCCAAACACACTGAATCATCTTTAGCCTTTGAAAACTCTTTACCCGTGCATATTACTATTTCGTCTCTTTGAATCACTATTCCCACTACTACATCTGATAAAATTCTGTGCCTTCAAAGCCAGACTCAAGTATTATTTTTATAGAGTGTTTTAACCACCCCCAGGCTTGTGTAGCTGCTTCCCTCTCTGAGTTCGAAAGCCCCCTTTATCAAGCTCTACTGAGAGCCTTAACTGCGACAACTTTCTATGTCTGCATCTGTCTCGGCTACCGGACTATGAGCTGTTTGAAGACAAGGTCTGTGCACCATACAGTGTGTGGCTCATAGTAGAAGCTGTTTGATGAATGAATTGAGAATCAATTGCCAATATCCAAGGCGAAGAATGGTCACAACAGATGGTATAATTAGAGGAGTAGAAATAAAATTAAAGTAGTGATCCAGGTTCAGGAGAATGTGCAAGTGAAAGAAGAAGTGCACGTGGCAGACCCACTATAGTGGGCCCTTTACTGAGTTTGTACAGTGAGACAGATGCAGCACTACACACTTTATATATATCATCTCTTTTAATATTTAATAAAATGCTGCTTGAGTTTCTGAGCAAGCCTAGCTGCTACCTCACTGTTTATTCTCTCTGGATTTTGAATGAATTGAGAAGCATACAGAGAAGCCAAGTAGAAATGTAAAGTACAACACCAGCCTATTGCTAGTAAAGCTGGATTGTACTTGAAAATGGGATTTTTACTATTTTGTGAATAAATTGCACGGATTCACTCACCTGGGTTCTGACATGAGGTTATCACATGGCAGAGGAATGAAGCAAGGGCTGTGAAACATGAGCAGTGACTAAATAAGTCTCTCCTATGATGCGATGTGGCTAGAGAGAGGCAAAGAGAAAGGTGGAATCCCTTTTTGCGATTGTTACTCAAGAGGGTAGGCATTTTAAAACGTTTAAGGAAGTTACTGTTTTATGGACCAAAGCAGAAACACAGGGGAAAGAAGAAAAGCATGCTTTTCAACAAATAGTGCCAGAAAATCTGGATATCCACATGCAAAAAGAAATAAATATAGTTGTGCTCTTACCTTATACCATATATAAAAATTAACTCAAAATGAACCGAAGACCTAAATATAAGACCTCAAACTACAAAACTCCTAGAAGAAAATATAATATAAAAGCTTTATGCCATTACTTTTGGTGATGATTTCTTGGATATGACACCAAAAACACAAGCAACAAAAGCAAAAAGAAACTAATGGGATCACGTCAAACTTAGAAACTTCTGTGAAGCAAAGGAAATAATCAGAGTGAAAAGGCAACCTACTGAATGGGAGAAAATATTTGCTAACCATATATCTGATAATGGGTTAATATCCTGAATATATAAAGAACTCCTTCAACTCAACCAAAATAAAACAAATAACCCAATTAAAAGATGGGCCAAGGACTCGAATAGATATTTCTCCACATAAGAAATGGCCAAAACCATATGAAAATATGCTCAACATCCCTAATCTTTGAGGAAATGCAAATCAAAATCACAATGAGATATCACCTGAAACCTGTTAGGATGGCCACTACTCAAAAAAACAGAAAATAACAAGTGTGACAAGGATGTGCAAAAATTGAAACCCTTGTGTACTGTTGGTGGGAGTGTAAAATGGTGCAGATGCTATGAAAAACAGTATGGAAGCTCATCAGAAAATTTTAAAAAGAATTACCGTATGATCCAACAATGCCACTTTTGGTTTTACATCTAAAATAATTGAAAACAGGATCTTGAAGAGACATTTGTGTACCGATGTTCCTCGCAGCATTATTCACAATTCACAATAGCCAAAAGGTGGAAGCAAACTACATGTCTTTTGATGGATGAATAAAGAAAATGTGGGTGTATATTTATATATAATAAAATATTTTTCAGCCTTAATGAAGAAAGGAATCTTATCATATGCTATAACATGGATCAACCTTAAGAACATTATGCTACGTGAAATAAACCAGTCACAAAAAGACAAACACTGCATTATTCCACTTATATGAGGTATCTAAGGTAGTCAAACTCCTAAAAACAGAAAGTAGAATGGTGATGGCCAGGAACAGGGAGAAAGGAGACAGAGTTTTGTTCAGTGGGCACAGAGTTTCAGTTTTTCAAGATGAAAAAGTTCTAAAGACCTATTGCACAAGGCGGTACACATAGTTAATACTACTGTACTGTACACTTAAAGATGATTAA
The DNA here is from genome assembly GCA_008086735.1 of Cheirogaleus medius. Classification (NCBI taxonomy): domain Eukaryota; kingdom Metazoa; phylum Chordata; class Mammalia; order Primates; family Cheirogaleidae; genus Cheirogaleus; species Cheirogaleus medius. The sequence goes on from VBSM01002217.1 coordinate 37,182,490, forward strand.
TATGGTAAATTTTATATATTTCATATCACAATTTAAAAAAGTAGAAAAGCACGAACCCCAGTTATTGTCCCTATTTTACAATCTTGAAAACAAAAGCTCAGAAAGGTTAAGTCAATTGCCGAAGGTAACACAAGAAATGTTGAAGTTGGGATTAGAAATCAGGCTGGTCTAATTCAAAAACTGTGCTAAAGGTCATGCTATGCTTTACATTGCTTCTGGGTAGAGAGGAAAATATATTAAGGCAGTTTTCTAATAACTAATAAGAAACCTAATTGAGACATACCCAATGCTTTGTATTCAGCAAAATGTTGCTTCCGATTGGGCATGCAGCCAAGACTACCTTACCTTTCTCAGCCTCCCTTATACTTAGGTTGGAACCATGTGACTTAGTTCTTGGCCCTAGAAGTGTGAATGGAAGTGTTGTTGTACTTAGACTCTGAAGGAATGAAGTGTGAATTGATTCTCCATTCTGTTAATCTCCTTCCACCCCTGCTCCACCGCTCTCTGCAAAGAACACTCAAATGGTGAAGTTGCAATATGAACACATGAACCTATGATGCATTTCTTCTCCAAGAGCCACCTGGTCCATATTAGACAGTGATGTGACTGTTAAGCAAATTTTTGTTGGTTTAAGCCACTGAGATTTAAGGGATTGTTTTCATGGGATATCCTAGTCTAGCATGACTAACACACTCATGAAAAATTCACTCACCATATTTGTCAGCTGTTTTCTTGTGATATAACTTAAAAAAGGATGTGGAATTCCATGAGAAAGAGATTCTGAGTTTTGAAAGGAGGGGAAAGGAGAGCTTGATTTTAGAGGGGTCTAAGAAAAATGGGAAGGAAAGACCTCGAACAGAAATTGTTCCCCAGGGAAGGCATACCTGAACTGGGATGAGGGAATAAGAACTCCCAAATTGGGTATGTCTGGTGACACTGAAGGCAAACAGCCTACTAAAACATTTTCTGTAAGACTATTTCTGGCTGAGTGTGGTGGCTCAGATCTGCAATTCTGTCTCTACAAAACTTTTTAAAAAATTAGCTGGGTGTGGTGCTGCATGCCTGTAGTCCCAGCTACTCCAGAGGTTGAGGTAGGAGGATCATTTGAGCCCAGGAGTTCGAGGCTGCAGTGAGCTATAATTGTGCCACTGTATTCCATCCTGGGTGACAGAGTGAGACGTTTCTAAGAAAGAAAGAAAGAAAAAAGACTATTCCTGACTTCTTGAATTAGACATAATCAAATATAAATCCTAAATCAATACTTGCCAAAAAGATATGTCTCAAAAAAGAAA